>ML675604.1:12717705-12823436 GCA_007922155.1 Mesoclemmys tuberculata
CCCAGCTATTTGGGCTGGTTTAACTCTCTCCTCTGTGGAAAAATGTAGTGACAGAGGTTTGCTCCAGCCAGCTATGCTGTGCCTGTCCCACAAGATTAGTGCAGCAGGACAGGGAGGGAGAATCCACTCTAATGCAGGGCATAATACAATAAACTTCACAGGGCTGGTTGCAGTGTCACTTTGACCACAAATGTTTGAAAGTAGCGACGTTCCCACTCTGCTCCAAACACATATACATGCACTGTAGAGAGTCCCAGCTTACCCCAGTGGTGGGATTTAGCTTTATTAGTAACTGTGGAAAAAATAAGAAAATAGAAATCTTAGCCTAAATTTTCCACTGCTTTGCCTGTCCTCTCCAGTCAACTGTCAGTTTCCATTGCCTCTGAGACAAGCATGCCATTTCCCTCTTATATTCCGGTAGTAGTGTTGCCAACCCCTAAGATTCTCAATATTTGTGTTCAAACCCCACCTCCAGAAATCACAGACTCTAATCCTCTATTTAAAATAAAAAGTGTAAGTGTCTAGCTCTCATGGTTGTGGAGAAAAGGTTGAAAGTGTGATCCCCTAAAGGCTCAGAAACTAGAATGGAAATAAAAGAACCCAAAACATATTCTGTTTTTAAAATCTCATGATTTTTAAGCCAATCTCATGATTTTGGGGCATGATGCACAATTTTTTTAAGTGTTCTTGGTTGTTAATATACCAGGTAAAGAAACCCAGAAATAGTCACTTTTTTCTAATGCTGAACAAGAAACATTGATAGATTAAAGAAATTATATTAATTCTGCAAAACATTCTTCTCTCTCTGCTTTACCAGAGAAGATTGTGCTTAGAACTTTCAGCAGTACCCTCCTGGCCTACCCCCTACCGCAGTTTTAAAGAAACAGAACACACATCCTCACAGTTAAAGCGCACACATATATATATTTTGTGGAGAACAATCCTGCATAAACCAGGAGGTGAACTAAATGACTGGACTGGTTGAGCTGTGTGAAACTCCTGAGTTTTTGTTTACCAGGGATTTCGAAAAAATCTTTAATTTTAGCTTGCCTGGGTTCCCCTTCCTCCTTAGTTTTACTTTGTTACATGAAAGTTGGGCAAAATTTCTGAGTTTCACATGATCTCAACTCCCAACCATAAATTCCTCCTTGCACAGTTGCGCTAATTAGTCTTGTCCATCTCTAACTTCTATATCTTATGATTAAAATAATATTCCTTATAGGTCATGTATGGTTTTGGAAATGTTGGTAGCATTTTCATCTCCCTCTCTAATAATAGTAATGCAAACCTACAAAGCTGCTTTTTGGAGCCAAGGTGTTGGATTTGTTTGTTTTTTTAATATACTGCTTTAGCAAGAGGAATGATTTAAAGGTACTAATTTATAAAGGAACTGGGAGATTAAACCACCTAG
This sequence comes from Mesoclemmys tuberculata, assembly GCA_007922155.1. Taxonomy (NCBI): domain Eukaryota; kingdom Metazoa; phylum Chordata; order Testudines; family Chelidae; genus Mesoclemmys; species Mesoclemmys tuberculata. The sequence goes on from ML675604.1 coordinate 12,719,117, forward strand.
ATAAGAAGAGAATACTTTGTGTTAAGAGCCTATGGTAAAGGTACACTATAGTCAACTATACAACTGAGACATCTTTGTCAATTACTTCTCACAACACAATTCAGCCTCTGATCCTTTCTACTAGGAGCATTTCCAGACAGGGCCCCCACATAGGGGGAGGGAAGGGTACACTTCACTCGGCCCGGAGGCCCTGGGGGGCCCGGCCTAGGCTGCAACCTGCATTTCCAGGAGGAAAAAAAATTCATGGCTCATGAGATTGTATGTATGGGATGAGGGATTGTGGGGTGTGTGTGGGAGGGGGGCCATGTTACAAGTTTGTACTGGGCCCCAAAAAATTATGTTTGGGCCTTGTCTCCAGATGGATATTGATCATAACTTCAAAGGAAGACAGTAAAAGTAATAGCTCTGTTCTGGCCACTGATATCTTCTGAATGATATTTCTGTGCTTTCACCTTTAAAAACCTACCAAAATTGTCCTAAGTGATAGGAAAAGAAAAGAAGTGGGATCATTGGTAGGTGGACCAGAGGGGAGGTGAGTATAAGCTCCAAACTTGAATGGTTTTTAAGCGAATTTGGTGCTTCTAAGAGGTTCTGGATTAAGAGCCTTAGGTGCTCTAAGGATTGACATGACAAACGAGGAAGGGAATCTGTGCTGGTTACTGAGATAACTCACTTCTCTGGGCATATATTAAGTTGCTTCAGATATAAAGGAAGGGCAAGAAAGAGACAAATCCAGGGATCTGGAGTAAAGGATGCAGACTAAGTGTGGATCAGGTGACATGTGGGTTGAGTCTGGCAAAGTCTCTAGTGCTCAGAGGAGGTACAGCAAGAAATCCCACTAGGTAAAGACAGCTGAAAGAAACAGAATGAAAAACAATGGATTAAATGATGGGATGATTTCTTTAAAAAGTCACTAAATAACCCAAATAAAAATCAAAGGGCACATTCTTTGGAGGGACTGAGCAACTTCCACTCCCATCAGCTACAGTGGTATGGGACTGCTCACCATCAGGCCATTGATGCTTAAGGGATGTCTAGTTGTCTTCAGCAGACAGTATTACTGTGTCTATGGGAAAGTACAATTGGTTGGTTAGCAATTTTATTCCAATTTGCCTTCATTTGCGTACTAGTAACTGGAGATGTGGGAATGCATGTAATTTGGCAAAGTTTCAGCACAGAAAAATGTAATTACTCAAGACTGAATTTATAAGTTGGTGGGAGAAACCCTTTTTAAAAAAAAAATAAATCAAATGTTCACTTTGTGAGTGAGGTCAGCTCACTAGAGAGAGGAGGAGGGAAGGACAAACAGTCCCAGACTGTGAGAAACAGTCACAAGATCAATCTAAATCAATTAAAGGATGACAGACTGGCAAATCTGAATTGTGCAGTGATGGCAAATATAATAACTTTCCCTCCAAGGTAGGAAAGGGCTTTTCAAGAAGGCAGCTTGAGAGAGAGAAAAGCGTTTTTATTAAATCAGCTCAATGGTCAAGGGAAGCTGGGGCCTGCTGGAGTGGAAGCAATTTCCCTTAAGTATGTTTCATGGTGGCATGGTGCTGAAAAGTGGAAGGATTGAAGGAATTGTTAACAGCTGGTAGGTGGCAACTCTGTGCTAATAAGTAAAATACATACATGCATACATAAAACATGGAGCAGGGAAGGAGGAGAGTGGTAAAAAAGAAGAGGGAGTAAAAAACTGATGACTCCTAACTTAATCAGTTAAAAAAAAAAGTAGCATTGGGACAGGATTGTCAGACACCAGCTTCCCATGGATTTTCACAGCTAGAGAAGCGATTATACTCTGTTGGGGATGGGAAAATGCACAAAAGTGACAAGCTGGGCTAGGAACATAACTGCTGTGCTCTCTCACTCACATTTCTCTATTAAAAACCAATACAACACTATAAACTGAGTTGAGACAGTTCATGGAGAATGAATATCCTCTCGGCAGTCTCTCAAGTCTGGTGTTCTGGTGAAATGACCACCTATGCCCATTTATCATCTAAAAAAATTGGTTACAGAATTTCAGTTCATTAAAGCTACAGTGTAATGAATAGATACATCATAGACCCATTGATGGAAACGTGGGCCAAGGCCCCACAGATAAATCTACAATACACCCTACAAGCTGTAGCCACCTTTGGTTCAGATGGGTGGAATGGAAAGAACTACAGGTTCTGCATAAAAATGACCATACTGGGTCAGACCAATGGTCTGTCTAGCCCAGTATCCTGTCTTCCAACAGTGGCCAATGCCAGGTGCTTCAGAGAGAATGAATAGAACAGGCAATTAAGTGATCCATCCCGTCATCCAGTCCCAGCTTCTGGCAAACAGAGGCAGAGCACTAGGTTGCGTTCATGATTGTCTTGGCTAATAGCCATTGATGGACCAATCCTCCTTGAATGTATCTAGTTCCTTTTTGAACCCCATTATAGTTTTGGCCTTTACAACATTCCTGGCAACAAGTTCCACAAGTTGACTGTGCATTGTGTGAAGTTACTTTTGTTTGCTTTAATCCTGCTGCCTATTAATTTCATTGGGTCACCCCTGCTTTTTGTGTTATGAAGGCATAAATAATTCCTTATTCACTTTCTCCACATCATTCATGATTATATAGATCTCTAGCATATTTTCCCCCTCCCCACCCTTAGTCATTTCTTTTCCAAGCTGGAAAGCCCCTGTCTTTTAATTTCTCCTCAAGTGAAAGCTGTTCTATACCCTTAATCATTTTGTCACCCTTCTGTGTATCTTTTTTGAGATGGGGAGACAAGAACTGCATGCAGTATTCAAAGTGGGCATGTACCATGGATTTATGTAGGGGGATTATGATATTTACTGTCTTATTATCCCTTTCCTAATGGTTACTAATATTCTGTTTGTTCTTTTGACTGCTGCTGCACATGGAATCATTGTGGATAGTTCTCTGAAAACATCCACTCAAAGATCTCTTCCTTGACTGGTAACAGCTGATTCAGATCCCATCATTTTGCATGAATAGGTCAGATCATGTTTTCCAATGTGCATTACTTTGCATTTATCAACACTGAATTTCTTCTTCCATTTTGTTGTCCAGTCACCCAGTTTTGTGAGATCCCACTGTAACTCTTCCCAGTCAGCTTTGAACTTAACTGTGTTGAATAATTTTGTATCATCTATGAATTTTGCCACCTCACTGTTTACCCCTTTTCCAGATGATTTATGAATATGTTGAACAGCACCAGTCTCAGTACAGATCCCTGGGGGCCACCACTATTTACCTCTCTCCATTCTGAAAACTGACCATTTTGTTTCTTGTCTTTTAACCAGTTACTGATCCATAAGAGGATCTTCCATCTTATCTCTTGACCGCTTACTTTGTTTAAGAGCTTTGTTGAGGGACCTTGTCAAAGGCTTTCTGAAAGTCTAAGTACATTATATCCAGTGGATCAGCTTTGTCCACATGCCTGTTGACCCCCTTAATAATTCCAGTAGATTGGTGAGGGATGATTTCCCTTTACAAAAGCTGTGCTGACTCTTCCACAACAAATCATGTTCATCTACATGTCTGATAATTTTGTTCTTTTCTGTAGTTTCAACCAATTTGCCTGGCACTGAAGTTAGGCTTTCCAGCCTGTAATTGCCAGGATTGCCTCTGGAGCCTTTTTAAAAAAATTGGTGTCCTATTAGCTATCCTCCAGTCATCTGGTACAGAAGCGGATTTCAGTAATAGGTTACATACCACCCTTAGTAGTTTTGCAGTTTCATTTTTGAGTTCCTTAAAACCTCTTAGGTGAATCCAGTGGTCCTCATACTTATTTGATCATGCACCCCTTCTTTGTGTCTATAGTAATTTATCCCCCAACCACCCCCACCTCTGGGCACCTGATCAGCAATCACCGCTCAGCTCTGAAGACAGAGCAAAGAGTGAGAGTTGCCATCCTTACTTTGTTGCTGCTGGTGGCAGCGCTGTCTACCGAGCTGGGCACCTAGCCAGCAGCTGCTGCTCTTCATCCACCCAGCTCTAAATGTGCGCAGTAAGTCTCCCCCCCCCATGCAAGAGCTTCTCACACACCCCCAAAATATATTCTGTGCACCCCCACTTCGAGAACCTTTGGTGAATACTATCTGGTCCTGGTGACTTATTACTGTTTAAATTTATCACTTAGTTCCAAAACCTCCTTTACTGAGATCTCAATCTGGGACAGTTTCTCAGATATGTCACTTAAAAAGAATGGCTCAGGTGTGGGTATCTCCCTCACATCTAGTATGCAAAGACTCCATCTCCAGGTCCCCAGATTGATATGGAGCACTGCACTGTGGGACTTGTAGTCTCCAGCATCTCCATGTGTGTGTGGAAGATGAGAACTACTGCTGCATTCTGCTCAGTAGTGTGTAAAATCAAGTTCCCTGTCAAATTGTCAATATGCCCTTCAGGCAGACAAACGGTAGGCACATGATAGATATAATTCCAAAGGTTTAGATCTGTATTAATCTCAGGTAGTACACTGTGATGGGGCCATTTAAGTATCAATAACTTAGAGAAACAAAGTGCTTTCCTTACAGGCCGCTCAGTGGCCTGGTGCACTGCTAGACAGGAGACCCTGATTTGGAGAGTCCTGAACACTCTCTCTAGATATCAAGATGCCTCGGTACAAGAACCTTCAACCAGTGTATACTATATTTATGGAAGGGTTGTTTCATGGACTAGCTCCTCTCCTACTAGCAATCATATAAACACCTCAGTGGCAACTAAGGAAATTGCTTACATGGAAGAGAGATATTAGGGAAGTACTGTATTGTTGTCTTCCTTTAATAGCTAAGTGTGTCAAGTTGGACATCCAAAAAAATGGAAGCATTCAGAGTCAGTGGCCTCTTTTGAAAAATTTGCCCTTAAACTCTTGGTGACTCAGTTCCCCAACTGTAAAATACAGATAATATTTCCCTACCTCACAGGGATGTGGGAAGGATAAAATCTACTGATATTTGTGTGTGATAAAGTCCACAGAAAAGTCTACAAATCACTAAGGCAGGTTTAGGGCCAGATCCTCTGCTGGCATAAACTGGTGTAATTCCTTTGACCTAAAGAGCTGTGCCCATTTATGTCAGCTGAGCCAATGTTTTTTAAATGCAGCAGTATGCAACTAAAAACTTAAAAAATGGGAGCATTTTTATATTGCATTTGTGGAAGGACAGTAGAACAAAAGCAAGCATAAAAATTGAAATTAGGATAGGTAAGACAGAGAAAAGAGAGGTAGTGTGTGATGGAAAGACTTTCATGCTTCTATGAATCACCAAGAAACACTCCCAAAACAAAATGAAAAATCCCAACAAACAAGTCCTCGTTCTGATTTTTCTTTTATGAAAACCAACGATAACAAAAGCACTAATGAAGCAGTTACGTTCATGTTCATCGTGCTGACTGCATTTTGACTTTGCCTTTGCTTTAAGACAATTGCTACATGGAACTTTCTGGTGGTGAGGATGGAGAAGTTTTTCCTTTGAACTAATTTTAAAAAAGGACAAAGAACAATGATGACCAACTGAATTATCATCTACACAATTAGGCATTGATTCTGCATCTGGCTCTTGATGAGCACCACAGGTACATCCACATGGAGCCAGTTGCAGGATCGGGACTTACAGGATGTGGCACTGCTAGGAAGATACTTGATGTCAAACAAAAAAGAAAGTTGTCAAAGGAAGTTATTTAATTTGTCAAAAGAGTTATTTTATTTTGACTCAAGGATTATTTACTTACAATTGGTGTTTGTTGTGAAAAAATGTAAACCATCATTTCCTAAAGCTGAGTGACAAAGGAGATTTAAATGAACTGATTTTCAGTATGAAAAAAAAAATCAAGTCAATTATTTCTCAGTGGCAAGGAACCAGCTGGTGAAACTTTGGTTACATGTAGCGAATTTATATTTGATGCTTGCTAATTGTTTTGAGCTTCAAGACTTTATCAAAGATAAAAAGAAAAAGAAATGTGGCAGCTTTTAACCAGTGTAGTGGAGAAGTCATTGATTGGAAACTGGACAGTATCTGAGACTTCCCATCATTGCTACTGCCATTTCAGCTTCACCAGAGACAGCAATGGTGGAGCACAAGTCACTAGTGTAGATACTACTTCCTTTGGCAGCTTGTTCCGCTGGTTAATTGCACACAAGTTATTTGGCTCAATATGTGGGTAACTGGGTGAAATTCTATGTCATAGGTTATACAGTAGGTTAGACTAAATAATCTCTTCTGGCATAAAAAAATTCTAATTACTACATAGCTCTTTTCTGAAATTTTTCCAAATATTCAACGTCCTTTTTGAAGTGTTGATACCAGAACTGGACATAGCATAGGAAAAAGGTTTCCCTAATGCAGTACACAGAATTAATACCACCTCCCTGTTTCTTCTTGATATTCCCCAGATAATAGATAAGATGATTGCATTTGCCTTCTTAGCTACATCATGACACTAGGAGCTTATGTTTAACTAGTTTTGTACCATGACACTACACCTTTTCAGTGCATTCTCTGATATCATTGCAGTCTCTGATGTAGTCCCCTGTCTTGTAAGCATGACCTACATTCTTTGTCCTAGACATAGAACCTTGCCTTGGCCTGTATTAAAAAAGCCAGTGTGATCCAGATTGGCCTGTATAACTAACCTGTCTTCATCATTATTTACCACTCCATTATTTAATCACTCCACCAAATGTGCATCATGGGTAAGTTTCACCAGTAATTTTATATTTTCTTTCAGATCATTGATAAAAATATTGAATAGCACTGGGCTAAGAAGAGATCCCTTCAGGAACCCACTAGCAACATCCCCAATGGTCAATGTTTCCCCATTTCTGGTTACTTTTGAAATCAAACAAACAGTTTTTAAATCCATAAAGTGTTCTTAAAGAACAAGAAATTCTCTCTCTCTCTCGCACACTCGGTCCCTTCTGAACTTATGATCATCTAATTTGACCTCTTGCATAGCACACGCCAATAAATTCACCCAGTGATTCCTGTACCAAGTCTAATAGACGTATAGACTTTAAAGTCAGAAGGGACCATTGTGATCATCTAGTTTGACCACCTGCACAACACAGGCCACAGAAACTCACCTGCCCACTCCTGTAATAGACCCCCCACCCTATGACTGAGTTACTGAAGTCCTCAAATAATGTTTTAAAGACTTCAAGGTACAAAGAATCCACCAGCAAGTGACCCATACCCTATGCTACAGAGGAAGGAGAAAAACCCACACAGTGTTTGCCAATCTGCCCTGGGGGAAAATTCCTTCCTGACCCCAAATATGGCTTTAGCACCAAGCATGTGGGCAAGCCTCACAAGCCAGATACCCAGAAAGAATTCTCTCTAATAACTCAGAACCCACCCATCTAACATGACATCACAGGCCACTGGGCATATTTACTGCTAATAATGAAAGATCAGTTAATTGCCAAATTAAACTGTCCTATCATACCATCTCCCCCCATAAACTTATCAAGCTCAGTCTTGAAGCCAGCAAGGTGTTTTGCTCCCATTGCTTCCCTTGGAAGGCTGTTCCAGAACTTCGCTCCTCTGATAGTTAGAAACCTTCATCTAATTTCAAGTCTAAACTTCCTGATGGCCAGTTTATATCCATTAGTTCTTATATCGACATGGCAGTGAACTTAAAAATAATTCCTCTCCCTCCCTGGTATTTATCCTGGATGATCTATCATTTGCAGAAGATGCCTCTGGGAGGGACAGATCTATTTGTTAATAATAAAGGTGTTCTATTAAAAATTACAATACTTTGCTATTGATAAAGAGAGAGAGAGTCTTGGAACAGAGGTTCTCTCACCTTCACTCTGCAAACCTAATTAAAAAAAATCCAAAACCCACTGATGGTGCGTTCCAGGCACAACTTCCTCCCCTCCTCCCACCCCCCAATTTGTGCACAATGGCAATCCAAAAATCTTGTTATCTCATACAGACAGCTGCTCCATCCTGGATTATTCTTAGTTCTAATCTATATTTTTTAGAGTGATGTGAAGGGCTCCAGATTGCTTAGCTTGCCCGTGTGGACTCAAGATAGAACACGAAGTTACTGAAACAATAGACAAATAATGACTAATTCTTATTTAATATTCCAGTTGTTTAACTCTAGTAGTATATCTCAATTGACCAGACAGAACTCACAGTGCATTTCTCCTTGTTCATAACAATGAGACTTCTTTCCCCTGCAAACTCTTAAAAAAAATCTGTTGATGCTATGAGTTTACTTATAGGAGCAGTTTCTAGAAAAGGCTTTATTTATTAATGGATAGCCAAGATTAAATGGATAGTCAAGTATTGGTATTTCTCTAACACCTTTTATGCAAGAATCTCAATGGAAGTAGAGCAGCCCAGCTTCAGCCTTGTTTAACACCACTGTTAATACACTAGTTTGCCAACAGGACAGTAGAATGTTTTCCCTGACCAGTGCTGGCAGGGTTAGAGAAATATGTTAGCAATACTTATTGGTAGCATACGGCTAAGTGTGTTTTTGCACTGAGATAGTTAAACTCTCAATGTAAAATCCTAGTGGAGACAAAGCTCTGTACGTTTTACCTCAAGGTAGATAGTGGAGATAAGGGATAGAGTTGACCTTGACTTGCTACATTGAAGTCAACTGTAAAATTCTAGTGGAGACAAGGCACTGGCATTTACGATTTCAATACAGCTAGTCAAGGTTAGGGTTACTATGTTTTAGGTTCCCCAAAAGAGGACACTGTGGGGGGGGGGGCAGGAGACTTGGGAGGGTACAGTTGGGGGATGCTGGAGGTGTGTGTCTAGGGGAAGAGTATTTGCAGGGATGCTGGAAGGGCGTGTGTGTGTACCGGAAGGGGTACCTGAGGCTTATTCTTGAGGTGAAGGGACAGTGTCATTCCCTGTCATGGGGGCAGGGCAGCTGGCACAGACCCAAGCTGCAGTGACAGCTGTCAATCAGCATTTCCCTGCAGGGATCTCCCCATCCCCAAGGTACAGAGCTGGGGCATGGGTAGGCAGGATCTGCCAGCTACAAAGGACCAATCATACACAGATACTCCGCAATTGCCTCGCCTCTTATTTGAAAAATCCACCCAGACAGAGACTGGAGGATCAGAAAAGGAGCAATGTCTGGGAAAACCCAGACATATGGGAACCCTAGCCAAGGTCAACTTTAAACTCCAGCATATGGGTAGGTTATCTCCAATACCTACTTTGAGGTAAAAATTACTGGGCCTTGTCTCCACTAGAATTTTACGACATGAGAACTAACTCTCTCTATGTAAATACATACCTCTTTTTGAAGTGAAGACCTACAGACAAGCTTAAATATGGTCGCAAACATAATTCTACTGTTTTAGGCTTACACTACCCTCACCCTTAAAATGTCCTACTGTGTCTACCATTGGTAGAAATGACGGGAGTGCTGGCACAGATAGGGTGCCAACTGTCATCTGCATTTTAGTCACTGTGTTATCTATCCTGGACAGAATTAGGTGACAAGATTAAATGTCTACACTGGTGCTCTTGCTGACACCACCAGTAGAGCTGCACTGCTGGCGGCAACAGGAGCACATCTTAGGAGAAAAAATGTAGTGCAGACCCAGCCATAGCAAACAAACTGACCTGCCCTAGGTACCCATCAAATCAGTGGCAGAATGGGAGAAGAACACACAAGATGACTCCTAATCCCTTGTCCTTACCCCTAGGCTGTGCTTCTCTTATCATAGATTTGTAATTATGTTACTCTCTAGCTGACTGAAAAGGCAGGAATTTGTAAGATCCTCACACTCTCCACTCCCTCCCCAAGTATATGCTGTTTAATCACTTTTTTCTTTTCACTTGGCTTGAACAGTGAAACACAGAGCATCTAGTATGTGTATATACTTAACTTTTGAAAAAGCCCTCCAGCTACACGCTCTGCCAGACAAGAATTTGCAGAGCAATTAATAAGCTAAGATTTCAAATAAAAAAAAAAAAGAGTGAGGAGATATGAAAAATCAACCCATTTGAATACAAATGCAGCCCCATCTTTATTTGCTACAGAGGATGTAGTTTCTCTTTTGGCTTCTCACCTTGCTGTGACAGTTACTGAGATCCCAATTGGAAAATTTAGTACAATTCCCTCCCCGGGTAATTCATCTCCTTATCTCTCCTCCCTCCCTCATTCTGTCCTCTGGATACCAGTATCCCTATTTCCACATGGGTGCTAAATACTATCAGTATCTGAGGTGGAGGGGGGAGGAATACAGGAGAGTCCTTTGATCTCCAAGGCCTCTTTCATGAGTTATTTGAGAGGTGACAATGGAAGATAGCAAAGATTCCCAGTTCATCAGAGGAGTGTTGATGGCCTCCAGCTTATTGGAGACAAAATAGAAGAAGTGTTTATGAAACAAAGAGCATCATTAAAAATGTTAATGAGATCATGGAATTAATGTGTGCATGTGTAATTACATACACTGCAGAAGATCTAAGTCATGACTCACTACAGATAGAGAGGTGGCACTGTTCGTTTATTTATTATATATTTGTATGACTTCTGTCACCAGACACTGTTTGTGGTTTAGATGATTTATGTACAGCTGTCCCCACCATGTGCGCTAAAGGCACTTTCCAGATATACACAAAGGATGATCCCTATCCCAAGGGCTCTAGTCGAAGGACAGACAGACAGACAGACAAAGGTCAATAAAGGGAACAACAAAAGGGGCTTTCTAAACAAATCATCAAGACTCATGATAGGTAATAGGGCAAAAGTGGGTTTTTAAGAGGAACTTGAGAATGGGGAGAATAATGACCTTGGGGATAAATTCAGAGAGGATGAACCATGCATAAGGGGTCACATGGAAGAAGGCACAGGGGCAGTTGTTCTAGAGGTGGATAAAAAGGCAGACAAATTTTGTGCATTGAAAAAAAAATCAATTATATTTGCATTAGCACCTCAGAGAACTAATCAAGGATCAAAGCTCTGTTGTGCCAGGCACTATCCAGGTATGCAGTAAAAAGACTAATACATTTTGAATGTCTCGACCTGTGATTTTGGGTACCTTCATTGTTGGGTGCCCAACCTGAGATACCTTAAAGGGGCTAGAAGACAAGTGATCAGCACGTTCTGAAAGTTAGACTTCTTTGAAGGCATTTCAAGTTGTCTAACCAAAAACTGAGGCACCTCCCATAACTAGTCATATTTGAAATATATTGTCTACAGTCCTGCCTCATGGAGTTAATCTAAGTTAAGCATATTGGAAATTTAACAGAATCAGAGCAAGCCTTAATATTGTTATATTGTTTTCTTCACACCCAACTCCACCCCTCTGATGCAAAACTGACTGAAGTTTAAGCATTATTATAAATGGTAACGTGTGGATGGATAAGAGCACCTTTCCTCTAATCCAGTTGTTCCCAACCTTTTGGGACAACTTTATCAATTAGCTTTACCAGATTGAGAGCTTTGACTCGGGCACTGTTATCAACTCCCACCAGTCCTGTGATATTTGGTGTTTTTTCTTACAGCTTCAGCTCCTAGAGCTTTTGCCTTTAAAAAAAAAGGTTCTAACCCTTAGGGCTGTTCAGAAAAGCTTGTCTTGAAAACGAGAATCTTAAATGCTCAAAAACCCAAAGGCAAAATCAAGAGAACAAACCCACACAACTTCCTGATTTTTAAGCCACTCATGTTTTGGGGCCTGACAGTTTGTTTTTGAAAAGTTGGGATTGGCAATAATGGTCCCAGCAAATGCTACCTCCCTTTCAGTTGTGCAGGACATATTTTACCCATTATGACCCTGTTTCCAGATGCTGATAATATTATTAAATGGGGCTTTATTTTCTTTGTGCTTTATGAAGTTTGAACAAACTCCATGCTGGCTGATTTTGAATGAGAAAACAGAGGGAAAAACATGCCACAATAGGAGCTGGTGGTGCTCAGCACTTCCAAAAATTGGTTCCTGATTACCTCAAGTGGGGCACTCAGAATTGCAGGGCCACTTTTGTGGTTTGGGCGGATTTAATTGGTCCACTGTAACAGATAAAACAAACTGGATCTTTGATGTGATAGTTCCAGGCCTTGTCCATTAGATCAGTGGTTCTCACTTTTCTTTTATTACAGAGAAAAACTGTTGGGACCTCCCTCCCATCTAGCCATAAAGAAATGTTCGTCGTTTGTCAGGTTGAGAACCTAAGCACTTGGCTAATAGCTTCAAATCTTTGTGTGTAACTATGTTGTCTTTATAACGTGGCTAATAAAGCTTACCCATCTTGAGATCTCCAGATGAAAAAGTGCTGTTTATCTAAAAAAAATATTATTCAGCCCATTTTACAATTGGTAAAAACAGAGACAGATTGAGTGACTGTTCTGGGTGTAGGAGATTAGGCATAGACTTCTTAACTGAAAAGTTTAACTTCATCTCCTGTGTTTGGCATTCATTTGCTTTGTGACAACCTGTAAGAAAGGGCTACTTAAATGTACCAACCGTTGCAAAGCACTTCGCTCTCTCTAGATGGAAAAACACTATATGTGTGTGACGTGTTAATGCTAGCCTCAGTCTGCTTATCATCTGAGGTTCTAGGAAAAAGATACTATTTCTCAAACACAACATGTGAGCATGTAATTAACATCTGTATTTTAATTATTACAGGAAGAGGGGCAGAGTTAAGGGGCACATTCAACCTTAACTCTGGCATTTCCTGACTGAACTGCTAAACTGTCCAAGTCTATCACATAAAACATGTACATACCTGTACATATCCCTATATATCTAATGAAATTATCTTCTCACTCTGTGAGCGTGTGCCTAAGAATTTGTCTGGATCTCACAAAAACCTAATCTCAAATTACCTGTTCTGTACAGCACTGATGTCCTCATTTGATGGAGAAAGCAATTCTGGGGAAGCCCCTTTCCACCAAACAAAATCATGCAGACTGTGCAGCAATTTAATCTATGCAACAGTTCATCAGTTTTTCACTGTTGTTTCCCATTTGGAACACAGGATTTGTATATATATTAACAGTTTAATGTATGCAGTTATTTGTTTAGAGGCTTTGCATAGTAAATACCTCCAGTCATTTTTGTCCCATGCTATGGGTAACTAGAAAGAGTTATTACTTCCACTGATTTTTATCCTGAGGGGCCAATACATAATCACAAAATTACAAAAAACGCGTGTCTGTGGGAGGAAATACTGGTGGCTTCACAGGGTTCTTTTCACAGGTTCATCACTGGTTATACAACTCAAGCCTTGTCCATAGGCTGATAAATGGAGTTGTATGAACCCTCCCTGCTCTGATTTGTGCAACATCCTGTGAACTTTCCTGTTAGTCCAGTTTGTGTGACTCATAAGCTGTACATGTGGATGCAAACTCTTGTGTTTGCTTTCACATGAATATAGGCTCACATTCAGACTTGAAGCTCATTGTTAACACAGGCATTTCCTATGACTTTGCAGGATCCCACTCTTGTGAACATGTAACTAAAGCATAAGCCAAACATCACATCTTGGGGGCCCCAAAATAAGCTTCCACTCAGCTTCCTCATCCCCACTCACTGACAGACCTTTAGCTTTCTCCCACTTCTTCCATGTCCTTGATTCCCCCACCCCAGAATTGAAACCCAGCCAGAGCAATTAGCTGTTTGCTGAGCTACTGCCCTGCGTGGGAGCTAGTGATGCAGCTAAACTCACTCTGGCTTTAGTCACCATACTCAGTAATCCATGCAGACTGCACGCAGTCCCTACAGGTTGTCTGTAATCAGTTAACTATAGAAATCATCTGGTTTTCTTAAGCAAATTAGCCTTTTAGTATCAAATTATACATACTGTTGAGAAAACATACAGGGGAGGGAAAAAAGATGGGTCCTTTAAAGGCAACCCTTCTTCCATCCAGCCCCATATAGTAATACATGCACATTTATCCACCATGGACAGATGGGCTATTTTCTATCATCTCTATAATAGACTCAAGCTGTGAACAAATAAAGCAGAAAACAGCCAATATGCCACTGTGTTAATTTTCTCTTCCTGTAGATTTTGCTTGATTGCAAATTTTCAGGTCCAAAATACTTCATATGTGAAAAAGAACCAAGCTATAAACCTCTCCCCTGCACAAAAACAAAACAAAAAGAATCTAGTCACAGAAAGGTGTACCTTAGGGCTCATTAACTCACACATGAACGTTCTGAATTGGGGAAGGAGAAGTTAGCCCTAGCTATGCCTTGGCTATTTAAGAAACAAAACCTTTTTCTAACACGGCTGTTTGAACAGATGCTACTAAAACACTCACTGTTGAACTCTCCTTTTAAATTTGTTTGCATGTTAAAGATATGTTAGCCTTTTTGCATAGATTCAATCACAGGCACACGCTGCAATAAATTAAGTGTGGTTTGCATGACTTTTTGCACATATGGGGTGAAACTAACTCCACTGTAGTCAGTGGAAGTTTTGCCATTGACTTCAGCGGGGACAGAAAATTCCTACTCAGCCACAGAATCGTAAAGGCATATTACTTACATTGTAGTTGGCTATAGGTTTCCATTACATACAGGGAACAAAATGGAAGACTTCCTGTAGCTGATTCAGCACTGAAAGTTGGCCTTGATGTTAAAGAAATACATTGTTGCTAGTGATTAATGGATCAGCCTTACATTCTAAAGCTGCCAAGTCCAGATCTAACTGCATTTGTCCTTTTTATTACACCTTCTTTATTCTTGCAGGGCCTGCTCCTGCTCCCACTGATTTAAATCGGACGAGGATCAGGTCTTTGGTGACATATGGATCATTATATTTTCCGACATTTCAGCCAACAATTCTTGGTGTGAGCAGGCCCCCAGAGTCAGCCCCGCAGGGAGAATAGCAATGTTGCTCTCTCTCTAGTGTCTAACCTTGGCTTGAGTCACTACCATGACTCTCAATTTGCCACTATCAAACTATCTGTCCTATTGTCATTATCTGTCTTTCCTGGAGGTTCTTTGGAAGCTTTTCACATACTTGTTAAATGCGCTTGGCCACAAAGCCTTCTAAGAGTTCCCTTGATCATGTCATTGCTATGGTGTAAAATTGAATTACTTTTACAATGCATGCCATACCCTGGCAAAGCAAAATTTTTTCCCACAGTTAACAGTGGAGGAGGAAGGCATGAGAAATAAATGGCTAAAGGAGAAGGAAAGAAATAGCGAATTTCCATTACAGAAAAAAATGGAAATGAATTTTACTAATTAGTTTTAAAATGCAGATAAGTCAAGCTGAATAGCTCAGCAGTTGATGGCAGACAGCAACACCACCTCACTTGTTGAGTACAGAAATGGCTCTCCTTAGCAGATAAGTTAAAAGGAATAAAAGCAAGAGTATTTTGTTTGTTTTGTCAGTGACACTACAGTAGATTTTTTTTCCTAATAAAGCAACAAGTATGCAAACAGTTTTTCCAGAGTTGCTTATTTTAATGAAGAAGAGAATTGCTGTGATGGGTGCCTAGAACATTATGTATTCATGTATCTTTGTTCAGGCTCCTTCTTTTTAAGCTCAGATACCAATCAAATGGGCTTATCTAAACCAAGAATAACACATGAAGAGCTACAAAAAACCCTAACAGATTCAGATCCACAAAGAGACTTGGCACCTAACTTTTAGGCACCTAGAAAGTCAGTGGAACAATCCTGGGATCCACAAAGCCTAGGTGATTAGGCTCCTGTACAATGAATGGGGAGAGAGACAGGCACCTTAGAGTGGGATCCACAAAAGCCATCACACCAGGCAGGGACAACTAGCCAGTGGGAGATACTGACACAAGGGGAGTGTCCACCCCTCTCACAGAGTTTGGCCTAAGTCTCTGCTGCAGGCAGATTTATCTGTTTGCAATCCATAGGCAGGAACCCTTTTCCCAGAATCAGGCAGCTTAGGTACCCTAGTCATTTCTTGTGAGAATGAGTGAGGCACCTGCCTAATGCCACACACACTGGTAGGGGGGGGGGAAGGGAGGGAGGAAAATCACCTGCCTCATAACCTTTAGGCATAGCCCAATGGTTAGAGTGCTCACCTAGGATGTCGGAGACCTCTGGTTTAAGTCCCCCTGTGCCTGGTGAGAAGGGATTTGAATAAGGATTGCCAACTCTGAAAGGTACAGTAAGTCTCACTTTCTCTAGCCCAATAAATATTTAATTATGTGGAACAACTTCAACAAGAGAGACCGAGGAAACCCCATATGAGAACATCCCATGGCTCAGTGAGTAGGGCACTCAGCTGGGAGGTGGCAGATCCCTGTTCAACTCTTTTCTTAACAGGCAGATGGGGGACTTGAACCAGGGGTCTTTCACATCTAGAGGAGTACCCTAACCATTGGTTGTGAGGGAGGCTCCCCTCACCCCTCTTATCTGCACCTGTTTTCTGCAGAGCAAGGTGTCCTCTAAGTTTGCCTAATGGATTAAGTCCTGCAGCTGAGATAAGCAGGCCACACGCTTATCTACCCCGTGGCTGTGGATTGCTCAGGGCTTAGGTGGGAGATAGATGTCCAGAGGCATAGAGTGAGGCAGCCGTGTGCATGCCCCCAGGCAGAAACATGGGCACCAAGGAACTTTTGCTACAAACACTTAGACACTGAGCGAATTTAGGCACTCATGGGGTTCAGTGGCAGCTGAATGGGAGTTTTGTGGACCAGAGTGGTGGCTAAAGATGGGAGTTGGGCCCCTAAAATGACTAATAAAGCATTTCACCCCCTCTGTGGATCCAGGCCTAACCCACAAGAAGCATGATATGGGATACAAGATAGACAGCTCCTGAACATACACTTTTTTTTTAAAAAAAACACTGTTTCACTCCTTGGGATGTGTTGTTATAACTGTTTACAGTTGTATATAATGGACATAAAAAGCTTTTCCTGCAAACTTCTGTATTCTTCCAGGAAAAGCAGCAAAGTTTTGGTGCTCTTGCTGTAACATCTGGCCTTTCAACTTGTTTAGCCTTTAGCTTTTCCTGGGATGCAGCTGGGAGTTATGAATTAAAGTTTTAACTGTTTATCGGTGGAAGCTAAATTCAAGAAGTTTGACATATGATGCTGTAAACAAAGAAATAACTTGCACGTTCACGCCAGGCCAAAATTATAAACCTCCGGCTTTACACTGACATTTCTCTACTCCCACGACTCTTGAAATAAATCATTTTATTCACTTCCAATCTCAATGATTGCAGAAACAAGACTTTCCACCTGTGATGATCTGATCCATAACTCAGTTCATCACAGAATGTCTAGAAAATTACGGTCGACGCAAGTTTTTCTTTGCATCAACCAGCACCCATTATTCCTAACAATGTGGATCCTGAGAATTTTTCTCAGATGCAACCTTCAGTCTTGTCATTTTCTTATCTGACACAAGTAAGGTGGTCATGACTAACTGAACTTATGAGTCAAAGACCAATCATCTGTTTAAGATGTTGACCACTCACATATCCTTTCCTGTTGTGTTTAAACACGCTGCATTTTGTACGAGTCATCTTTCTATATTTCCTCATTTTTTGTAGCATTGGAGACAGAAAAGCTGATTGAAAGCTTTCAAATTTCAACTTCTGCATAACATTTTAATTAAAGATTCTAATTCCAAACACCTTCCCATGAAAAGTATAGACAAACATTTTCAAATATTTTTTGGCTTTCAACCACTATAAAGTTGTTTGATGTTGTTAGAGTTTGTTTTGAAAAAAGTGTTTGCAAATTTGTTTACTGATCTTTCAGTCAGCTATAGTGGATTCCTCTGCTCTATTATTACTTCCAAAGACATATGGTCAGATTACATTAGCCTTTCTCCTAAAAATTTACAGATGGAACTGAACTGAACACAAACAGTATATATCTAGTTCAGTGAGTTCACATTTTATTTCTGTGGCTGTGAGAAAATGGATGCAGAAACTATTGTGTAATTGGGGTACACTCACCGCTAGGGCACCTCCTTCTGCTGCTCTGGGAATTAGCTCCTTCCAGGTCAAAAATCCACTTCCATCACTCATTCTCATGCCTCAAAGCCTCTCTTTCTCTGTGACTTGGGGCACACCCTTTCATAGTTTAGCCCTCCAGCCAGGTCACCGTACATTTCCCCTCTCCCTTTCCTTCTAGAGTACCAAAGTCTCAGCAGACCAGGTAGTCTCAGGCAGTCTTCAGCTCCACTGCCCAGACAGTGCTATATCCTTAGTGGCTGTTAGAGGAAGCTAGACCCGCCCTCCACTCTGGGTTCCAGCTCAGTGGCCCTCTAATCAGTAGCTAAGGTCTGTACTCTCTTAAACCTTGCTACCACTTCTTCAAGCCTTTTCCTCCACACTCTCTCAGACTTTCACTCCCTTGCCCTCCCCTTCCCTCCTTTTTAAACCCTTCCTTCAGGGCCTGACTCCCCAGGGTTTCCATTTGACCCAAAGGTTCCCTCCCTACTACCCAGCAATTGACTGTGGGCTTCCTCATTATCATCCTTTCCTGCTACCAACTTCCTGGTTTTATACCAGCCCCACCTGTTTCTTCTTAGCTGGGCTCCCTCTCATTCCAAGCTGTCTAGGCCACCTAATTCCCCTCAGGTGTGGTTAATTGGCCCCATCAAAAACTGGCTTCTTTTCTTTCAGGATCACCACCCCAAGTCCTCTCTTGCCTGCATCAACTTGAACTTGTCTATTTATAGCTTAATATGCCAACACAGCTGCACTGACAGCCAGTTGCTTCATTCTGGCAAAGGCAAAGTCATGCTCAATGGCCCACTGAACTTCAGAGTCTTAATTAAGCAATCTTAGCAGCACTAGAACTTTTGCAAAGTAAGTTCCACCTCCAATACCTTTTCAAACTCAGCGTAATTCTCCAGTGATACCATCTCAGTGATTATGACTACTTGTGTGGGTTTGGCTGATAAGAGGCTAACATAGATACATCCATATAGCCAACATATTTTACTTCAGCTGCTCTGTTGATGCATTTGGCTGATCCCTTTCCCTTTTAGATTTCTAGAACACGGACTATAATTTGCTATCATGTTCTTCTAGGAAACTCCAAACTCCAATGTATCATTCACAGTGGCTACAAGCCATATCCTTATAAATAAATATTTCTTGTTCATTCATCCTGACCATATTTTCTCTGAGAATTATGTGTAATATTTTGTAACATCATGAAAACATAAGAATGGCAACACTGGACCAATGGTCCATCTAGATCAGTATCCTGTCTTCTGACACAGTAGCTGGTGCCAGATGCTTCAGGGGGATGAAAAGAACAGGGCAATCTATCGAATAAACCATCCCGTTGTCCAATCCCAGCTTCTGGAAGTAAGAGATTTAGCAATACCCAGAACATGAGGTTGCATCCCTGAGCATCTTGGCTAAGAGCCATCGATGGACCTATCCTCCATGAACTTATCTAATTCTTTTGTGAACTCCGTTATACTTTTGGCCTTCACAACGCCCTTTGGCGACAAGTTCCACAGGTTGACTGTGCTTTGTAGGAAGTATTTCTTCATTATATTAGTTTTAAACCTGATGCCTGTTAATTTCATTGGATGACCCGATTCTGGTGTTATGTGAAGGGCTAAATGACATTTCCTTATCATTATCTCCATACCATTCATGATTTTATAGACCTCTAAGAGTTGGGGGGAGGGAGAGATGATAGTCCTCTTTTCTAAAATGACTAGCCCAGTCTTCTTAATCTCTCTTTGTATGGAAGATGTTCCATACCCCAATCATCTCTGTTAGCCTTCTCTGAACTTTTCCTATTCTAATATATCTTTCTGGAGATGGGGTAACCAGAACTGCACTCAGTATTCAAAGCGTAGATGTACCATGGATTTATACAGTGGCATTATGTATTTTCTGTTTTATTATCTATTTCCTTAATAATTACTAACATTGTTAGCTTTTTTGACTGCCACTGCACACTGAACAGATGTTTTCAGAAAACTATCCACAGGGACTCAAAGAATGCTTTCTTTAATGGTAACAGAAAATTTAGACCCCCATCATTTAGTATGTATAGTTGGGATTATGTTTTCCAATGTGCATTAGTTTGCATTTGTCGACACTGAATTTCATCTGCAATTTTTTTTTGCTGTCACCTAGGTTTGTGAGATCCCTTTCTAACTGTTCATAGTCAGCTTTGGACTTAACTATCTTGTATCTTGTATAGTCTGCAAACTTTGCCACTTGTTTAGCCCTTTTTCCAAATCATTTATGAATATATTGAACAGCACAGGTCCCGATACTGCTTCGTGGGGGACCCCATTATTTACCTCTGTCCATTGTGAAAGCTGACTGTTTATTCCTACCGTTTCCTATCTTTTAAGCAGCTACTGATTCATGGGAGGACCTTCCTTCTTATCCCATAACTCAAGGGCGCTGGAACCTTTGTAGAAGCGTGTGGTCACCAGTGCCAAAACTATGGGTGGCAGGGGACCATGTCCCCCACTTTTTAAGAAACGTGTAGTTTGGGGGGTAGGGGCAGCATTCCCCCCCACATTGCAAGCCTTGAGCAGACATGGAGCAGTACCAGCAGAGGGAGTGGTGAGGGGGGGCTGATAACGGTCATCAGCTGGTCAGCTCCCCCACCGCAAAGTGCACCCCTGTGAGTGCTGCTCTGCACCTACCCAAGGTATACAATTTGGGGGCAACACCACCCCCTGCCCCCAAACTATGCCCATCTTAAGTGGGGGAGCCACGGCTCCCTGATCACCACAGTTCTGGCCCCATTGACACAACTGCTTAAATTTGCTTAAGAGCCTTTGGTGAGGGAGTTTGTCAAAGGCTTTCTGAAAGTCCCAGTATGTTACACCCACTAGATCACCCTTGTCCATGTTTGTTAACCCCCTTAGAGAATTATAATAGATCAGTGAGGCATAATTTTCCCATTACAAAAACTGTTACTAGAATTTCAACCCGTTTGCCTTGTACTGAAGTTAGGCTTATTGGCCTGTAATTCTTAGGATTACCTGTGGAGCCTTTATAAAAAAAAATCCAGTGTTACATTAACTATCCTCCACTTATCAGGTACAGAGTGTGATTTAAGTGATAAGTGTGGTATGTAGCCTTTAGCTCTGCAATTTCATATCCGAGTTCCTTCAGAACTCTTGGATGAATACCATCTGATCCTGGTGACTTATTGTTTAATTTATCAATTGTTCCAAAATCTCCTCTACTGACACCTCAATTGGGGACAGTTCCTTAGATTTGTTATCTAAAAAGAATGATTCAGGTGTAGAAATCTCCCTCACAAATTCTACAGTGAAGATCACTGCAAAGAATAAATTTAGCTTCTCTGCAACAGCCTTGTCTACTCTGAGTGCTCCTTTAGCATTTTGTTCCCCCAGTGGTGAGTTGCCCTTTAAATTCTTTTTTGTCCTGCACAGTTATACTTTTAAACTGACTTGCCAGAGTTTATGTTCCTTTCTATTTTCCTCAGTAGGACTTGACTTCCCTTTTTAAAAAGATGTCTTTTTGTCTCTAACCGCCTTTTACTCTGTTTAGCCATGGTGGCTTTTTTTGGTCCTCCTACCTCCCCCCCCCCTTTTAATTTGAGGTATACATATAGTTTGAGCTGCTCCAATTTTTTTTGAAGTTTCCATTTCACTCCTGATCATTCCTTCTAATTTTTGTTTAACTAGCCTCCTCATTTTTGTGTAGTTTCCCTTTGTTGAAGTTAAATGCTACTGCAGTGGATTTTTTAGTATTCCCCCCCCCCCAGGATGTTTAAGTTTAATTTAATTATGAGTGCTATTACAGACTAGTTCAGCTATCTTCACCTCTTGAACCTCTGCCCTTGTAGGTTCCAGGACTAGCTGCTCCAAAAAACACTCATTAATGGTGTCTAGATATTTTCTCCCTGCATCCCATCCTGAGGTGACATGCTCCCACTCAATATGGGGATAATTGAAATCCCTCATTATTGTTGGGTTTTCTGTTTGTAGCTTCTCTAATCTTCCTGAGCATTTTACAATCATATCTTGGTCCGGTGTTGGTAGTATTATAGTCCTACAGCTGTACTCAAATTCATGCTTGAATAATAAACCCATACAAATTCTAAGATATTGTTTGATTCATTTAAGATTACTATATTTGACTATACTTTCACATATAACACCATTCCCCCACCAGCACAACCTACTCTCATTCTTACATATTTTGTACACTGCTGTTAGTGTGTCCCATTCATTAGCATCATTCCACCAAGTTTCTATGTTGTCTGTTATATCAATATCCTCATTTAATATCAGGCACTCAAGTTCACCCATCTTTGTATTTAGGACTTTTTGCATTTGTATACAAGCAGTTATGAAATTTGTCAATAATTAGTTGTCTGCCTTCATATGATGTAATTGAATGGGACTCTTGTTTGACTGTTTTGCTTCAGTTCCTACCTGTACTTTATCAACTTCTACCCTCTCCTCTTTACTAGGATATAGGGTAGCCTCTTTAATAAATTAATAAAGGGATGTGTCTGTCTGAACCGTTTGGTCCTTCACATGTGTCAGCTTTCCCCCAGCCCTTAACCTAATGTAGCTAATGGCTATATTTAAATTAAGTCAGCCTTTAGTGATGCACTGATTGGTAGAAGTCATCATCTCAAAGGTGAGCTTGGAAAGCCTTGCAAGCACAGGAAACATGGACTCAGGTTTATTATGCAGTGCAGACCTACCTACATTTACCTGAAGCCCTTTCTGTGGTTGGGATTTAGCAATCAGTGGCCAGCAACCAGCATAGCTGCATCACTGCAAACTCTATACATGGAGAAAGCAAGCCACCCTTTGCAACAGTTGATTTATCTGTTGCTAGCCACTCATTGTGGAACCAGGGCCAGTCTCATGTATGGATAAGGTCTGAGTGATAAATTTAGTTCAAGCAAATTCTGCAACTGATAGTTTAAGGCCTGTCTAATCTGCCAGAGGGACCACGCTACCTACTTGTTCCTCAGACATTGCTGGAAAATTGAACCATGTTTTAACAAAGATAGGCCCTAAGAATTCACACATAGAAAAGATTTCCTCCCATGTAGAAAAATAATCTAATTGTCATCAGCTTGTTATTCCCTGCTTTTATTTAATGGTGTTTTTTTTTAAACTCGTGTTCTTCATCCATTTCCTCCAAAGATATGTCAAAGAGATGAAATATCTAGTCAGTCAATGTTGTATTTTACTGATTCTTAACAAGATCTGAAACATATGATCTGGGAATTTATTGTGCACCACTGAAAATTTCTCAGATGAATCTCAGAGTCAAGAAAACAGAAGAACAATGGAAACAGCACCCTTTTGACTTGCACGGTTTTCAGCCTTCTTTTTCTTCCCTTTGGGTTTTCAAAGGCAGGCTGTGAATAGTAAAGTGTCACCAGTCTCTCACTTAAAGGCTTTGCAGGTGATAGAGTGATGCTTATTCACACTGATATGAGAAGAACCCCACAACAGGGAGTCAGCTTCTTTCAGACCTCTTTAGAAACGTGTGATAAAGTTATAATGTGCCAACACCCTCCTCCCCAGCCTCTAATTTCACTTAAACAAGACCTGATTAACCTATGTTAGCCTCATTACATATTGATGGGCTGCAGCTGGGCTGCCCTTATGCCGCCAACATAGTTCTGCTTCCTTTAAATTTACTCTGCTTCACACTTCACTATTCCATAGCACTGCAGTATTCAGTGTTTCAGGGCTGTTTTACTGTCATCTCAGCTCTCATGCAGCATTCTTTGTGGTGGAATCTGAGTGCTTTACAAAATGATATGCTGTAGACAAAGACATACTGTGTTCTCCACAGGATCAGCTTTTCCCCCTCCATTAACCTACACTTATATATCACCTTGCATCTAGTTCTGAGTACTTATATAACCTCCCCATCCCCAGAGCACTCTCAATGCCTCGCACACATTAATGAATTTACCAGCGCACCACCTTAAAGAGGTAGGGAAGTATTGTTATCTCTATTTTACAGATGTAGAGAGAAAGTAACTTGCTCAAGATCACATAGGAAATGCATGACAGCCCGGAACAGAACCAGTGCCAGTCCAATAATGTCTTAACAAGTCCATCTTTTCTCTCTGTTTAGTGTAGGTATATCCGAGGTACTTATTGTCTCAGTATACATGTGTGATAACTATCTGATTCACCATCAAAGCAATTTAGAAACATTAATTTTCATAATCCCCTTGTGTAGAAGGTATCCATTATCATCCCTATTTTACAGATGGCGCATAGGAGGAACAGACTGGGACTACATCACTGGAACAACAAGTCCGTTGCAAAACTGGGGACAGAACCCAGTATTCTTGTCTGGCATTTATGGCAGATGAGAAGGAGCCAACCCCACCTCTGGGTTGTTATGAATCCTACAGGGGCATAGCAAATCCCATCTAAGGCCCCCATTTACACTGTAAAAATAGTAGGGTTTAAGCACCAGAAAGACCCCTTCCACAATGCTCAGCTGTGAAAATAATCCACTACTCTACATTACAAAGTCAGCCTTGGTATCATCAGGATGCTAATCACAGGACTAACCCACAATGCTGTAACATGGTTTAGTCTTGCCTGCATGGCCATTTATTAGCCATGTCAAGGAACTAATCTCTAGTCCTGATTCAGATGAAGTCAGACAACATTAGAATGTCCAGACTCTCTTACCTTGTCCATAAATCCCCCTCACTCTCTTTTCCTCTTGGTCTCACTCCCTCCATTTGCCTTCCTTCCTATTTCTTTCCTATCCTCCATATACAGGGTGAGGGTTACCTGCCAGGCTAGTCTATTCAGACAATCTACCAAACTTCAGAAACACTGGAATGAATGGAAATGCCCAGATGATCCTTCCAAGGGCATTTATGTGCAGACATTCAACAGTTCTCACCACTCACTATGTACCGTCTCTATCACCACCCTATCAAGGAATAGTTTTCAGGGCATTGCTTACTTTTCTTTGTGTTATAGCCTTTTTGATAGTAGGCAGCTCTAAAAATACTACTAAACCCAAATACCCCCATCCCAGCCCTCAATACAGATCTGATACTCCTTGGAATGCGTACATCAGGAGACTTAAAATGACCACCCCTACTCAATTTTCACTTCCCACTTACCAGAGCAGTGTCTTACTATGTGTTTGTATAAGTTCTAGAGCAATGGCGCCCTGATTAAGACCTATGGGTGCTTCTCCAATACAACTAGTAAACAGCAATAGAACACTCTGCTAGAGTCTGTGTGTGTGTCTTGGAACAGAGGGTTCAAGTTGGCTTGTGGAGGAGGAATTCCAAATACTGCACTGGTTTCAAAGGGCAGAAGTTCTGCAGGGCTTGTTCTTTTTCTGTTTCTTTTTAATACCCATAGAGACACCTGCACTAAGAACCATCTTCAACAGACTATTCACTATTTTGAGAGATCACATTAAAGTCATCCTAAAGTTTCCAGCACAACTTTGTACGAGCTCTGGTTATAATCCACCTGTCTTCGACATATGATTTTTATTGGTCCCTTGAATGACTGATACAACACAGATTTCACTGCCTTATGTTAGAGATGGTCCTGAAACTCTGGGGAAATTCCAGTCTAGATCTGGATTTGGGCTTTGCAGCTGATCCTGTCTCAGGTCAAATCAAAACTCTGGATCCAATCTGTAGGAGTGCTGGTGCTCTGGCCAATATCCAGTTTAGAGTGTATATAACACTGACCCCAAGGCTTGTGCATAGTGGCCTCTTGCCTTCCCTTCAGGCCTCTACCTTTAAAGAACAAACAATTTATCTTCTCCTAACAAACAGTATGGCACTCAGTCCTGTTGGCCTTACCCACTCATTAGACAGAGACTTCAAATTGAACCCAACTTTGTCAATCTCACAGTCAGTAGCAAACAGAAGTGTTAAATTAACATTGGCTTTAAATGGTTCAGTTTTACAGATACTCACTCACCCATATGCACTCCCCCACACGTTCAAGCCTTAAAAAACAAAAAGCAACAGCCTCACCAGACTCAATACTAGGAACATGGACTAGACAAATGGAGGCTTCACAGGAAGACAAAAAATAGAACCCTTTTCATAATACCCTACTGCATGCATAGTTAGGTGCAACAAGGGGAGAATTGCTTCTGAATCAGTTGGTGATCATCTTACACTGTGAAGCATGAAAACTGACGGCCCTTCTCATTTTTTTGTAACTAAAGTAGCTCATGCTAGTCTTAAACCTGGTGTACACTAGACAGTTATGCTGGCATGGCTTTAGGAGCATGAAAGGATCCCCTCCACAATGGACATAGCTATACTCCCCCCCCAAAACCCTAATGCAGGTGCAGGTATACCTGCAAGAAGTCCTTTTGCCCTACTAGCTTTCACCAGCTTCCTGCAAGGAAGCAGCTTTACCAGTAAAAGGACATTTTTGCTGGTATGAGCTACATTTCCACTAGGAGATACACCAATACAGCTCTATTGGAAAACCTTTTAAGTGCCACCTAGACTTTATTCTTTTAAAAGTGTAATTTATAAAGTCGTTTGCCTCATTTATCTCATGTAACAGCAATTTCCCATGGTTAATTATAAATTGCATAACAGGATCTCCTTTTTTCTGTTTTAAATCAACTCTATTTTCATTTCATCTAGTCTCCTGTTGATCTTATGTTATGCGATAGGGTGTATCTGAGCATTCACCTGGCCTCCTCTATGCCTTCCATTACATAGCAGAGTGGACGGATGGCCTTGTGCTTAAAGGCACCAGGCTGGAACCCAGGAAATGTGTTAATACAACAAACGCTCTGCTTGTATATTGTATCCCTGTCATTCACTCCGTCTGTCATGTCTATTTAGATAACAAGGTGTTTGTTACTACATATTGCACCTACCACAATGGGGCCCCACCATTGACTGTGACCCCTAGACATTCCTGTGACAAGTAATAATAAAACGGACCCATTGAACTTGAGATTTAAAAGAGAAATCTAGATATGTAGATAAGGACAAAGCACTATGGTTCAGGGTCTGAAGCCTGGGGTGGGGTGGCGGGGGGAGCCTTCAGAGCCGAGCTCCAGTCTGAGCTGCAATGTCAAAACACCATCTACACAGCAATTTTTAGAGCACTAGTGTGAACCCCACTAACCTGAATATGTCAACTCAGGAAGCTCATTCCCATGGACTAGCCACATAGACATACCCTATGCCACAAGAGCCTGTTTCCACTGAGTTAAAGGCAAAGTCTCTTATGGATTTCAGGGGGAGCAAAATCAGAATCAACCCATTACCAATTCCCTGACCAATTCAGACTCCCCACCCCCTTAACTTTTATTGCTGCTTGCTTGGCAACAGAGACAGCCAACTCAATTTATTTAGAGGTGTAATTTCCTATTCTGTCCTGTCAGTTTCTCAGGCTGATTCACTGTTTCTTCCTTTCCACCTTCAGTGATCTGATTTCCATGTGTATGAGATGAGGTGAGAGCATGAGCATTTCAAAGGCTCGGAAGTGAACCTCCAGCACTGAGATGCTGAAGAACAGAGAGGCCTCAGCATGAGAATGTTATCCTAACACCTTTGCAGTAATGGGAGTAAGCAGCACAAATGTTTATTCAGAGACAGGCCTAACTGGCCACCGTATTATTTTCACTCCTAGAAGTGTGAAAGGAGGACATGTAAAGAAGTTTACAACCTGCATTCCTCTTCTGACTAAAAACAAGATGCAGCTCAGTCCTGGAAAAACAAAACCCTTTTATGATGAAGCCTCACAATAAGCCTAATCCTGCAGGCCTTTTCTCTGTCCTTACTCAGGTCAGACCCCTGTTGAGATCAGTGGAATTTAGCCTGAATAAGGACAGTAGACTTTCACCCAAGCTGTGGCTCTTGAGAAATTTATTACACTCAAGCAGAAATAGCAGAGTATAAAGCAGCCTGACAAGTCATTACCACAGAGCTGTGCAAGAGAGAAAAATATCTAACAGGAGATCAGTAAATGTGGCCTATAAATTACCATCTGGCTAGCAAAAGCTGCATGTGCTTATCTTGTGCTCTTAAAAGAGCACATGGCATATTAATTAGCATGAAATGATAATAAAAGGCAAGGAAGGCAATTAGTGATGAACCAACCCTGCTGCTTTTACTGCTGCACAGAAGAATGCGGAGATATTTCTTAGGTTCATACCCTGTCCCTGCTGGTCTGATAGTTATACCAGGGTCTACACCCACCCTAGGCTGCTCCATAAGTATGCTGCAGTAGCCCCCATAGCTATTACATCCTCCTTCTGCTTAGGGAGGGGGAAATAGCTGGTGGATACACACAGCTGCAGAGTCACTGGGGGAGCGAAGACACGACCCAACAGCCAACACAATGTTGGGCCATACAAGCTTTCCCAGGCTGCCATAGCCCTCACCTGGAGTGGCATGGCAGGGCAGAGAAGAATAATGCAGTTTCTGTGATTCATTCAATCCTCAGCCTCTGTGCTGAGATGGCTATAGAGACTGCTGATTAATTTCAGTGGTGGTGGATTTGGGGCTATGGGCACCTACTCAAAGGGAAACTGAATATGGGAAAACTCCATTCACATAAGCTATGTTGGGGTAAGGAATCACACATGAATGTTTGTAATAGCAGATCCAGTCCTGGAGAGAACAGATGATGCTCAATGTGAAATATTCTCTCTCATGATCATGTTTCAGAGTGGTCCAGTCTCCCTCCCACCCCCCTCAATGAAAATACATTACATTTTAAAACATTTCCATCAGGATGCTTGGCCCACAGCTACAAAGGCTAATTTCTTGTCATTTAGAAGGGGAACTGGCCTATTTACAACTGAGCAAAAGGAATATTTTAAACCAGCCCCCAGAAGCCAAGAGTTGCTCAGGTACCCCAGGGCCCTAAATGATTGATACTATGTTGGGTGTATGAGTCAGATATGCTCAGTCAAGAACCTTGGGCACTCCAAGAACTAGGCCCTCTAGGCTCTAGCCCTCAGCGAGTTCCCTTTAGCACTCAGCCTTGTTCAGACCTATCCACATGCCCTCCCCGCCCCCCCTTGGTTGAAGACCACTCTGAAGTACGTGCTTGTTGTTAGCAAGGACACCAGCTGTAGCCACAAGCAGCTTCCCAGCCCAGCTCTCATATCCTCTCCATAACTAGCCCCCGGGCTGCTACCTCCAACCCCTTGGTGAGCTAGGTATCCCTATCACCTCAGGTAGTGCTCCTCTTTCTTTCCCGTGCTGGAGGGACCATGGCGCCCTCTCAGGGCTGCATGTTGCACCTGGAGTTAATACAGCACCCAGTAAGGAGCCAGCAGGTTTTTGCAATAAACTGTAGAGAACATTCATTTATGGGCCACCAGCTGCACTAGATATATCCCCTGCAAGATTTTCCTTCATCGCTAGTGTCTATGGCACAAGAAGTTCAGCACTATAAGGGACAGGGGTGTATGTGGCACATGCCATACACACCACAGTCTGGGGTTCAGTCATTGGCTGATGTGCCCCCTCATGGCTGAGTGTAGCATGACAACCCTATCTCTGTCAGCAGCTACTGGGGCCATATTGTGACCCATTACTCCTTATGGCTCAGACCTTTGAGCCAGGACACTTAAAACCTCACCCAGTCTAGGCAGAATCATGCAACCTGACATGAAGGGATTAGCTACAAGTGGTGGGCTCAGGTCTGAAAACAATCTAACCCTCTCAGGTTTGGGTCAGATCATCTCAGCTCATGTTCTCCTGCCCATGGGGTTGGTTCCATACCAAGGGCTGCATGCCCACCACCCACCCTGCCCTGCCGGCCACCACCCCTTTGCTGTGTGTGCTGCAAATGTATGTATGCCAATGAGTCCCTCCTCAGCACAGTGAGGCAGCAGTGGCTGGCAGAAGCAGGGCACATAGCTACCACCATGCCAGCCCCCTGGGAAAGAGGTAGCTGGAGACAGATCCCAGGAACAGGGAGCAGGAAGTCCTCAAGTAAAGCCCCAAAGACAAGACAGCAGCACAGATACAGGGAAAGCACTAGGTTTGGATTGGGTCTGAAAACATCTCAGTGCTCTTAGGTCAAGCTTTAAAGTCAGGCCTTAGCAGACCACTATTTCTAGGGTAATAAAAAACAAAAAAACAGATTAGAACCTAAAGCCTTAGTAACCACATACTGGGCTGAACAGTCCTCTCCCCCCCCCCCCCAAGGCTTTCACTCTGCCGTAGGGGAATCCAAACCCAACTCATCTCTGCGTTCTAGCCCAGAGCTCTTGGGATAAGCAATGAAGATCTAGTTCTTAGAATTCCTCACTACTTCCTACCTTTAATTGTTTGCTGCTATCCATTCTCCTGCCTACAGTTTCCTCTTGCCATACAGGTTTTCCCAGTTATTACTGAAAAGCTCTCTCAGGATGGCTCCTATCCTCTCTGGCAATTACCCGGGCTGGAACCCCTTCACTATTACTACTCTCTTCCTTCAAGGATATTCCTAGGTCATAAACTTCCTGCTCACAAAACTCCTCTCTCAGTCCTCCTCAGCAGGCGTTCTTTTATAGGAACCACCCAGTCTAGTTCTCCCCAGCTGGGTCTAATTGATAATTACCTGTCTCTCCTCCAGGTGCTATAGAATGAGCTAACTGGGCTCACTGGCTCTCTGTAACCCCATCACTGCCAGTGTGGGGTTTATACATCATATCACACATAGTTTCCAATTTTTGAATTTTCTAGGGGCAACATTTCTTCTGGACATTAGCAGGGAACCATTTTGTTCCTCACCAGGAGGCATGGTTTTCAAAAGTGGGAGGAGTCAAGAGTACATCCAGTTAAGCCACATACCTCCAGAAAAGAGCAGGAAAATACAATCGCCCTGAGGAGCAATAAATTGACATCCCAAAGCAGGGCACATCATTGGTCCACAAATGCACTTAAGGATTACACATGTACTAGCTAGACCTTGTCTGGCTGTGTGTGGCTCATCATGTGTTACACCATGTTCACAACTGGTTCCCTTCTCCTGTAGCAGGCACAAGTGTTGCAGCACCTATACACGGCCAGGCATCTATTCTGATGTGATTTCTGCAGATTTGGGGCTCATGTCCTCTTGTGTATATGGCATTGCTTTTCTTATACTTTACCAGGATTGGTATGCAGTTATTTCTGCTAGTGCATATTATCGTGCTTCTTGGGAGGATTCTTTCCCTATGTGACTTGCCCAAGGTCATACAGGAAGCTTGTAGCAGAGCTAGCAGCTGAACCAAGATTTTCTGAGTGCCAATTCAGTGCCTTAAGCACAAACAGATACTGTAAAACTCTAATCAGCATAGATGTGCCTAAGGGCTGTTGTTGGGAGGCCAGGGGGAGGGGAAATATGTGGGTATAAGCTGAATATTATATCTACCTTTTAATTTTTAAAACAAACATATGCCTCCTTTTTTTATTCCTGCATGTGACTATCCACTGCCTTGATTTTACAGCAGGCTGCCTGGCCCAGCAATGAGCATTTACCTCAACTCCAAAGGAAACAGTCTTGCCAAGTGTTTGTGTACTACAGGGGGTACAGCTTAGAGCCTTCCTCAGTGAGAGCAGCAGCTGGCACAAGAGAGGGCATTCTGAAGGTAGAGTTATTGGAAGCAATAACCAATCTCTCAGAGCTCAGGTGCATCCTCCCTTCCCTCCAAAAATGTTTGCTGGATAATGTTCTGTGTAAGCCCAGTAGATGATTTTTTTAAACTTCAGCATCTTGACCCTTTTTAAATTAATTTAAATAAAACAGCAGACAAGATTAGCCCATATTAAGGGCTAATTCACTGGCCAAATTACATTTTTGAAATTGAGTCATCTACAGAGTTACAGGAGGGCAAAACAGGAGCAGTCAGAAACAGATGCAGTGATTTTAGCCAAAGGATTCATCCCTCACTCTGGTCAAAGATCTTGCACTTACCAATCATTCTACCCTATCTGATACAGCTCATGATACAAGCTATCGGGCTTGTGCGTGCATTGGGAGTAGCAATGTTCCATGATAGTAACAGAGTGGAGTCAATTATAATGGGCCATTTCTGTATAAACTCCTGAAAAACAGGGGACCTAATGAAAGTGCTGAGAACTCAACCTGTACTATAGCATCACAAACACTGTTTTGTTCAATGGGAGCAAAATGGTCCAAATAACTCAGGTAGCTGATTAAAAAACCATTGAGGGCACAGATTATCCCATTAGTTACATGCATGCAAGTTCCCTTCCAGCCAGTAAGAGTCACATGCATGCAACTGATGGGATAACTGGGTCTCAAGAATGCATCCTACTCACAGCACTTTTAAGAAGGGTCTTTACTTCTCTGAAGCACAAAGTGTGGGCAGTGGCTGAAGGCAGAACATCAGACCCCATTATCCGGTTGTCTGATCTGGTACAGTGAATCCTACTTAGTCTTTATTTCATCCCCTTTTTTCAGCACCACTGGTTAGCATTTGATATGCAAGGCACAGGGATAATTATCACTGCATCTGTTTTCTCTGTTACAGCAGCATGTTTAGCCATAGAATAATTTACAATAGGATGGAGGGTTCTCAGACGTTTAGTGAGTGGCATCTGTTTAATTTTAGCCTGAAATAATCATCATCATCATCATCAAAAAGAAGTCAACATTGGAAAAAGGTCAAAACCAGTTACCCATGTGAGACTGGGAAATGCTAACATGAGGTAGTGCACTAAATAAGCTACTACCCAACCAGCTCAATTTTTAATACAGCATTGTAAAAATGAAAATCTGCTTGCCTCACACATACCAGACATAACCAGATTTCATAAGCATCCTTGCCTACACTGCAAAGGAATCGATGCCAACCAAGAATCAAATGGAGCCCAATTTAATTTCCCAGCACAAAATCAGACTCTATTTTGCCAGGTTGTATTAAGTAGTCACTTCAAATGGAGTACACGAAATAAGGTTCTTCATCAAAATACAACCAGCTCCCAGGAATTCTGGACATAAAGTAAAAGTTTGCTGGACAGACAATGCTTTATTTGATGGCTTCTTGTTAAAAAAGATAAATACTTAAAGAGAACATTCACATAACCCCTAGTTTATTTCAGAGTCTGTGGTTTTCTAAAATGAACTAAAAATATAATACTTGGCTAAGTGAATTCTCATTATCTGTAAATCTTGTAGTTCTTTTAAGAACAAGGAAGATTTCAAGTATGAAAACCATAAATGAATCTTTATAAGAGACCTTACATTTATAGGGAAAGAAACCATATAATCTAACACCTTTTCCATCTCTTACAGTTGTGTTTTTAGGCTAACAAGCAGAGGAACACTCTTATAAAGAGCAACTTCACAATGGGTGAAGTTTACCCATCAGTACAGGCCTCCAGGCTGTGGAATCTGGTGGATCTGCTGTTGGAGGAAAGATGTGACTTCACAACTCCTTTGTGTGTCAGAACATTGCTCTGTGTCAGTGCCCCAGAGAAGGTGGGATTAGGAGTATGTGGCCACTGTATCTTCAGCTTGAAGGATCATGCATCTACAAACCTTTGTGTAGGAAGCATGCAGAAAATGTCATCCCAATTCTGACTGAGTGCTCTAACAGCAACTGTAGAGGGTTTATGGAGCTTGTGACACAATTGGATCTGGTCTATAATATATCACAAATACTTTATGTTGAGCTAGTTATTGTGATGTTTACAGTATAAAGATGCTGATTAGTTTAATGGAAAACTGTAAGGGAAAGCAAGCAGTAAGGAAAAAGAATGACTCAAGATAAATCACTTCTCAGCAATTACTTGAGGGTTGTTGAGAGACAATGCCAGGACAGGAAGAGGCTTGGAAAACAGAGTTTCAAAGGGACTATAGCAGATTAAAAAGGGACTCTCTGTCAAGTGAGATGGGAGCTCCTCAGGGGAATCACACTAACATGCAGGCATCCACTGGGGTGGCTGAAGAAGCCCGGTTATCATCAAGATAAAATGCCTTTAAGTAATATACAAACTACTGAAGAGAAGGACTGCAGGGCCGAACCCACTGGGACCACTTGGGTAAGCACAGTTGATATACAGGGTACTGTAGCCCAGGGCCCAGTCTAGGAGTGGGAGAACTATAGAATTCTGCCCTGCAATGGTATGAGGCCTGATACCAGGTGATTGTGTTCAAGAGAGGCCAGAAAAGGGACTGATGTGAAGCTAGTCCTGTAACCATAATAAAGCTCTCCTAGGGGTTTGTAGAGGGGGAAGAATCCACTCCTAGATAGTTCTCCCATGCTCTGTCCAACTCTAGTGTAAGACTAGCTTTGTGAGTGGCTGGGGAAGGTGAAGGATGAAGCAGAATTTCACTATAACTGAATTACAATTTGTACATTGAAATGCAGTGAAACAACCTGAGGCTTTTATGTTCCTTTGTTATCTAAATGGAGTTCCACTATACCTGAGTTCATTCATTATAAATGGGTTCCACTGTATTTACATAGTGTGCTAGGGGAAACTCCAGTCGAGCCTTTTAAAATCCTTCAATTTGTCTCACTTAGTTGCCACTGGTCTCTGTTGTTTTTGCTTAGAGTACCAATAACCCGCAGAATCGGCAGGGTGATTCTTGTTTTCTGGGTACACAAGAAGTCTGGTGCCTGTCAGGATGAGAGAACTCAGATCTTACAGGGTGAGAGGCACATTCTTCTTTCTCCCTCAAGGAGATTTTACACTCGTTCTCTTTTGGTTTGATTGATTTCCTTAATCTAAAATAAAAGTCACATACCTGGATTGAATGTGCTTAGTTTGCTTGTTGTGAATGGACATGACAAGTACCGCTAAGATATCACAACTGCCCTGTTGAAAAACCTTGCTGGCCAACTGGGCTCAGGTTGAAAACACCCACATAGAATGTCCACTGGCAAAACTCTGTTCATACGTATAGCACCCGGCACCACTTAATCAGTTAGGATTTTTTATCTTGGGCTAAAGTGCTTCTTTCCACTCTTGCCCCCCACAACTGAAATGTATTTAAAAACAAAACCAGTTTCTTATTAGTAACAGTTTACTGCATCCAGCAGTTGTTTTGCAAAAGCCAATGCGTGTTTTGTGATTGATGACAGGATTTGGAGATATCTATTTCTAGCTAGATCTAGATGAATACATAATGAAACTCTGTATTATACCCAAAATCTGCTTCATGTTTCCTTATACTATTAAAAATAACAATATGGGGTAAGATTTAAATAACAGCACATGTTTCAACTTCACAAAAATGACCAGCAGGGCGGACTTGTTTGATGCTCTCAGCTGGCTGCCTGTCAGCGTGAAGAACTCAGCACTTCCATCTTCTAATGCCATGTAAATTATACCACCATGTTGTGATACATCAATTAAGTTCTTTGAATAAATTAATCAGAAAATTTTGTAAGGATGTTTCTTTGCTTTCAAAAAACAAACACAAACACAAACCCAGTTTTGTGTCTATCTGGTGGTTTGTTTTCCTCTGGAGTTAATTCATGGGTTGAAAATCTTTCATGCATATACAGTCTCACATGTAAATAAGGAATAAAAAGCTTTGCATTCTGTGTGAAAGGCCTCAAAACACTTCTCATAATTTATCTTAATAGACGTTAGCAACGTGCCAGCTAAATAAAGTGCCTCACACAGATTTAGATGAAGCATCAGCTTTGCAGCTGACTGACTACTGCTCCATTATTTCTACTAATTACATATTCATCTGCCTTAAGGAGCAGTTTTACTACTGATTCAACTGGAAACAGTTTGCATAAAGCCAAATATAAAAGCAGCAATATCAAACCCAACTTTAAGTCCAAATATGTGACCAAATTCAGCCACGGAGTAAGAAGGTGTAGCTTCCCATGAAGTCAATAGGAGTTGTGCCTGCTTGATCCAGGGCTGAATTTGGCCCATATAAGATATTAAGTTAGCACAATATTAGCTAGATAGCTAAGATCAGTCTAACTTACATGCACTATGGTGCTCTGTGTGTTTATCGATGTACACACGATATACACACAAATGTGCTAAACAAAAGAGCATACATAAGGGCCAGATCTTCAACGGGTATAAATTAGCAAAGCTCCACTGGGAGCTCTTCCAATTTACACCGGCTTAGGATCTGGACCTATATTTCAAAATGAACCTAATTTTTCAAAGAGCAATAGATAGTCCCCTCTACCTTGGAAAGTTAAAACCTACTTAGTACATACAGAGTGAGCTGGAAGAGAGTCTCAATAATGGCAATTCTTGCTTTTGCCCAAGTATGTTTTTAAGAGCATAGCTTCAGCTATGATATTGACCATGGTAAAAGGCTAACACCTTCCCTATTTCAGCTTTGGCTGCTGCATTTAGATTAAATCCTATTCATTTTTAATTCCTATGGCTTCTCAGGAGAAGCTTTGACTCCTTGAATCAAAAAGTGATCTTTACATGCTGCTCTGAACGTCATTCTTTATGGGATGGTTTTGGTGACTCACTTGCAGATGTCACCTGCCTCCACCTATTATCATTACATTACAGGTGGACAAAAAGGTTACATAGGTTCTCACTGAAATGGCTTAGGAAAACACATCATTTGACATTAGGAATCTGATCCCCTGCTGGTGTAATAAACCGAAGTTGTTCCACTGAAGGTGACGGCGCTACACTGATTTACATCAGCTGAGAATCTAGCCCTTTAACAGCTGCAAACACTATTATGGTAAAGAAAATAGATCCAAAATATTCTCAAGCACCTGAGCATCACTTAAATAAAAAAGGGGTAAAGCTGGTGTCCTGCCAGAGCTAATTTCATTTTACAGTTCTTAGCAGTGGAGTTGGAGACTGCACTGGGGAGTGGGTTGATTTTTTGTATTTGGTTCTTCATTTGCTTTGTCTTTGGTAATGTTCTTGCTACTGGAGTTTTCTTTAGCAAAGGTCTGGCAGCCCTTAAATTTCTCAATCTGTGTGAAACTATATATGGGTATTTTTAGGCTTCATTTTGCGATATAAAACTATTTTTGAATTAATATCCATATCAATACATGTGGGGGGTATATATAGAGAGATAGATTTATATAATACCTAGCTTTTATATCCACAGGTTTCAAAGCGCTTTCTAAAGGAGGTCAGTATCATTCTGTAAATAAATATATACATTTCCCTTTGGAAAAATCAATGCAAAATGAATTGCCAAAAGTAACATATATGAAAGGTTCCCTCCAGCAAAAGGTCTGTACCACATGTTGGCAAATAAGAGGCATTAATAGTCTGAAACAATGTGTGTTTGAAGAAAGGGACTTTGGGGAGAGGGAGGGTTGTAAATATTGCTCACAAATTATTCAATACTCCTTTCATGGTTCAGTATCAAAGACAGGCTAAATTAGCAGCTCCCCTCCCAATGCAAGTCATGTCTGTTTACCCTCGCTAATGACAAAATGTAGACAACTGTCTGCTAGGACTGTGGTGACATTGGCACACACATACCAGACAAGCAGAATGTTGTGGGAAACAGAGATTGAAGCATCTTGATATACGAGAAACAATTATCACGGGAATTGTTTCGCAGTGCAACAGCTATAATAAATAGTTGCCATATGCTAAGCACAGATGCCTTCTTGAAAAGCAGCCCTGTGATTGTGGAGTCCATGTTCTCCAGAGTCTGGGGCCTTAATTAAATGATTGGCTCATTACAGTCTGAGCTACTGCCCCAAGGAAAGGTATCTCACACTGCTAAAGGATTAGAGAAGAAGGGAATCATTAGCAGCTCTGTTTTGTTTGACTGGTTTTGCGGGGGAATCTGAAACTGAGCCATTCAATAAGGTGAGAGATGGATGTGGTGTCTTGTGGAGAAAATGATTCCAGTACCTCTGACTGCTTTTCAAAATACCAATGAACGTACAGGCACTGACAGCGTTCTGGGGGAAGGCAGTGCTGGACTGCTTGGTTTTTTTGTATTGGCACTGTGAGATGATTTCATTGTGCACTTGATTTGGGCAGTTTTCAGGCTCCGTTTGATTTCGAGACTTGTGGATGGGCTGATATACCAAAGGAACTCAGGTATATCGACACTGACCATCAACTCAACTTTTAGGTCCCTAGAAAATCCCTGGAATTCATAAAGTCTGGGTTAGGAGCCTTGGCTCCTTACACAATGAATGAAGAAAGGTAGGTGTCTCAGAATCGGATTCACTAAAGCCAGCATGCTAGGTGGCTCCCGGCCTCGGGGCTACTCTACACTAGAAGCGCTACATTGGCACAGCTGCACAAATGTAGCTGTGTCACTAGAACTCTCCAGTCGGCATAATAAATCCACCTGCTCCCATAGTGCTGTCCATGCTGGCACTCCAGTCAGCATAACATACATCACTCACAGCAGGGCCCCCACATGTGGGGGAAAAAGGATATACTTTACGGGGGCACAGAGTCCCTGGGGGTCCTGGCCCAGGCTGCAATCCCCTTTACCATGAGGAAAAAAATTGTCATGGCTCATGAGATTGTATGTATGGGATGAGGGATTGTGGTATGGGTGTGGGAGAAGGCCCGTGTTACAAGGGCCCGAAAAAATTATGCTTGGGCCCTGTTTAGGGGGATGTCTTATTCACATCCCTGAGCAACGTAAGTTATACCAAAGTAAGTGGCAGCGTAGCCCTGGCCCAAGTTAGCCAATGGAACATGCCAAGGCAAATGTGACCGAATGTCACAAATGGTTGGATATTTATGACCAAATCATCCTTTGGTAATCCTCCCAGGGTCTCCTAGTGGAAAATGTCACACAAAAGGAGGTGAAGAATCAATTTCTCATCTGCTAGTAGCTGTTTGGCTATTGGTAGTCATTCATTAGAAAAAGAAAAATAGCCCAACCATAGAGAAATTATTAAAAAAAATATGGGAGGTTATGGTTATAGAAAAATTAACATCAATTACATAACCAGCGAAACAGAGAGAGGACAGATAGATACTTAGATATTTGGTTACCTTTTATTAAATACTCAGACAAAATATGTTCACCCGTGACAAACCCGGCACCACCTGACTAATTTGAAAAACCCCCACCATTTGATAGACATGCCTGGTCTGTTACATTTGTATATATGGAAATGTCCCTCCATTGAATAAAATCACTAGAAATGACATTGTAATGATGTGTCTGTAATGTGATAGTATCACCTTGTTAAATAAAAAGATCTGATAACTATAATCCTGGATAATATCTTTTTAACTTTTTAACAAACTGTAACTGTTGTTATGATTGTTTTGTTTCTGATATTACAGGGCAAGGATTTGTAAACTTCCTAAATAGATAGTTAATTAAAAAAAAATCTGTCCCCCAGCTGAAGAGAAGTTTGGGATCTTATAATTCTGATGATGTTCATCCACCCTCCCAAATAATATCAAATCATCTGAGCTTCAGATGAGTTACAAGAAGAGCCCTGTTT
Source organism: Mesoclemmys tuberculata (assembly GCA_007922155.1). NCBI lineage: Eukaryota > Metazoa > Chordata > Testudines > Chelidae > Mesoclemmys > Mesoclemmys tuberculata. The sequence continues at coordinate 12,758,381 of ML675604.1, forward strand.
TGCCTATCCAATGGGCTAGATTTCACTGAATGGCAGGTATTTTCATAAAATTCCTGGGGTTAGAATATGCCTTGTCAATCTCTCACTCCAGGGTCTTCATTCCAACCCCCTTCTTCAGATTACATACATTTACCACCATGCTGCACTACCAATACATCAGTATATTTTTCAGGAGCAAAGTGTAAACATTTCCAGTAAAGAGCAGCTTCAAGCCTCCTCCTTTGGTTGTGGTTATGAGAAGGCATTTTTGTTCAATGGGAAAACAATTACTACTTCTCCCTTCTCCTCACCTGCAAACACATGCACCGCTGGAGAAGGGGATTGTCACAGGTTGGGACCTTTCATGAGGTATTAACAATGCATCACTGACAAAGCCAATGAATCCCTGAAGCCAGAGTAAGGGACGGAAAATGGTTTTCTAAAATACCTTGAAATTTGACAGCAGCTGTTCTGCCTGTTTTACTGGTTGTTGGGTAAAGTTGTGCAAAGTTAGTGAAGTGGTCCATTTCCACTAAAACGTATTCACGGCTCCTCCCCCCTACTGCCTAATGCAAGTGATTAACACAGATGGATGGGAAGGGGGTCGTGGTAGTAATGCTTTACAAGGATGATTAATTTCTGAATATTAGGTCTGTTTCATTTAACACACTGACAAACACTGCTGACTATAGCTGAAATGAAATTTCACTTACATATGCCGTTTGTCAAAGCTGAAATGTTTCATTGAGACATACCAATTTTGACAAAATCTACACTGGGAAGATTCCTTTTGGTTCAGGTCTTTCTGGTCAGTTCTGACTTGTGAGGGTGTGTATGTTACAAATAAAAAAAGCCTCTAATCTGAAAATAGATGCTTTGACAAAATTTGATTTAGGCCATGTCTATACATACAGCGCTGCAGTGGCGCAGCTGTATGAATTCAGCTGTGCTGCTGCAGTACATCTGGTGAGGACACTATGCCAAAGAGAGCTCTTCTGTCAGCATAAAAAACACACCTCTGTGAATGGCAGAAGCTATGTCAACAGAAGCTCTCCCGCCTACATACTGTTGTTGTTCATCCTTCGAGTTCGAAGATCATGACATCACTGATTGGTTGCATTTCTATGAACACATGAGTAGGTGATCAGGCCAAATCTGAGCTTTGAACTGTCTGTGGCACACTGAACAAAAGATGCTGCTATGGGTTACTTGATTAACAGCTCATGTTGCGAGATTTATGCTGCTGGCATTTCTGCTCTGCCTCAGCAGTTCTCCCTCATAGACTGTAGCTCCTGTATGGATGAGGCTTTACCAGGTAGAACAAGATATTCCCAAAATTCTGGGTCAATGTTGAAATGTTCCACAGATAACTTGAGGGAGTCCTTGAAACATTTCTTCTGGCCTCCGTGAGAGCATTTTCCCTCCTTTAGTGCTCCGTAAAAGATATTATTTGACAGTCACTCATCTGACATTCTGGTGCCATGGCCTGCCCATTTCATCTGTGATTTCATCAACAGAGTATGGATGCTTGGAAGACTTGCCCATATGGGAACCGCAATATCTGAAACCTTGTCTTGCCATCTTGTCCTCATCAATTTCCTCAAACAGTCCATGTGAAAGTGACTCAACTTCACAGCATGGCGTCTGTACACCGTCCCGGTTTCACATGTTTACATCAGAGCTGGCAACACAATGGCTTTGTAGACTTTCAGTTCTGTGTGTTGACTGATGTCTCTATGCTCCCACACATTTGTACGTAGTCTGCCAAAAGCCACACCTGCTTTGGTAACTCTGGCGTTGGTTTCATCATCGATGTGACCTGCACGTGACAGCACACTGCCGAGGTAGGTGAACTTGTCCACTGCCTGGGGGATTTGGCCATTCACTGAGACAGTAGCTTCTGAGTAAGGCTTTCCCGGTGTAGGCTGCTACATCTCTTCTGTCTTTTTGATGTTAAATGTGAGACCAAAGTTGTCACAAGCTGAAGGGAAGAAGTCTGTACTCTACTGCATGTCAGACTCAGGTCTGAGTGCTTACTCACCGCCCTGAGCGACATTAGTTATGCTGACATAGACTGGAGTGTAGACATAGCCTTAGTGAAAGCATTTGAGTGGGTTTGTTTTTGCTTCAAGAAATGAAAACTAATTTGGAAAGCTTGAAAGTTGCTGCAAAATGGAATGTCATCTTCCAGCCAGCTCTGTTCCTGAGAGAATGATCATTTTCTTTCTTCATTTGAAGCCAACAGAATCTCTTTTGTGTCAAATGAAATATCCATTTGGACCTGAAGGGAGCCAGGTGCTCATGCAATTATTGGTAAATCAATGGTTTACATGGGTCAGGTTACACAAATGGTTTTTTGAATCCTACTTGTCTATAGAGGAGTCCTTCTTTACTACACTGAAACCTGTCCCATTCTTGTATCAGCAATCTTACGAGTTTCCCTGCCATCTCTGTGTCCTACTGAGCTATTTATTTTTGTCCTCCATCTCAAATTACTTACCTGATCCTTAGAAAGACAAGAGGGGAGAGGTAATCTCTTTTATCAGACCAATTTCTGTTTGTGAGAGACAAACTTTTGAGCTTACAAAAAGTTCTTCTTCAGGTGACCCTTTCTCACCTGACCCTTGTTCTTTTAGCTTCATCGTGGTTAACAAAAGGTTGGGGTAGCATGAGGAACACCAGCCCCTTATTACTGTTTGGGTACCTGCGAAAGAAAGGGTGCAGGATACTTGCCTGTCTGGCTGGACCACAGCACTCGTTTGTACTGAGCAGACTCTGCCTGCGTGTCCCATTTTTGCCGATGTTCCGTCTGACTATTAAAGGCAGGTCCATTCTCTCAGGCAAGGTCTCCTGGCTGACTCTGAGATCATCCCAACACTTCCTCATTTCAGCTTGAATATTATCACTCCTTAGCTGTATCACTGCTGCCTAGGGCTGCCTGAAAGCTTTCCATGGGAAAATACATTTGTGTAGGAATTTAAGCGTTTCACAGGCTCACGTGAATTTTGACAACATTTTTAAGGGACAACAGTTGAAGTTTCGTTTTGGCTTTCTTGTTCCATTTTGATAAGGTAAAACGTTCTGTTTCAATGTTACCATTTTGATTAATTTCATGTCAATGTTTATATTACATGTAATATTTATATTAATATAATACAATATAGTAATACTGAACAGTGCATTACATTTATATATTATATTTAATATTATGTGCTATTTAAGATTTTAATATGGTATGCAAGTTGAAACCAAATTAATTGACTTTATCTAAATGAAATATTTTGGCATTATCACAATTAAATGATTTGATGGCTCAAAGTCAAAGATTTTGGAATTTCCATTCTGCAGGAAATTTCAAAATATCCTTTCTTTTTGTTCTGATTCAAATGTTTGGAATTTCCTGCAGAATGGAAATCTAGCTTCAGACCAGCTCTAGTTCTGCCTTTAAAATCTGGGTCTGACTCAACTGAGTGATACTTCAGACTTTATGAGGCTCAGTCAGATTATATCATGCTGCTGCTGATCCATCAGATGAATTACACCTTCCAAAGGGTTTCTCTGGGCTCTTGTTCCTTTATAGAAATTTTACTTTTCATTTCCTTATAATACCTAATGATGGGCCCAAGTTTTTAAGCTGTGAGGGCAAATGCAGTGTTTGGACTTGTATCAAAATCCAGATCTGGGACCACATCCTCCAATGGTGTAAATAAATCAGCATCGATCTACTCATGTAAATGGAGTGATGCTTATTTACACCAGCTGAGAATGTGGTCTCAGATTTTGATCCAAGTCCAAACTCTCCCAGAGCTGGGGCGAGGGGTGGGGGGGTTGAATGTGGGGTTCCATCTCCAGCCAATTCAGATCTGGATCTAAACCTGCCCAAAGTTCAGGAGAGGAGAGGGAGCACATCTTGATGAGTGCTTGTGTTTCTGTCCCATATTTAGTTAAAAACCAAAACAAACGCAAAATCAGCCCAAACAGTCAATGCCAAAGTGCACCCTTTGTTATGCTGATTGAAAGCCCACTGGAGCCCGGAAGGTGCTCTATACTTCGTACAAGCCGTTTCATCCACGTTTCATGTAAACTGATAACAATGCTACTAACACCACCAAATATCCGCTTTACTCTTATTAGGCAGCAAGGCAGGTAACATAACCCCCCTGCTCCCCCCCACGAGAACCCCCTCCCTGATCTGAGCACATGTGAAACATTTTATGAAAGTGACATATGTCTAATTGGCTGAAAGGTAATATTCAAAAGAGACACAGGCCCACTGCTCCTCTCTGAAGGCAGGGACTGCAGCTGGCAGAGTGTTAAATCAGTTAACAGTTGGGCCTATTACTGTCTTACTGCTGCCGCTGCTGCTGCTGTTAGTGGGGCTGTTGCTGAGTCTAGCTCAATGAGCTCTATAGTCAATGGAGAAGGCATCTCTATTGTGCACCTCAAAGCATGCTCACAGCCCCTGAGAGAGAACAGGCCCCAAACTACTGGCACAGATCGTATTACAGGATTACTTGCTTGTTGCTCTTCTTCTTTTTTTTTTTTTTTTTTAAAGGACTTCTATTGGCACATAGGACGGAATTACGTGAGGAGGGACCGCATTACATCGTGACAGCTGGAAAACTGGGGACTGACGAATGTAAACGAGAGCTGGGCTCTTTTATGCCTCCTGCACACCTACCCGAAGTACCTTTTAATTAATTTGTGTGGTGGGAGATCTCCAGTATATAGTCAGTCTGGGGCAAAACCTGGTTCCATTGAAGTTAGTGATAAAACTCCCTAGATTGCAGGGAAGCCAGGACTATTCCACATGAGCATATACAATAGCCATACTTTATATATATTGCTTTTTTTCTCTTATGCTTCTTGTGGATTGTGTATTTTTTAAAGGATCCAACTACACCAGTTCAGGAATTGTGTTAAAACTACATTTAAATATAGCTCCAACTAACCCAGCCTCGAAGGCCCCACCTTCACTAGAGACCAGCTCCTTAGCTGGAGTAAATCAACACTGTCCCAATGAAGCTAATATGGCAATGCTGACTTACACAGCTGAGAATGTGGCCCCACAAGTACAAGTGTAGTTTTGTAACCAGATTGTGATGCTCTCATCTGATCCAGTTAACAACAAACATCATTGATTTACATCCACCCAGCAGCTTTATACAACCATCAACTAAGTCTGTTTCAACACCTCCCACATCACATTTGTATGAGTACGTTGTAAGAAAATCTGTGCAGCTTAACCTATAGTTCTTCCGAGGGGCCACCATGCCCAGAGGACATGGACAGACAGCAACACCAGCATATGGTGGTGGTGACAACCGTTCTAATGATGTTGATCAATGCAGGGAGGATAATGCCGCCCAAAGCTTTGATGCCATCCTGCATAAATTGCCAGATGCTCCCAGAAATGTCCAATCAAAACAAATTAATAACCCACAAATAGATGCTTCATCTAATTTCACGGAAGTTTTGCAGTCTCACCAAAACCTCTAATCAACAATTTCCTTTAGTTCAAATACCATTAGTTAATTCCATTCTATGTTTTCTTTCAATGACTTTGGGTAATTTAACATATCAACCAAATGCAGAGGTACAAGTGTTTAATTTAGGTCTTGTGCAAAGCATGGAGCCCTGACTGAGCTGTGCTTTCAATTCTGTCCTGCAAATCTTTCTTTTGGTTTGGATCCACATGCTAAGTTTTTGCTTCATATTTTTCATCCAACTGGATCCTAGCTCTCACAGTAAAATGTTGAGTTTTGTACAATTGTGACTTGAAACCATAAACTGGCCCAAATCGGCAAAACCCTCTGTGAGCCCAGGCTGAAGATAAAGGTGTAGTGAAAAAAAGCAAGTTTAATAGCACTATTTTCAAGTAGAATGTTTAGGAAATATGCACCAAATTCAGCCCCAGTATGCAGGCACCACTCCACTTGTTTGCTCAGGCTGAATTTGACTTTCTATCTTTTGTGCCTATACACCTGGAAGTGTAAGAGATGGTGAAGTTTAAGTTTCAAGGAGAAAAATAATGGATGAAAAAGAAATCTGGTCATTAACCCCTGATTAGGTCACTGGATAGGATGCGGCAGATTCTTGATTACGAAGCACACTACGTAACAAGGTTTTGGTCATTTAGAAGAATTTGGAATAGAGTGGGATGTAACAAATATGGACTTTCTTACGAAATTCCAGGGGCCATTAGAGGGATCCTTGTCCATGGGATGCTTTAGAGAAGTGCACTGGGGTTTTGAAAACAGTTAGATAAGAGTTGCCATGTTTAAGGTGTGTAATTGTGCAACACTTGTGAAAAAAGCAGACATTGAGCCTGAATCCCATTTACATTAAGTCCCCTTTACACTACCCTGGCAGTGTAAAGGAGCCTCAGAGTGGGCATAAAAGGCCTTAGTGTAACTGAAAATCAGATTCATTGTGTTGAAGTCTAGGAATAAAAAGTTTGTATCTATGTGCTGATGTCTTACATTATTATTCTCTATGATTATGCCAGTATGTATCGTAACTAATCTAATCCAATCCAATCACACACATTATCGGTCTCTGAACACACAGTATTACTATTTAATATTTATCTAATACCATACATTTCCATGCCACTTTCCCAGGGTGAAAAAGGGACAGTCCCTAACTTGAAGTCCAAAGGCCCTAAGTTAGACAAACACAGGAAGGCTGAAATCATGCTCTGAGAAAGAAAAAACTATAGTTTGAACCAGAATTTTAGTGGTAGATATAAACGGAAGAGCTGGAGTTTTGAAATGTGTTATAGGAAGAAGTGACAAGATTTGGTGGATACTGGGAGGTAAGGAGAGAAAAAAAGGTTCCAGTAAGAGTTAAGACTAAAGTTGTGAGTACAATTGAAAGGGAGGATAGTGGAGCTGTCAACAGTGGTGGAGGAAATAGGTTGGACAGAAGTTCACCTTTTGCCATATGTAGATTGAGAAAGCAAGGGGACATCCAGGAGGAGATAATGGAAAAACAGGAAGCGATGCAAGTCTGGACAGAGGAGGAGAGGCCAGGCTGGAGAGGTGCATTGAGAAGCATCAGCATAAAGGTGGCTTGAGAACCTGGAAGAAAATGCGGTCAGCTGAGGGCAAGAGTGGAATGGTGGAAAGGGAAGGGATTGCAGGCCCTCAGGAACACCAACAGAGAGTATGAACTTCTAGCATTTGCTTCTAGCAGAAGGCCCTGAGTTGTTCATGGAGTTTAAGGCCAGAAAGGACCATTAGACCATCTAGTCTGACCACTTGTATATCACAGGCCCTTAAATTTCCATTACCCCTGTACTGAGCACAAGAGCCAAGGCTCATTAATCAGATATGTCTCTCTCTCCTCACACAGACTGTCTTTTTGTTCTGTGTTTGTGCAGTGCCCAGCACGATGGAGTCCTGGTCTGTGACGGGGGTTCCTAGGCACTATGGTAGTACAAACAAATAATAAACAATAATAAAGTAACTAGAGGACATAGTCTAATTTACCTCATTCTGTGTGTGCAATTCCTATTGGTGTCAGAGGGGGCTCTGCATGTGAACAGGGGAAGATGTGGTCTTGTGATTTCAGCACAGGCATTTGCAGGTGGAAAGCAAGGAACTTTTTGCTCTGACTTTGACTCTCTCTGCAGACATGAGCAGATGTAACTGCCTCAGTTTCTCAGCCTGTACAATGGAAATAATGCTTGCCAACCTCCCTGGGTAGCTGGGACGATTGATTAATGTTTGTCTAGAGTTTTAAGAGGAGACATTTCTGCAAAAGAGATACACTATTATTGTCCCTATTGCTTGAACTCTCCATCATTCTGCAAGTGAATATAAAAAGATAGAGGAATAATTAAGTTTGTATCTGTCCCTGAAATGTCTGTGATTGACCAGACCTTCCCTCCTCAAGACATCGTGACTACAGCACAAATGAATTTCTTCTACATGGAAGGCTGCCCTTTCTAGTCCCCGCCATGACTTAAAAAACATCCCTTTAGCTTTGTGGCACTGTAAACCCATGTACTTCCTCAAGATTACAGTGACTACGTGTTTCCATGCTGAGCTAATTATGATACCTCTGTTCTCATCAAACCAGCTTTCTCAACAACATCAGCAGCAGATGATAGATATTCCGCTCAACACTGCCACTGCTGATAATCTGGACTCCTGGCTATGAGTAAGAGTACTGATCCTTCGATCTTAGAAGCCAGCCTTTTACACTGGACAGTTTAACATGGGTATCACGCGCCCAAGAACAAGGCTACAGTGAAGTCTTTTACATCTGGCCTAAAACTTGTAATGGGAATTCCCATCATAGCCAATTTGACCTGAAAGCTCAAGGAAAGGCTCGGGCAGCCTAACCCGTACCACCCCTAGGCTGCCATTCCAGAGCACAGATAAAAGTGAAACTTGAGCAGAAAATGTTTGCAGTGCCACTGGCAATCAAGGGTTCCGTTACCACAGTAACAGGAACACTCCATCAGCTCAGCTAACAGATGGCCAGTGAGCAACAGGCAGCATATGTTCCAATAAGCACTGACATCAGCACAGATGGAGGGTGGGCAGGAGGGTGGCCCTGAAACATAACCTGACATTTCCTTCTCATTTGGTGCTGCATTGTTATAGCGCACACAGGAAGATTAGCAGGGGAAAGTGAATAGCATTAGGGAATCTGCTCAAGAACCGATTACTAACACTTCACTGCAGTTTTAGATTTTTACTTAACCAGAGTGCAACATTGTTAACAACATTCAGGGGCACAAAGGAAAATGCAGTGGGTTTTAAGGACAGGGGCTTTATTTTCATCACAGGCAGGTTTTCCCAAGAACACTAATTAACAAGGATTGCCACCTTCTAGGTGTCTAGATCTCCAATTCCACTGATTACATTTTTTTTTAAACAGAGTGCAACCAAAACCCCCACAGGATTAAGCAAAACCCCACAAACACATTGTGAGAAGGGATATAACTTTACTCACCACACAAATAAAGTTTAAAGATTGCAACAAAAGACAAAAAGCCTACAGTCTCAGAAGAAAATCAGGCACATATCCCTGCTGGTGAGAGCTCAGGCAATGCTGGGATTCAAGTGGAACTAAAGCACTCAGGAATCAATAAGTAAATAAATCTTAGGCAGGGATCCTATTTTATGGTTATGTACTTATGTCTGGGTCAGCTGGCAGGTGTGTGAGGATACCCCCTTCTGCCTTCATCCTTAGCTCCCAAACACCTTTGCACAACAGACGGCAAGGTAGTGACTAGATTGTGCCTCATGAAGGGCACAGATAATAAATGAATAAATTGACTATGCACAGAAGCCTACTGATATGTCAAAATAGCTTTAGAGCGTCTTTCTTCCACTGATGTGTGGGAGATTTTCATAGGCGCCTCCCTTTAATGCCAACAGGACTTGTTTGTACATCCATCTCTCGTGTCAGTAGAATAGAGTCTTCAGTGCAGCCATTCTCCACCTGTGGATTGCAAACCCCAGGGGGCTGCCAAGCTGTTTTAGGAGGGGGCAAACCCCCGCCTGATCCCAGTTGTCTTGCTAAAGTGGATTTGCTCACACGCTGGCAACTGTCCCCCTCAGATGCCAAGACAGCCCCAGAAACCCCAACACCAATTCTTATGACACCCTCCTTTGAAGCTTTACAGGAGTAAATCAAAATACTTTGCACTTCTGCAGCACGTTTCATCAGAGGCGCCTCAAGCCCCTTTTTCAACATTATTTAATTTTCACATCACCTCTCGGAGGTAGACATTGTTGAACCCCATTTTACAGATGAGGAAAGAGCAGCTCAGGGAGTCTAAGGCCCACATTTTCAAGTGGCCTCTATTTTTATCTCAATATTTTAATCTCTGCTTTAGACAGCTATTGTTATTTTGTATGTTACAGTGGCAACTAGAGGCTCAAGCTGAGGGCAGGAGCCTATTGTGCCAGGCACTGTACAAACAGTGAGAGACAGTCCCTGCCCCGAAGAGCTAAATAGTCTAAATAGACAAGTATGGCAAAGCGTGAGAAAGGAAGCTATGGCCCAATGAAGTGAGGTGACTTCCCTAAAGTCACACAGTATATCAATGGCAGAGCTGGGAATAAAACTCAGGTTTCCTGACTCCTAATCCAGTGCCTTACTCACTAGACCACTATACAAGGGGCCTAATTTTTAGAGGTGCCGAGCTCCTGCAGTCCTGCTCGACTCCAAAGGGAGTTATGGGTGCTCACTGAACATGAGCCCGTACGTGTCTCACATTGAGCACCTAGTCACTGGGCCAACCCAAATTCGGGCACATTTTATAACATTTGGGCCATAGGTACTCAACTTTAGGCATTCAGGTTTGAAAATTTTGCCCTCCGTGACTTATCTGAGGTTAACTTCAAATCAGTGGCACAGCCTGAACCCCAGGACTCCCACACCATTGCTCTAATTGCTAAACCCCACGTGCAAGCACTAGAACTAGAGTAAAGCCTTCTGGGGACACAGTGGAGGAGGACTCATTGTGAGTGGCTGAATTATTTATGACTTTTTTCAACTTACAAAACAATGTCAGTCACTCAAGATGTGCCCATCCCATGCTCTGGGCTTTCTTATACTTTTTAACATTGCATTCTCCTCTTCAAATATTTAGGGATCAGGGTACCTGGGCCCAAACCATTTAGGACTTTAAGCTCTAGTAGACAGACTTGTGCTAGCTCTGCTGGAGCTTGTGTGCTAAAAACATCAGTGTGGATGTTCTGGCTTGGGCGGCACTTTAGGATCTCATGACCTCCTGGGCATGAGCTCAGGTGGCTAAGCCTGAGCCACACTGCTATTTTTAGTGTGCTAGTTTGAGGAAAGTGAGCATGAGTCTGTCCACCCAGGCCGGGAGGCTCGCTCCCAGCTGCAATATAGACATACCCTAAAGTTTAAAACCAATACCTTGAATTTTACACAGAAACTCAAAGGCAACCAGTGAGCATGGGGACGCACTACAGGAACCCCCTCCTTCCGTGTAATTCTTTGGGGCTTTAGAATTCAAGGCTTTCCTCCAGTCATTAGAGATTTCTTATTCCCTTTCTCCCATGTAAATGTAACAACCAACTAAACATTACTAGCAAACCCTCTGTGGAAATAGATTTTCTGTACAGAACATGCATTGTAGCTGCACTGATTACGCTGATCATTATATGCTTAAAGCTGCAGCGCATTAAACACTTTGGGCCAAATTATCACCTGATGTAAATCAGTGTCACTCCATTGCCATCAAGGTAGCTGTGCTGATAGACACCAGCTGAGGATCTGGCCTCTTTTTTTTCAAGCTTTTCAAGCTCAGCTATTACTACATGAAATTAAAAATCAAATGGCTGGATTACCAGAACAACAAAGCGAATTCATCTATAAAACAGCTGCTGTGTTCATGCAGTAGGCATCTTTCATTTAAACATATTTCATAGAGATATCTAAGAGGCAGAGTCCTTGGCATCCAAGAGAACTGGTGTAGCCTATTGGTTCTGTATAATATACTCTGTATTTGAAAAACACCAGGTGTGTGTATTTGCACAGTTTGTATACCAAATGCTTATTTTCATAGGAGACAAGCTATCCAATGGGACAAGCCGTGAGTCTTAAATCTGAACAGAGATAGGCTTCTTTAATGGCATCTACAGTAGGTATCTTGAAGCTGGTGCATAGTTTTCCATCAGATTATTGTAACCAGGTATATTCACACCAACAATATTATGTGCAATACTAATTACTTCAACTGGTCTTATTTCAATATTTCCTTCATTTCCTTGGGGGTGGATAAATGATCCTTTCTTCTCTTTCTCTTCCCATTTCCTCCCCATATCACCAACATGCTATGACCTGTCCAAGCAATCTTTCTCCTCCTGTCCCTTCTCTACCCCACAATCCTGGACTTCCAGATCTTCACCGGGAAAACAGAAAAGAAACACATGCATATTTGTCTTGACCCTCTTCTCATATTAGCCACCACTGGTTGTTTATTTTGATTTTACAGTCATCCCTTTTAGCACAAGTCACCCAATAACCAAAAATTAACTTTCTTTCCCCAGGGTACACATGGATTTGGGATAAATGGTATAAAGCAGCCTTGCAAAATGGTGTTATTTTTTATCATCATCATTCACAGTAAAGAACAGGCAAGGAGGTTTGTGTCCAGGCTGATACATTTTCATGACAATTTTGAAAGCTTTGTTTAAACTACAGGGGAGTCTGAAAGCACCAATAAATATTTATCTTTTAAACACTAGCCTTCCTCACACTCCACAACTTCATGTTCAGCCATGCACATATTGCTTTCATGGTCTAGAGCAGTGGCTTTCAATCTGGTGTCCACAAACTATGTCTAAGATTTCCAAAGTGGTGCAGACCTCTATCTGAAATTTTTTAGGGGTCCACAAATGCAAAAAGGTTGAAAACTCACTGGTCTAGCAGGAACTGATGACATTCTCTCTCTGCCTCTCCCCCTCTTGATTTCTTCATTCCCTCCTCCCCTGCTGTGTCTGCTTTATCATTGCTTCTCCTGAAGCTGCGTTTCTGTTTGTCTGATTGTTACTGATTGTTACAGAAGGGCCCAACACAAAATCTTTGATCCAAACTCCTTTGAAATTTGGGAGGTTGGAATTGTTCAGAATCCAAACTTGGGATCCTGACCAAGTTTCAGAGGGCTGGCACCTGAGAAGAAGAACCCAAACTCTGCATCAAAATATCTCCTGAACTTGGGCTGGTGATGAAAAGAGATGGGATCTTGATCTGTGTTTTGTATCTTTGGTCCATGTCTGATCACTGTGGGGGTATCATGAGCTACCAGGTCTGAGAGATGAAGGGTTTTTTCCCCCCTTATGGTTCCAACTCAGAGGAATTAAGAACTTGCCCCAAAAATGCAATAAGCTATTCATGATGTGTTGTGGCTGACATCCGAAATACAACAAGGTCAGCAAATTCAAAGTTATAGTTCCCACATCACTTTATCTTGGGCCCACCTTAAGTATATATGAACTATTTTTATTAGTACAACTTGAACTGAGCCAGTAGAGCTGGCACACCACCTCTACCCAGTGCTGTAAATCTGACCAATATTCATGCACTCACTCCAGCCATTGCTGTGCTACAATATTGTGGGACACGTGATTGAAGCAACTATCCTACATTTCCCAGCACAGCTATTCAGCATGGGGCTTATAGGAAATTACACACAGTATTGTGGGATTTGAAAAGTGTTCTATGAGACTGTTGTGAGTATCCTAGAATCTCTCAGGAATTGCTGGGATTTTATGTGACCTTGGGCAGGTCACTTCACTACTGTCCCTCAACTTCCCCATCTGTAAAATGGGGATAACAACTTTCTTTGTAAAGCTCTCCAAGACCTACTAATGAACGCAAAAATCTGACAATCTCTGGCCTCACAGAATCACCGGGCCACTGACAGTCAGTGAAGGGAGTGGGCAGAATTCAATATGGATTAAAGGGGTGTCTGTCCCCACCGAGACTCTGGAAATAATTAAGTAGGGAACACCTCCCTCACCTGCCCCAGAGGGTGTGTCTCTGATACACGAACAGTAATGAACCATATTGCTTCAACGATCTCCCCAGCTGGAGCAGACTAATGGATGAATGTGCCTTGAAGCAAAATGGAGATAGATGGCTTCTGAAGGGGAATGATCCTACCACTGCTTCTATCCTCTATATTATTTTGGCATGCTGCGTTTTGCACAGTTGCACAAGCCAAATGGAAGTGTCCCATGGTAGACGGAACAAGTCCAGAAGGGCACATACCAGCAAACGAAAACCCCTGGCATGCAGCATGCCTCAGCTGCTGCCACGACCAGGAGAGCTACCATCAGCAGCATGCCTTCTACCGTTACTTTGCCAATGATGCAGCTGGGATTGGCAACGCTGACAACAACGAGCACATGGATGGACTCCGCATGCTGGCAAACAGTGCTTCATTCACTTTTGGAGGGTAATTTCAATGAACTCAAGGAAATGGATGTTGGTGACTGGGTAAGGTGATCATATGTCCCTTTTTGGCCGGGACAAATCCCCCTTTTAAGCCCTGTCCCTGACGTCCCAACCTTTTTGGCGAAACTGGGCATTTTTCCCATTTGCTCTTGTCAACTGATCAGATAGATGCCCATCTGGGGGGCATGGAGGAATGTTCAGGAGGACGAGCAGAGACGTTTGGGGGTGGGAACAAGAGCTTGGCTGTGCCTCCATTATGTGCGGCCCCTTCAATCAGGGAGCAATAGTGTATCATGTGCTCATACTGCAACCCAATCAGAGAGCAGCACAGTCATGGCTCTAATTCAGACTCTTCTCCAGCCGAGCCATTAAGCTGCGACTTGTGGGCCCTGAGCCCTATAGGGCAACATGGCTGGTAAGTGCCCAACTGGGTCCGCAGCATCCACTTGTGCTCCCCGACCACCCTGAGAAGTCCCCATCACAGTCTCAGCTTGTGTCCTCACCACCTACCATCCTTTGGGGCCAGTCCCCAGAGTCCTCTTCAACCCACCCACCCACCCCAACCAGCTTCTTTCCCTCCCCAGTCTGCTTCCAGTTGCCCATTTTTGCCACCTCCCAGCAGGGGCGCCATTTAAGGAGGACAGTGGGGGGGAGCAGCTGGGAGCAACTGATCCCACACTATTCTCCCTCCTCCCCTCACCGGCCAGGAGCGACCCCCACTCTGTCCCATGCTCCTCTCCAGCCAGAACTTGCCACCCCCACATACCAAAGCCTGAAATGGCAGCCCTGCATGCCGGCCTTCCCCTACCTCCCCAGGGCTGCTCTCTGGAGTCTCCTTGGTCCTTCCTGCTACCCGGAGCTGCCTTCCTGCCTCTCTGCTATCCCAGTCCCCAAAGGAGCATCACACTGCTAACTGGATCATAGTCCAATAGCTTCACCTCCTGGCCCATCTCTGCTACTTGGAACAACCGGGGGCACGGAGGAATGTTCGTGGGGGCACAGAGGACGAACAGCGATGCCAGACAACTCGGGCCAGCCCCACACATCCTGTGTTTAGTTTAGGAGGTATGGTCATCCTATGACGGGGGAAACACAGGCCGCTTTTGCAGCAGGCTTGTAGCCATTGCAGCTGAACTGATGTACAGCCTGGGCGTAGACATGATTTTCATCAGGGCAGCTACACCAGGGGCTAAAATGCCAGTTCAGATACAGCCATAGTTGGCACAGATGAATGCTGGACATTCAAAGACAGTAAAAGGGCTTCCTGAGCATTTGCCCCATGGGATACTCAGGGCAGCAGGTAGAAAACCAAGAGGGATCCTTGTTCAGAGCAGTTCCTGAAGCAGGACAGGACTGAGCTGGGAGGGCTCACGGCACTGGTGGAGCTGCCTTGTCCTCATTCCCTATCAGTAGCAGAGCTGCAATGGTGTTAATCAAACTCCTGCGAGCAAGGGCACTGTCAAGATGTGCTTGGAGATGGCACAATTATAACGGCACTAGCGATACTCAAGCAACATTAGGAGCACAAGGTGGCCATCTACCACACTAGGAGGAGGAAGCTGGATAGGGCGGCAATGCTCTGCGACTGCAAGGGCCTATTTCCAATCCTCCCTCAAGTCATGTTTCCGGACAGAGTTCCTTTGAGCCATGTCCACTCTTCCCTGGATGATTTCAAGGAGCAGTGGGTGCTGTCTGGTATTCTCTGCTCAGTGTCCCCCTCTGGATCCCTTGACATTATACCCTCAGTCCCTTCTGTTTTTCATTTGTTGTCCCCTGAAATTATTAGGAGCACATTTGTGCATGGACATGGAGAATCTTATAAGCAATTGCAGGTGCCTGGCCCAGTGCTGACAACTGTTTTTTTCCTCTACTGGAGGCAGGGCTTGTGAGCATGAGAGAGATGAATGCTTTGTAATGAAGGTATATTGTAACGTTTCTCACCAGGTGGCACTTTGTTAACAACAATCAGATCCTGATTGATCTTTGAAGGGCTAATTCTTATGTGGTTTGCAAGGATCCTAGAAGGAGCAAGTGTTGAGTGGGGGTACTTTACAAGTATTAGTAGAAAAAAAGAATAATGGCATAAGAAATTTGCAATACAATGCCTGTGTCTCCTTTGCACCCCACATAATTTGTTCTTATTCCTGTTATTATCCCCTCAGGCACTAATGGTCACTTTATTAATTAGTTGAAAATTGCATTCTAGGTGAAATGGTAGCCCCTCCCCCCATTGTTGCAAATTGCTACTGGTACAGCCCAGTAAATGGCAGTGTTACTGCAAAATGGGAATGATCCTTTGCTTTTCAAAATAAAGCCCATGGGCCAGCTGCACTTTCCAGAGCTGCAAAAGGAATTTCAGAATTTCTAAGCAGAGCATTTCTCCAAGCCTGCTTTTAAGCAGTCAGAAATTAACAGGTCATTGTTAAGATTTCTAATCACAGCTGATTATGTAACTGTATATGCTGATTTTTGCTCTGAGAAAGCCTGCTTTCTAAGGTGCATTGCTTCAGCACCTCCCTGAAAACTGGGGCTGAGGTTTTCAAAAGGCACTAGTAATTTTGGGTTGCTCAATTTTGGGGGGCCCAACTTGAAATGCTTTAAAGGTGCCTGATTTTCAGAGGGCTGGTGCTCAACACTTTCTAAATAGCACAGCCACCTTTTTAGGGCATCTCAGTTTAGGTATCCAAAATCACAACTCACTTTGAAAATCTTGGCTTGGGTGTCACTTCCATGATATTTATGCTGACTATATGAAGAAACATATGTTTCAGAAAACAAGTGTACAATTCTAGAAATCTCTCAAAAGCCTTTAGGAAGGGAAAACTCGGGTTGCCAGCTTTGTATTTAAAAAATAAGAGTGTTTTCTTAGCACCTCCACCCCAACTCTCCTCCCAACATTATATAACAGTAGAACCTCAGAGTTACAAACACCAGAGTTACGAACTGACTGATCAGCCACACGCCTCATTTGGAGCTAGAAGTATGTCATCAGGCAGCAGCATGCACGCACGCACGCACACACAGAGAGAGAGTACAGAGTACAGTACAATACTGTGTTAAACATGAACTACCAAAAAAACAAACTGAAAGTTTAAAAAAAATATCTGACAAGGTAAGGAAACTATTTCTGTGCCTGTTTCATTTAAATTAAGATGGTTAAAAGCAGCATTTTTCTTCTGCATAGTAAAGTTTCAAAGCTGTATTAAGTCGATGTTCCGTCGTAAAGTTTTGAAAGAACCATAGCGTTTTGTTCAGACTTACAAACATTTCAGAGTTATGAATAGCCTCCATTCCAAGGTGTTTGTAACTCTGAGGTTCTACTGTATTATAATCGTTATTATTAATATAATAATAAGTAGCACTCACCTACATTCGCCAGGGGTCTTACTTGCTGCTTTTCGCAGCACGCCGTAACTCCTGATCTTGTTGTATAGAGAAGAAATTATAAGGGATGTCCCTTTGTAATAAGGGACTGTTGGCAAAGTCATAGGTGTTGGGCTGTGCAGGAACTACAGGAGCAGACCTTAGGAGGTGAACATCAGAGGTCTCTAGCAAAACATTTTCCATTAATCGTTTTCTGCTGCTTTGTGTGCTAGACATGCATCAGGACATCTGTGGTCCAGCAGGTAGGGAACTGACTGGAAGTCAGGAGGCCTGGTTTCATTTTCCAGCTCTTCACTGCTAGTATGGAGGGAATGCTTAACATTAAATCACTGTTTTGCAGATTACTCCTCTACCAACATGCAAAACATGTAGCTCCTGATTTCTATTTTCTATATGATCATGGCCCTATGTCCTCTTATTCTTTTTCTTGCATTACAACTAAAATCTTTTCTAACTGATTTCTATTCAACATGAATTTACTGAAGCTCAAGTTGCCTTTTTTCCTTTCCCTAAAGTTATGATCCAAAGCCCACTGAAGTCAATGGAAAGACTCCGTTGGGCTTTGGATGACGCCACAGAAGAACAGAGGAGATGGAGATGAAGACAGCGAGAGAGAGGGATACACTGACAGAGCAGTAAAATGTTCATGTCTGTAAATCCATAACCACAAATTGGTGAATATTTTTCTGTTCTCATTTAGTCAGTTTTATGAGACCCATGACGGATCTTATAAGTACTTTATATTTTTTTTCTTTGATTTTTTGTACTTACCAAAAACAATAGTTTCACTCCACAGTATCCAATGCCCGGAACTGAAGTGTCACTCGGTGGTGCAAAGTAAGAGAAGCCTGCCTGAGTCTTGCTAAGCCTGGTGAATTTGGAGGATTTTATTTCCCTTGTGTTTTAAAAATGCTCCAGTAGATTTTTGTTTGTTTGTTTGCCCATCTGTAGAAATAATCAAAATGTAACTTCAGTGAAAAGTATAAACTAAAGCAGCCACTTTAGTAAAGCAAGCAAAACTTTAGCAAAGGAATTAAACACATAATATCATTTAATGTGTTAGTTTTACATGTGAAATCATATTTAATAAACCTAAGGGTCAATACAGAAAGAATGACTGGAGCAAATATGTTGTAAAATTCTGATAGTATGTAGTCTTGAAAGGCTCTGGAATTATTTTTGAAATATGGAAACATTGGACTAAGCTTGTTATTTATCTACCTTAAAGTTTTATATTGCTTCTCATCACCATACTATCTGAGTGCCTTCCATGTAAAATCAATACAATAACAAAGTCCCTAGCAGATTTCAAAGAATCTCCGGCATTGCTTTATGGGGTGAGAGAACTGTGCAGGATGGGGGGGACTTTTTTGGGAAGGCAGGTGGGGAATAAAAGTAGTGTTTGAATTGCAAGTGTCACTTAGGATGGAAAGACTTTCTCATAGAGGAAGATTGTGCAATATTTCCTCAAGATGGCCAAACCGTGTCGGTCTCATTACTCTACTCAGCAACTTGTATAATTAAGTGTGATGTTTTTCTGTATAAATACACAATGTAGGTATAGCTTTAAGAAAGGCATACCTCAAACACTGAATAAACTTTACAAAAAATAACACACACACACACACCCAGAGTAGAATGTAGATCAGATGATAAAGAAAGGAATCAATGGGCAATTAAACCAGAAGGCAAGGATGAATATCAAAAGACAGCATCATCTACATTTAAATCCTACTAGATGAGCTGCATCTTAAACACAAATGAAAATTAAATGTCCTCAATGTAAATACAGAGCCAGCTGGGACTCTTGAATAAAGGAGTTTGTATCTGATAAACTTAATTCCTCCCTGGTTACTTTGAGTTCAACCATCAGTGTTCAAATGGGATAAACAGCAGCAATATTTCATAGCAGAGTTTTAAAAATTAGGGATGCTTTTACCCAAACATTAAGATATTATGCAGTGCTGAGCTACCTATAACGTATTATTTAAAAGTTACAACTGGGGACAACACTGCGTTGACATTCCAGTTTTGATCTCCTAGTAAAAGAGTCATAAGGTCAGTCAGCAGTTGGATATCTGGAAGACTATGGAGGCAGTACCCAGCATCCAAAAGTGTTTGATCACGGGCATTGCCAAATGGCATGTATCCAAGCTGCTTTTTGTTTTACACTTTTCACAAGCCAGATGGGTGTTTCCTGTGTAGCCCAGCAGAGAGAAACAGAGATCAATATATTTTAAATATCAACGTTGATTGAAGTTCAAATGGCTGGTCTGGAAATGAAAGCAAATCTATTTCATATGATGATTCACCCCTATTCAGTACTAACATACTGAATCAGAATCCCTTAAAATGGCATTTTATTTGCTCTGTTCCTTTGTGAACATTAGTAATAATAGCTTTAATGTAAAACCAGCCAATTAATGGCCTAATGGCTAATTAGGGGCAGATGTGAATAACTGACACAACAATAACAAAGAGGAAACATACATAAAAATTGTATATATCCCTATCCTCATCCTCTTTATATTCCTCTTTTCTTCTTAGATTGTATACTTCTCAGGTCAGGGACCACATACTTCTATATGTATAGGCCAAGCACCGTGAACCCTGAATCCTGATGGGACCTTTAGGGGCTACTGCAAAACAAATATTATTTGATAATAAAAGAGATGAGATTTTATTAATGATGTTCACACAAAACACACTGGCCAACTGGTGAACCATGACAAACACCAAACCTAAATAGTCAATTTAGGGTCTAACTTTACTATCAAAGATACTCAATCCTGTACAGGTGAACACACTATCTCCCCATTTCCAACATTTGCAGCATATTGAGATAAATGAAGCATAAAACAGAAGTTGAGATTACTACAACTGAGGTCCTGTCCACACTATAATTGCAATCACGTTACAATGTCTAGATACAACACTGTTGTTGTGCCCTAACTGAGTTATAACACAGACCTGTTCTTGCAGTGAGTTTCTCTGCAGGCAGATCCCTGCACTCATGTGGAGCTCACTGCACCGAGTCAGTGTTTGGTTTTTCCTGTGTAAACTGGACAAAGATATATTTATCACTCATTAATTTATTTTGATGTATACACATTTCATAAAAAGGAACCACCTGTCCTTTACTCTGGGTATTTCTTTACTCATTAAAAAACAGTTACAAAAACAAACTACACCAGGAACTGCACTTTTCTCCGTTATTTACACACAGCAAAACCCTGAAGCTAAATGTGTATTAAAGATCTTTTATGACCTCTCACCAGAGTCCTGCAAATCCCACACAGCCAGGGGAAACAAACAGGCCTTGCGATATGCTCTGAAAGTCACTAAGGCAGAACTATTTCACACCAGCACAGAGCAAGTTCCACAGCTCACAGAGAATGCCCTGCCAGCTGCCCCTCTCTCTTATACAACTGGGGCTCCAGCCCACCTCCCCCTGCTGAGCACAGTTGTAGCAGTTTGCTCCAGGAAGAGAGGTGGACTTCTAGATAAGTAGGTTCCAGGGTGTTTAGGGCTTTATAGGTCAAAACCAACACCTTATGTTCTACCTGGAGCCTGCTCTATATTACAAAGTTAGGTCAACGTAAGCTACCTTGCACTGACCTAGTTGTGCATGTGTTTACATTTAAATTTGTCTCCCACTGATATAAGTTCTCCATTACACTGACATAGTAACACCACTTTCCAGTGAAGTGTTGAGCCATGGTTGATGTACTGAGGTCAACATGATGCGAATGTAGACACTGCATTATCTATGTTGACCTCTATGAAGTGCCGCCTCATAGAGCTGATGAAACAGAAGATTTGAGTCTGTCTGGGTAAAAATCATATTGAGGAAGAAAACTATTAGAGTTTCCCCTGGGATTAGTACTTTGGGTGTGCTACAGACCACCAGGATCTGATTTGCACATGGATCAAGACCTCTTCAAGGCTTTTAATGAAGTAAATACTACTGGGAACTTTGTGATTATGGGAGACTTTAACTTCCCAGATATAGACTGGAGTACAAGTGCTAGTGGTAATAGTAGGGTCCAGATTTTCCTGGATGTGATAGCTGACAGAGTCCTTCACCAAACAGTTAGTAAACCAACAAGAGGGGATACCATTCTAGATTTGGTATTGGTGAGTAGTGGGGACCTCATAAAAGAACTGATTGTAGAGGACAACCGTGGTTTGAGTTGTGAGCTAATTCAGTTCAACTAAATGGAAGGATAAACAAAAATAGATGTGGGACTAGGGTCATTGACTTGAAAAGGGCTAACTTAAAAAAATTAAGGAAATTAGTTGGGGAAGTGGACTGGACTGAAGAACTCATGGATCTAAAAGTGGCAGAGGCTTGGAACTACTTCAAGTCGAAGTTGCAAGAACTATCTGAAATCTACATCCCACGGAAGGGGAAAAAATTCATAGGCAAGAGTTGTAGACCAAGCTGGACAAGTCAGCATCTCAGATAGGTGATTAAGAGAAAGCAAAGAGCCTACAAGGAGTAGAAGATGGGAGGGATCAGCAAGGAAAGCTACCTCTTGGAGGTCAGAACAGTGAGAAAGGCCAAAAGCCAAGTAGAGCTAAATCTTGCAAAGGGAATTAGAACCAATAATAAAAGGTTCTATAGCCATATAAATAGTAAGAAAACCAAGAAAGAAGAAGTGGGACTGCTAAGCACTGAAGATGGAATGGAGGTTAAGGATAATCTAGGCATGGCTGAATATCTAAACAAATACTTTGCCTCCATTTTAATGAGGCTAATGATGATCTTGGGGTAATGGTAGGATGGCTAATGGGAATGAGGATATGGAGGTAGAAATTACCACATCCAAGGTAGAAGCCAAACTTGATCAGATTAATGGGACTAAATTAGGGGGACTGGATAATCTCCATCCAAGAATATTAAAGGAACTAGCATGTGAAATTGCAAGCCCATTATCAAGGATTTGAAATGAATCTGTAAACTCATGGGCTGTACCATATGACTGGAGAATTGCTAACACAATTCCTATTTTTAAGAAAGGTGGAAAAAAGTGAGCTGGGTAACTACAGGCCTGTTAGTTTGACCTCAGTAGTATGCAAGGTCTTGGGAAAAAAACTGAAAGAGAAAGTAGTTAAGGACATTGAGGCTAACAGTAATTGGGATAAAATACAACATGGCTTTACAAAAGGTATTTCCTGCCAGACCAACCTGATCTCCTTTTTTGAGAAGATAACAGATTTTTTAGACAAAGAGAATGCAGTGGATCTAATTTATCTAGATTTTAATAAGGCATTTGATACAGTTCCACATGGGGAATTATTAAATTGGAAAAGATGGAGATTAATATGAAAATTGAAAGGTGGATAAAGAACTGGTTAAAGGGGAGACTACAACAGGTCCTACTGAAAGGAGAACTGTCAGGCTGGAGAGAGGTTACTAGTGGAGTTCATCAGGGATTGGTCTTAGGAACTGACCTTATTTAACCTTTTTATTACTGACTTTGGCACAAAAAGTGGGATTGTTCTAATAAAGTTTGCAGATGACACAAAGCTGGGAGGTATTGCCAAAACAGAGAAGGATCGGGATATCATACAGGAAGATCTGGAAGACCTTGTAAACTGGAGTAATAGAAATAGGATGAAATTTAATAGTGGAAAGTGCAAGGTCATGCATTCAGGGACTAATAAGAATTTCTGCTATAAACTGGGGATGCATCAATTGGAAGTGACAGAGGAGAAGGAGGACCTGGATGTATTGGTTGATCACAGGATGACAAGCCGCCAATACGATGTGGCCATGAAAAAAGCTAATGCGATCCTTGGATGCATCAGTCGAGGTATTTCCAGTAGAGACAGGGAAGTGTTAGTACCATTATACAAGGCGCTGGTGAGACCTCATCTGGAGTAGTGTGTGCAGTTCTGGTCCCCCATGTTTAAGAAAGATTAATTCAAATTTGAACAGGTGCAGAGAAGGACTGCTAGGATAAGCCACGGAACGGAAAACCTGCCATATGAGAGAAGACTCAAAGAGCTTGGCTTGTTTAGCCTAACCAAAAGAAGGTTGAGGGGAGATATGATTGGTCTCTATAAATACATCAGAGGGATAAATATCAGGGAGGGAGAGGAGTTATTTAAGTTCAGCACCAATTTGGACATAAGAACTAATGGCTATAAACTGGCCATCAGGAAGCTTAGACTTGAAATTAGACACAGGTTTCTAACCAGCAGACGAGTGAAGTTCTGGAATAGCCTTCCAAGGGGAGCAGTGGGGGCAAAAAACCTAGCTGACTTCAAGACTGAGCTTGATAAATTTATGGAGGGGATGGTATGATGGGACAGTCTAGTCTGGCAGTTGATTGATCTTTGACTACTGGTGGTAGATAGGCCAATGGCCTTTGAAGGGATGTTAGATAGGGTGGGTTCTGAGTTATTACTGAGAATTCTTTTATGGTGTCTGGCTGGTGAGTCTTGCCCATATGCTCAGGGTTTAACTGACTGCCATATTTGGGGTCAGGAAGGAATTTTCCCTCAGGGGAGATTGTCAAAGGCTCGGGGTTTTTTTTTTTTGCCATCGTCTGTAGTATGGAGCACGGCTCACTTGCTGGCGGATTCTCTGTATTTTAAAGTCTTTAAACCATGATTTGAAGACTTTAATAACTCAGTCATAGGTTAGAGGTTTATTACAGGAGTGGATGGGTGAGGTTCTGTGGCCTGCATTTTACAGGAGGTCAGACTACATGATCATATTGGTCCCTTTTGACCTTCTGAGTCCTCCAGCAGCTGTTCCACAATGCCCGACACTGGCCGCTCTGATCACAATTGCGAACACTAGTGCCCGGGGTCACAGAGACAGGAAGCCCATCCCCTCTTTAAAACGCTGTGAATTTTTGAAATGCCTTTTCCTGATTGTCCATGTTGGGGAGCACACCTAGCAGCCAGCATGCTGGCTACATGCTCTAGACACACTCCAGCCTGGAGAGGAGATATTGGATCTCCTGGGCCTGTGAGGAGAAGAGACTGTGCAAGCGCAGCCATGGACCGGCATTAGAAACATATACATCTATGCGCAGAGGATGCAGGAGAAGGGGTATGACAGGGCTCAGCAGCAGTGACATATAAAAGCGAAGGGGGCCAGGGAGGCCAACAGTCAATCCAGTGTTGAGCCGCAGACCTGCCACAGTTACAAAGCGTTTCATACTATCCTTGGCAGAGAACGCACCACCCGCAGACCACCGTCGAGACCTGCGAAGATCCTGAGTCACAGGCCCCTTGTGTGAACAACAAGGAGGAAGAGGAGGAGGATAG
Organism: Mesoclemmys tuberculata; assembly: GCA_007922155.1. Classification (NCBI taxonomy): domain Eukaryota; kingdom Metazoa; phylum Chordata; order Testudines; family Chelidae; genus Mesoclemmys; species Mesoclemmys tuberculata. Next base: position 12,782,981 of record ML675604.1, read on the forward strand.
GGGACATGCAACCGCAGACTGCAGCTATGCCATGAGCCAGAGCCTGTTTGAGACTCCCCCTCAATTCAATACCAGTTTGCACATACCAGAGGATTGTGTGTGCTATGCTTACAACGTTCATGATAACAGTGCACTCTTCAGTTTCAGATTGCAGCTCATTTGTGTGTATATGTCTGTTTGCTTTAACCTATAAATAATTCTCATTTCTTTTTCCTAGTTAATTTAGAAAGTTTATTACAGGATTGGCTACAGGCATTGTCTTTGGTGTAAGAACTAGGGTATCAAATGATCTGGTGTAAGTAACTGGTCTGTTGGGACTGGAAGCAGCCTGAACATTTTGTGATTTTTGGTGTAAGTGACCATTGATCACATAGATTTTGTCTATACTAGCACTGATGCTGGTAAAACTTTTGTTGCTCAGAGGTGTGGAAAAAACCACCCCGAGTGACATAAGTTTTGCTGGCATAAGCACTAATGTGGACAGCACTATGTCAGCAGGAGACGCTCTCCAGTCAACATAGCTACTGCTGCTTGCTTAGGTGGTTTCATTGTCAGTGGGAGAGCTCTCTCTCGTCGACAGAACACGGCTACACGAGTGCTATTACAGTAGCACAGCTGTACTGATACAGCTGCGCCGCTGTAAGTTTTAAGTGTAGACTAGACTTAAGTCCAGTTTGCCTGGATGGCAAGATAGACTGGAGAGTCTAGGAGGACTGTCTGCGACTCCATGGTAAGACTGTTACAGCAATCCAGGAGCTCACAGTTGTTACTAGCTTGGAGAAATCAAATTACAGAACACACCACAAGTTTGGGGTATCTGCCGTTTTTGACAGTCTGCTCCAAGGTAGGCACTGACTGTCATAAACCACTCCAGACAGCATGAGAACTGGTGTAGTCTTGGCACGCTTCCCGTGCCTCAGGTTAGTTGGGCTTTTATAGTTCATAATCCCAGCACTGCTAAAAGTAGAGATTGAGAGTTTTTAAGGGTTAAAGATTAGTCACAAAGAGTGAATTGCAATCATATGAGGGTCTTGGGACAAAAGATTACACAGGGGATTATCCTTTAAAAGGCAAACCCCAGATCAAGAACCGAGAGCTTTGCTCATAAACTGCGACCAAGCATCCAAGGGCCCTACAGCCCCAGACACTGCAAGGGTATGGGCCAGATTGCAACACCTGGAAGCCCAGAAAAAATATGTGAATATGAAATTTAATGGAGGAGTGGCGGATCCAGCAACTGAGGCTGAGGAGAGAGCCTACCAAGGATACATGAAACATGTTGGCAGTAGTCAAAGCCAGCACTGAAATGGAGGAGAGAGTCCACCAAAGATGCATGGAACAACTTATGTCTGAGAACTCATGCACTGCGGCTCAAAGTACTGGAGCAGCAAAAGCAGCAGTCAACCAGTGAGTAGATCTCCCTCCACAGCACCAGGGAATGGGAGAAAGCCTGCCCCTTTATCAAGAAACTGATAACATTAAGGAGTTCCTGTCCCCATTTGAGAGACTGTGTGGGATTCACAAGATTCCAGAGGATAAAAGGATGTCAATACTTCTCACCAGATTAACTGGGAAGGAAATACAAGTTTTTAATCATAAGGAGGAGGGTGAGGCTAAGTGTATAAGAAATGTAAAGGAAATATACTGAAAAGGTCTAAGATTATCCCTTAGTCCTATTGAGTGAAGTATAGAAATCTAAAGATGTTTGACAATATCGCTGAAGTTTAATATGTGCATAAAATGTATAATTTTATGAGTAAATGGATAATAGGGACAGGGAGTGAAGGTAACTATGAAAAACTATTTGATCCAATGGTGCAAGAACAATTGCTGTGAAAGGTCACTGATGAGAAAAAAGTGGCCATCTGTGACAAAAAACCTTCCATGGTTTTGGAGGGAGCAGAAATTGCTGATGAATGTACTGAGACAGCATGACAGTAGTATCTATCTCTTCCATAGTATTTTCATCCATCAGTTTTAAAGTGCTTTACAAAGGTGGCCAGGTTCATTATCTCCATTTTATGGATGGGAACACAGGCACCAGGAAGAAAATGACTTACCCAAGGTCATCCAACAAATCAGCAGCACAGCCAGGAATTGAATCCATGTCTCCTGGTGCCCTAACCCCTAGGTAACATTGCATTAAAGGTGGTGAACCTACCTGGCAAAACAAACCAGTGCGTTTTATTGTGCGATATAACCTGATGCAGCAGTCCACCCACATGCTATCAATTGCAGGGTTGGGTTCCAAGCGCCTACTCCCCTTATATATAATGAACCCAATTCACACTGTGTTAGATCATTTTTATGCTGATGTAACTCCTCTAAACGGGCATAAAAGTGGAGAAAAGCTGTGGTGAACTAGGCCCAATCTCATTTGCTACACAGAGGAGTGAGGGGAGTACAATGCCTGAGAGATCACACAATCTTCATTGTGATGACAAAAAATTCTTAAACTGTTTGAAATCAAGACAAAAAAACTAATAAAAATGGCCCCTTCTCAACAACACGTAATTTAATCAACATAAATAAATTGGGTGCCTTCTCCTGTTGCTTTAGAGTGTTCAAATGCCTCCTTGTTTAGGACGGGCCACCAACAAACTAAAGCTTTTCAAATGTTTGTATTATGAGTGAAGGTAAATTCAGTTGTTTTCCTGCTTAGCAGCAGCAATATTAATAAGCTGAAAGACTTCAAGTTAAACTGGACTTGGTGCTGAATTGTGGGACTGGGAATCAGATCTGGGTCTATTGTTAGCTCTTCTCCAGTATGACCGTAGGCAAGGTGCTTAACATCTGAGTGGCAGTTTCACATTTAATAAAATGGAAATAATACACACCTATCAGACAATTGTGGTATTGAGGGCTAACCATGTTTTACAGCATACAGATTCCTACTTTGAAGGTGCGATACACATGCAAAGTAATGTAATAAAATAGAAATCACCTAGGTGAAGTGAGCCATGGCCATTGAATTCATACTGGCTTGTGTGTCTGTCATATCAATGCTAAGATCTCTCAGTGAAAGGCTCATTGGCACAAGCTGACTCAATCACTCATGCTCAGTGGTACATTCTTCTCCTATTTTCCACTAAAAGGACTGTAGTCATATAAGCAAATCATATCAGTGAATGATTTGTTTATTTCTTAAAAAGCAGCAGCCTATTTTAGACTAATTGAAGCAGCAATTTAATAGTTTGTGGAATGCTTTTTTCTTTTTCTCCTCCTCAAGAATTACACCTCATAAATTCCAAATTGCTCTGTCAGGGATCGTCTCGATAATACTTGGTCCTGCCTCAGTGCAGGGGGTCCCTATTGAGGTCCCTTCCAGTTCTATGCTTCTATGTCTCTTTCACCTGTGGTACAATCCTTTCTTCCTTCCATGGTTCATGACACTCCAGGTGAGGCAAGTATGTCAGAATAGGAAATCTGTCGTCCGAGCACTGAGGAGGGGCTGAGTCAAATCTGCATCTTCATAAAGCCTATTTTTTTCTTGGGTGATTTCATTTTCTTATCCACAGGCCTCATGTAGCTATGACTAGCCTTGGCTACGAGGGCAGAACCAAAGGCTCCCGGAGATGGATCTGGCCCAGCCCTGGGAGCGGCCCATGCAGAGGAAGAGGATGTGTTCCTCCTCAGGCCAGCCAGGACTACCAGCTGGGGTGCCTTCAGCTCTGCCTCTCCCCAGCTCCGGGGCCAGAGCTCAAGGACTAAAAGGGGCCTTAGGTTGGCTGGGGGAACACAACAGAACTGTGGTACCCAGACTTTTGGTGTCTGGGCAACACTTCTGGTCTCCTTAAAACCAGACTTTCCAGATGGAAATCAGACACCTGGCAACCATCCAAACCCATGATTTCTGAGGGGAAAATAATCTTTTGCTTATAAGTCTGGATAATTAGCAGCTTCTGACTATGGTTGAGCATAAGGAGAAAAATGTCAATGCCTTTAAATCTCACTGGCAAATCTTAAAAGTGCCCAATCCTTGAACTGCAAAAGCTCCAACTAAATTCATATTTAATTTTAGTTTACTACCCACTTCATTTATTGAGGCTACTAGAAGTCCTGAAAGATCCTGATGTAAGAATAGTTGCAAAATGCTGGCGCACGATTAGATTTTTTTTTAAAAGCACCGTTGCACATAATGAGCTTCCTGAAACTAGTGATCTTGAAATAAAAATTCAAGTCTGCATTTCTACATTCTCCCAAAAGGTTTGAATAAATAGCAGGTAGTACATTTAAAAGTAAAGTGAAGAGCCGGTAGGAAAATGTGGCAGGACTGCCCCACCCATAATCATATGAACCTTAGAAAGCAAATCAGACAAAAAGTGTTATATTTCAACAATGTGAAACCAACATGGGGGGTTGGTTTTTTTTAGACTTAGAAATGCTGGGCTATTATTTATTTAGCTGTGTTGTAGCTTTGAATTTATGTCACAGTACATTTATTGTATTTTAGATAATAAAAAAAACACACGAGAAAATCATACTACATATGTACAAATGACAGCACAGTTTATGTTTACAGAACTCAGAAATAAGATGGGAAAAACTCAATGGATAGTTGGCTCAAAGGCAGACATCTGCCCAAGACTTAAGGAGTGACTGCAACAGAGCTAACTATCACTAAAACTAGCAACTATTAATCTGTAATCATTGTACCATGAAGATAAATCAAATTTCAACAGTGGATATTCTTTGAGATACAGGAAGAATGTATTATTTTCTTCATGCCAAATATTTGTGCACAGTTTTCACCTATAATATACACTCCACTATTCTATAAACACTACCTCACATGTAATGGAGAAATCCATGTGACAATTGTAGGCCTGTGAGAAATTAATTTATGGTACATGACTGGTTGCCTCACCTGTGATCTGTCCACTTGATCTGGTGGGACCACTTTGAGTGTTTTAAACACACATGGTGAAATCCTGTCTATATGAAATCAACAAGATTTTTGCCATTGACTTCAGTCAAGACTTTCAACCACTGTGCTTCAGACAGCTGACAAAAAAAATCAATGAAAGAGAAATTTTATTTAGTTTCCCCTCACCCTCCATTTGGAATGTCCTCCAAAATTACAGTGGCCCGAAGCCCAGGGTTCATTTTATCCTCAATGAATGACAGGTTTCAGGATGATATATAATACTGCAAAGGGACAGAAATGGGACCATTACACAACTGAAAAGGGCATTACTAGTTTTCCAAGGTGGGCAGGAGGACACAGCACTCACTTTTTCTTGGAAAGATCTACTAACAAGACGACTTTAAAACTGAGCAGTTTTGTGTCTAGAAAAGCGATTTTTAGAGGTTTCTAAAATGTAATTATTAGCTATAATTTTCCTCTTTCTTTGAACTCTGCATAGATGGTCTCCTATAACTAAGCCACCTGGCTTTACAGGCAGAGATACAAAAATGTGTTTAAAATATTTAAAACTATCTGAAATACTTCTAAAATACTTTTTCTGAAGAAGACGTGGCATACATAGAATTTGTGCATATGGGACAAAGGTTTGTTGGCACTTGGTTTGGATGACTTCTTATGGTATGTCTACACTGCAATTAGACACCTGCAGCTGGCCTGTGCCAGGTGACTTGGGCTCATAGGGCTTTTTAACTGAGGTGTAGACATTTGGGTTTGGACTGGAGCCAGGGCTCTAGGACCCCTTGAGGTGAGAGGGTCCCAGAGCCTGTGCTGAAGCCTGAGCCCACAAGCTACATCACAGTTAAACAGCCCCTTAGCCCAAATCCCACAAGCCTTAGTTAATTGGCACAGGCCAGTCGCAGGTGTCTAACTGCAGTATACACAAACCCTTAAGCTTACTCATGGCTTCACCACTTTAGATTTCCTCTATCTCCCTCACCACATAAAGGTGGCCTCCATTTCTATACACATTTCCTTTACTATCAGACTTCAAAACTGTCTGCCTTAGGTTTTTGTAAAGTACTCATCACTGTGGTATCTGGGAATCAAATCATTCAAAATTTTCCTCAGAGCACAGAACATACTCTTAAAAACATTAAATTAGCAATGAAAGGATCAGAGATGCAAAATTAAATGAGATTTGAAATACCAAGTGAAGTTAAGGTAATGTATTGGTAAGTAAACCCTTCCCACTACCAATCTTAAAATATATATTCCATTTGACCTCTTTTTCTTGACGTACAATAGAAATACTGAAATGATTTTTATTATATTCAATTTATAGTACTTTATAAAAACATATCTTGTCTTCTTATCACTTTTCATTCAGTTCCAGTCAAGGACAGTCATCTGGGCCATCTAAAATACAAAGAGCCTGTGATGGCAAAGCAAGACACACAAGCATCAACATGTAAACAATTTCAAATAATAAAAATCCCTGTGAAAAGCTATAGCAAACAAACTGCTCCTGTGGCCATACAAAATGAATAAAAGTGTGTTTAAAATTCCAGAGTATTTAGCATAAACTTTTCAAAAATACTTAAAAGTTTAAGGCCTGATCTACACAAGAAAATGAAGTTGGTTTAACTACATTGGTCAGGGATATGAAAAACCCACCCCACTGAGTGGCACTGTTAAGCAAACCTAAATCCCTGTGCAGATAGTGCTAGGCTGATGGAACAATTCTTTCACTGACCTAACTACCCCCTCTCGGGTAGGTGAATTTCCTTTATTAATGGGAGAACCCTTCTTGTTGGCGTAGGTAGTGTCTACACAGAAGCGCTACAGTGGCACAGCTGTACCACTGTAGCCTTTTAAGTATAGAAAAGCCCTTAGTCTCTTGTTCAAATAGGTTTTGGGACCAGATTTTGGTGCTTAAATAAGCAGATAGTGGGATTTTAAAATCCCACTAGGTACCTAACTGCACTTTTAGATACCTAAAGCCCTTTGAAAATCTGGCCCTTAGATACTTTAGAGTCTCACTGACTTTCACTGAGACTGGGGCTCCTAGGGCCAGATTCTGAAAGTATTTAGGTGCCTAAAGATGCAAATAGGACCCTAATGGGACTTTCAGAAGTACCCAGGCATCTAACTCCCATTGAAATAAAATATGACCCTAGTTCCCTTTTGAAAATTGAACTTATGTGCTTTTGAAAATTTTACCCCCTCCCCCCCAACCTAGTTTTCTGATGCATACTTCTGCCTCTCCTATCCTAGGGTTTCCTTGAAATACCATCTGCAGTATTTACAGACAGGAGTGGATGAATGTAAGAGTCCTTATGGCAATTTTTTTTTACTGACATCTATGGTAGAATCATTAGTTTAATTAAGAGTTTAATATTTTCACTCATCCTTCAATGACAATATTATATAAAGAGATTTTCATAAAATAAGATGACCAGGTCACATGAAATCAGAAAAAAACATCTAATGGCTGATTAGCATTTACCTTGATTCTCTCAAACTGTTTTAAATAAACTATGGTATGTTTGGGGAAAGGAAAAGAGACGCGTATATCTCCTCAATACAAAGAAGCATTATATGACTAATGTACAAGTCATGTTAAGTAATCAGTTTTATGGGCTTATTGCCAGGCTTTTATTGATAGACTATGGGACTTCGAATATAAATAATAATAATAATAAAAAGCAACAAAGGATTCAAGATGCTTTATAACTTCCCAAAGATTTTTCAAACATCTATATAGGAAAATGTTGCTCTCAATGTTATAGCATTTGTAGATATATTAATTTCTTTTGCTTTAAAACAGACCAGTTGAAAGTCTCTGGGTCAAGATAAAAGGGGGAAAAACATGGGTGAGGTCTATGGTAGACCCCTACCATGACCATCAAACCAGGAGGAGGTAGACAAGGCATTTTTAGAACAAACAGAAACATCCAAAACACAAGACCTGGTAGCAATGGGGGATTTTAACTAACCAGACAGTTCTGTTGGAAAACTAATACAGCACAGCACAATTTTCTTGGAACGTGCTGGGGACTTCATGTTTCAGAAAAGGGAGGAAGTAACTGGAGGACAGCTGTTTTAGACTTGATCTTGACTAACAGGGAGGAATTGGTCGAGAATCTGATGGTTGAAGGCCATTTAGGTGAAAGTGATCATGAAACAATAGATTTTATGATTCTAAAGAAAGGAAGGAGTGAAAGCAGCAAATATAAGGTAATGGACTTCAAAAAAGCAGTCTTTAACAAATTCAGAGAACTGATAGATAAGGTCCCCTAGGAAGAAAATCTAAGGGGAAAAGTTGTTCAGGCAGGTTCTCAAAGAGACATTAAAGGCACAACAGCAAACTATCCTGAAGCAAAGGAAAGATGGGAAGAATAGTAAGAGGCAAATATAGCTCTAATAGGAGCTCTTTAATGACCTGAAAATGAAAAAGAAATCCTATAAAAATGGGAGAAATGGACAAATTGCTAAAGATGATCACAAAAGAACAGTGCAAGCATGTACACTCAAAATCAGAAAGGCTAAGGTGCAAAATGAGTTGCACCTGGCAAGGAACACAAAAGGCAATATAAAGAGGTTCTATAAATACATTAGGAGCAACAAAAAGACAAAGGAAAGTGAAGTACCACAATTTAGTGGAAGGAGAGCTAACAACAGACAAATTCATGGAGGTTGAAGTGTTTAATACCTATTTGTCTTCAGCATTTACTAAAAGGTTAATTGTGATCAAACACCTAACACAATTAACAAAAACAAGGAGGAAGGAACACAAGCCAGAACAGGGAAACAAGAAGTTAAAGACAGATTTAATAAGTTAGATGTATTCAAGTCATCAAGGCCTGACAAAATTCACCCTTGGATACTTAAGGAACTAGCTGAAGCAATCTCAGAATCATTAGCAATTATCTTCAAGACCTCATGGAGGAAGGATGTAGTCCCAGAGGACTGGAGAAGGGCAAGCATAGTACCTATCTTTAAAAAGGGGAACAAAGAGGAGCTAGGGAATAACAGACTAGTCAGGCCATGCCTACACTAGGGGGACTAAATGGTATAGCTATGCCGTCATAATCCTGTAGTAAAAAGGCAGCCTACAGCAACAGAAGGGATTCTTCTGTGGTAGGTACACCAACTTCCCCAAGCGGTGGTCGCTATGTCTATGGAAGCACTCTTCCATTTACCTTGCTGCATCTTCAGTGGGGGTTAGGTCAGCATAGCTGCAATGCTCAGGGTGATTTTTCACATACCCCAAGTGCCTTAGGTATGTCGACCCAATGTTAAGTGCAGACCAGGCCTAAGTCTAACTTCCATACCTGGGATGATCCTGGGACAAATTATCAGTCAATCAATTTGTAAGCACCTAGAGGATAATTGGTTAAAAAGCAATAGTCAACATGGATTTGTCAAGAGGAAATCATGCCAAACCAACTTAATCTCCTTCTTTGACAGAGTTACTGCTCTAATGAAAGGTGGAGGAACAGCAGAGATGATTTATCTTGAATTTAGTAAGACTTTTAACACAATGCCACATGATGTTCTCATAAGCAAACCTCAGAAATGTGACCTAGATGAAATTACTATACAAGTGCACAACTGGTTTGAAAACTCAAAGAGTAATTATCAATGGTTCACTGTTATTTTTCATATTTCAGTGAAAATAACTTGGATAATGGAGTGGAGATTGTGCTTTTAAAATCTGTGGATGACACCAAACTAGGAGGGGCAACTAGCATTTTGGATGACAGGACTAGAATTTAAATCAACTGTGATAAATTGGACAATTGGTCTGAAATCCACAAGAAGAAATTCAATAAAACAAGAGCAAAGTACTAGTTAGGAAGGAAAAATATCAAATGCACAAATACAAAACAGGGAATAACTAGGTAGATGGTAGCACTGCTGAACAAGATCTGGGTGTTGCAGAGGAACACAAACTGAACAGGAGACAACAATGTGATGCGGTTGTGAAAAAGGTTAGTATCATTCAGGGATGCATTAACAGGAGTGCCATATGTAAGACACGGGAGGTAACTCTGCTCTCCTTGGCACAAATGAGGCCTCAGCTGGAGTTCTGTGTCCAATTTTAGGTGCCATACTCAAACACGAGGGAGTCCAGAGGGGAGCAACAAAATGATAAAAGGTTTAGACAACCTGACCTATGAGGAAAGGTTAAAAAAACTGTGAATGTTTAATCATGAGAAAAGACGACAGAGCAGAGACCTGATACAAGTTTTCAAATATGTTAAGGGCTGTTATAAAGGATGATGATCAATTGTTTTCCATGTTTACTGAAGGTAGGACAAGTTGTAATGGGCTTAATCTGCAGCAAGAGAGATTTAGGTTACATATTAGGAAAATCTTTCTAACTGAAAGGATACTTAAATTTTGAAATAGGTTACCAAGGCAGGTTGTGAAATTCCCATCACTGAAGGTTTTTAAGAACAGGTTAGAAAAATACCTGTCAGGGATGGTCTAGGTATACTTGATCCTGCCTCAGCACCAGGGGATGGACTAGATGACCTTTAGAGGTTCCTTCCACACCTACATTTCCACGATTCTATGACTATATCAGTGCTGCATAATGGAGAAATTGTATTCCCTCAGGGATTAGATGAATATAAAGGTATGATGATATTAACAGTATCAACAGACTCATTAGCTTTATTTAGTTTAGTAAAAAGATTGAGGTGACTTGATCACAGTTTATAAGTAAATATATGGAGAGAAGATTACTGATAGTAGAGGGCTCTTTATTCTAGCAGGAAAAGGTTTAACAAATTGCAGCAGAACCTAGACAAATTCAGACTGGAAAAAAGCACACATTTTTAACAATGAGGATAATTAACAAGTGGAACAATTTACCTAGTAGCTTGGTGGATTCTTCATCTCTTGAAGTCTTTAAATGAAGGCTGGATTTAAAAAAAATTTTTTAATGCCCTAGCTGAGCTAGAATTTATGATTTTGATGCACAATGAAATGTTATAGTCTATGTTATGCAGAGGGGTTAGTTTAAATGATCGTAAAGGTCCTTTCTGGCCTCACAAATCTATGTCTTATTATTCCAGTTAACTATGTTGTCATCCAATCCTTACCCAGGCAAAACTTCTATTAGCTTCAGTGCCAGAGTAAGTACTATAAAATCCGGTTCTTGCTTTGTAAGCATAGGTTAACTAAACATTAATTTTTATCATCAACTGCAAAATAGATCCTGGATATAACAACTATCTGGCAAAACTACACATCAGAGACACAGTGGTTTTGTTGGTAAAATCAGTATTGACGATGATAAGAAAATACTGGCATCAAAGGAGATAAGAACAGGACACTTAAAAAGCTAATAAAAATTAAAGAAAATAATCTCAGTCCAGAGCTTTCCACACAAATGATTAACATTAAGGGCCTGGTCTTGCAATTGACTCCATGAAGGTGTCTGCTCATGTAGCATCCCATGGATTTAAATGGAAGTCTGGCCCTGCAAAGTTTACTGCAGGATTGGGGCCTAAAATAATACATGGAAGCGACCTAATTTCTATGGCAGTGGCTAACACACATATGACAAAAACACAAAACAGTCAGAACTGTGAGCAAGATATTTTCATGCTGCTTCATATAATTTGGGAAGATACAGGTGTTAAACACTTTGGAGAAAATATTGTTCTTTTCAACACTAGATAGGGATTGAAAACTGAACTGAACCTTGAGCTATGCATAGTTGGTTTCTGACTCAATGGCAATGCATCAAGAGTCAGTCCAAGGATTGCTTTTAATATAGTCAGTGGCTAAATTATTAATTTTTATAAGAGCTAAAACATAGGTAGGGAATTCCTTTGCCTGAGAAGTGGAAAACTTATCAACAAGATTTTTGACATGCCATATCAAGGAATATTCAAGTAACTGCAACAGCCTCTTTATTAAGGTAAAGGGAGATTACTATCTATATTAATGAACTGAAAATGTTCTAATACAAAAATAAAGACATGGTGCTGCCAACTATATACATGGAAAAGAGTGATTTTCAGTTTCATAAACATCCTCTTGAGCCAATTCAATCCAAAAATGATGGGAAAGCTAAGGAAAATATCAAGCAGTTGAAGATGCATGGATTAAGACAATTTTCAGTTAGGTTGTTCAGATACAGACCAGCAATGAGAGAACCACTTTTTAACTCTTCACCCACTTTCTATCTGACCCGTGTTGTTGACACTTAAGGCATTTTTGCTTCTGAATTCAATTTGTATGCTTCATTTTTTAATGAAAACTTTTTATGGTTACTGCCTAATGTTTTTGCCTGAAGGCAGCAATTAGGTAAAGTACCTCTGATTGTTTTATACTGAATGGGTATGCAAGTGGAAAATGTAAGAAAATACATTTATGCAAACTCTGAAACAAACATTTTCTTCCAAAAAAAGCTTCAGGACAGCGCCTGTAATATCAGTTAACCAGTATACAACTTTATAGTGTTGGTAACACTGTGTGCTCCATCATTATAGATTTATTTAGTAATGACTAACTGCTCTGTCCCAAATTAATTCAATTGGTTGTTAAAAGAAATATTTATATAACACTGATGCCCTTGGGCGGGCCTCTGGATTTTTAATGCATCAGCCTCTACTGCATGAGCTAAAAGACCCAGCTCTTTTAGCCAGGGCTGGCCATAGGTGTTTTGTCATCTAGGATGGAAAATATTTTTGGTGCTCTCCCCCTGCCTCAAAAGGCACAAGCAAAAATCAAAACAAAAACAACCAAACTGTCAAGCAATAAAACAAAACAATAGGGATTTGGTGCTGTCTAAGGCAGTGGTTCTCAACCCATAGCCAAAAAAGCACGCAGCTGCAGCCCATGTGACATTCTCAGGGCTATACAGGTAGTAAATATATTTTGTGTGGATGCAGCCCACATAACACATGGAGAGCAGCAGATGTGGTCCACAATGGTAAACAGGTTGAGAACCACTGGTCTAATGTGATGATTTGGCACGCTGAGTGTAGTTGCGCATGGCTACCACCAAAGTGGGACAGTGCGCCACACTGAGGCCTGGTCTACACTTACCTTTGCAATTCGGCGGCAGTCGATGGGAGATACGCAAGTGACATAAATCACTTGCGTATCTCCCGTCGACTTTGCAGCATCTCCTCTGCACGGCATCCATACTGTGCTGCGTTGAAGGGAACAGCGCTCCCTTCGACGCAGCGCTACTCAATTTAGCGAGGTGGTTTTCCTGTGTCGCTTCCTGGATTGACAGAGCGCATCTATACAGACCGCTCAGTCGATCCAGAGCAATCGATGTGACGGCGGTAAATTTGCCTCCGTCAGTGTAGACCCAGCCTGAGTGTGCATGGTTTACACTTCCTAAATTACAATGAAATAAATCAGTATTTGCAGAGACGAAGTTTCTACCCTTCTTGGGTATGGCTGGGAAATGATCGGCAGATACTGCACCTCACCATGATGTGGGATTCCCCAAGGCTGCAGAGGCAGCACTGCTGGTTGCTTACCGAGAAGAATCATGGGCAGGAAGTACAGAATTTGAAGCCTGAAGTCCTGGGTATGGTCTCTTACCCGAATGAGGTATGAGCGGGTTGGGGGATTTAGAAGAGACTAAATCTAAACACTAAGATCTATAAAATACAAAACTGTAAATTGTAAAAACTGTTAAAACTACTTACAAAGCTAAATCCAATTCTAATTTGTAGGCCGAAGCTATGGACACTGGATGTTCTGACCTGGACCATGTGGTTGTGAGAAGGAACAGGAAAGACTGTTGGTCCGCCCCAACCCTTTATACCCTCAGACGGAGGCAAGAGGGGAATCAGGTGCATGCCCAGATCAAGACAGTTTGTTCAAATTCCTCAGCTGTGGGTGCATAGCGCACGCGTGAATCCCCACAGTAGAATACAATAGGTACCATCACTCAAAGAAGAATTCTAACTGTAAAGATAATGAGGGCCTGGCTGAAAGTTTTGGTTGTCTAGACAGAAAGAAAAGGATGACCTCAGAAATACTTAGGAGGAAAATTTAAGATTTAGAAATAGTCGAGATATGCAGAGTTGTTCCCCTTCGGAACTGCAATGAAGTGCGGTTGGCACTTGTAAGTCAGCACTGCATTCCAGCAGGGAAGTACCTGCGTTTCTCTGGTAAGTGAAGTTTAAAAAAGTGATGTTATCTTCCAACTTTTTCAGCAAGCTACAGTAAGAAGAGTATGACATAACCAACAATAGCCTCCTAATTTATGCACTGACACAGCATACGTCCTGTACACTGTTTTGATGGGATAACCAAGTTCTCGTCTGCAACGTAAAATTAGATTGGGAAATGCGTTCCTGTTGACACAGTGCTATGCCTTTGGATGAAGTGGTTTATTTTAATTGACTTCCAGATCGATTGAGCGAGTCATCACTGCCGCTCAATCGATCCAAATAGATCGATCTGATGGTGAAAAATTTGCTGCCATCAGTGTGTACGTCCCCTTAGTGTGGAAAGGACATAATGGGCTTAGCACCCAGAGCTTCAGGTGAAATCACTGGAAGCTGCAGGTGTTCAGCTCGTGTAGTCCTGGATTTTGTAGTTAAAGATACTACCTCTGGAAGGAATATCATCCTCCCATTCAAATCCATTATAGACCTTCTCCTGCAGTCTCTGTAGTTCTATTATTTACCGGGGAGCAAGCTTGAACCTTCTCCTCTGGTCTCGATGTCCCGATCTGTATCCTCTACCTGGAGTGAGAGAGGGGAAATAAAATATTTTCCTCTTAACATTTAAGCAGGAAAATAACTTACTGATGATAATATTTAAGAAACAACCCACTGAGGTGTATTTTGAAAAATATACAACCCTTCACCATTTCTTATTCTACATCCGTTTCAAAATAATTCAGTTGTTATTCAATTAAGGCCAACATTTTTTAAATGTAGGTGGCTGAAGTTAATAGTGGAGTTGCTCTTCTGAAAGACACTATGCCAGCTATCTGCATAACATCAGCATTTTTATTGATAGAGTCCACCCAATTGAAACTGTAGATGGACATACAGTATAGTTTGCAGACCAGGTTGTAGCAGTTAGGGAAAGGACAATGTGATTCTTAGGACTGACCTACACTGTTTTTGTATTGCTTTACACTACGTCTTAATTTCACCCTAAATTTAAGTGATACTGACATAAGCACCTTTATATCAGTACAATTGCATCCACTCTGCTGTACTGAACTGCTTTAACTATGTAGGTTTCTATATAGGCAAGGCGGCATAACAACGGTGTGTAGACCAGCCCTTACACTTCAGTAATGAAGAACAATCAGATCTGGTCTTCACTACAGTTCAAACTGTGTTAGCCAGAACCATGTTTGAACATAGTTCTTGTGAGCAAGATACTATCATGGCAGTAGCCTTGGCTAGTATTGACAAGATCTAACTATTTCATAAAACATTTTACAAAATCATGCTATAAAAATTAAGGCCCTGCAGTACAGCTGTTTTATGTTCTGGAATGTGATTTGTTGAATTTGTACAGGCTAAAGGTGAGTGTCTTGACTATCAGGCTATAGACTCATTCTCACTCTTTTTCCCTGGCCCAATAACTATCCACTGTTGTTCACAGTGGCAATTCAATCATTCATCTAAGTTGTGGCAGACCTAAGTTCAAGTCCCTGCTCCAAAGACTATTTAATTATTTATAAAAAGCAGAGCAGCTTCAAGAGGAGAGACTGAGAAAGGTTCATGCCAGAATGTCCCACAGCCCAGTGGCTAGAACACTCTTTTACAATGGGGAAAGACACAGGTTAAAATCCTTCTCCACATCAGGCAGAGGGGGAAACTTTACCTGGTCTCCCATATCCAGGTGAGTGCTGGTTAATAACCACTGGGCTAAAGCTTATGAGGGAGGTAGAACTTCCTCATTTTGTTAAACTTTTGCTTGCTTTTGTCAAAACGTCTGATAGTCAAAGCAAATTTTTTCAATATTACCAAAATGTTTTGATGTATTTGGTTAGGTCAAAGCTACTTGGTGAACTTGACACAAATTTGTGAAGAATCCTTTAGGTTGACCTGAAAAACATAGTTACTTACCAGTAACTGTTGCTCTTCGAGATGTGTTGCTCATATCCATTCTAGCATAGGTGAGTGCATGCCACCATGCACAGGTTCCCAGAACTTTTTTCCCCTAACAAACCCCGTAGCTCATGCCGCGGTACATAAGGCTCCACCGATCCTACAGCCCCTCAGTCCCTTCTTTCTGCCAACTCCGACAGCGGGGACAGAGGGTGGGTGTGGAATAGATATGAGCAATACATCTAAAAGAAAAACAGTTACTGGTAAGTAACCATGTTTTCTCCTTTGAGTGATTGCTCATACCCATTCCAATATAGGTGATTAAAAAGCAATACCTTGGAGGTGGGTAGCAGTTACCGGTGAGCTGCCCTCAGGAGGGCTCTGCCAAATTCCGCATCCTCTCTCGCCTGCCGAGCGATGGCGTAGTGGGACGTAAAGATGTGCACCAACGACCAGGTGGCAGCTTTACAGATGTCCTGCAGGGGAACTTTCTCCAGGAAGGCCGACGACGAGGCCTGGGCTCTGGTCAAGTGCGCTGTGACGACTCCAGGAAGTGGTATGCTCGCCAGCTCGTAGCAGCACTTGATGCAGGACGTGATCAACTTGGAGATGCGCTGGGTGGACACTGGGGATCCTTTTGTCCGGTCCACCACGGCGACGAAGAGCTGCGTCGTCTTTCGGAAGGGTCTCATCCTGTCGATGTAGTAGCCTCACATCCAGGGAATGCCACCTCCGCTCCCCCTTCGAACTGCAGTTTTGGAAAAAAAACACAGGGAGGAAGATCTCTTGGTTATAATGAAAATGGGAGACCACCTTGGTCAGGAAAGCCCGGTGTGGTCTCAGCTGCATCTTGTCCTTAAAGAATACTGTATAGGGGGGCTCCGAGGTCAGCGCCCTAATCTCGGAGACCCTGCTAGTCGATGTAATAGCCACCAAGAAGGTTACCTTCTATGATAGGACCAGTAGCGGGCATGAAGCCATAGGTTCAAAGGGAGACCCTGTCAGTCTGGAGAAACCAGGTTCAGATCCCAGGGAGGCACTGGTTCACGGACCTCCGGGTACAGCTTCTCCACCCCTTTGAGGATCCTGATAGACATAGGGTGGGAGAACAGGGATCTCCCCTCTAGCGGCTGATGGAAGGCCAAGATGGCTACCAGGTGAACCTTCAGCAAGGCTAGGGCCAGGCCTTGGAGTTTTAGCTGTGGCAGGTACTCCAGGATAGCCTGAATAGGGGAGAGGTTCGAAAGCAACCCTTGAGACACCGCCCAGCAGGTAAACCTTCTCCACTTGGCCCGGTACACGATCTGTGTTGAAGGTTTTCTGCTGCCCAGCAGAGTTTGTTGGACCTGCGCCGAGCAAGCTCTTTCTCCCTCCGTCAGCCACAAAGTCTCCAGGTCATCAGGTGCAGGGAGTCCAGGACTGGGTACAGCAGCTGGCTGTGGTCCTGGGAAAGCAGGTCCTGCCGTCTCAGGAGCTCCAGTGGGTCAGCAATCAAGAGACATGTTGTACCAGTATTGCCTCGGCCACGCCAGAGCAATCAGTATTATGTCTGCTCTGTCCCTCTTGATTTTCAAGAGGACTTTGGGCAGGAGCAGAATGTGGGGAAATGCATACTAGGGTCCCCGTCCATTCGATAAGGAACGCATCGGAAATGGAGCCCGGCTTGCGACCCTGGAGCGAGCAAAACTTTGGGCACGTCTTGTTCCCGGACGACATGAACAAGTCCAGTCGGGGAACACCCCACTTGTGGAAGATGGAAGCCACTACCTCCGGATGCCGCGACCAGTCGTGGCGGGGTAGAAACGACCTGCTGAGGTGGTCCACCTCATTGTTCCTGACACCCAGGAGTTGAGAGGCAGATAAATGAAAGTTGTGCCTCTCTGCAAATTCCCAAAGTCGAACTGCCTCCTGGCACAGGCCCAAAGACCGTGCCCCACCTTGTCTGTTGATATAGAACATGGCTGTGGTATTGTCCATCAGCACCTGTACCACTCTGCCCATTAAGAACCTGAGGAACACTCTGGAAGCCAGTCTGACTGCCCTGAGCTCCCTCACATTGATATGGAGGGTCCTCTCCTTCTCCGACCAGAGACCTTGGGTACTCAGGTTGATGCTGATGTGGGCTCCCCACCCCACATCCAAGGTGTCAGTGATCAGGGCGACCAACGGGACCAGATCCCTGAAGGGAATGCCCATCCATACACCCTGGGGTTCCGCCACTAATTGAGGCAGCCCAAAACCGTACGGGGAACTGTGACCACCCTGTGCAGGGAGTGCCTGCTGGGCACACACACCAAGGCCAGCCATGCTTGGAGCAGCCTGAGTTTGAGGCGCGCTAGCCTGACCACGTATGTGCAGGCTGCCATGTGGCCCAACAGCTGGAGGCAATGCCTGGCTGTTGTTGTGGGGCACCTGTGCAGTTGAGCGATAATCACAGCCATAGTCTCAAACCTGGCCTCTGGGAAGCAGGCTCTAGCCCTTACTGCATCCAGGACCTATTAATTCTATCCGCTGTACCAGTGACAGCATGGACTTTTCCTCGTTTATGAGCAGACCCAGCCTGTTGCATGTGGCGCACGTAAGGGACACAATGTCCTGCACCTGGGCCCTGGACCTGCCCCTTATCAGTCAGTTGTCCAGGTACAGAAAGATCTGGACTCCTCGCCACCTGAGATGGGCAGCCACCGCCGCCATGCACTTTGTGAATACCCTGGGGGCAGACGAAAGGCCAAAAAAGGAAGGGCCATAAATTGATAGTGGCAAAGAGATACCACAAAACGGAGGAAGCGCCTGTGGCTGGGAAGGATCGATACATGGAAGTATGCTTCCTTTAGGTCGAGGGCGGCAAACCAATCCGCTGGATCCAGAGCTGGGATGATAGTGGCTAGGGAGACCATGTGGAACTTCAGTTTCTTTATGAACCTGTTCAGGCCACGAAGGTCCAGAATGGGTCTCAGCCCCCACACCCCATTTTTGCTTTTGGGATGAGGAAGTAACGAGAATAACATCCTCTCCCTACTTCTTGTGGAGGAACCAATTCCACCGCCCCCAGGTCAAGGAGGTTGTTGACCTCCTGTATGAGGAGTTGCTTGTGAGAGGGGTCCCCGAAGAGGGACCGGGGGGGGGGTTTGTTGTTTGGTGGACAAGCTGCAAATTGAATGGCGTAACCTCTGCGTATTATGTCCAATACACAGTGGTCTGAGGTAATGCTTGCCCATTCGCTGAAGAACGGGTGCAGCCTGCCCAGAAAGGGGCAGGATGGATCCAGAGGGGCAAGGGAGGTACCACCCTCAGGCGTACCGTCAAAACTGGCCTTTTTTATTGTTCGGGCCCTTAGAGGGTCCTTGTTGGGCCCCAGAGGAGGCAGCCTGCCTGCTGCGCCTGCCGTACCCTCTATTCCTATCTTGGCCCCTGCTGGGCAGATAGGATCTAGGCGATGGCCTAGGCTGTTGGCAAGAATGCTGGGGCAACTGGCATCTAGAGGCCTGTGGCATGTACAGGCCTAAAGAGCGCAGGGTGGCTTGGAGTCTTTGAGAGCGTGCAGCTTCTCGTTTGTTCTGTCTGAGAACAGAGCCAACCCATCGAAAGGGAGGTCCTGGATTGACTGCTGTACCTCCTGGGAGAGCTCCGAGGACTTTAGCCAGGAACACCCCCTCATGGCCACTGCAGACGCCATAGCCCAACTGGTGGTGTCTGCAACGTCGCTGGCCGATGACAGGTCTGCACCAGCCATGATGTGCCCCTCATCTAGCACTGTGGTGAAGACAGCTGCTTGGTCCTGGGGACTCCGCGAACCTCCAGAGAGAGTTCCAAAAGTTCAGATTATACCTCCCCAGCAGCGCCTGGTAGTTGGCAATGTGCAGCTGCAGGGCTCCAGTGGAATATACCTTATGCCCAAAGAAGTCAAGCTTCTTATTGTCCTTGTTCTTAGGTATGCTGCCCTGGCACCCTTGTCTGTCCCTCTGGTTGGCAGCCTCCAGCACCAGAGTACCTAGGGCCGGTTGTGTAAACATAAATTCAAACCCTTCTGCAGACACACAGTATTTCTTCTCAGCGCTCTTGGAAGTAGGGGCTACTGAGGCGGGGGTTTGCCATAAGGCCGTAGCCAATTTTATTACCCTGTCGTGCACCAGCAGGGCTACCCGGGAGGGACTTCACACCCCGTAGTCTCCAAACAAGGGGCCCTCCTCTGATAACTCCTTAACCTCCATATTGAGGTTTGCAGCCACCCTCTTCAGTAGTTCCTGGTGGGCCTTGAAATCCCTCAGCTGTGCCCTCTGATCCCGAGGGCTGCCTCATCCGGGGAGGACGACTGCGGGGGCCTGCCCCTTTTACGAGGTCAAGTAGAGGGTCCCTCTCCTGGTCTGATTCCTCCTCCGAGGAATGGCTCTCGTGCCCCTTTTTGGTAACTGGGGCCCCGAGTGGGTGGTGGACGACTGGACCAACACCATGCCCGGGCCCATGGGAGCTCCCCCTGGCTCCCAATAAGGCCATTGTCATGGTCGTTGGGGCCATCCTGGTGCTGTCATTGGTACCGGCTGCTGAGCGCCCTGTGGGGGGTTTTGGGATTCCTGAGACCCATTAGCTTTCTGGGGGCTCAGGTCCTTGGAGTGACGACCCCTGCTCCACCTCCATCTGCTGCACCGCACCAGGGAGCGGCCTCTGGGGGACCTCGATGACGATCCAGAATGCCGGAGCTGACGAGAGCGGTGCCGGGACGAGCTGCGCTCTGATGATGAAGAAGAGCATCGTCTCAGCACCGAAGACTTTCGGTGCCACTTGCCGTTAGGCGAACTGGACCAGTGCCAATGGGACCCACAAGATGCCAAGCTTCACTCCGACAACCAGGATCTGCGGTGCAGTGCCAGGGAGTGCACCGGTGCCGGACTTTTCAATCAGGGATCTGGATCGGCGCTGCAACGAATGGCTTGGTACGGGGGACCTCAAGCCTGAGGATGGCGATCGGCATCTGGCAACCCTCAAGCGGAGTCTGGTGCCGGAAGACTCCAGTGCCGGGGACCGTTCCCGGTGTGGAGATGAGCTTGACAAGGTTGCCTCACAGCTGGATGAGGAGTTTCCATGCTCTACCCAGTGTAGCCGTCTGGCAGGCAACTCTTCCCTGACCAGGGGTATTGACCAGCCTCCTGGGGCACCCAATGCGGGTTTACCCCTAGACACTGGCCCCTTCTCCCTCAGCCAAGGGGGGGAAGCAGAGGCGTGGGCAGGGCCATCAGGGGTCTTGCTGCCCGAGAAGCCTCTGGTGTCGACAGCACCAGTAGAGGCACTCCCCCACTGCTAGGAGTCAGGTGAAGCTCTCTGCAGGGGGATGCGGGCACTGGAGTAAGCTCAACGGGCTCTGGCTGCATCCCAACACTCAACCCCACTAGTATCAGAAGCAGGGGGGGAGTGGGCGTGCACTGTGCACTGTCTTTTCTTCTTTGTCTTTGGCACTGGAAACTCGTGCTTCGATGGCTCTAGTGCCAGCAGTGCGTTCTGCACCGAGGAAACACTCAGTGCCAACATGGAGCGTGGAGGCTCAGAGGCAGGACGGAGCGCTTCCTCCATAAGAATGGCCTTCAGCCGAATGTCCTGCTCCTTTTGAGTCCGCGGCTTAAAGGCCTGACAGATTTTACACCTGACCTTGTAATGTTGTTCCCCCAGACACTTTAGGCAACAGTCGTGGGAGCCACTCACTGGAAAAGCCTTGCCACAGCTGGTGCAAGGCTTAAAACCAGGGGATCCGGGCATGGCCAGATCCCTGCTGAGCCCTAAGGGCTCCTATCTGATCAATTAACTACTAACTACAAAAACTGTTAAGAATGAATGAAGGCGTAAGAGACCTGCATTAACAAGGTTGTTCCAGTAACCGTCACAGGTGGAAAGAAGGAACTGAGGGTAGGATTGGCAGTGCCTTATGTACCATGGCATGAGCACGGTACTCCAGAGGGCGCCTGAACCAACCCTATGGGGTGTGCTAGGGGAAAAAAGTTCCAGGACCTGTGCACAGTGGCATGCACTTACCTATACTGGAATGGCTATGAGCAATCACTCGAAGGAGAACTGCGCTTTTCAATAAATAAACTATTGAGCTGAAAAATGTTGACTAGCTCTACTCTCTATTTCCTTTCCCACATCTTTAGCTAACATCTTTCTGTTTCTTCAGGCAAGCTTTCCAATACCAGTACAAGAGCCAACATGCATATTAAAATTGTATAGTCAGGACCAGACACAAATAGCACAGAAAACTGTTGTGGATGCATAAAAGGTCAGAATGTGTATAACCTTTGTATGAATAAAAGGAAGCTATTGAAGATTTTATATGCTGTTATGAAAGATAATGGAAATGGAAAGATAAGGTTAATTTTTTTTTTTAGTTGTATTTTGCACAGAGATAGAATTAAGATTGTTTGGGTAGTGGTTTGCATACAGATCAGTGAGAATTCTTCTGGTAGTGTGAGTACTGAGGTTAGTGACAGAATTGTTTATGTATCCTTTGCTTGTGATATCTATAGTTCTCAATGTTTTGTTTATTTTTAGTGAGGTGTGGAAAGGCATGGTGTGCCCTGTTTTGAATCACGTTTGCAATTTTAACAATTAATGAAATATATCAAGTGGTTCTGTCTACGTTAAGCTAGAAACTGTTCCCTAAACTGGTTTTATACATAGTTTAAAACTGGTTTAGGCTAACTTAGTTGAACGGGGTCAAACTATCTTTAAAGCAAATTTAGCAACAGCTTCAGTTTTAAACAGTAAACTCAACAACAACAAAACAATAAAGGTAGCACAATTCCCAGCCCAGAGCAGATGGAGCTAATGCAGTGTATTGTGAGATTAAAGACCATAACGCACTCTGATGCTATGTTTAATGACTTTATTGACTCACGGTAGGCAGAAATGGGTCTTTAGGAGGGTTTGAATAAAGAGAAGATAATAGTGTATTAGTGAAAAACAGGTTTTGCATGCACAAGGGCTGTATGGAAAAAAACTACTCTCTCCATCTCTAATTTCTAATGTGATCATGTAATTAAAGACTGTATCATGATGCATACACACAAGGGATCTGAATTAAGATTGACCAGACTGTGCATGCACCATCCCCACAGAGCAACCAAGCTTGCTTCCTTCAGCCTACAGGTACAAGGGCAAAGCTGGACTTTCCCTGGAATGGCTGCCCTGGGTCAGAGGTAGGAGGTGCACTAGAACTGAGAGCAGGAAGCCTGTATCTCCTGTGCTAACAGTGACTCCCCTGTTGGCACCAAGACAGCATGAAGAGGGAATGCAGATGATTATTCAAATGTGGAGCAGACAAATGCCAGACGGGTGGAAGGGACAGGACTAGATTGGGACAAGAAGTCTGGTGAGCCTGGGACCCGGGGACAGGAAAGGGTGAGAACTGAGTGGCTTGGCTAGAAGGCTGGGACTGGGATCTAGGGTAGGAGGAAAGGTTAGGAATAGCAAGGGAAGGGAGACTGTACTGGGTGTGGAGAGGAGAAAAGACTGGAAGTGAGGGGGAGATTTGGACTCAGATAGTGAGTTGTTAGGCAAAGAGTTAGGAAAAAGAAGCCTAAGGAGAATGGGACTGGGACAAGAAGCCAAGTTGGGGAACAGACAAGAGCACTTGCCCCTTCAGAGCCTGAAATGGAACCCAACATTGTTGAATCATACTTACTGACTCTAGAGGAATGGTATCTGTGAAACCCACTGGCAAAATGTATGTCTCATTCCCCTAGTGCTGTTCCACACAGAAGATGACAACTTGCTAATGCTATCAGATATGCCATTAGCTCACATAGCAGAGCTATTGGAACTAAAGGTTCCAATTCGGCTGATGACCCAGGAGGGTGTCAATATGTCACATGATAGAATTTTTGTTGTTTATAGGGGCGATTTTTTTTTTAACTAGGAAATTACAAACACACAATATTAAAAGAACATCATCCAGTTGCAAAGTCAAGCCCTCAAAAGTTAGGAAATATGGAACCTTAATTCTGCCTCCCCACCACTTTTGCAGATGCATTTTGAGTCTGTAATTACATGATCTCATATTATTTTTTCACAGGTCCCCTCACTGATTTCTCTTGTAAACCTATTTTACAGATACAAAGGAAATATGACCACATTGGAGAATGTGTTATAATAGCTCCCCACAGAGTGTTATAACATGATTTGGTTTCACCTCTGTAGAAAAGGCCAAACTGGGGTATAACGCTGCTGCTTACCTTTAGATTTTAACATTAAGCATGTGCTCAAGTACTTTTCTCAATCGTAGCATGATTTAGGATCTGAAACTACAGGCATTAGCTCGACATATTTTTACATGATCCTATGCTGTTATTATGGACTACATTTTGCAATAAGATCCCTGTGTAGCTGGACCCTGAATTACATGCTTCCTGGAATAGAATCATCATGACAGATGGTCAGTTTTGATTCTGTTCACAGCCAAGTCACTCAGCGAGGTCGTATGTTTTAACCACATCCACACAGGCCATGCCAAACCATTTAATTTGCAGGTTTAATAATAGGTATTCCATTATCTACCCTGTGCCCACAGAAAAGGAATTGCACTTTTAAAAAAAAAATTTTTTTAATCATTCACTTCAAACTTCTTCAGAAAGCAAGATTGAAAATTTACAAGGAACTCAGGCTTACATTACTATACTGCACCCCTAGAAAATATTTATCCTTTTGGATGATTTTCCTTCTTCCTATGCTTGGTTCCTCCAAACTCCACACAGATGGCTTCTGGCCCTAACAACATTTTCCCTCTGTGTAATGTCACCACAACCTGTTTCCCACCAGGGGCACTGATCTTAGCTTCTTTTAAATGTCTCTTCTGTTCAATCAATGGGTGTTGCTGGTGAGTGATTTATGGTCAACTTTTATTAAGAAAGAGCACAGCTTCCTTTAGATCTTATCATTAAACATGTGCTCAAGTGCTTTTCTCGATCATGGCACTGGTTAGGATCTGAAACTAAAGGCATTAGCTAGACACTTCTATACTACTGCGCTGGGTTATTAAAAATAACGAAAACTTTCTAAAACAATTCAACTGAGACCAAATATGAGAAGTTTCAGTCCCAAAGAAGAATTTTTCAAAAAGTTACAAGTGAAAACACCAGGTCTTTATGGAACTCTATATGTAACTTGTAGGTTTAGCTTCTTCTAATACTAACACACACATCTAATTGATACAATGGAGTTTTGCCATTGATTACTATGGGTGTAGGATCATGCCCATAATGTACAAATACATGGTGTATGTTTAGGAAAAAACCATACATATACCTTTGGTAGTGCCCATTCTATTTTTTTAATATACTGATTGTTTTACCTGATGGTTGGGCCTCAGACCCATAATAGTAAGGCTGAGGGGCTCGCCACTGGAATCCCCTGTTCTGACTGTGACATGGCAGAACAAAAGAAGTTGTGTGCGCTTGCTGGAAGCTACGTCCTCTTCCTCCTCCTCGCAATTCTAAGGAACAATATTTACCACTTTATATTGATTTATATACACAATTTCATTAATAAAAGATACATCATATTTAGCATTTTTGGTGATAACAGAGACATGACAATATTCATGTGCAAAAACTAATTAGCACTCTCCCTCTCATAGTTGGCATAATTAACTATGGTTCTGTGCAAGTACTCATAGCTCAATTTCCATCCACATTCATCCTGGCTACAAGCTGTGCAAGACTGTTTACAAACCATGCTGAAACTCTGTTATGGTGGTAGTCAATTGCAGTTTTGGGTTAGCACAGCTATATAAAAAAAATCCGTGTCAATATTGGAGCCTTACATCATATTGGAAACTTTTAAACATGATTCCACAAGCCATGGCAGATACTAACATGGTTTGATGATACATTGATGACAGGATTTTGTATGGACACCTTAATGCATTTTCATGCGTCCTTTGTTTTGTATCTCCAGGATGAGGTCTTAGAAAAGCATGTATCCACAAATGCCAAATAATGTGGCAATGGGAACAAAGAGATATACTGATAAAAAAAACAAAGCAGTCAGGACAGAGGACAAGACATAAACCTTAGGACTCCATACACTTAAAGGTTATCAAGAAGCTTCCATCCATTACATAAACAAAACAAAGGGTGGGGATGGAAAGTAAGGATTCTTCTTACATTTGTGTGTAAATATGATGAAAAGCTTGAGACTTGATTAAATCTTTCCTCTTGTGTGAATAACAAATAAAACCAAGAGAACCAAGCCCATTTCTATTATCTGCATTTCATCAACAGATAGGCACAAAGACTAAGTAATTGTTCAGTAACAGTATTTTAAAATACACCAATTGTCATTGAAACTGATGCCAACTCATAAGCTTTAAATTGAGAATAATTACAAAGCATTTTTGAAGCATCAGCATTCAGCAGACTGAACTGTGAAAAAATATAAATGTGTGCTGAAAACGCTTCAATGTTGCTACCCTGAAGAACACTTCCTGAAAGCAGAATGGGAAATCCTGAGTCATCTAATTGCTACAGAACAAAAATAGCTTTGGTCACTAAGTACAGAAATAGAGATTATCCTGATAGTAATCATTATTATATTTATTGTATACATATATTTTATTAGCTGTGTAACTGGATGGAAATATTTCACCTACGTCTAGGAAATCATGAAATTCTTCCTTCATTGAGTGTCAGTAAATTCTCCCAGGATTACTTAATTGATAAATTGCCTCAGGAACTGTTGAAATGTAATAGATATAATCAATACAATGGCTATACTGGTAAAATTAACATGATGCCAACCTGTGATAAATCCATTCCCTCGTTGTCTGCTTTGAATTGTTCTGTTCCTCCCCGTGCAAGCCTTGCAAATAAGTGACTTCATTTTCTGGAATTGTGAGAGCAAAGATCCCTGCAGACAGTAGGCTGAAATCAATGACTGTGGTAGGTTCTTTTTTTCTTTTCAAGAATAATACCACTATAACATTTAAACAGCAATGAAAACAATTTGGCTTGTCCTTCCTTGTAGTATCTTTTGGTTTGTCTTTTTCAAGAACCAAAGCTAAAAACATTCCACAATGAAAGAGGATTCGGGGCGGGGGGGGGGGAGAGTATTGGTTTTTTTCCCCATTTCTTAGTAAAGTTTGCTTTTCTTGCTCCACTCATTTCTGTAAATCACTTTGCATCCCTTTCTATTACACTGTCTTGCCTCTGCAGACAGACCTAACAGAGGCCCAATTTAAATTTAATTTATAAAAAATCCATTAGCTTCGTTTTTCATCAGTAACAGAAGCCCAAGTCTTAGCCTTCCATTGCTAGCCATAATGGCTGTAGAGACCATGTAGGGCTGACCTACACAAAATTTCAACAAAATAACTAAATTGGTTTTAATTCCCATCTTCTGCTATTCTGGTGCAAGTCTCTATGTGGACTGGCCCTCAGAATGTTCAGGAAGTTGTTAAACTGTGCTATGACTGGATCAGATCAAGTATCTCTAGTATAGTTTACTCAAAGATGCTTTTTGTACTTAACTACATCTTTATGATCAAAACAATTCTGAGATTGCATCTCCTAACTCACTGAAGTTACATGGTTCCACTCCAAAGCACCAGTGAAGAAGTGATACCGGTACCTAAGACTTGGAGGTAGAAAGCAACAGTGAAAGGAACAACTTTTTCATCTTTTCAATATTAAAATATCACTAGACTAACTTTTCTGACTATAATACTGTAGCTCTCAGTAGTTCAGATTTACGATGCTCATGGGAAGATTACTAAGACATAAGTATTGAAAGATCTTGGCTCTCAGCACTACATCAAGCTGTCCCAGAAAATAAGTACCAATTGTATCTAAAAGCTAACTTTATAATAGCAGCAACAACCAACCACATAAGTTTGTTCTGTTGCCAATTTCTGCAGCTAAACTGGCATTTCCAGGGAATGCTTCCAAAAACAGATCCTTGCCTTTCATACTGAAAAGTTGGAAAACTATTTTATTAGTCTGGGAGCTCTCTCTGCCATATACGTAGCATAAAATCCTAACTAAAAAAAGAAATAGATATTCAAACTACTCTAAAAATTCAAGAGTCTAGACTGACTTTTTCCACAACAGAGCTGTTTACTTGGGGAATGTTTAAACTAGGATAAAAAGATGTTTTTTCAAAACTCTACTGTAGACATGTATGTTGGTCAAGGTGAATTTTCAGCTCTCTTCTGGGGCTCACCTCAAACAGCTAACGTGTTGAAATACAACTGCTAGGGGTTTAAAATGTTAGTTAAAACATAGTAGTTAACATGTTTTTTAAAAATCTAGCCTTTTATTCTGCTCTAGATATTCTTTGCAAAGGTCATCATGAACTTGGAATCTACTCAGTTTCTCAAAAGAAAAACCATTAGCTAACAAGTTGTTTCAAATCCTCCACCTGTCTGACTTTCTGCCAACTTTTTGTGGTTTTATATTTACATTTCCCTATTTAACTTTTTGTTGTTGTTGTTGTAATTCCCCACTGCTGTGTGAAAGGTCCACACAAACAACAAAAGAAACTGCTGGTCTTATCCAAAATAAATCCACTGAAATAAAAAGAAAGATTCTTATTGACTTCAATGACATTTAGATAAGGCTGTGCAGATTCAACCCTACAACTGACACAGCTTCGGCAAATCCCTGTGCCTGCGCTGGACCATGCTTAAGACAGGTGGGGTCCACCCACATAAACAGTTCTACCACTGGGGCCTAATCAGCTACAAAGGAAAAAAAGTGAAACTGACTACACACAAAACGCTGTCAAATGTACTAAGTAAGCAAACTGAACAACAGCAAAATAATGTCTCTAATATCTTACAGTTATTGTCATTTTACAAGATACTTGTAATAACATTAGGTAAAAACGTTTCAAAGAGAAGTGATTTTTAAGTGGATATTGGGTAAAATTTTCAAAAGCACCTAAGTGATTTAGGAGGTGAAGTCCCACATGCAAAAGATGCAGACAGGCAACTACTGGGATTTTCAAAAGCACCTACCATCTAACTCCCATGGATTCCAATGAGAGTTCGGTGCTTCGATGCTTTTTGGAAATCCTACTAGGTGCCTCTCTACAATCATTAGGCACCTAAATACCTTTGAAAATCTGGCTCTGAGGCACTTTAAAAATTTTATCCACTAAGTTCCTTTAAGGAACCTTTCTGAATTCCTCTGAAATGTTTATGGCAGAAGTTCTCAGAAACATTTTAGTATCAGAAACTGCAACACATTTTGTAATTCTCATTATTTTAAACAGATGACAGGGGAAAAGGATGAAATGAGACCAATGAAACCTCCAATTTAAAATAAAAAAATGTTTGTAGTTGACGGGTACGATTTTTCAAGTAAGAACGTATGACTTTCAAAAGAATGTATGTACTTACGTTGTCCTCCAAAAGCTCCTCCAAAGAACACCCTCTGTGTGACTGCTGATATTTCTCTTGAAAAAGTTTTCCATCAAACACCTTCCAGGGCATCAAATCATCCATACTCAATGGAAAGCCACAAGCACTATTGGCCATAATCAAAGTTGTAAGCCCACGAATGAAGAGAGAACCAAGCTGTACAGCTCTGGGATCAACCTGGGTAAGCTGTTCAAATTAAAAACACAGACACCAGGGGATCTAAGTGAACTGCTGAGTGATGATTCCACCATAACATGAACAATTCCAAGTACAGGCTATTTCTGCACCAAACAATAAGAATGATTCTTGATGCTGGCTGGCTCTAGGGGAACTCTGACATTGGTGTCACCTACCCCCACAGGGGCTAAAGAGCTTTGTAACATTCATCATATTTATTTGCATATTGAGGTTTTTACTGATTGAAGTAAAAAAATTTGTGAAATCTGTTTACAAGAAATTAGGAGCTCAATACCACACTCAAGTGTTAAAAAATTGATACACTTAAAACAAAAATGTTTCAATGAAAGACCAAAGAAATGAGTAAAGTTAATTATAATCTCTATAATACTCCTTAAACATTAGCAGTTCCTCACAGGAATTCTTTTGTGCAATTTAAAACATTAATTAAAATGATGAATTGATTTATAGACTTTCCATAATTCAGTCAAATGGAAACGTTACCACACTTGATGGAGACCATACAAGGTATAAGATTTTAAGAAGCAGGGTTAATTGTATTCAAACTGTAGAAATATTTTTAAAACACTATAGGGCTTCCTCTGCCAGCAATCCAAAGGTCAAATAATTTCTCTTCAATGTGGATTTCTTCAGAAGAAATACTGGAATGGTAGAGACATAATCTAAGAAATACAAAATAAACCTAAAACTTTGCAGCCAGGATAAACTTGTGGTGAGGGATTTAACCTCCTGCAGTGCCAGAGTATAGAAGTCATACAAGCTCTGGAGCCTTCAAGGGGAGAATTCCCCCGATACAGGCACTGCAAGGGCAAGTTTGAGGCTGTCTTCTGAGCAACGTCATCCCCACAGACCCTGGTACAGGAGTCTGCCAGGGGCAGGAGGGCTTCATTCTTGGCAATGCCACCACTGATAGAACAGCCCATGGTGGCTGCCATAACTTAAAGCAATTGTCCTGGCTGCATAAACTACACCAGGGTCTGCACTGGCTCCCAGAGCAGCCAAGAATAGGGAGGGCAGAAAAGTGGCTTAAAGCCACTTTTGTCTGCTCTCCCTTCCACAGGGCCAAGAGCTCTCTGCGTACGGTGCAACATAGAATCTCACCCATTATCACTAGCAACAACAACAATCCCAAAGAGATTCAGAAACTACGTCCACACAGTTCCTCTGAAAGGAACACACCTACAGAGTGAAGAGCAGTAGCTAATCGCATAGACACTGCACCGCATTAGATTTTGGCCAAGAGACAGCATAGCAAAACCAAAAAGGCATGGTGAATTCTTTACTGGTCACCTGGAGCAAACCAGACCTCAGTTTTTAAGGTCTCATCCAAATGATCAACACACAGTAAAGTATAAGGAACATCATGTATCTAGTTCCCTAGGGTGAAGGATTTCTAAGTCATCTATATTATTATTCGCTAAACTGAAGGACGTTGTGTAATGCAATTAGATGGAATAGGAGTTTACCCCACTCTAATACCATACTCAAGAGGGAGAAAAAAACAGACCTGGATGATTTAGAACTTAAGTTGTCCCAGTGACATGCCAATGAGACAAGCGTAATTTTTTTGAATGATATATAACTGTGTATCATCTTCAAAATGAAACCTGCTCAGTTTGTGATTATGAAATAAGACTTACTAAAAGGGAATATAAACAAAGGAAAAACACTAACAGGGATCTCCAGGACTCCCTCTGGGATCAACATAATTCAAGCTGGAGGAACCTCCCAAAATCCCACTATCCTTCAACAAGCTTTAAATGTAATTATTTTGAATTACATGTTAAGTGTGAGCATAAATCAAGTTCCTAGGACCCTAGTTATAAACAGAATGGGAATATTGAACCAAATGAGCAGAATCCCAAAGGCTGACATTGTACACTATGCTCCAAACAACTTCAATAGCATTACTAAAATTTATAATTACACATGCCTTTCACAATTGTTGTTTATTAATTATATATTAATGCAAACAAGAAAGATACAGTATATTTCAGAGTGAGAATTTCTCTAGAGGACTTCTGAGTACTTATGTTCAGGAATTTAGTTGCAGAAAACAAAAACTTTCACAAAGCACAATGAAAATAGCCTTCAATAAACTAAATAGATTAAAGTAGTAAACTTCCTGTTTAGACCCAAACAGGGCAGTTTTAATTTGCTGAACTCAAAATAGTAGTAAACGTTGTCTTACGTTAGGGACAATCTGGCATCTTCTCACTCAACAGATCTGCTCCTGTGTGGATTCTGGTTCATATCGGCTTAATTTACTTACTGAAATATGTTGTTACTAATTTTTACTCCCATTAGTATTGAAGAGCTAAAACAGCTATTAAGGAATACTATTAGTACAGCGCATGAGCTGGATTCCATTTTGGCTCATGTCTCATCGACAGAATAGATATTTAAGGCCTTGAACCTGAAAAGTGTTATGCATGTGCTGACTTCAGGCACGTGAGCAGTTCCATTGCCTTCAATGTGACTACTCATGTGAGTAAAAGTTAAGCATATGCACACGTGTTTGCAGGATTGGGGCATACATTTAAATTGGATATTCTTTGTGACTGTTGATGATACACAAGTCAGAAAGAGCACAGAATGACTTTGAGGTTCCAAGCTGAGTTTTCAGCACTCATTGTTAGAATAAAATCTTCATCTCACAATTCTATGTGTATGTATGTTCATTTTCCAGAGAATAACCATACTTTTGTAAACAAAGGTTTGAGGATATGTCCCCACCATCACTGGTATACAAATTTTGCCATGATACCAAAAGCATTATTGATCGTCTACAATTTTCCCATTGTTCTCACTCTAAACCAGCAGTTTACAGTCTTAGTAAGAAGAAAGTATCCTATATTAAAGTAAAGGTGATCTTTATTGTCTGAGGATTTTATGTCAAATTTTTTCAAAATAAAAGTTTAACTAAAATGGGGTACCTGCAGCATATTTATTGTTTTTCTAGTGTGGTTCATTCAAATTAATTGCTCTCAAAGAACTAATCTTTTCCTTCCCTTAATCCAACTCTCCTATTTTGTCTGTTTTACGGACATGGAGAGGAGAATACAATGAGACATTCACTAATGTGAAGACTATGAGCAAATGTACGTAACAATGTATTGCACCAGCAGCAGTGAATCATTATTATTAATTATTATTATTATTTATGTTACCATAGTGCCTAAGAGCCTCACTCAGGACCAGATGCATATTGTACAGAACAAAAAGACAGTCCCTGCCCCTCAAAGTTTATAAGCTAAATCCAGTGATTAGGGTAGAGTGACTCAGACTTTAAGGCCAGAAGGAACCCTCATGTTCATATAGTCTGACTTCCTGCACATTGCAGGCCACAGAACCTCACCCACCCGCTCCTGTAGTAGACCTAACACTTCTGGCTGAGTTACTGAAGTCCTCAAATCTTGATTTAAAGACTTTATGTTATACAGAATCCACCATTTACTCAAGTTCAAATCAGCAATGATCCATGCCTTATGCTGCAGAGGAAGGCGAAAACCCCTCAGGGTCTCTGCCAATCTGATATGGGGAAAAATTCCTTTTCGACCCCAAATATGGCCATCAGTTAGACCCTGAGTATGTCGGCAAGACTGGGAAAGAATTCTCTGTCGTAACTCAAAGTCCCATCATGTCATCCCCTCCATAAACTTATCAAGCTCAGTCTTGAAGCCAGTTAGATTTTTTGTTCTCACTGCTGTTTATGGCCAGTTTATAGTCATTTGTTCTTGTGTCCACATTGGCACTAAATTTAAATAACTCTGCCCCCTCCCTTGTATTTACCCCTCTGATGTATTTATAGAGTGCAATCATATCTCCCCATAGCCTTCTTTTGGTTAGGCTAAACAACTCAAACTCTGAGTTTCCTCTCATAAGGTAGGTTTTCCACTCCTTGGATCATCCTAGTAGCCCTTCTCTGCACCTGTTTCAGTTTGAATTAATCTTTCCTAAACATGGGATACCAGAACTACACACAGTATTCCAGATAAGGTCTCCTCAGTGGCTTGTATAATGGAATTAAAACTTCTGTATCACTAATAGAAATACCTCGCCTGATGCATCCTACGATTACATTAGTCTTTTACATGGCCCCATCACATTGGCAGCTCACAGACATTTGTCATTGACCATTACACGCAGGTCTTTCTCCTCCTCTGTCACTTCCAATAGATACGTTCCCCATTTATAACAAAAATTATTGTTAGTCCCAAAATACATGACTTTGCGCTATTAAATTTCATCCCATTTCTATAACTCCAGTTTTCAAGGCTGCTCAAATCTTCTTGTATGATATTCCAGTCCTTCTCCATAGTAGCAATACCTCCCAACATTATGCCATCCACAGATTTTATTAGCACATTTACACATGCTGTGCCAAGATCAGTAATGAAAATGTTAAACAGCACTAGTCACAAGACTGATCCTTGAGGAACTCCACTAATAATCTCCCTCCAGACTGAAAGTTCACCTCTCAGAATGACTCATTGTAGTCTCCCCTTTAACCAGTTCCTTACTACCCCTTGGGACACATATTAATCCCCATCTTCTGCAATTTAACTAATAATTTCCCATATAGAACTGTGTCAAATGCTTTACTGAAATCTAGGTAGATTAGACCTACTGCATTTCCTTTTTCTAGAAAATCAGTTATCTTCTCAAAGAAAGATCAGGTGGCACTATCTACCTTTTGCAAAACCATGTTGTATTTTATCCTAATTATTGTTTACTTCTACGTCCTTAGCTACTCTCTCTTTCAAAACTTGCTCTAAGACCTTGAATATAACTGAGGTCAAACTAATGGGCCTGTAGTTTCCTGGTTCATTCCCACCCACCCCTGTTCCTAAATATAGGCACTATTTGCAATTCTCCAGTTCAGAGGATACAATCCCCGAGTTTATGGATTCATTAAAAATCCTTGGTACTGGGCTTGCAATTTCATGTGCCAGTTCCTTTAAGATTCTTTGATGAAGATTATCCAGGCCTGCTGATTTGGTCCTATTAAGCTGTTTGAGTTTGGCTTCCAGCTTGAATGTGGTCATTTCTACTTCCATATCCTTCTCCTCATTAACCACCCTGCCAACGCTCCTAAGCACCTCATTACCCTTCTTAATAAGTGAGGCAAAGCATTTGTTTAGATGCTGAGCCATACCTAGATTATCTTTAATCTCCATTCATCCTCAATGTTTTGCAGTCCCACTTGTTCCTTCCTTGTTTTCTTTTTATTTATATGGCTGAAGGATCTTTTACTATTAAATTTTAATTTCCTTTGCAAGATCCAACTCTGCTTGGCTTTTGGCAGTTCTCACTTTTCCCCTATACCTTCTGACCTCAAAGAGGTAGCACTCCTTGGTGACCCATCTCTCTTCCATTCCTTTCTCTTAATAACCCGTTTGAGATGCTTGTTCATTCAGTATAGTAAGCAACCCTTCAGTACAATTTTTCCCCCTTCCTTGAGATGCACGTTTCAGACTGTTCTGCAACTTTGACAAAGTAATTTACAATCTTCCTTCACATTCAGATCCTTGAGTTTTTCAGTTCTGTCAACTTCCTAACAAATTCCCTTAATTTCTTAAAGTGTGTCCTTTTGAAATCAAGGACCTTAGTTGCAGACCTATTTTTGTTTATCCTTTGGTTTAGTTTAAACTGAATTAGCTCATGATCACTAAAAGCCAAGGTTCTCCTCTACAACCAGTTATTATATGAGGTCCTTGCTGCTTACCAGTCTTTTTGGTTTGGTGACTATTTGGCGCAAAAAAAAAAAAAAAAAAAAAAGTGCCTGCTACCACCTCCAGAAATATCTGGCCTCTACCATTATTGGTAGGCTCTACCAACTCTTTCAATCTCTATCTGGGAAACTAAAGTATCCCACAATCACACAATTCCCAATAATAATTATTTCATTAAAATATTAAAGAAGTCTCTATCCATATACAAATTGGATCCTGGAGGTCTGTAGCAGATCCCAAGCACTATTCCAGTGAAACCAATATTACCTTTCTTCCCTGAAGTGATTTTGACCAAAACAGATTCCCTTTTATCCATTCCATCACTTCTAATTTCTTTGCAGTCTACCTTGTCACAAACATATAGTGCAACTTTACCACCTTTACCTTTATTTTCTCTCTTTCCTGAACAGCACATACCTTTCAATACCCATATTTCAGTCATGAGTACTATTCCACTGTTTCTGTTATCCCTATAATACCTGGTTTCACCACTTCCTGCACCAGTAGCACCAGTTCCTCTATTTTGTTCCCCAAGTGCCTTACTTTGGTGTACAGACATCTTAGATGGTTCTATTCGACTTTGCCCAGATTCCTCGCCTGCTTAGGTACTGTCATTTTACTGCCAGTATCATCTACTTGACTGTCTCATTGGTATTGGCATTACCTTTCCGCTCGATGTCCATTTTCCTACCCTGTTGTTTCTTTTTCCTTTGCTGTATCCTCTTACTTGATTTCCCTCCCACACAATATTAGAATCATGCATAGAGATTACATGAGCATCTCCCAATCATCTCCCCTGAATTCCTAGTTTAAAGCCCTTTCAATCAGTTGTGCCAACTGCCATCACAGAAGTCTATTTCCCTCCCTACTCAGATGGGTCCATCCCATGACAACAGTGCTCTATCCATGAATGCCTCTCAGTGGTCAAACATTCCAAAGCCCTACTTATAGCACCACTGCCTGAGCCATCTGTTGATCATCATAATCTTGTCTCACCTTTATTCTCCTCCTCTAGGGACAGGCAGAATCCCACTGAAGATCACCTGGGCCTCCATTTTTTTAAGTGTCTTCCCCAGCCTGGCATAGTCTTCCTTAAGGCAATCCAGCAAGAATCTAGCAGTATCATTTGTTCCCACGTGAAGGACAATCAGTGGGTTTTTTTGCTGCTCCCATTAGTATCCTCTTCAGCCTCAGGTCCAAGTCCCAGATCTCAGTTCCCAACAGACAGCACAGCCTTCTGTTCACTGGATCAGTTCTGGTGACAGGCTTGGCTACTTTTCTTAATAAGGAGTCTCCAATCATGTAGACCTGCCTCTTCCTAGTGTTGGTGCGATTCTTCAGCTTTTCTCTTCTGCTATTACTGGCTTCAAATCTTCTTTTCTCATTTGCAATCTTCTGAGAGTCATCCTGTATTGTCTTGGGGCTCTGAACTCTGACTGTCTACACTTTCTCTTTTCCTTTTCTCGTATGACTAGCCACTCTTCTCTTCTCTTCTTCCTTGCTCTACCATCTTCTGTAACTGCCTGCCTCTCCCCTTCATAATCCAACTCAAGGAACCTGTGCCTTAGCTCTATTTTTCCTTCGTTAGCTGGTGTTTTCCTCTGCCTTGTTCTCATAGTGACATGCTTCCACTGGGCACTTTCTTCATTAAGCAGTCTGCTCTCACAGTTCTCTGGCCCAGAATGATTCTACAAATCTTGAGGTTTCCCTTCAGCCTCTTCTCTCCTCCTCCCCATCATCTGCTCAAATTCCCTTCAAAACTCAACAGGAGTTTGTAGCTCCATCTCCAAACCATCGATCTTCTCTTCCATCAGATCTATCAGGTAACACTGTAGACAAATGAAACACCTGTCAGGCATCCTCTCCAAAATAACATACATTCTGCAGCTTCCACATCCAGTCATCTTCATTATCTCTTCCATGCCATGGGTCACTACCACTGCTGTCTCTGCAGTTGTCCTAGTCTTCTCTTCTAAGCTCTTGTTCACTGGAACAAGGACTTGCTCTATCCTCCTCCAACAGATCTCCACACAAACTCCTCTGTTTTCAGCTCTGTTTGTTGGCTTCTGTACCACTGCTCCTGATATTTGACTCTCCAGGCATCTGAATTCTATTTCCAGTTCTGTCACTGTGATATTTGGCAAGTCACATAGTGCTTCAGTTAACCCATGTCCAAATGTATACAATTAATTCCCAACCTTCTCAGAAGGATGTTGTGAGAATCAGTATTTGTAAAATGCTTTGAGATCCCTGAATTAATGGTGCTGCAATATTACCTACTTGATAAAACTAGAGATTGACTTTTCAACATTTAAAAGATTAATAACTAAGATTTTGGATCTCATAGTCAAAGTAGAAAGCAGACCCACATATTACATCAGGAAAAAACCCTCCAGTTTTAAATTTTTCAATATTATAAATCTAGCATGTCACTGTATGTCGAGGACAACAACTATAGGAACTTCATGTCAGCAGTTTGGGAATGAAGAACCATCATCACTATTGATAGCAGTGTTGACAGTCTCAGCAGGTGCACCAAGGATCGCAGAGTTATCAAGTTTGCAGATGACACAAAAGTCAGAGGAATGATAAAATTCGCATATGACAAAATTGGAGGAGTGGAAAACTATGTGGAGGACCGATCACTGATACAAAGCAATCTGAATTGCTTCATTAGATGTGCTCAAACAAACAACACGTGTTTTAATATGGATACATTTGTGGACCTAGGAACAAAGAATGTAGGCCACAATCACACAATGGAGGACTCTATCCTGGGAAATATTGACTGAAAAAGATGTGGGGGTCATGGTTAAGGATGTAAATAATGTTTTTAAAAGCATCCATATAAAATATTAAAATTATATCAGTTAATCGTTTAATTTTAATAGTTAATAGTTGGGTATAACTAATAGTTGAGTGGCAGCAGCTGCTGGACTATGGAGAGAGGCCCTTATTCCCCACATTTACTACCCACCCACAACTGCCAGGTGGCTGCCAGACTGGGAAAAGGGCACCGTCTCAGGCGCCACTACCCTAACGATGTACAGGGGGGCCATGAACCCACATGGCAGAGGGACAACTCTGTCCCTCAGGGTCGGACTCGTTTAACAAAGCTCCATCCTCACCTCTCTTTGCAGGAGGGGCAGCTGCTTCTCAGGCTCAGCATGCAAGTTTCTTCAGCCGGGGCCAGCCTCCAGATGCTGTTCTCTGATTGGCTGTACAGCAGCCCCTCGTGCCTGTTCTTGCTGACCCTGGCGGCCTTTTGCCATTGGGATTTGAACAAAAGCACGGGAAAGAGAAGGGTCCAGAGAAGAGTCATGAGAATGACTGACATGTTAGAAAACATGTCTTATAGTAACAGACTCCATGAGCTTAATTTAATTTAGCAGAGAGAAGGTTAAGGGGTGATTTGACTGCAATCTATAAGTACCTACATAAGGAACAAATTTTTAATAATGGGATCTTCAATCTAGGTATAACATCACTCAATGGCTGGAAGTTGAAGCTAGACAGATTTAGGCTGGAAACAAGACATAATTTTTTTACAGGGAGAGTAATTAACCACTGGAACAACTTACCAAGGGTCATGGTGGATTCTCCATCACTGGCAAATTTTAAATCAAGATTGGATGTTTTTCTAGAAAATATGCTCTAGGAATTATTTTGGGGAAGTTCTATGGCCTACATTATAAAGGACGTCAGACTAGATTATCACAATGGTCCCTTCTGGACTTGGACTCTATGAATGACAGAACTACCTTGCAACCATAGCTAAACTCCTCCTCACCATGGCTCAGACACACTCTTGGAAAAGTTAAAAGAAGTTCATGCTGCTGTTGATGCTGGTGGACCTGTTTTGAAGATAGAGGACTTCACTCAAGGGACGTCAATCCAGCACCTTTCTTGATGTTAAAAATAATTGTTTGGGGTTGGGTATTTTTTCAATTTACAAATGGAAATCAATATTGAGAAGCTTGAGGACTACAGTTAGCACAGTGAGTTCTTAGTGTTAATAGGCAGGAAACACAGTCACTCAAGCATAGTCTTCTCCCCGTGTCTGGAAACTGACAAAGAAAATGAAAGCACAGTTGAGCCTGCAACGAGTCAAAACAAATGGCAAGCCACAGACTGCCTTTGCCATGGGAATGCTCACAATTGCTTGGTGTCAGCAATGCAAAGATGTCACCATGAAGATATGTGGAAAATTCCAAAAGAAAAGACGGGCTTGCCTTCGAGGGTATTACACCCTACTTATTGGAAACTGCATTTGTCCTTTTCATTATTTTTATAAACACAGGATGCCCATGCATGATGCGAGGTAGAGTGATGCAAGAAAGAGGACTAGGGTTCTGCTGCTACGCCTTCTACCAACTGATTACATTTGTATGAAGAAGAGGGTGAGGCTGTGAGAACTGCTCCTCCTGCACCAGCAGCTTGTGCTGTGCTCCTGCTGCTGCTCTTACCAACAGCAGCTTCCCACCCCAAAACATTCTTGGGAAAAGATTATTTTCCCCATTTGCCAACATTAATTGAAGATTTAAAAGTGAACTTAAGAGCTCATTCCCTTTTATTATCGCCGTCATTGAGGTTGTTGACACTGCTCTTAGAGGGCCCTAATATATATTAAACTATATAATCTAATTTCTTTTAAAAAGATACAGTATGAATTATGTACCCAGAATCAGTAACATGGAACACTCACTAGGACAACTTGAGAAATCTGATCTCTGTAATCATCTCCGATCTTTTTCTGAGCTACAGACACAGGCCTTGATCCTGCAAACTGTTGGTGTGGGAATATCCCTGTGTCCATGTGGAGCACCACTGACTTCAGAATAGAGATCTGTATGAGAGCTCACATTGAGCAGTTTGTGGGATGACAGCCACAAATTGTAGATCTTTCTGAAGTTATTCTATAGATGTTTTGGCTGTTGGGGGGTGAGTGGAGGAGAGAAAGGGGAGAGTATTGGATTTGGACTGTAGACTTCCAGTTCAAACTGTATCAGCCTATTGAATTCCTGAACTGCTAGTGTCACAGGGGTAACTACTGACAATGAGAATGTTTGGGGGAGGAGACAAAAATATGTTCATCAATGTGGAACACATTACTTTTAGAGTTCTAGCTCAGAAAAAATAGTCACATCTCATAGACTCAGACTCATAGGTCAGAAGGGACCAATATGATCAT
>ML675604.1:12828436-12862318 GCA_007922155.1 Mesoclemmys tuberculata
CACAAGGTGGTTGTTTATTTTATTTCTTTATTTTTAGTTAAGATATCCTACTGCTTTTTTCACTGTCTCAGCTCCACTGTGGAAGCACTTGATGCAGACAAGACCCGGATGGCCACCAGAACTGGCGTAAACCTGGTCTGAGCAGTGTCTGGGTGACCCAGGGCCAAGTCTTCTACAGATGAAAGCTGATGTAACTCCATTGAAGTCAATTGAACAATGTCAATTTATACACCATCTGAGGATCTGGCCCATGACACTTAAAACACCAGTGGCTGCCTGGAGCCCTGTCTGTACCAGGGGGACAGCTGATAAAGCTGAACTGGGAGTAGCAATGGTGGGAAATTTTAGTGTAGGTAGCCTAGCAAAGGTGGTAACTTTAGTTGGCATCAATCAGCTTTATGTAATAGATTGTTGAAAGAGTTATGTGTCACCTACTTCCTTAACCTGTCAGAGTGAA
The DNA here is from genome assembly GCA_007922155.1 of Mesoclemmys tuberculata. NCBI lineage: Eukaryota > Metazoa > Chordata > Testudines > Chelidae > Mesoclemmys > Mesoclemmys tuberculata. The sequence continues at coordinate 12,828,894 of ML675604.1, forward strand.
AAAAGCCAGTACTTTGAAAATACACTTCTGGTGTATTCTGATAAAAGACTACAGCTTAAGCTAAACTCTTCCTGCTTAGGCAAGGTGGGTGCAAAGGCAGTGTGACTGAAAAGAGAAGGTGGTCCTTGTGCAGGCATTTGCTGGGACAGAAAACTAGAAAAACCAGTTCTTAAATGTTCCTAATGCTTCCCAGTAAATATTTAACAGTAAACAGCCCAACTGTTTGGTGTTTATATGCTAAGGAAGGTTTATTTACTGGGTTTTACTGGCAGGCTGGTGTAAATGGATACTTCTGTTGAACAAAACTGCTATTTACATTAAGCCAGAAAACACTGAAGTGAATGTAAACAGAGCTTCAAATACTGCTTTAGCTTTGAGTGTTCTATAAAAAATGAAAATCAAAACAAAGCAAAAAAACACACTACAAACATGGTACTGTTTAATAAACAACAACCAGTTAAAATTACTTTGAGTTCATAAAAGGTCGGCTTTCAGTTACTGATTTCATGCTCAAAAATACATCTTCCTTAGACAGCTCCCCTTCAGATGTACAATAAGAACTTATTATAAATAGGATTTATTGCCACTGAAAAAGGCAGATGTTTGCTAGTACAGAATTCAGCTCTTGAAACCCAAATGGACAGTACCAGGACTTGTAGAAAATAAGTATGGGTTCTTTAGCTTTTCCACTTGTATCATAATTGTACAATCAAATCTTGCTCATCTCTGATCCAGAATTCATATTGGATTAGTGACAGTACAAAACTCATCCTTATAAAATTTGCATACACTTTCACAGATAACTTAAATAGGCAAACCAACTGTTTAACTGTCAAACCCCCAGCAACCATACCCATCCCATAAAAAAGAGCAAATTCACTCTGTATTTAATAATTTTTACTCTTAATTTCTCTCTCAAAGAGCACTCTTCTCTTCTAACCCACCAGTACACACACCTTATTGCATCTACTTGCTAACAAAAACTGAAGTTTATGTTTTACTGGGGCTTTCAATATAACCTCCCCTGCCCCATGTTCTATATGTTATGACTTTTTTCCTGTTTCCTTGCTTGGTCTCAGCCCAAAGTTCAGTTTTTTTTGTTTTAACTACAAAAAACAAAACTTGTCCCTTTCTGAATCACAAAAACACGGGAGAAAAAAAACACACCCCTTTTCCCAATATAAAAACATCCTCTGTCTCCTTTTTTTTCCAGCTCCAGTAACTTCCTACTATATGCTTCAAAGACTAACATTCTCCCCTCAAAGTAAAGTATTCTCTTTGCTATATCTTCCCAACATGGGTATTCTTAATTAAAATCATAACTTTTCATAAGGCCTTCAATACCCTGCAGTCATCTTTTATAAAGAAAATTATGTTTCCCTCAGCATCAACCTTGTATTCAAGTCTGTATCTCATCTTTAAAACTAGAGGCTGCATTTGCCAATATGTATCTTGACCCTTCCTCCCCTGCTGAAATTCTTTTCATGCCTTATTTTAACATTTCTGTCTTGGTTAATCAAAGGCCTTGTCTACACTATATTTTACCAGCAGCAGTTCTACTGGCATAGCTATTTGGATGTTCACATTTGGCTGTCTTTAATGATACAGTATTTCCTTACAGCATCAGGTTGTATTGGCAAAAGGCGTGGCACTGTGGGTATGCATACCAGTGTCCCCAGTGCCACTATCTGGTGCACTAAATGGTCAGAAATATTTGCAGTGCACTGTTTGGCTGCTGTCATGGATTGTGGTATACCATCACTGCTCTCAGGGAATTGTGGGAGTTTGGGATTTGCTGATAAAGACTTTCTAGTATAGATCAGGTGATAATATGCATCCAAGACCAGAACCTAGCAAGCTATGCTTTCTCTCATGATTAGCCTTATGATTTACTTGTGTGTCTCAACATACCACAATTCTTTTAAAGATCTACCTTCTAGGCTTTCAGCTCTTCATGACTTCAATGGGAGCTGGATCAAACACAAACTGGGCATCCAGGAAGCTATGCAGCTCCAGGAAATTGAACCATATTGTTTTGGCAACTGGTGCTAACGTCATGTATGTTATGAACGATTGATGTATAAGCTCTCAAGATGAAACTGTCTTTGCATCCAACCAGTGGTTAAGGGGATTGCATGAGAAAAAACACTGGGGTGTCAACGTTTTTCTGAATTTTTTTGTACTGCAAAGCTACATACAAGTAGCTACCTACACACAAGGAGGGTTGACACCCATGGTCACCTTTCTAGGCTATGTGGTCCAAAGTGAGCAGCTCTGAGCTAGTGAATTTCACAGAAGACATGCCCATAAGCTAAGGGAGGAAAAGGATACTGTGTTCAGGCTGTTAGATTCCAGATTCCAGGAGAGTCCAGAGACTCAAGACAGCTGCTCTTTGGAACAGGCCAGTGGTGTCTTTTATGAGGTATCTGCAAAAGAGAGTTGCCTATGTGCAGATTTTGACCACCTCTGTTCAAGGAATTTAGACTTCTGTTTATTTACAAAATGTATATATTACAACAGAAAACACCAGACTCCATACCACTACTTTTTCCTCCAACAGGAAATCTGTTTGCAAGGCTCCCAAATCTCCTACTTCTTGGCAAAGCAGCAACATAACCTCTATGCTCTGAACTCCTCTCTCTGAATTCAATTCATAACTGCATCTTAGTTTTTTATTTCTCCACAGTCTTGCTTCCGCCTACATTGCTGACCTCATATACCACTCTCCCCTCTACTACCCCACTTCTTCAATCTTGGTCTCTACTACATCACCTTCTCACATGTTTTCTATAGCTGGAAGTTGTTGCCTCACTTTGTGTTGCTCCATGAGGAACTTTGCTACCCCATGAATCATGAATCACTCCCTCTATGCAAATCTAGAAGTAGATACTTACTGCTTCCATTCATTCTTTTCTTCCTGGAACTAGCATGCACTAATGTTTACTTATAATACTGCCTTTTTAAATGTCTTTTCTTTTTCAGTCTCTGTACATATTGTCCTTTTGTGCATGTATATATTGCTGTACCTTACTCAATAAAGAGTTCACTCTCTAGTTTACCCTCAGTATAAAATGTTTCATATTCACCTTCTATAAATGATTTATATTGAATGTATGATACATATACTATACAAACATACTGAATGGAAAAGTGGCAAATTTAGGAATGAATATTGGTCTGTGTGTGGTCTGTGTGTTTAGATATATATTTCAATTAAACATTTAAAACCATCATGTCGGAGAACCCTCTTCTGTTTGGGACAAAAAACTGGAGGAAAAATCTCCACATACCAGTTGTATCGAGTAAGGAAGACCATATCAGCTATCAGAGGAGTGACCATAAACAGAAAATGCAAGAAAATTAATGCTGTGATTTAAATATGACTTTCTTTTTATGTTCTCCAGTGTCACTAGTATGTTAGTATGAGCTGAACAAATGCAAATAGGAAAAAGGTCAACACAGACTTCTTCCTCATTCACAGTTTTAAAGGTTTACTTTAACATGGACTGGGATGGCTCTTCAAAGGAAAACCATACTGGAATGGGTGGAACTTTGAGGGTTTGGAACATTACCCGTGTTTGGCTCCATAGGAACTTTGCTGATGAAATAAGGCTCTGTCCACACTACTAATACTATAGTATTAGTACACTGCAGCACTGTAGTTAGACACTTGCTATAGCAACCAAAGGAGTTTTCTATCACTGTAGTAAATCTACCCCCTCAAGAGGCAGTAGCCAGGTTGATGGAAGAATTTTGTCATTTAAAAACAAAAGGTACCTAAATCCTTCTTAGCTCTCAAGAAACTGTGCCAAAACAAACTTCCTGCAAGACAGCTAGAGGTTCAACTGCTTATGTTATCCAGATAGTCTTTGCCATTTTGGCTAGGCCCAGAGTAGTTTCATATTGTATTGAAAGATTTCTGCAGGAAGTAAAAATATAATAGTATCATTTTACTAGTAATTAAAGGTCACACTACAGATTCAGGGTGGGATTTTCAAAAGCACTCTGATATTGGCCTAAATCTGCTCCTTTTGAAGTCAATGGTAAAACTCTCATGGACTTCAATAGGAGCAGATCTAAGCCAACACAGAATTTTTGAAAACGTCACCCTTTATACAATTGTTTTCTACTAATATATATGAATATACTTTAAAGAAGGAAGCGAGCCTTTGCTACAAATGGGAAACTGAATCCCATATATAGGGACTAAATGACGGTATGGCATGAAGGTTTAACAGCATGAGTCTGGGATAGTTGCATTACTCATGAGTGAATTATGCAGATCACTCCAAACAAGTGCCAATAAAACTTTTAAGCCGCATCATCCCATTGTTTATTTTGTATGAAAGTCATCCTACAACTGTTTTAGAAAAATTTTATTGGGATTTTTTTTTGTGTCTTCTGTTTGTAAGGTCAGATGTCTTTATTATCATGATTCCAAATGCACACAGCTCAGATAGAGCCATGAAAAACCACTCTCTAAAATCACCTAAAATAGTTTTCTGTATCAAAATATATCCCAACTTTACAGCCTATTATCTCAGCCCTTGCAGGACCAGAATCAAGAGTTGAGTTGCACTCAGTTTTCCGTAGCTGTCTTCACACAGCACCATGTTGCTTACTTTATGTACGTATAACTGGTGATATAAATAAAGTTTCAGCCTGAAATGAGGTTCCTGGCATTTATTAAATGTAAGACCAGTTTTTCAAAACTCCATGTCTAATCTGCATTTGCAAAATTTGCACAAGCCCCTGTTGTATATACAAAATCACATATATGCATAAATGTTTTGGGTTTGCACATAAATAGGTAGGTTTTAGCTATATAGTGGTTATATGTGAAAATTTGATAGGCAGAATTAAGGTGCCCATGTTTGAAAATTTGTTCCTTATTATTTTAACATGGCTTTTTGTGTAACTTTTTGTTTTGTTTTTATTTTTACTATTAGGTTTTAAAAAAAACTGATGTAAGAATTAATCCATTCTTAGGAGAATCAAGCTCTTGGCGCCACAGTCATGAAGCTCTAGTTCTGTCTATCCCATATTAGTGGACTACTACTGAAGTCAACAGGAGTACTCACATGAGGAAAGCTGAGCACATGCTTCTGTTCTTTAGTGAATTGGGGACAGAGTGCTCAGCACCTTTCAGGATTGAGCCCATGGTTCCCAACTGTGTGATGTACCATGTTTCAACTCTGCCTGTGAGCAGGTCTGTAAAATGAGCATCAACCTGTAACTAGAATCTAATGATTATACACAGAGGTCCTGGGGAAATTGTTACATATCTGTACAAATGCTAAAAAGAATGTGTATTCATACATTAGGGTCCCCTTCCTATAATTTAAAACTGGATCATTATGTGGAGGTGTTGAATTGCATTAGCTATAACGATGTTAGGTAACAGCTTAATTGAACTTAACCTTTTAACTGTAATATAGATGTGGCCATGGCTTGCGAAAAGAGATGATACCAAATAAGGATGGCCCAGTGGTTAGAGCCCTAGCCTAAGACTTGGGAGAGCTAGGTTCAAATCCCTTCTCCATCAGAGATTTCCTGTGTGACCCTGAACAAGTAACAATCTCTCTCTGCCTCATAACACCCTTTCAGTACTTCACAGGAGTGTTATGAGGATAAACACATTAAAGATTGTCAGGGATTCAGATCCTATAGCAAAGAAGGCCATCTAAGTATCTAAGGTAGTAAAAACTGAAATTTTCTCTCATGCACCCCACCTGATATGGAAAGAGCTGTTTTACTCTGCTTGCAAAACTAAAGTGCCATAGTACAGGCAAATATCAAATAAAATGATCACACAAAAAAGAGAAAATTGCAATGTAAAAAAAATCCCTTTTAACGTTATTAATTTGATAATACTTTGCATGTATATTGGATTTTTCAAGTCTAAAATAACGTTATTAATTAAGCCTACCAACTACATAAGGGTTACCAATAAATATTATAACCATTTCAAATGGTCAAACAGGAAAAGAGAAGGTAAACAACTTCCTCAAAGTCACTAATCAAGTCAGAGACAGGAAAAGAACACAAAAGTTTTGTCTTCCAACTCTGTACTCTTACCTACTAAACTATACTCCCAACTAGCAACATATTTCAAAGAGAAAAGGTGAGTAAAGATGTTTGTGGTTATCTGGCTGTCTTTGACATCTTTAAGGTAACAACTGACCTGGAATACTATATGAAACATTCCAGCACATCCTAGAAAGCCCCGCAACTTTATGCCTGAAGGTTTATTTTATCTTTGCCTTCCATCCACCTACAAATGACTTGTTAAAATGTTATGCAAAAAAATTTGGTTCTCCAAGCTTCACGTAACCATCTGTTTTTGCAATGAAATCCTGGGCAGATGTGAAACTAGCATTCCTGTTTGTGCAAAACAATGGACATGCTGATGGGTGCAGGGTGCCAAAAGCAGATGACAGGCAGGTGCGCGTGCCACTGCTTACTTAATACAAGCTCCCTTCTCCTTCAAAGGCACCACTCTCTGGGCAACAGCTGCCACTTAAAGGACACAGGTTGTCTCTTAAACATGATGGAGTGCAGCCACACCTAAGCCAGGCAAACACTATCGCCAACCTTCATATATTTCTCCTCCCCTTTAACAATCACTTTCAAGAGAACAAAAAGAAAGGAGAACTCTTTCTTATTATGGGCAAATGTAGACTATGATCAATATAAAACTGTCTGGATCATGTCAGTCCATACCAGAAATTACTGTTTCCCTTCCCTGTTAAAAGCTACCCCGTATTCTTTCATTGTTGCATGCAGTGGTGTTGTATGTCTAATATTCTGGGTCAACACAGCTACAAGATGGGTAAAATAATATCTTTTATTGGACCAACTTTTGTTGGTGAAAGAGACAAGCTTTCAAGCTGACACAGAGCTCTTCTCTTAAGACCTGAAGAAGATCGTTGTGTAAACTCGAAAGCTAGTCTCTCTCATCAACAAAAGTTGATCCAATAAAAGATATTACTTCACCCACCTTGTTACTTTTATAGTTGTCAGTTTCAGTTAACCTTTTGGGAGAGGTTTTATTCTCCTTTCTCTGGTGTTTTGCCAGCAGGAATCTGGAAAGCTTTTCCCATATTTAACCTTCCATACTGTTACAGAGTGTGACTTGCATCCACATGAAAGGAGCAATAATTATTCTACATCACATTTCTGTAGTGTCCTTTACCCTGAAAGAACCTAAAAAGCATTTCCCAAGAGTAGAAATACTTCACAACTGAAATGCTGCTAATGTTAGCCAGGTGAACAACCAGTAAACAGGCAGCTACACAGTAGGAGAGGAAGAACATATTTTGACCCATGATTGCACAGAAAACTCATTCCCCTATGAAAAATACAAAAATATTGTTAACCTTCACAAAGAGAAGACAAATCCTCACTTTTAAGGACTTGTTCCAAAAGATTTTCACAACAGTACACTGCACAGAACTAAATGCATCTACCTCAGAATGATGAAGGGCTGAGTCAACCTTGCTGAGGTTTGTACCTGTGCCTCCAAGGAGTATAAATATTTCAATGCTGACATCGGGACCTATGACAAACTGGATCCTGTCCATCAAGAAATTATATTTTATATCCATAAATAAATGATATTAAAATGTGTGGGGATGACATTCTGATTACAGTAAATTAAATCAGAAGATGCAGAGACATCTAACAGAAGGCAACAAGGTGGAGAGAGAGTGGTAATCTATCTTTAAAGATTAATGTATCAGCTTGGGATAAGGAATATTTACATGTTAATAGGCCATTGTCAGTCCAGGAAGGTGCTGTATAGGGAAGACAGGTGATTGTCTGTGCAATAGATGAAAGGAGATTTTGAAATACTGGGGGGGGAAAGGGGAGGGCAAAAAGATAAAATCAGAAAAATGGCTACAGTTCTAGAAGGGGGTTCATTAAATATAGTAAACAATGGGTAATTTCAGCTCCTAAACTCTGGCACCTGTGCAAACATCATTTTATCTATGTGAGTACAACACAGTCATGGTTAATAATGACAAAGGGGCACCATACCTGAACACTTAAAAGTTCCCAGAGGACATAAACAAACAGGCCTGCAGTACAAAAGAGACACATGGAAGTGGGCATGCTGGCTTGACAGGCTGAAACACAGCTTGTCAGAAAGAGAGAAATGAGCGATAAAAGATTTTCCAGGAAATCTTACATTTTTATCTTGATTTTATATTTTTTCTTATTTTGTTCAGGCTTCAGGCAAAATGTTATTAGTAACAAGAAAAGCCACATAGGCACAATCAACAAACAAAAAGCTTTGTTTATTTTCCATGCGTGTGGGGTGAATTTTTGAGCACTAATTAATTTTATTTTGAATAATGTAGCTAGTGCACAGAGGCTGCTTGGAATCTGTCAGAAAAACATTACATCTAAGAGTGTTGACAGATGAAGTTTTGATTTGCCAAATGGGTCAAAGGACTCTGCAGTTACGGTATGTTCAGAATTAGCTACTTTTTCAATCCTTTCCTTGTTGAATATAGGGGGGGAAATCTAGTGGATCTCAAAAGGACAAAGTATTCTGGACTTTATGGTATTTTTCTTTACCTGATATTTGAAGTCAATCACCTAACTCAGGTCACTTTTCCTATCTACAAATACACACTACAAGCTATTTTAAGATATATCACTTGTTTTATGTGGATATTGGTAGGATCAACAAGGCATATCTTTGAAATATATTCACAGAAAAAACAGCCAGCATTATGTTGATTTTTATGGTATTACCAACCTACCACAAGTACACAAATTCATTTAACTGCATCCATCTGGATTTCTGGAAACATCCAGATAAATTGCAACTTTTGTTGCAATTACATTTTCTGACATGGTAAGAAAATATTCACTTCCAAGAGGTGATAAAGCAATATTTGCTTAAGAGTTTTTATGTAAATACCTCTGGAGTTGAACTGAAAAGCAGCTTTTATAATTCTCTTTGTTGTTTTTATTTTTAAAAGCCTTTTAGCATAAAATTCTAAAATAATTGTACCAAATTGAATTATTTAATGTCAATATGTAATTGTTTTCAACAAGAGCACTTATGACAAAAGTACATTCAAATAAGTACATTTCAGTGTTTGACTTTCTTCTACCTTCTATATAGCTAAACCGATCCTTTCAACATTAGTCAAAAAAAGTATATTGTTCCAAAGCAGATAATTTGATGAGACTTTTTTTTTTTTTTTTTAAATAACAGAGTTATAAAGCTCTGAAAAACAGAGTTCATGCTGGAAATGACGGCACTGTGTATTTCAACATATGGCATCTGCTCCTGTTATAAACCTTAAATTTATCCCAATCGTCGTATACTTCTGCATGAAGTCAGAGGCATTGTACTAAATCAAGCCTGCTCTAAAACCCAGAAAAAAACAGAACAGAAGAGAGTGCTGAGAGTCTGTCAATCTGATTCACACTTGCTCGTATACAGTTCACTTTAAAATGCGTGCTGCATATTGCACAAGACCCAAATGTCAGCCCAGGTATATTTACTTTGAACACAGTACCGAATTTCCTTTACTGATTTTTAACCCCAACTTTATGAAATACGTGATTCATAGCTTTTGTCTCCAGTGTGAATCTTTCCCCTCCTTTACCTTAGACTAGAGAAATCTTACAAGAACAAGAACTTTCAGCTTGAAGGGCAGTATTAAAGGGTGCACCTTTTTACATCTTGTTACTGCCACTACTGTTTGGATAGCATTCTACATACATTGCGTGAAAGATAAATTATGACCGCACATACTGCAAAACAACTGTAAATGGCAGGGCATTAGAAAGGACACTGAAAACATACATGACTGTTGGTGCCTCTATTCATCTGCAATGACTGCAAATTTGGAATGTTGGCTCTCTGGGCTTTTTGTCAAAACCACACACCAGATTGAAAAAGAAAGAAGGGAAACAGGCAACCTAGGGTCCAAAATCTTAATTCTGACCTTATGTACAGCTCCATGGGAGCTTGTGCAAAACATGTTTATATACCATATAAGGGGAAAGGGAAAAGATGGAACAATTTTATGGAGAAAGAATGTAGCAAAAAGTCCCTGCACATGAAGTGCACTTTTCAGTATTCTGAAGCCATCAATCATGAAAAATAATAAAATCAGCACTTATAAATATTCCATTAGTTCTAAGAAAATAATTTAATGTGTGTTTTAGTTCCATGTCCACAGCCTGGCTTCTCTCAACCTCAGACAAACTATATTTTGACTGGATTTAACTTATTTTATTCAAACCAAGGATGTGTTACATAAACTTAGAGAGTTACAGATCTAATTAAATATAGATGATCTATTAACACAGTAAGCCAGGGGTGGGCAAACTTTTTTACTCACGGGCCACAATGGGTTATAAAATTTGACAGAGGGGCCGGGCCATAAACAAACACATTTATGCACACAGCACCCAACACACTGCACCCCAGCAGCCAGCACTTCAAACCACCCTCTGCCGTGAAATTGACTGTCCCTTGTCAATTTCGGTGGCGGAGCTGGAATCCCAGGGTACAGTCTCCCCTGTGAAATTGACTCTCCCTTGTCAATTTCGGCAACGGAGCTGGAGAGTGGAACTCACAGCGGAGAATTTCCGCCCTGAAACTCACTCTCCGCTGTCAAATTCCGTGGCGGAGCTGCAGACTGGCGGGCACGATTTTAAGAACCCTGGGACCTGTTCGGCGGGCCGGATTAAAAAGCATAAAGGGCCGTATATGGCTCGGGGGCCGGACTTTGGACATGCCTGCAGTAAGCAAATCCAGGCTGGGAGTTGAGAACATCTCTTTACCATATCAGAAAGACATAGCCTGCTTACTTACTCCTGTGCTTAACAAAGGGTTTTCTTCTACAAAAAATAATGGATTGAGACTGTTGCACGGCCTTGAGAATTGGGCCAAATGATTATTTCAGTCCAGAGGATACAGACTGCTCATAAACTAATCCCCAAGTAAATGATTTTAATAAATTAAATATATTTGACTAGTCACAAGATTTTATCTTTAAAATATTGGCATTATAGATATAAATCTTTGACATACTAAATGATTCTATAGCATTCTCATAAAATGTCCTATGACCTGAAGGAAGGAAGTTTAGCTTCACTTCTTTGAAGGCTCTTCATTGTGTTCTTGAGTACATATTTAACTTTCGCTTTTCAACTGAAAGTATGTCACCATGATAAACCATTTGAGTTCTGCTCCTATGGTGTACCGTTATCAAAACTTTAAATTCAAATTACTTCTATGTTAGACAGTGTGGTATATTCATTGCTTTTGCACCACCACCTGATTTTTATTTATAAGATATTTTAAATTAATGTATTTATTAGTACAAGACCTACATTAAAATTTATTGAGACTATTAAATTAATACACTAGAAAAGCAATTGCAGTTACTCTCAGAGTAAAGTGCTTTACCATGAAGGTCATTTGAACTACAATTCCCAGAATGCTTATGTTACTGACAATTATGAATACTCTAAAAGTAATTATAAGTTATTCTATCTACCTAGGTTCTAACTTGGCCCCCATCACCACAATATTTGAGCAACTCACAAACATTAATGAGTTTATCTTCACACCACCTTTGTATTTGTAGCCTCATTTTACAGACAAAGAATTGAGGCATAGGAAGTGATATTCCCAAGTGCACACAGGAAATTTGTGGCAGCCAGGAAACGAACCCAGATCTTCTGAGTCCCAATTCAGCTCCTTAATCACAAAACCACATTTCCTCTCTGACATGTCAATCCATAGATTATAATTTTATGTCAGAAATTGCACTTTTAACTATTGTAGTGTACAGTGGCATTACTGCTCTCATTAATATACTTTATACAATTTAGTACCTATGGTTGCGATCCACCTGAATGAAAAAGAATGTTATCTCGTGATCATTTTAAATGGAAGATTTACAGAAGCAAGGCTAAGCAGTCCTGGCATCTAAACACACAAAGACCAAGACCGTATTCATCCATTAAAATGCAACACAACCATACATTTAACATTAGGGATTTTTCTGGCAAACGTTTGTGATTGATGGAGAGAGTTATGTGTGAGGGAGGATGGAATTAAAGGACAAAGTATGGCAGGATTACCAAGGAAGGAACAGAGACAGTGACTGAAAAATGGCAGTAGAGTGAATGCCGGTGGAAAGCACCAACGTATGTGCATGGAAAGAAAATGATGGAATGGAGTGAGAGCAGGAGAAAGACGGAATGCAGGTTAGAGAAGCGTGAGATGGGATGAAGAGAAAGTGTGACTGAGAAGAATGAGAAAGTTAGACACAGTCTACACTTATCGTCCGGATTTGGCGGCAGTCAACGGGAGATACACAAGTGACGTAAATCTCCTGTTGGCTTCACTGTGTCTGCTCCACATGCTGTCCACACTGCACTGTGCCGAAGGGAACAGCGTTCCCTTCAAAGCAGCGCTATGCCACTTACTGGGGTGGTTTTCCTATGTCAATTACTGGATCGACTGAGCAGGTCTACACAGACCGCTCAGTCAATCCAGAGACATCGAACTGACAGCGGCAAATTTGCCGCCATCAATGTACACCCAGCCTTAGAGTGGATGAAAGAATAAGTGAGGTGAAAGAGGAGCAGTGAGTGAAGAGGAAGAATGAATACAGAAAACAGGAATAGATGAAGAATCACAAGTGGGAGTGAGGGTTTGAAAGAAGAGAATCAGTATTAAGTATTTATTACTTATCTATTTAGTTTTTCCTTTATTTAGCAAAGTGTGTAGTAATTGTAGATGGTCATTACTTGACATGTACAAGTCCAGTATCAGCTGTGCCCTTTGGCAAGGAAGTTGTAGCTCTGGTAACAACCAGCATGGAACTTATAGGGAGGAGCACAGGTTGCAGGACAGAAGAGCCGTTCTGGAGGAGGAACCAGGAAGTCAGTCTGTATGCACATGGCTAGAATGCTAACTCCAGTTGTAGCATGACTAAGCAGTTCTCTTAATAAAGAGCCAGTATGGTGGCAACGGTCAGTCTAGTTCAGGGGAGGACAAAATCTAGCCCGTGGCCCAAATCCAGCCCATGTAACATTTCTGTCTGGTCCGCCACGCAGAAGCGTAGCTACAGGTGGGCCATGGCCCACCCACTTTGAAAGCAGGCCCACCCAATCCATTGCTTCTGCTGCCAACGCTCTGCTTAAGCTACCCTGGAGCATCAGACAGCTTTCAGCTGGTTGACAACTGAATTTCTGTCTTCCGGTCATGTGACTGAAAGCCGGAAGGGGCCCGGGGCCAGGCCCGCAACCACTTACCAAAATTCATGGAGTGGCTCTTCTGCAAAAATTATTCCCCGCCCCAGTCTAATGAGACCCACAGCAAGGAAGAGAGTGATTAACAGGCAAACAAAACAACACGTAGAAACATAGCAAACAGGCAGCACGGACACAGACAGACCACTGTGAATGCTGGATTTCCCAACAAAAATCCTTGCATAAGCATTGAAGCAATGGAGGCAAGAACTGAGTCTGTATACAGAGCTGGCTATGGTGCAGAAAGATGAGAAAATGAAAATAAAAGTTTACTACCCCACAGGGGAAGAAAGGGCGAGAAATGAGCGAGACACAGCTGCCATGCATAATGCCTAAAACACTGGAGCAGTTGATACAAGTGTTTGATAAATAACGTGACCCCAGACAGAAAGACTGTAAAAAGATACTGAGGGTGTTTTTTAAACCCAAAACCCAGAACCAGGAGAGGAAATAGACACGTATATACAGAACTGAGAATTCTGGCATCATGTTAACTTTGGAGACACTAAAGATTCCTTAAAGATAAGCTCATTTGTGGGACAGACACCTGATTCCAGCTTATAGGAGAGACTGTTGAGAGAAACAGATCTATCCAAGAGAAATGCTTCCAAACAGCAAGGGCAGACGAACTGTCCAGGGAAAGAATCAAAACAATAACAGCCACTAGAGCAGAACAAGTATACAGGATTAAGCTAAAGAAACAGAGATAGCAGGACAGAAAGACCAAATGAGTGTACAGTCATCATGCTCCCTTGCATATACTGTGAAAAGCCACACAAAAGGCAAAACAAAAAATGCCTAACCTATGAACAATGGTGCAAGGGATGTGGGAAACAGAAACATTTTATGTTCCAGTGCTGCAGCCATCCCAAGATGGAAAAGCAGCAGTACATGCAGCAATTAAGAACATGAAGAAGGCGGCTGCCAGGCATTCAAATGCTATGTTTGCAGCCATGCTCTTAGATAAATGACTAGTTCTATTCCTGCTGAATTGTGGAGGCAGCTGCAATGTAATGCTAACGACACTGATAAACTACAATATTAGACTGGAGAAACAGAACCAAAAGCTGATGATGTATCATAAAACCATTCTGAAGCCAGTAGGTAAATACAGATTGTCAATAAAAAACCTACAAAATGAGATATCACTTGAAGCTCGTATTAACTAACACACACAAGAGTACCGCCCACTGCAACAAAGCAATGCAAAGCATGGATCTGATCGCAGTACACTACCAGAATATCCTCAACATGAGAGAGAAAGGAGAACAGTCACTGTGGGCTCTGTCCAGTATTTTAACAGAATATAAGGACATCTTTAATGGAGATGGACACATAGAGGGCACACTGAAGTTAGAAACAGACCCCCATGTGCATCCCATGAGACTACTGAAACTCAGAGTTCCATTAGCCCTGGTGGAGCCACTGAAGAGAGAACTAATCAGCCTGCAAAGAAGATAGTTTTCCTAGAGCTCAAAGCTTTCTAAAGCTCTCAGCTTCCCACATTGCCTCTTAGGTTGGTGGAAGTGCTCCTGGTCAGAATTCACTCCACCAACCCAAGGAGGGCAGTGTGAAGTGGTGGCTGTAAGTTGACCTTAGATTGACTTATTTTTTAAGTGTAGACAAGACCTTGAGAGCAGTAGACAAGTAACTCGAGAGCAGTTTACAAAAGTACATACATGTACTCCTAAGCCAACCTGTAAACATAAAAAACACCCCAACATTGCATGTGTGTGTTCTATTTGCTTTATGCTTTATTGAAGTACTGCAATAATCTTAGTCTTCAGAGCACATCAAAATTCCAAATGTTAAGTACTACACTATATGTAACAGGATTTCTACATGGAAGTAAATGCTTTATTTTTGCTACAGGCCACAAAGCCTTCAGCTCAATGTATGCTTTCTTTCTTATGTTATGCAGATTTAATGTCTCCTCCACAATACAACAATTCCTCGATGAATTCAGCAGAAATGAATTTTTAAAAGTTTAGATTTGCGCTGTTAGGACAAGGCAGGTAATGACAGGATCCAGGGCAAACAGAGCATTCTTGGAATACCAACTCAAATGCACCAGTGAACAATGAGCAATGACACGAGGCACCACTATATACAAGTGGCTCGTTTACTTTGTTATCAAGAGAAGTTTTCAAATGTGAGCCATGTCCTGTTCAAAGTAACAAAGCATTCCACAGGTGTGTGAACAGATTGTCAGGAACTGGAATAAGGCTCCACCCACTTCCATGCCTCCTCCCCTTGTATTCAAACCTCTTAAATAGACAGACCCAAGACACACCCTGTTTACATCTAAATAAACTCAAACTCCAGAGTGATTAGTAAATAACTAAGACACACATACTCTCTCTGTGCCACAGGGCATGTTACAACATCAAGTCCCTTTAAAATGCTTTGTAATTAGCTTTAAAGAAAGTTTGTACATTATCACATATGAAAGAGACCTGAAAAAGAGCTCTGCTTAGCTTGAAAGCATGTCTTTCACAAACAGACCGTGGCCCAGTAAAAGATATCTCACATACGAAAGAGGCATAATTTATGTTACTCCATGACAATACATCAAAGGTTAACTTCTGGTAATTTTTTTTTTTTAAATAAATGTTTGATTCAAAAATCTAAGAAAGGAAAAAGTTACTTATTTGCTTTGATAAAGAATGTCATAGTGAATCCAAGTTACAGGTTTCATGATTGTTATTCATTTGATTCTTAACAGCTCACCTATCACTAGAGTCACCAAAACTCAGTTACTTAGTAATGTTCTTTTGCCATAAATATACAATAAGTATTAGTAATGCTTTGTACTTCTATACGCCTTTTACCCAAGGATTACAAACCACTTCACAAACATTTATTAATTAAACCTAGTAATACCTATGTGAGTTAAAGACACATTGTGACAATCATCTTGCAAATGGGGAAGCTGAGGCATGGAGAGGTTAAATAACTTGTGCAAAATTATTTATTTGCATGACCATAGGGCCTGCGAATCCCTGTCATGGACCCCATTGTGCAAGGTGCAGTACAAACAGAACAAAAGGATGGTCCCTGCACCAAAAAGCTCACAATTTAAGTGTAGTATGAGAGAGAACAGATGGATAGACAGATAGATTGACAGAGGAGTACAAGGAAACAATGAGATAATATTGGTCAGCAAGATAAGCTGTGGTCTTAATACATCAGCAGTGTAATTGCTGTCAAATTTTTGTAGGCATCACCGAAAAGAGGAGTTTAAAGGAGGGATGTGAAGGAGATCAATGAAGTGGTTTTGCAAATGTTTACAGGGAATATTCTCCCAAGCATGAGGGCTGATCGGGGCAGCATGGGAGACAGCACAAAGGTCTATATTTGAAAATTTAACATGAGGGAGATGGAGGCTGGCATCACAACTGGAAGCAGGAGTTGACCTTTTAATACTAACAGAGATGCCAGAGTGGGGACAGACTATGAAGGACCTTGAAAGTGAAGACAAGCATCTTATGTTAATATGATACAAAAATGGAACAGGTAATCACCGGCACAGGTTGGAAAGGAACCTGAGAATTGATATACATATACTTACCACCCTGTTCTTTGCAATGTATACTGTATTTAACTGTGTTTTTCCTATGTGACCACTCTACCACAGGATATCAAACCAGTATTTCAACAAAGTTCTAGACTATAATCCATACTTCATCTATATTTGCCTAGGATAACAGCTCCAATCCTGACCGTCACCTCTGTAAAAAAATATGAGGCAATCTTAACAACAGGAATTGCTATCATCCTGCCAACAACAACAGCATATCACAATTTGACATCTAATTTGTTAACCGTTCCATACACACACACTCCACATCTCAGGCTTATCCCATAAAATATCAATCATTGCAGAACATATTTTCAGGGTTACTTATCTCATACTTTTATCCTCTCTTCCAAATTTTTAATTAATTATGTCAAACAAATACTGTAAACCACTTTTGTTGCTCCTTCTGATTACAATAAAGGTTTTGTCCACAAATCACAAAACAAAACTTATGTCTAAAGGATTCAACAACACCTTGGATGCTGTCCTTTTTGTTCCTAGACACTGCAGTATTGGATCCCAAATGAGGGTCTTCACAACACTGGAAAATGTAAAACAACATGTGATTCTTTAAAAGTAGACTAGCATTTTAGTGCGAATGGTGTAACAAAGCTTTATTTTGTACTGTGTCTTTCATACAATTTGTATTCTCAAATGTGTTGTAGTCTGAAGAGTCTGAAAAACAGACTCGTTAGACAGGAGTATGCATTCAAATATTTCTTTTAGATATTTAAAAAAAAATCTTTAACATGACATGGGATGAAACAAGTTTGCCTCACAGGATCTGAAATAGCCACAATGTTTCCATCCAGAATCCAAGATATACAAAGCAAACTTACCTATTTCTGACTGGAATATATGGGAAGAGTGATTTTATTTTTCATCTCAAGTATTTCATAAAAGCTCAGCTGATTTTTTTTCAAAATTCAATGCAAAGGCACCCAACCCTGCCACTGACTGCATGTGTTCACCTCACCCCTGCTCCTGAACTAGTCAACAGTATAAAAAGGGCCAAATTCATCTTTATACAGAGACCAAGCATAGAAAATTTCTCCTAAAAGGAACTTTGAGAAAGCAAAGAGTAACTGGAAAAGTAGGACTATTATAGAAACAACTCAATCTTAACTGCAGCACTGGCTATGATGATACTTGGTACTTATCAGAGGCAAAGCCAAGAACAAAATCTAGATCTTCAGATGCCCACTCCTGGGTTCTAATCACTAGAAAAGCCCCCATTTTACATTTAACACTGTATGTCATTAACGACCAAAAGTGAACCAGATAAATTATAAAAAAGAAAATGCCTGTAACTGTTACACTGACACTCAATTCTTGAATAATTGTAATACAGAGAAGAATGCTCAAAAAGAAAGCCACACTTTGTTTACCCTAGTTATCAGTGTTATATTAGCTGATCAGTCACGGCTGTACCTGCAAACCTGCTAACTGAGCGGCTGACTTCCCCTGAAGGCACAGAGTGTGAGCCACAAAAGCATTCAAGTCCTCCAGAGAGAGACTGTCCACCTGAAAAAGAGATAAAAAAATCTGAGCTGTAACCTACAGAAGAAAAACCTTTCTGCAAATTGATCTTTATCACTGTATAAACACAGACCTAGGGCAGTGGTGAAGGAGTGACATTCCAGCCACTAAGGATTTAGATAAAGAAAGAATACAGTACTTACTTTCACAACTCCATATGTGTGGCTTTGTATTGTTTCCACTTTCACCAACTCTACTCAAAAGATAACATTCACATTCTCCCTCTTCTTTTTGGGCAGGGGTGGGCAAACTACCTGGCCCTCCAGCTCAACCTATGGACCCCAGAAACACTGCAGAACAATGGCGCCCTCCTAGCCTTGCATCTCCCCTCCCTGCCCCTCTCCCACCAAGTGGGCCCAGTGGCACCCTGGCTGGAGCGTGGCAGCTGCTCCCCCCTCCCAGCCTTACCCGTTCCCCCCGACCCTCACCCACCACATGGGCCCAGTGGTGCCTTGACTAGAGCTGCTCCCAGCCCCAAGCAGCACCACATGGCGGCCATTCCCCCTGCACAGGCCTGTCCCTTCCTCCCACCCCTCTGTATGGCCTGCCATTCAATCTATACACAGATGTGGTCTACAGGCCAAAAAGTTTGCCCATCCCTGTTTTAGGGCCTTTATAACTAGTACCAACAGGACAACTACCAGAAACTACAATACCAATAGCATTCCAATAATGATGTTTTTTCAGAGGTATAAAATATCTTGACAGTACAAAATCACTCTACAACTAGGATCCCAAAATGAAGACTAAATGAATTAGCCACAGTTGATGGCTATTTTGATTTATCTTCAGTACATATGCTCCACTGACCATCAACAGAAGATATGCAAAATTAGTTACATTATTTAAAATGGGTGTGTCGGTAAAAATGACAAGATGTTTTAGAAAGAGAAAGCTTTCTTCACAAGTAAATTTCCAGATTATATTAATCCTTCATTGGTTAGAGTGTGGGGAGGAGGTGGGGGGAGGGCTGGATTTTTGTTAGGAGGAATTTGAAAACTGGGGGGAAAATCATCCTCTTATGAAGAGCATCCCAAATGACACTAGGGGAGGAAAACTCATCTAGTTGTTTTCTTCAGATACTTCTAATGGGGAAGAAGAAATGTGGTCTGCTTCTGTGGAAGAAGCAAGGGTTCCACTTCTTCCCTAATCCATGGGTTTCTGGAATCTGACAGAGGCAAAGGGTCTTCAGTGTGGAAGCCCTAGACTCTGCACCAACAACTGGCCCCTACACCCATTGAGTTCTTTCTGCAGCACAAGTCCAACCAAGTTATGATCTTCTACTTCTCCCCCCAAAAGACTGCCCACTTAACCTGTGCATATATGTCAATGCTGAGTACTTGCTAATATTGCTGTTGTTATAAGGTTTTGAGTTATACTGTGAAAGAGATCATTGTGATATGTACAGTGTGTTTCCGTATCAGTTGGAAACAGGAAAACATTTTATGTGAAGATATGGAATCTGCATTGTCAGTGAAAACATAACATGTAGGGGCTCAACTACAATTAAGAGGTGTTCCAAAATTTGGCATTCCCTTGCTTTTAAGGTTTTTCTTTGGGGGGTGGAGGAGGATGTTACACTTATCCAGCCATGGTCCCTTTTAAACAAAGTTTGTTTATGGAATTAATACTATTTTATTAAATTTCAGAAAAGTGGAGGAGGGGAAAGAGGGTAGGTAGGTCAACGGGGAAAAAAAACAGAAGAGGAGAAACCCAGAGAGAAACCATCTACTGTAACTTCATTTACTCTTCCTAAATAAAAGTACAATCCACCCACCCTAGATACAAATGACACCACCATAACTCTGGAAGACTTTGTATTATGAACTTCTGCTGAACCATTTGAAAAACCTCTTTCTTTTGAAGGTCTATTAAACCTTCCACAAAGCAGGGTTGGGTAATAGATATCAGAACAGTGTAACATTGCAAAGTACTTCTGCCATTCATTAACTCCACCCAAGCGTAAGTTACTGACTGGCTGCTAAAATCTGATAATATTCTTACCAACCCCAAATTACATCCTCCCCTATTTTTATTTTCAAGGCAGGTGTTATCTTTGTGTAAATGGCAGCCAGGGAAAATTACTAAACCTGAAAACCCTAGTATGCGCAGCCAACAGAAAGTGTGATTTTTAACTACAGAATATTCATTAATTCTTCCAGAATTTTGTTCTAAAAGAGGGAGCCCCCAACAAACGTCTATATTTTGCTTTTTGGCGTGTGTATTTCTTATTGTGCTATACAAAATCAGCCAGATATCTTAAAAGCTAATTAAAATGTCAAAATATTCATTTCTGAGAAATGCTTTATTTAGCATTTCCTCCTGATTTGATGAAGCATTTGTCACACATCCAGTATCAGAGCACTTATAATTTCTTAAATAGCCTCAAAAGATAAATCAGGCTTCACCTCCCCCAAGACCATTCATGACTTGATCTTTAATCTCACCTGTCCTATTCAGATTTTTTAAGAATAGTTTTACTGCTTGGCCTTTATTTTTAACATTTTATTCTTAATTCAGAGACGTTTAATTGGTGCTCATACAGAGAGGAATGTGTTGCTCTTCGCTTCTAAATTGATACGGTTGATTTAGAGAGAAAAGCTTTCGAGTTTACACAACACTCTTCTTCAGGTTTGGGAAACGTAAGTGCAACAGCAAAACACAAGGTGGAACAGATTGTTTAGCATACATGTTGTAAAACACCATCCAAGGTGAAGTGGGCAGTTAAAACCTCTGCAGTCCTAGGACAAAGGAGAGTTAGTGGATTACAGATTGTTGTAATGAGCCTTAAATCCAGTATCTTTACTGAGTCTGTGATTTTTAGTGTCTAGCAAAGTTATGAATTTAAGCTCCCAGAGTACTTGTCTTTTGAAGATGTTTTGCAGGTTTTCTTTGAGGTTGAGATCTGAGAGGTCAGACATGGAGTGAATGTTTTGAGAAAAGTGTTCACCTACAGGTGATAGTGTTTTCATCTTTTATTGTTTTTCTTTGTGACTTCATTGGACAGCGTAATAATTGTCTCATTTCACCAACATAGCTGTTATTGGGGCATGAAGTGCACTGGATTAGGTATACCACATGTTGTGACAGGCATGTGTAGGACCCATCGATCTTGAAAGGTGTCTCATGGGGGGGACTGATCATCATAGCAGTGGAAATAGAACAACTGTCTGCAGGTTTTGCCTCTGGCAGGGTCTCGTGCCACTTTTGGTGTGTCCTATTCTGTTTTGTGGCAAGCTTGCTCCTGATGATGAACTTGGCAAGGTTGGGGGGTTGTCTGAAGGCCAGAAGAGGGGGTTTGGGAAAGATTTCTTTCAAGATATGATCCTCACAGAACATGAGTTGTAATTGTTTGAATAATACCCTATATGGATTCCATTGTGGGATGGTAGGTACAGCTAGAGGTGTGCAGTTGGAGGGTTTTTCCCCCCATATTCAAACAGGTTCTCTCAGGTTATTTGGATGCACTGTTACTCTGTTGATTTATGTAGTGAATCTTCAATCTTTGAGAAATTCTTTTTATGCTCCTTAAAAACAGCCTTCTTAAAGTTTTCATTAAATACATGAAAAATAAATATTGAGAAAGCCAGACAGTCAATCCATATGCTGGTTCTTACAAAAGTTAAAGTAAGTTACAAGAATGAACAAGTGACAGCAATTTCCTTCTGTTGCCTTTCTTAGTGTAGACATTGGAGAGATAGAGTTGGGAAACTGGCATCATTTTTTGTCTCTTTGAAATTAACTTTCAAATATAACTAAAAAACAACTTCTAACCAGTACATGCCTTAAAACATATATACATCAGGGTGTTATGCTGCACCCTCCTGTGTGCAGATCCATCTGATCCCCAGTGAGAGCAGGAGGTGATAATTAAGGGTTAAATATTCACTAGATGGAGAGAGATTGGGACTGCTAAAACTGTAGTTAAAACCCACATATGAAACTCCTTCAAATGCTCAGAGTGACAAATATGGGCAAAGGATGGAAGCTGGAAGAGAGGAAGGTGATCAGGAACAGTCGGCATGGATTCACCAAGGGCAAGTCAGCTCTGACCAACCTGATTGTCTTTTATGATGAGATGACTGGCTCTGTGGATGTGGGGAAAGTGATGGACATGATATACCTTGATTTTAGCAAAGCTTTTGATACAGTCTCCCACAGTATTCTTATCAGCAAGTTAAAGAAGTATAGGTTGGATGAATGGACTATAAGGTGGACAGAAAGCTGTCTAGATCATTGGGCTCAATGGGTAGTGAACAAGGGCTTGATGTCTAGTTGGCAGCCAGTAACAAGCTGAGCATCCCAGGGGTCAGTCCTGGAGCTGGTTTTGTTCAACATCTTTATTAATGATCTGGAAGATGGGGTGGATTGCACCCTCGGCAAGTTTGCAGATGACCCTAAACTGGAAGGAGTAACAGATACGCTGGAGGACAGGGACAGGATACAGAGTGACCTAAACAAATTAGAGGGCTGGGCCAAAAGAAATCTGATGAGGTTCAACAAGGACAAGTGCAGAGTCTTGCACTTAGGATGGAAGAATCCTATGCACTGCTACAGTCTGAGAACCGACAGCATTTTGGCAGAAAAGGACCTGGGGGTTACAGTGGACATGAAGCTGGATACAAATCAACAGTGTGCCCTTATTGCCAAGAAGGCTAATGACAGACTGGGCTGCATTAGTATGAGCACTGCCAGCAGATTGAGGGAAGTGATTATTTCCCTTTCTTCGGCACAGATGAGGCCTCTTTTGGAGTACTGTGTCCGGTTTTGGGCCCCCTACTACACAAAGGATGTAGACAAATTGGAAATAGTCCAGCAGAAGGCAACAAAAATGATTGGGGGCTGAAGCACGTGACTTATGAGGAGAGGCTGAGAGAACTAGGCTTGTTTAGCCTGCAGAAGAGAAGAATGAGGGGGGGATTTGATAGCAGACTTTAGCTACCTGAAAGGGAGTTTCAGGGAGGATGGAACTAGGCTGTTTTCAGTGGTAGTAGATGGCAGAACTAGGAACAATGGTTTCAAGTTGCAGTGGGGGAGGTCTAGGTTGGAAATTAGGAAAAACTTTTTCACTAGGAGGGTGGTGAAGCACTAGAATGGGTTACCTAGGGAGGTGGTAGAATCTCCATCCTTAGAGGTTTTTAAGGTGCTGCTTGACAAAGCCCTGGCTAAGATGATTTAGTTGGGGTTCTACTTTGAGCAAGGCGTTGGACTAGATGATCTCCCAAGGTCCTTCCAACCCTAATCTTCTATGAAAAGTTCCCAGTGAAAAAGCCTTCACTCTACCTACAGTGCAGATTTCAATAGAAACCAGAAGGGTCAGGGTGTTGGCTGCAAGTATCTTTAGCAGACATTCCATTTCTTTGTTTTTAGGGAATGATATTTTGGATATAAAACAGAAAGGGTAAATATGACCCACACAGTTAGCTCCAAACAGGCAAGGGACTGTGTTGGCCAAAACGCAAATAGAATAACTGACAGGGGGTTTGTATCCCCCCTGCCAGTATCAGAGAGGAAACACTGTGAAGATTAAGGCCTGGTCTACACTAGACTGTTTTGTTGACCAAAGTGCAAGCAAGCACGCACACACACCTGCCAAAAAACTGCCATGTTTTTTCAACAAACTAAAACTACCTTGATGAGAGGTGTAGGGCTTATGTCAGCTTAGTTAAGGTGACCAGTGTCAATGTAGACACTGTCTTCCTTACATTGGCTGTGGGGCTGTCATTCTTGTTAATTTCACCAATCCACTGGAGCATTGAAACTGACAAGAAAGCTCCCCTGAGAGCTGCGAGCAGCCTGGGTGGCTGGACCCCACTCCGGGCTGGGAGCAGGCCAGAAGCCTGGACACTTCTCCACTAGCTCCCTGGCAGTTTTGTCAATTTCACACTGAGCCGTGATATTGACATGGTTGCCTTGTTCTTGCAGAGTGGGGAACAGAAGGCCAGGTGGCTTCCCCAGGCTCCCAGTAGGGAATGGGCAGGGGAGAAGCCCTGTGCTGCTTTTCCGCCCATTCCCTGCCAGGAGCTGGGGCAGCCTTGTCAATTTCACAGCTGACCTATGTTAGGTAGCCTTATTTTTCTGGTGTAGACAAGGCCTAAGATACCTCCCCAGCATACACAAACAAATACCTGGGGCTGAAGGAAGGGAAGGAGGAGACACAACCTCTTGCTTCAGGGTAGTAAGGAGTCCTAGTGCCTTGAAGGGAATCTCGGAGTCATAATGCCCAGATCAGGGAAATATGCTCTCTGCTCACCCTTATCAGCGAACCAGAGGTAGCAGACAGCATGGACAGTAGCTCCAGCCAAAAGTGAGAACACTGAGGCAGCTGCAGTGCACTGTCAAATCTATGGCAACCATCCAGTGGTGAGAAATGTACAAGTAAAGTGTGCTTGGGAGATGACGGAAGTAACTACAGCCAGAAAGTAATTACAGCAAGGAAATAATAGATTTAAAAGTGGTATTCACAAACAGGTTAATACGATACTGATAAAACAACATTTGCACAACCATAGCACAGCACATCACACAATAATCACTGTTACTTCTATTTACAGGTGGTTTATGCAAATGTAAAGGACTCAGAGCCTGGTGGGGGGGGAGGAGGGAAAGAACTGCTGTTCACCTTGACTCAGTTTGCAGGGATCAAAAGGCCAACCCAGCTGTGTGGGGCATCAATACGCTTTCCACTCTCTTCAGAGAAGCTGAGGACAGGCCCAAGAGATCCCGGGTCCTGACTTCCAAGGAGGTGGGGAAGGGAATGGAATTTGGCTACAGGGAAAGTTTGAAAAACTTCCCTTGCCTGTGACCACTCTGCTGTTAAAAGCAGTGCATAGTTGAGAGCTTCTTCACAGGGAGCCAGGCCTGCTTTATTTCTCCCTTTTGTCTAAAGAGTTGCTTCCTGGAATACTCCAAAGGGGGGTTGAGATCATCCACCCATCACCAGGGCAACTGGCACCTCAAGGGACAAATGGACATGAAACACACTTCCTAGAAGCCAGATGGGAGGTGGCAGTGTGAGGACCAGGTCTCAAGTTCACACCCAAAGGTTTTGGGGTGACAGACGTAAGAAGATGTGTGTGAGAGTTCCACCTACAGAACTGCCCCATACGCTCCAAAGAAAGAAAATATATGACATGGTTGTCAAATGACTCTGTACAGATTTATAAATGATGTATTCTGACTTGTTAGCAGAATGCTTATTGTATGAATTGTTGAAATGTGAAATTAGGCAAAGTAATGGCAGAAACGCCAGCCAGGGAATAAGTCATGTGTTCCCCTAGGATGCTAGTCAAGCAGCCCAGTTACACTTTCCTTATGGGACAGATGTGACAGATACATAAACTTAACATAATATGATCCCTCTGGGTTTGTAGTATCACTGGGAGTTAGGGATTGTATGCAACTACAGGGGGAAGGTTACCACAATGTCTCCAGAAACCAAAAACAGTGGGAGGTGATTAAGACAAATCACTCAGGTAGTAAGATACCCAGAGAAGAACCCCTTGGGGAGGTTCACATATACTAGTTCAAACTGAGCTGTCCAGAAACCATCAGGCAAAAAAAAAAAGGACTTTTCTATAAAAAGCTGGATTCATACCTACTCGTGGCTTCTTTCTGATCCAGCAAACAGACAGCACATCCTGCCCAGGGACCCCCACCCTTAGGGAAGGGCTGGAAAGACTTTGGTCTTGTAGGGCCTCATAAGACTGATAGATGACATCTGGCAAGTGTTGAGCATTTGCATGGGAACTTTTGTTTTTAATGTTTTATTTGCAATGCTTTAACCCTAAGAATAAATATGCTTGCTTCATGAAGGCTGTTCGATAAACTGTATATATTGTTATAGCCCCTGGACAGAGGTTAACCACAAGTGCCAGACCTGCTGGGGAAACCACACTGAGATACAGAGGGACTATAAGCCTAAACCTTCCATCTGGAGGGAGAGAGAGACAGATCTCTGCCCAAAAGAGGTGAGAAACTGGGGGCTGGAAACCTAAAGAGAGTGCCCTCAAGGAAGATCAGGAAGTGTCTGTGTGTGTGGGTGTGGGGGGCGGGGGGAGAGGAGGGAAGTGCAGTTAACTCTGAAATTGTGACACAAGTTGTTGTTTTTTAATTTGTCTGCTGACCAAGCGGGACGGGAGCCCAAGTTTCTTCACAGATTATTTTGCTAGCCTTTCTCTTAGTCCTACCCAATCACCACCCCCAAGATATTAGTGTCCAGGGTATCCAGGATAAAGTGATACATAGTTAACACAGTCAAAATTATGTCAGCTCTAATTCAACAAAGCACTTAAGCGTTTGCTTATGCACTTTCTCATTAATAATCTGATCTGTAAAATACATGCAATCACTGAAAGGGGAAAAAGTGGTTATGGAGCACATTTGTACAATTCCCATTCGATCTTTTTAAGTGCAGAAATCTTAGTTTGGGTGAATTCATGTGGCTGAGGAGAGTAACAGAAAATTAAGATGACCCCATTTTCACATATAAATAAAAATCTATTATTGAGAAAACAAAAGTCAGAACAAATTATATTTTAATCAAAAAAGTATTCAGTGTAAAAGGAAGTACAAAAAGTTGATCATATTAAATTATAGTAATAACACCTTTTTGTACTAATAAAACAAGATATTTGTCAGTTCGCTATTTTAAAAGGTGACTAAAATTGTAAAAATGTGTAAAAAATCTCTTAGAAATGAAAGCAATGAATTAATATCATATTCAGTCCTAAAATGCTTTTGGTTTTCATTGTTCTAGGTACCCCATAGGCAGCAAATATTTTAAAGTAACAGAAGAATTACATTATTTCTTATTAAAGTCAGATAAGAATTTGTATTTGCAAGAGAGTATTTCAATGTGAGAACTGCTATAGCCACTCATCATGGCTTTGAACCAGGAGAACTGACAAAAGGTGGTGAGAACAGGTCATGGGAGCAGATCAGGCGGCCAAGATTGGCCATAGGAACAGACAGCCTTGGTTAGCAGAGATTTTCTTTTTCAAAAAAAACATGACACGCAAGAAACAAAAAAAAAAACAGCCACAATTTACAAGGAGAGCCAGGTATATAGGGAAAATCCTAAGATTACATTTTAAGTTAGTTATTTTTTCTTAAGATGCCCAAAGGTCTTTGCCAGGGGCATTCAAAAGTTAAGATGTATTATTTAGGAAATTTAGTATTTTCTCATACAGCATGACATGAGTAAACTGGAGTAACTAAAAAATACTGTAATATAATACTATTAATTTCATCAGCTATGCTTGGGCTAAAGATCAAGAGATAAACTGGCACTGATTTTTAGTAAAGAGCAGCTGAAAAGACAACTGCACTTGTGAGCTGCAAGAACTGGTTACAAAGTAACCATTCACTTTACCTGCAAAATGAGGTAAATCAGCAGGCAGCAGACAGCTGCAATAGGTGCATCCAGCAACTGGAGTTCCTCCACCATGTCCTGAAGGTGAAAGCATGCCAGAAATGTGCTATATCGTAGTGTTTCAACCTCTGGTCCTCTAGTGAGCCACAGGGTTCTCAAACTAGGTGTTCCATCTACAAAAGAAATCCATTATTTTATCTTTGCAGTAGCAAGGTAAGACATATTTTGCCTATTAAATTAATCTCTAAAAGGAAACACTTGTTCTGCTCTTTAAGTTTGCAAGGACCAAAATGTGAAAATTAACTGAATTTACATTTGTAAGAAAATTTGGTTTTGAAAAAAAAACAAAGGGCTGCAACCTAAACAAGTTCCACTGAAGACAGTCACACCTACACCTGGGGAAAGTGTGGGCAACTCCGAGCCAAAGGGGATTCATCCCTTGGGACAGCAGGCTTTGTTTGCACTACTGCTCTTCTCCTAGGAGTTCCAGTGTGTAAGGACAGGTCAGCTTTACCTTGAAACAAGGGTTTGATAGGAATCGGAGTATCTCCTGAGTGGTTAATCAGTGCATCCTCAGGAATTGTGATCATGCGCCTCTCTGGGCCAGCACCTACTTTTAGGAATGCCACTGGCATTCTCCTGGCAGAGCACTGATTACAGGAATTTCTGCCACTGCAATTCCCCTTGAGCACTCCATTACTGTCAGCCCTCTTCATAAGGTCCAGTGGCATAGTCCAGAGCTAAATCAAACCCATCAGGGTTTTATTTATTCCCTGAAGTACAGTATGATGTCACTACTAGTAACTACTACTAACACATACATGCATTATGAGACCAATTATGTCATCATGTTATATCAATCTAGGCATTTATAGTGGACTCTTCAGTATGGTAACTAAGGCTCAAATCCACAGAGGTACTTAGGCTCCTAATTCCCATTGCTTTCAATGGAAGTTAGGAGCCTAACTAAATACCTCAGAGGATCTGGGCCTAAGTGCCTGATGTTTACATCACTTTGCCACCTCCCAATCTGTGAGGAACTTGGAAAATGCACAATTTGTTTTCCACTCATATTTAAACCACTGTTAAAATAAATAGTATTATGGGTGAAAAGCCAGGAGGTGGAATATCTAGTCAGCTGTGCCAAAGAACCCCAATTAAAGAAACATACCTACTGTAAAGCAATGTTGCTTTTGTTGTTGAACAAACAGAGAGGTGCTAGTTTTAAGACTGGACAGACAAAGCTACATTTGGTAACATCTTCCTTTATGAGCAGCAGTAACTGCACTCCACAATTAGAGCCACTTGGCCACAATTAATGATTAAAGTGTCAAAGTACTAAGATCTAGATGGTTGATGTGCTTATTTAGCAAAGAACGTCATTAACCAAATGGTACTGTGCCTAGAGATAGACTAAAAAGCAAATCCTTAAATATTTTCCTCTCTCACCTCCAGAATGTTTATTTATATTCTTAAGACTATGGTTCCTTCCCATCAACAGATGTCAATCATATAAACAAGAATGGTTCATGCAGCCTTGACAAAGTTCTTTGCACTTTACGATACCAAATAAATGGTGATTTTTCAGTCTTCAATGACTTTGTAGGAAAAATATTCTTCAGTAATACACTGATATTATATTAATTAGCAAGACTGATTTGCACTAAAATACAGACTAAAAATACCACACACAGAAGTGATAGTGTCATTTTATACAGCATTGATGAGACCTAGAAAATTGGGTCCAATTCTGGGAATCACTGCATCAGAAAAAAGTTGACAAACTGGAAAGAGTTCGGAAGAGCAACCAGAGAATGACTTGCGAGGAAAAAAATAAAAATGAAACAGTTATGCAGCTCTCCTCTGGATATGCAGACACACTAAACTCCAAGAGTCAGTTAATAGAAAGTACTCTCTCTCTCATCTCTAATTTCTAAGATTTTATAAGTGAATTTTATTTCAGGAGTGTAGATAATTTTACTATCCTCAAAAACAGCAATGCTTAACAATTGCAGTGATAATGGAAATCCTGTTATATGAGACTGAAATGAAGATCCAAGGACTGGCTCTTCCACAATACACCCTTTTGAGAAGTACAATGTACGTGCATGCAAGTATGCTGAAAAATCTCAGCAAAAAAATCAATACATCTCCTCTGTAAAAATTACTGATTTCACCATCAATGAAATCCAGTTGTGCCGTGAGAAGAGGGACTTGGGTGTTACAAGTTATTTACACCTGTAAAGGAAACATAACTCTGTCTTCTAACAGAACCTGCCAACCAACAACATTTCTATACAAGGATCTCCAAGCATTTTACAAGTAATTAAACTCACAATGCTTCTAGGAGTTAGCCATTATGTATCTCATTTGACAGACAGGTAAATGGAAATGCAGCAAAGTTTAATTACTTGCCTAAGGTCTCACCCAGAGTCTGTAGCAAAACCAAGATGAATACATAGAAGTCCTGATTGCCAGTTCTTTGTTCTAACCACTAGACTACACTGCCTCTCTGCTAGATTTAACAATAACTATAATACATTCCTGAGGAAAGAGAGTAGTTTATTTGGCTATGGAAGAAAAATAAATTCTTCTAATAGTGCTGGATATTCTTATTTAGGGCTTGTCTACACGATGCCACAATTGGTACTTTTCTAAACATAAAGAGACATTTTAGTCAACATGTGAAAAGATCATTAATCAAATTAATTTTTCCTTTTAATTCACATGCTAAAATACATTTTATATTTAAATGTGATCATGCATGAAGTATTCATAAAAAACCTCACATGCATAGTAAGTCTATTTTCGTTGGCTGAGCTTCAGTAATTGATTTATGGTAAGCAAGTAATGCATTCAGACACAAACTGGTGGAATGTATTAACACCTCAATGTCATTAAACTCTAGGTTTACATGAAGGTACTGTATAAATTTACATCAACCTAGAGTCACATCACCACATGGTACACGTACTGCATGTGTCGTATATAAGCAGCACAGTTTAAAATAAAAAATACAGCTTCTCAACCTAAAGAAATAAATAATGAGAGTTGAAGTGTGGCTTTATAGTAAAGAATGAGCCGATATAATAAAACAAAAATTTTAGCTATTTTACACATAAGAAAAACAAATATAAAAAGGGTTTTAGAAGACTGCTTGTCAGGAATGCTTAACATTAACCAGTCAATAGTCTTGGCCACTTTTAAAGGTTTACTGCTGTAAGGCAGAATACTTGTTTACTCTATTTAAAATAAATTTCTAAATTATTCTCTTCTGAAACTAAGTATATGCCTGTAGTAAGCAATGATTGGAACAATGAAAGTACATCCAGACTTCTCCCATATGAAGTGAGTAATATTTAAATTCACCTAGGGTATTTTAGATACTTTTGGCAACAAAATGAAAAGCAGAATCAGAACTAGTTTGTGACAGCTGAGGCTGCCAAATATCTTTTTAATCACTAGTAACCTACCAACTTTGAACACATCAAATGGATCAGCTATCTTCAGAAGATAAGGATGTTTTCAAACTCATTAAATGGTACATTCCTAATACACTTCACTTGTCTGCTATCAAATCTAATCTTCTTTAGAAATGCTTTATCAGCTTCTTGTTTGCTAGATTACTTCTGGAAGCTAGAATATATAGGTTAAATATACATGCATTTTCCTTAAACAGATTTGAATATCCACAACAATAGCATGGAGGGTGGACAAGATGGCTTAATAGGTCTTTTTAATTTTTATGTACATCTTTGCTCAACCACTAAATTAAAGAAAACAAAAGTCATCTAAACTGTAAATTTAATCTTGGTCTGTTAAGTTGTGTGAGGGAGAGAGGGAAAATTCATGCCCTAGTCATTCAAATGGAAGGGCAAACTCCAAAATTTCAGATGGGACTCTCAGAGGACTGGGTACACAAGGATGTGTTTGTATATACATGCACACACACTACATCGTAAATTATTATTCTTGCATCCTTAACACCAGTTATAAAACAACCTAATATACCATCTTTTATCAGCGGTAAAATTTTCAGATTGAAGGCCATCTGATTATTTTATGTCCCATAATAAAAAATATACTTGAATAGTGTTTTTCCTGTTTTGTTTTTTAAAGATTTCTGATATCTGTAATGATCCAGAATAAAGTTTTAAATGTATGTCAAAATATGACCTATTTCTTTAAATACTAACAAATTAAGAAACCTGAATGGATATAGGTGAAAGTTTAGCCCCATTGAAGTCAATAGAAAACTCACAATGACTTCAATAAGGCCAGGATTTCATTCATAATCTCTTAGTATTCTTCTTTGAGAGACAGAGAAAAAGGTGAAATGTTTATATAATCTAAACTTTTCCAAAACGATACCTATTTTTATCAGAATGTGCAGCAGAAAACCAAAACACAAACGAACAAAAACAAAACCCATCACACATATCATGAATGCGGATGGTTCAAATAGTAGCTTCTATCAAGATTTCCTCTTTTTTGTTAGTCTGACTTTGATTGACAGATTTGATTTCTAAATTTATCTCCGCTTAAGATTCCCATTTGAAAACTGTGATGTGCTGCTGACATCCTTATTTGGTGAATTAGAGTCATGCAGTGGAAAATAAAAGCTGCGTGAGAGAATTTAAGTCATACAAATATAGACTGCAAAAAAAATACAGAAAAATATTTGATCTCTGAAGGAATGAAAACAGAGCACTAAAAATAAACACTAGCAGTCCTCCTCCCTTTCTGTAGCAGTCCGTTCTGTAAGTAGATCAGTTTTTTATTATTGAGTTAGTAGTTATTAGGGCTGAAGGGCACTTTTATTTTAAACTTCCATTCTTAGGTTGCACATACTTGTAAAACTATATTTTGGACTTAAAATTCTTCATGTTTATTCTCAACACAAAGATGATTTTTTCTGTCAAGTTTGGAGAATGGTGGAGCAAGAGGATCTGCCATTTATGTAGGCCATTCCCCCTCAAAAGGGGAGGCCTCTCTACCATTTGGAAGGGAAGACTTCACCATAGTACTCAGACTGAGTGTTCTGGACAGATGAAAGGATAAAACTTTACTTGCCATTTTATTTATTTATTTTTAACAATATATGAAGGTGAGGTGCTCTGTAAATGCATACTCCTATATACCTGGAGCATTGCACATTGAAATAAAATGAAAGCTGTAAGACAGACTAACTGGGTTTTACATCATGGTTTCATATTATCCTCAGTATCTCCGGACACATCTCACATCCCAGCCAGCTGCCCTTCTCCTAAATTCTCCTATCACCTTTATCTGAATGTAAAATCATTACACTGAATTCTACAGTAGGAAGAACAATCTCCTGGACAGAACACTAGATTTAGATGCAGGAGACCTGAGTTCACATCCTAGCTCAGCTACAAACTCCCTTTGTGATCCTGAGCAAGTCATACAATATTGTTTGCCTCAATTCCCCACCTGAGCAGCCCAGATACTGTGAAGAGGGTGGTCATATAATTAGCACATGCTTTTCAAATTCTGCATGCTTAGGGGTACACTGACAGCCAAAACGTGAATTTGGGACTAGGATTGATGGAACAAGTAGGAGGATGGGGATGCCATCTTAGATTTGGTTTTGGTGAGTAGTGAGGACCTCGT
>ML675604.1:12867318-12999519 GCA_007922155.1 Mesoclemmys tuberculata
ATTGGTCCCTTCTGACCTATGAGTCTATGAGTCTATGAGAAAGGCCACCAGATTTCATGGGCATCTTCTGATATCATCTTAAAAGGACTTGAGTGATCAGAGAAGAAGGAAGATCTTACCGGTTATTTCCTTTACTGGATTGTGTGGTAGTCAAGTAAACTCAAAGGCACATTTCTATATCCTATTTATTTTAAAAAGAACCAAAACAGAAAAATAAACAACCAATTATATAAATGCAAGAAGAAAAGTAACTGCAGTAACAAGGGCCAAACTGTTCACGGGAGCACAGGATAGCTATTATAAATGTGTGTTTTAAAATAGTGATACAAATAGGAAAAAAATGGCAGGTTAGTCAAGGACTAATAATCCACCCTTAACTCATGATGGCTGTGTATCTTTCCCTCCACTATAATGTGAATTAAAAATTAAGGACCAAATGTATCTCTGAGGTAAGCAAGCATAACTCCCACTAAAGCCAATGGGAATTGTACCTGCTCATTCCAGGTCTGAAATTGGACCAAAGGGCCAACTTACTGGCCTATGTTGTAACAGCAACGAGCTCTGCAGGGGTCCCTTTGTGCATAGCTCATTGCCAAAGAATCGGGATTGGGACCAAAGTTTTGTATTTTATTAGGTGGCTCCATGCTAAAGGAGATGCCCCATTTTGAGTAAGAGATAAAACTGAGCTCCTGAAATACTTGTTATTTAAAAATGCCTGTAGCACTTTTTGTAAGGGTAAAAATGGTACACTCAAAATACTTTGGACAAATTTTGGCTAAGTAAATGATTTTGGCCTATCTGAATTCTCTCAGAGTGCAACTGGATATGGTATTTTTCACTTCCTGTCCTAAACTATTACAGTGCAGCAGTGTGCTATTAAAAAGATGCCACATTCAATCCCAGGAGTGACTGTAATTGCAGTGGTAAACAGGAGCTTCATATACAGTGTGCCCAATCGTGTAGTTCATACTGTGTAAAACCTTTGAATGAAAACTGTTTCATAAATGTAACACAGTCCTCTTAATATTACAATCACAGAGAAGTAGCTGAAATACTGGTGATGCCTGTGTCACTTTTCTTAAAAGCAAAATAAAGACAGAAGAAACAGAGCAGTGCAAACATTGAAAGCAGACAGTGTATGGGCCACAAATAATAGAAAAGAATTTACAAGCAGTGTATAGGAAGTCCAATTACATTTTTTTGAAAATGGGACAATTTTTAGATTCACATATGGTTTGCTATAACAGCCACTTTTGGCTTCCTTGTCCTCAAATATGTTATACCTTTCTTTAAAGAATTGTTCACATCTGCTTCAAATGTCAATTTCTCAAGTACTGTGTGAGATTTTAATTTAATATAGTATTAATATGAAGTTCTGAGATTAAAACCATTAAACAGTGCAATTCCAAGTGGTTATGGAGATACAGCACTAATATTTTAACAATTGGTCCTCTGACTGCACAACCAAATATCTGATGAAATATTTTCTAAACAGATTTGTAACCAAATATTCAAATATCATCACTGATCAGTTCAGAGTTAAATATAAAGATGAGATTTTATTCTACCTGGGATGTCAAGCTGTATAGGTTGTACCAGGTCTGGTTGCTGCATTTGATTCCCAAAGTACACAAACCACTCCTTTACTATAGGATAGGCTCCACAAGTGTCTAAAGAACAGAAAAATTGATCAATAAACCAAGAAAAAGTACTGATGTTCCCCTAAGGGTTGGGAAGAGCTTGCTAAAGCATTAGTAAGCACCACATTACAGATAGTTGCTCAGATCCTTCAAAACAAAAACAGTTTAGAGTGTCTTTTCACAAATGATCCAAACAAATGGATATAGGTTTCATTATACATTATGACAGGTTCAGAGTTGGAATTGCAACTGAAAATTCAGGACAAGATTCTGAGCTATGCCTATGGCAAAGCACAGAACTCCCAAACAAGGAGGAGGGGCTAAATCCTGGGCCTTTTGGTATAATTTAGCCTGCCTTGGGAACCTGTCTATGTTATGTCAGCCTCCCAAGGCTGCCTGATAGACCACAGTGCTGCCTAGAATCTCCACAGTGCTGCATACTCAAGCCCTGCCTACTCCTAGCCCTGACCCTGGCATACATCCCATGTCAGGACTTGCAAGGAGTCAGTCATTAGAGAGCAGCCTATACATCTATCTTCTCTAGGCCTGCACCAGGGGAATCCTCCTATGGCTAGAACCAGGACCTTTAGGGCCCCTTTACACCACTCCAGTCCTCTCACCCGGTGTAAAGGGACCAATGTGGGGGCTGAGGATCTCATTGCAAGTGTATTTTTCAAAAATGCTTGATGTAAAATTGAGGTAGCTAGTAATTTAGACTGGGATTTTCAAAAAGGGCCTAAGGATGTTAGGTCCCCGTTTCCCACTGACTTTCATACCCGGCTCCTCGTGAACTCTGATGTACCTAATTCTCACAGGCGTCTTTGAAAATCCCAGTTTAAAGGCAAAGAGTTTGTGAGGAGAGGGTGGAAATGGTCATTTGTCTTTTTTGAATCATGTTGTATAAAGAAGGCCCAAACATTCTCCCGATCCCCCCCAAATAAAATAAAGGGTTTTCTTCTTGCTTATTTTTTTACTATAGGAGTATTGGACATGTCCATGCTTTCCTGATGTTGCTGGAGTTCCCAGAAGCCTTGTTGCCCAGCACATATTCCTACATATTTAACTAGATTTATTAGTTGTTGTTACCTGGCAGGCTTGCCTTTTTTTCTGATATGGAAATAGTTATAACCATTTTTTCCCTAAATGTATTAAATGTTACAGTTGCTATTTTAATTCTCTAACTATCAGAAGCTTTTTCAAAAGCAACAATGAAGGAAATGCATCCTACTTCTATTTGGAGAATTCAGCACATCATCTTCATGTTGTAATTTGATTTATAGAAACCTTTGCAGATCAACTCCTAATCACTGTGCAAAAATACTAGAATTAGAATTTTCCCCTAATACATGATACTCTCCCTTTTGGTCCAGATTTTGCTTGCATTACAACCGTCTCACACACCTCAGTGGAGCATGCCCTGAATTTTCACTTCTGTGTTCCAACATGCAATGTGAAGAAAACAGACGTCAATAGACAGGCAGATGCCAGAGGATAAAAAATATCCTACACTGAAAACATACCTTGGAATTATATAGCAATTGAACTGTCTAAAGTCCCATTTTGGAATAATGCTTTGGAATGACAATCTTCTTTCATTAACTGGAATGGCCAATTTTCCCAGTGTCACTTTTGGAAAAGAGTTCTGAAGTTTGTATTGCCTTTGTTTTAAAAAAAAAAAAAGACTTATGACCAAGTCAGGATACTCTAATGAAAATTGATATGCTGAGTTATAAAAATGTTTTAATTGAGATTATAAAGTTTCATCAGGTTCTAAGTTTGGATGAAATAAACCATTTTTATACTGAGCATTTTTCTGATACTCACGCTGCTCAAACTTTAACATACCAAAAAAAGGAGACAGTAGTCACAGTAAACCTTTCTGATTATATTTTACATATATTTACAGAACTTATCACCACAACATCTTGGTGCCAATAATCCATCAATTACATAAATACATGACTCTTCAAGTGAGGTAGTCAAACAATGACTGTTAAAAGCATGATTCTGCACAAGTGACAGCACATAAATGCAACAAGACCAGGGCAGGGATGTGGGCTCCGAATTCAGTCTCTCCCCCCTACTGGAAACGGGTCCATCCTGGATACAGCTCAGGTGGCATAATAAAACCTTCTGCACTAACTGCAATGAAATTCCTTAAGGGCCAGAAGTTGTAAAGCTTTTTGCCTACCAACAAGATATATTTGTATTTACCTTTATTCACACCCACTACATATCCTGGCAAAAGACTGATGACAATCTTTTCAAACAGCATGACTCCCAGGGTGCCAGGAAGTGAGCAATTCAAAGGAATATATTTTAAAGTTGTTACCATTCAAAGATCAAAATGTAACACCTGAGTGACATTAGAAGAAAAAAAAAAAGCCACTGATTTCTCTTACTTTGGTCAAATAAAACATCCACTGAAATAGTGCAACTGCACTTCTCTTTTGGGTATGATTCCAAAATACACCAAGAATTAATAGATATTTTAATGGAAGAACTTCATGTGAGTATTGGGTGACCTCATGTTCATCTCAAATCTTACACCGTAATCTTAAATCTTAAGCACCTTCGATCCTGAGGGATACCATTAAATTCTTAACTCCCATAGAAACTTTTGATAACCCCAGGCTAAATTTTCAAAGTGCTTCTGTACTAAATGTACAACAATCTCCACTGAAATCCATCTACATCTGGGGTGGAAAATGGAAGCTATTTTTAAAAAAACCAAACATTTTTTGAATGACTGTTGCCTATTAGTATAAACAAAATTTCAAATGGGATATGATCCCTGTGCGCAACATGCATAACTTTAGACTTTTGGAAATTATGTTGTTATACATATCCTCTACATCTGTAAATGCTTCAGACTTACTGAGTGCATGTTGGTGACAACTAGCACAGAATCCTGAGCACAGGATGTCTTTTGGCATTGTCAAAGTGAGGGTCAGTTTGGCAGGCTAAGCTCAGAACTGGGAGTAATTTTATGATCTCTAGCAGTCAGCCAAGTGTTCATGGTACACTACATAATCTTTTAATTAGCAACTACAATACAGGTGCAGACAATTCCATGTAATGAGT
Organism: Mesoclemmys tuberculata; assembly: GCA_007922155.1. NCBI lineage: Eukaryota > Metazoa > Chordata > Testudines > Chelidae > Mesoclemmys > Mesoclemmys tuberculata. The sequence continues at coordinate 12,872,043 of ML675604.1, forward strand.
GAATTCTAAAACATAACCACCAGTTCTGTTTAGAACTGTTACAAAAAATAACCCCCTTGATAACCCAAACAGGTTAATAGAAGCATTATCCACTAACAACTTTTTTCTGTATAAAATAATTTTTGCAGTAGTATTATTAAAAGAAAGACGCTAAAAGCTCAGAGCAGTTAAGGTGTTATATCTGTTAAATTATATTTAAGGAATTAATGTAGCCAAACTAAATATCTTTATTTAAAAACTTTAGTCAATACCTGCTGTCATATGCCAGAGCACAATCAAGCCCCTGCTTCTTAATAGGTCCCAAAATAAGGCCCTTATCTTTGCAAACTCTTCAAAACCTGTGTGTGTGTTTTGTTTTTTTTAAAAAAGATAACAGGTCTTCAATGTGACTTTATTCTTTCAGTAAAAAGAGGAGTGAACTCTAATGCAACCTCATAAGCAGCCACGTTAATAAAGATGCACACATGCTTAAGTGTTAGCAGGATCAGAGCCTAAGGAAAAAATATCATGGTTTAAGGTGGGAATTAAAGCATCTAAAGGTATCTATGTCCCCATTCCCACTGAATTCCCAATTCTCTTTGGCACCTTTGGAAAAAACAGCCTAAATTCTCAATCCTGAGGAGCTTTTGGGGGGGACTGAGGCAGCAGTTTGTGAGACCTTTTTATCTATTCTGAGACGTTTTTCCAAAAATACCTAGAGACTATTGAAAATGAGAGATATTGGGAAAACCCACTATTACAGAACAGGTCATCTAATGACATTATTTAAGGGAGAAATTGGTAAGAGATGAACACCAACAATCCTTCCTTAAAGCTCTAAAAATAATTTCTGGAAAAACAATGCAGCATTTTAATTATGAATTGTCATACCACATTTGATCAGGGGTCCATCTGGTCTAGTATCCCATCTCCAACAACAGCTAGAACCAGATGGTAATTGTAAGATGCACGAAAACTATTAGCAAACATGGATAACCTGACCAAAGTAGTTAGCATTAGGCATATGTTTAAAAGTTTAAGATACATACCCATTTAAAATTTTTATTTTGGTTCAACGGGACATTATTTACAGCAATTTTCCCCTCATATTTGTAACCATAAGAAAAAATAATATATGATAGAATGAAACCACAGATAGCATACTTTCTTAAAAGAACAACTCTTTAGCACCAAAATTTATCTTCCTAAACCTGTTCTCCAGATTCTAAACACATGCTTTTGAATTTCAGTTCTTACTTTTTTGTTTAAGGGCTACAATCTTGGCTTGACACACACACACAAATCTGTATGATCACACTCTGCCATGATCACACTAGTTGAGGGGTGTGTACCTGCAGACATCACTTAAGTCCTGCTGCTCAGAGGAATAAACAAAAGCCAACCAGGCTGTAATGGTCCCTAAAAACTGAGACACCATGGGCTGAAAAATGACTGTTGCACATTATTTTTGCTGAAAACTATGTTGTTCTCTCCACATGGCTTTTTAAACTCTGATTCACTTTTTCCTATATTTTCGCTTTTACTGTAAGACTTCAATCTTTAGTAGCTAAAGGAAATCAGGTGTCTAATTATATGATTTCTCAATGTGTAATTAAAACATTAGTTTAACTGATGTCGAACTTTCATGATTACAAAGTAAATAGCATAAGAAAACATACTATGAAACATCATAAAAGTACAACAACAGTTTTTCATTTTCAGTTCATTCTCTATAAACCTTTGGAAGCATGAAGCAAAAAACACATAAAAATACCACAGTTATGAAACAGAAGACTTAAAGACATGAGTTTTCCACTCAGATCTGTGCAAGTAGACCCTTGCACTCATGCAGTCTCACTGACTTCAAGGGGACACCACATATCAAGGGGACTCTTCTATATCAGATCCAGATATAGAATTGGGGGCTAAATCAGTGGGGAAATAAACGGTATTTTCTCACTCTCAACCTGTTAAAAGGTACAATTCTCAAAAGTGCCTCTATTTTTATTTATAGTTAGCTCAATAATGAGAATTGCCTAAAACTTCCTTTTAATTGCAAACTCAAAAAAACCAGAGTAAAATTATATAACTATTTTTTCAAAAGTACAATAAGCGATAGTTTCTTTAACCTCTGAAGAAGCCTAGTATTAAGACTTAAACTGTCATGAAAGCCAAAGAATGTTTCCATATTTCTTACCCTATTAAAACATTCTAAACATAAATGGTTTTGCTCAGCCTTTGATCATTAATAACTTTCACATGTATTCTTTTAACAAACGAAAAAAAAAAGGGTTTTTTTAAACAAACTTAGAAGGTACTAAAATTCAACAGAATGTAGAAACATTTCATTCTAGTTTTCATGATTTCTGATTGACTCCTTACTAATTACATGTAGATTGCCAACAGCATTTATCCTAAATACGATGCAGATGTGAGTCACTGAAACTCAGAATTAAATATTTTAGACGTCAAATACATAGTTCAAAAAATGTCCTTAAAATGAAATGTAGTTGTAGTAATGTTGATCCCAGGACGTTAGAGAGACAAGGTGGGTGAGGTAACATCTTTTATTGGACCAACTTCTGTTGGTGAAAGAGACAAGCATTCAAGCCACACAGAGCTTTTCTTTAGATCTTGGAAAGGTACTCATAAGAACATAAGAATGGCCATTCTGGGTCAGACCAGTGCTCCATCATCTAGTCCAGTATCCTGTCTTCTGACTGTGGCCAATGCCAGGTGCTTCAGAGGGACTGAACAGAACAGGCAATCATCAAGTGATCCATCCCGTTGTCCACTTCCCGCTTCTGGCAATCTGAGGCCAGGGACACACACAGCATGGGGCTGCATCCCTATCCATCTTGATTAATAGTCACTGGTGGACCTATTATCCAGGAACTTATCTAGTTCTTTTTTAAATCAATTATAGTTTTGGCCTTTACAACATTCCCAGGCAATGAGTTTGACTGGTTGACTGCGTTTTGTGAAGAAGTACTTTCTTTATTTTTTCTTTTAAACTTGCTGCCTATTAATTTAACTTATCAACTGGTTCCCCAATATAGCAACCTCTTCATGGGCCACCTTGAAGAAGAATTTCTGGACAAATGCACCACAAAACCAATGATATACCTCAGATACATGAATGATATTTTCATCCTCTGGACAGACAGCTTAAACTCCTTTAAAAATTTCCACCACAACTTCAACCGCCACAACTTGTCCATTAAACTCTTTCTGAAACATTTCCATACTAGCATCAACTTCTTGGACACCACATCAACTTCAACACTGGAACCCTACCAACAACTATATCAAACCTATGCATCACCACATCTACCTTCATAGATCCAGTAACCTCCCCAAACACATCAAGACATCTAAAACAACGAGAGTCCGGTAGCACCTTAAAGATTAACACATTTCTGCGGGCATAAGCTTTCATGGGCTGCAACCCACTTCATCAGAGGCCTACCCCTCCGGAACTTTTCATCAAAACATCTGTTATCTACAGCCAGGCACTCAGATACCACAGAATATGATCCAAGGTGAAAGTCCAGGATATACACCTTAGCACGCTCAAAACTGCTTTCACAAAACAAGGACTCTCCACAGAGAAGTAGATTGCATCATGGAACGGGCCACCCAAATACCCCAGAGACCCTCCTTCAATACAGAAATAAAACCCCCTCTGACCACACTGTCCTACTTGTTACATATCACCCCACACTGGAACCCATACAAGGTATCATCAATAAGGTTAAGATTCTATCATGGATATTTTTAGTTAAAGTCAAGGAGAGGTCAAGGGCAATAAACAAAAATTCACAGAAATCGTAACCTCTTCCTGACTTTAACTATTATAAACAAAATGGGGCTGACTTGGGGGGGGGAATTGGGGTGGGATGACAGCAACTAGGCAGGGTCCCTCCCCAACACCGGCTGCCTGCAGAGGCAGGGAGCTGGGGGCCAGGGCTGGGAGCTCTGGACCTACGGGCCCCCAGGACTTGGAGCTTCAGGGCCCCCACCCCTGCTGTCCAGGGCAGTAGCTCGGAGTTCCAGGGCCTCCCCCCCATCACCATCCAGGAGCTGCAGGGACCAAAGGGAGCTCCGGGGGCCCCCGCTGTTCACTGCGGCTTGGAGCTTTGAGTCCCCGTCTCTCCTCACGCATGGGGGTAGGGAGCCACCGGGCTCCCTGCTGGCTGACAGCTCTTCCCCTCCCTGCCCCGCAACTGAAGCAGAAAATGTCACAGAGATTGCAGGAAGTCATGAATTCTGTGACCTCTATGACATAATTCTATCCTTAATCATCAAATAACTACAACCAATAGTCAATGGGGTCCCCATCATGAAAGAAATCTTTCCTGAACCCTCACCTCTGGCCTTCAAACACCCCAAATTCTCCAAGCTCATCATCAGAAGCAAGCTCTCCACAAACGAAGATACACCAACCCAATGTGGCACCAGACCTTGCCAGAATAAAGAGACAAAACTTGCAGACAAATCTCCACTGTACAATGATCAACAACCCCCACAACACATCTTTCAAGATCCATGGATCCCATACATGCTTATCACGTGGTATACCTCATCCAGTGCACTAAATGCCCCAATAACAACCAACACTATGCTCTCGAATGAACTCACACAGGAAAATGATAAAAGATAAAAACACTATCACCCATGGGTTAAGACTTCTCACAAAGTGATCACTCTATATCTGACCTAATAGTCCTCAGCCTCAAAGGAAATCTGCACACCACTTTCAAAAGATGCCTGGGAGCTTAAATTCATCACTCTGTTAGACACTAAAAATTATGGACTGAATAAACACTGGATGTGTAGCTTATTACAACAATCTGTAACTCACTAACCCTCCCCCCCCCGTTTTGTCCTATTACTGGCAAAGATGTTAATGGGCCACTCTACCTTAAATGGTCCCTCACAAAATGTGCTTACTAATGCTAAAGGAGGGCTCAACAAACCCAGGCACTAGGTCACCATGGTGCCTAGAAATTTAAGTCTGGTGCCTAGTATTTCTCGGGGGGAGCGGCTGCTGCGCTCCAAGCAGGGCGCCCCACTGCTGAGCCCACATTGTCTGGCTCCTTAATTTTTGGGGTGGCTCCTAGCTCCAAAACAAATCTGTCGAGCCCTGTGCTAAATAATCTATTCCACCTTGCATTTTGCTGTAAATCTGGGACAGGAGCACCTTTCCCAGACCTCAAGGAGCAGCTCTGTGTGGCTGGAAAGCTTGTCACTGTCACTAACAGAAGTTGGTCCAGTAAATGATATTATCTCACCCACCTTGTCTCTTGAATAATTAAAATATGTGATCCAATCAGTATGTCCTAAAACTGCTTGTCTTTGAAACTGCACAGTGAATACAGGGACTGCCCTTACCTTTTCCAGACTCCAGAAGAACAGAATAAATATGTTGTCTAACAGGACGGTAGATAAGTGCCTGTCCAGGAAGTTCTGTATCAAGTTCATCTTCCAATGTATTGCTGCATTCAACCTCTCCTTTACTGAGGACATTGTATACCATATAATTTTCAGCTCTGACGTGTTGTTCTTTAGCTAGCTGTTCAAATGTGGAAGAAGCCATTATTTTCTACTTTAAAATTAAGGCAGCAAAAAAAAATAGCAAAATTAACACATTTTTAAAAAGAAATATTTCTTCCAGTCTCAGTGAAATGATGTCCAGGAAGGTAATAACTGATATTTCAAAATATCAGAATCCTAGATTTTGCTTTAAGGACTAGGGAGATAATATAATCTCATTGGCATGTCATTTTTTGTGATGAGGAAGAGCCTACAGGAATCTTGTTATTCTCTTCCTATTTCCCCCCACCCTCCATTCTCAGTGACAGTTAGTGGCAATGTCTTTGCTACCAGTAACTCCCATCAGAAAAAAAAATCAGTGCTTCTCTTTCCATCAGCTGAAGCTTGTCTTCCAGTGACGTACAGGGCATGTCCCCGGGCGTCCATCTGGGGAGGGGTGGCGGCCAGGCCCTCCTCCGAAGAGCCACCCCGCCTCCTGTCACAGGTAGTCAGAGCATCCTCCCAGCTCCTCTGCCATTGCACTGGGCACCAGGAGGAAGACGTGGGGACCAGACCTGTCACGCCCTCCTGTCACCCCGCTGAGCAGCTCCTGCAGCCTCCACAGCAGGAGGAGAGCAGGAAAGAGCCCACATACACCCCGCCACGAAGGGGTGCTGCCACCACTTCTGCCACCAATGGGGGAGGGAGTGGGGAATAGTGGGACATGGACCCACAGACACCCCTCCACGGGATGCTGCCAATGAGGGGCAGGTGCCAATGTATATATGGCACCCGGGCACTGAAGACCCATGGTACACCACTGTTGTCTTCACTGCTAAAAAGGTGTGTATTTTTGAATTTGGGGTAACTAACATGCGTGAACTACCCCAAGGTAAAAAACACAGGGAAGACAAAGCAATTCAGTTTTACTGCACCATAAACAGGGTGAGGTCAACCCCAGTCAGAGGTAAAGTGCTGACCTCACCTTTTTAGCAGAGAAGACAAGGCCTAACGACGGTCACTGGAAAACAACATACTAGATCCCAGGGCCAAACTCATTATTTCTGAAACACTTGCAGTCTCTAAAAGCCTAGGAGTTCAGGGGCCCACATTTAGAAGCAAGCTTTGCTGATGCTAGACAAGAGGACAAGCATAGCTTGTTTTACAAAAATAATTTCAGGCTTTCATGATTTTTCCCTGATACGTACACTCAGAAAATAGCTATATTTTCATAGATGCCACAGTAAAATCTGTTAGCAGCAAATATTCACATTTATATAGCGTCTTTCATCCCAAAGGATCCACGTACCACCACTGAAATGCAGCCATATAAAGGGCACATGCCAGCAACCAATCAGGGCACACTGCACGACAGCGGGGAGCAAGGGAGGGAAATTTTTGTATAAGCACAAAAGGACATTAAAATCTTTACTGTCCGAACAAAATAAATTGGGCTTCCGTTTACTAAATCAATTCTATATTAAAATTAACTAATGCTGGACCAACCACTGAAACAAAGCATACTTTCAGAAAAATTTTCAGATAAACATGGAATAAATGAAGGATTTACATCTTAGGTTTTCTATAGCACTCACTGCTCTAGGAGTTATCTGTAGTACCCATTGGTTTAGTACTGATTGCTGCTCCAGAAGAGGTGTTTATACCTATTTTACCAATTTTTACACCCTCAGTGAAATAATACATTTTATCCCAATAGCCCAGTTTTAGCTGCTATAAATTTAGATTAGGACTTGGTTCAAAATATGCCACATTAATAATATACTTCATTTCATTTCAGGCATATACCTTTCCTAGATTTGAATTCACAAATTTTGTAAAATTGCAAGTTTGGTTGTCAAAATGTACCAGAAATCCATGATCTACAATATGCTGAAAAGTAAAAACACAAACAGGGGTCCATACTAACAATGGATATAAGTGTGTATGACACTGTCTTGAAAAATGTTTCCCACTTCATATAAATAGGAAGACACAGGAGATGCAAACTTTTCAAGGCAAGAAGAATTGTGAGCCAATATACCCAAGGCTGGAATTGAGGTATATGTGGAGTTGTTTGCATTTCAGATCATGTATAATTAGTTATAGCGGAGTTGTGTAATCCTTCCAAAATGTGAGCTGATGTATTTGCTTTGTCAATGTTTAAACATGAAAAACAAACTATACATCTACAAATTAGATTGTAAGTTCCTTAGGGCAGAGACTTCTTTACTTAGGGTTTATAAAAAAAATAAGTACAAACAGGACCACAATCTTGCCTGGAGCTTCCACGTTATCATTTTATTACACTAATACCTCATCATTTTAGGAAACTGCATCCTCTCAGATTAAAGACCAAACCAAGATAACAACCACAATGACATCTTGTGGTCCCTTCCAGCCCCACATTTCTATGATTGCATAGTACAGTCCATAAGAGAAGAAGTGTTAACACTGATGTCCTGGCCATATTCCAACCTATGTAATTACATTTTACCTACCTAAATTTCCCTCACACTTTCACTCAAACAATTATCATTCTTCATTTTGGCCTTGCCTCTAACAGGAGCCATTACAATCAATGTTGTGTGGATGTGTACTTTAAACAATTGTTATATTTTACCTCAGTGATGGCTGCATTTTAGAGGTGGAGTAAGTGAACATTGTTCTGATTTAAGTTTGTAAGTGCTTTGGAATCTTTTAGGATGGAAATCAATGTAAATATAAAATATACTTTCCAATTATAGTCAGTACAGAGATTATTTTAAAAAAATCAAGGTAACTAAGAGAGGTAGACAGAGTGATCCTATGTTCAAAGCCTTTGGGCACCTAACAAAATATGGCTCTTAAATTAGGTCCCACAGACAATTTCTATAAGGGCATTTCTTGAAGTCTCAGTTTTCTTGTAAAAAACTTGGTTCATTCAAGGAAAATGACTATTCTTAGTTTGATCTGAAGTACCATTTCCTATAAAACTCCCAACCATTTCAAGATTGGCCTTGGGAAAAGAGTATTGTGCTCAGCAAAAAAAGATATTTAACAAGAGTCCATTCATTATTAATTGTGAGTAAACATTTATAACAATAAGGTGATGGCAAAGCTTTAAGAGATGAGATACCTGAAAGATCTCCTGATCTGGACACATGGATGTTTCTTGCTTGAGGTGTGTTTGAGAATTTGATGTATTGGGAGGAAGCCATGGAGACTGTTGGCCAGGCAAGAGATAGGACTCCACTCCCCTGTAAAGTAATCTGTCTGATGCCAAAGATAGCGATTCTTCCAAGTCTTTCAGGCTATTATATGAGCATGGAACTCTTGATATGTAGCTAGCTACAGCTAGAATTATGTTAGCCCTTTTATCATAGCTCTGACTCTTTGGAGAATATGAAGCTATACATTTATGCCAGAAACCCTCCAAAGTGACTTCTGGAACTATATCGTTCCCAAGCAGGCAAGCAAAAAGAGGAAGGTCTGTTATGTTGAGGCCCAGCGCATAGCAGAGGTTTTCTCTAGAGTACATAACAGTGACCAGCCTGTCCAAGCAGAGATTATTAATAGAAAAGTAGAGAGAGGTGTTATAGATGAGGTAGTCAGTATCTTGTCCAAGAATTCCCATGCAATTATTTCGCAGTCCGTAAGAGGCCACTTCATAATCTGCCTCTTGCAATGAACATATTGTTTCTTGACCAAGTGACTTTAAAGCAAAGCGGGTAAAAGTAGCCAACCCTGAAGGAATAAAGAACATCCCTCTCCCTGGTTGTTGTCTATTGGACCTGAGGAACTGAAAGATTCTGGCTATTTCTTTGTTGTTCTTCAATCTTCGTTTGACCCATTCCTCTCTCTTTTTCTGCTCTACCACACCATCAAAGTAGAACACCAGCTTGATACCAGCTGCCATAAAAGCTTTAATAAAATCCTCTAAATTAGCAAGGTACTCTTGCCACTGGCCACCACAGACCCAGGATTCTGGTCTGTACCATTGTCGAACACAACCCATGGCATCTACCACGATTACAGGAGGGGAGTCGGGATGATTGATATGATGTTTTTCTGCCATTTCCTTCAGATTTACCATTGTACATGCATCAGGACAAGCATTTGCCACAAATGACTGCAAACCTTTAATGCCCATAGTTCATTTCTTTGTAAGCTGAATTCTCTCAGCAATCTGAAAAAGGAAAAATAAAAACAAGTTTCCTAAACCACAATATTAAGAGAGAAGCAATGTTCAATGGTTAGAGAAGTGAACGGGGAGTCCAAAGAATGGGGTTCTGTTTCTATTTTTGCTACTGAATCCCTGTGTTATCTTGGGCCTTACCTCTCTAAACCTGTTTTTCCATCTCTAAACTGCAGATAAAACTTACCCATCTTCACAATACACTCTGCCTTCCATCTTTAGTTCTGACTAAATCAGTGCTAGATCAATATTATAATCTATGCTAAAAGTATTACTTAAAAAAATCAAGATGAATAAAGCTCAAATAAACAGATTTATTTGTAATACAAAATCACAAAGTATACTTTAAAAATTCAGTTTGTTTATAGGAACTCAAACAAATATTGTGAGTAAAAAAGGTGTAACTTTTCCTTTGCCTAGGGAGTTTACAATGTAAGAGACTACCAGCTTGACTTTCAGAGGCCTTGAGCACTCTCAACTCTAATTAAAGTCAGGGTAACAGGTGCTCAACAACTATGAAAATCAGTTCACAACCATGATCCTGTATTTGGATCCATACATGCAGACCTCCATGCCTACCTGAAGCTTCAGTATAGTCAATGATCCATCCTCAAATCCAACTGCAAGACTGAGATCCATATTTCTGCATGCTGTTTTTAGTTGCTTCAATGGTATTTTCATTTTAAAATCTTATGCATTTTACTATAATGTAGTTTAAAGATTCAAAAGCTAAATTTTGGAACATATTTAAATAATTATGCCCTTACTTATGTGCAGTAAGTTTATGATAAATCCTTTTAACAGTCAAGCTAACACTTTAAGATGGTAACTATAATGCAAGTTCATTTTGAATCAACTAATCTAAATGAAAAATGATACATACAGTCTACAATCTTAATAAATATAAGGAAGGGATGAAATCAGATTTTTCTGTTTTAAAAATTCCCAATCAATAATAGAAATATGGATTCCCCCATAGTTTTCTGCATTAAAAAAACAGGCAAAAGCAGCCAATTTATATATTGTGAAAATAAGTGTGGGGGAAGGGTTAAAATTAAAACCCTCACCCATCTTCATTTTAGTTTATAAAAATTCCTGCTCACAGAGGATTTACATAACTTTCATTACAGATGGCTTTTTCTAGTAATATAAACACTTTTTATTTCAAAGGATTTTCTACCAAAATCTGTTGGTAACAATACTGACTTTTTTATGCAGCGAGACAAGCTTGTTTTTCCTTTTTCCTTTGACTTTATTTAAAATTGTCCCCTTCTTTCTCACACAAACAGTGAAGAAATTCACTGCATGTTTTAATTAAGCAGGTACAAATATTCCTGTCTTTCACACTGCTGATTTCTCACATTTTCAATCACAAACTACCACAGGAGTGTTTAAAAAAAAGAAATTGATAAGAAAAGTATCATGAATATCTATGAGCCTTTCTTCCTCCTTAGAGTTTCAACACCTTTCACATGCAGTTTTCCAACTCCTCTTCAGTGTGAAGTGAGATGAAATGTTTAAAGCAATCTAGAACTACACTGTGGATACTGCTTTTTGTAAAAACAGAAATATTTATCTCCATCACTATGGCACAGGTCTATGAAGTACAGTGTTGCTTTCCCAAGCTCTATTTTTAGTGCCATGTAGGTGTCCTTTAAATTCAAGCTGTTTGTCACCATAATACAGAAGTTTTCACCCACAGTTACACCTGTGATCTCGAGAGGAGTTGTACATCCCTCTAGTTTGAGTATTGGTGTATGCAACTGCATCATAAAGAGTTCCTTAAAAGGAAATTATCACATTTCCATGGAAACCCAGTAATGCTTGGACCTGTGAACTGAGGAAACATCTCCAGCCAGGTACTGTTGTGTACAGTCATACCAAGTGATGTGATGCGGTCTTTACACATATTGTACACTGCTTTTGAAAGGAACCCACATTATTTCTGCAAAAATGCACTGGGTCCAAGCAACAGTTTTAGCTGTGATGGTCCAGGAAAAGTAGACACTCTGTCTACCCTCCAGATGCTGAAGGATGACACTGCACTAAATAATTCAGAAGCAGCGCTAGCTAAAGCTGATGCAAATACTCTGCAGCCTTCATGTCTATGTTGACATCTGAAACATTTTCTCCCCTAATAACTAAGGCAATCTGTACTACAGAAATTTTCAGAAATTTTTCCCACTATTGCCAGTACTAGTTCAATAACATTGTGGAATCAAAAAAAATTCAGGCAGGAGGCCTTAGATTGGAACCATGATAGAAATGCAAAATCGTTGGGCTATGTTATAAGACATTAACTACCTTTGTAGCCACACCCAGCCATACCGTCAGAAATTCCTGTGATAACCAAAGACTTTATGTGACTCAGGACTTGCTGGCATCAAGAGAATCACTGGGAGAATCCCATTGTGTGTTATAAGTGCCCAATATGTGGTAAATGACCTGTTAAGTATTGGAAACTCCACTATATGATCTGTATATAATATGTAATCTTTAACAAACCTACATAAACCCTTTGTAACTTGAACCCAGGGAAGTTCCAGAGATCAGCACAGGGACCTGCTGCCTGGGCTTCCCTATAGCTATAGCCTTCCGTGTGTCTGTGAAGACTAAAGTTCTGCTCGATCCAACCTAAATTAAGTAGCTGTATGATTCTTCCCACGACAACATCAATAACAGCAATGCTGTGGAAAATAGCATAGGCAAACTGCTGTCTCCCATCAGCATCTTCAACACAGTCATGTAACCATACTCAAAGCAAATGTAATCAGCGCAATGCTAAAAACTTACTTTTTGCGCATTAATTTTAGTGCTGGTGAAAGATAAACCTCCAGTACTGTTTAAGTCTTCTTTTTAACCAGAGAACAGCTACAGCCTGACCAACAGCAGCAGTGCACGCTTCCTGTATTGCTCCACTTCTCCAATGTGCCTTAACCATGACCCGACAGACCACTTCTAGGAGATAAGACAGTTCAGTTTCCAAGCCTATTTAGTCCTCAAACTCCTTGCTGAGATTGACAATGGTGCCAATCTAGGTTTGTCTATATTACAAAATTTGATCATGTTTGAACATAACTATGAACAATAAAATAAGATTTCATGCTTATGACCAGGACTTAGTAATCAGTGTAGACCAAGACATGTTCAGGTTCATGTCAACTAACAAGATACTGAACATTTTGTCCTGGGCTACGCTAAACACTAAATTATACTCAAAATCTAACTCAATCATTTACAATCATGTTTAAGCATAACATTTTGTAATGCAGAAAAACAGTATCAAATATGATGTTTTTTCCTGCTGATTGTGGGATTGTGCATTTGGCTGAGACCAATAAATGATTGTATGTAGTTAAGACAGCACTCACTTTTAAATAATTGTGATCATTAGTGACCTAAAATAACTTGAATTTGCTTTAAGAGATTAATGAGTCTATATTCTATTGTCAACCATGTGAGCCAACCAGTCCCCCTAAAAATAGTTAGATCCTGAATCTGCCAGTTATTCAGGCTCAATAGCAGATTATTACACAAGGAGGCCCACTGGATTTCAAGACTACTTAACCTAAATAAATGTAGCAGAACTGAGCCACAAATGCTTTGTTCTAAAATTCTGGATATATTTCTAACAATCTTTCCACCCTTAACAGAAAATACAAAACACAAATATTGGTTTACATCAAACACAAAATAAGACTAAATATTTTTTTTTATCATTATTTCCTCAAGTAACCAACAAATCAGCTGCTAACAAAAATAGTCATTTTCAGCATATCATGGTGTCCTGATTAACAAAGCACCCAGTGTATGTACCTGCATGGAAGCTCTCATTTTCTACAGGAAGCTATATAGTCAGAACTATTTTTGCTCCAAGTTTTGTATACAGATACAGATGCACATGGCCCACCCTTATTTTGGCGTAGCGGCAAACCAGTAGTGAGATGTAACCTACATGTATGTCAGCAGCAAACAATCACTCTATTATTATGCAAATTTTATTGGACTCAAGGCTAAAGCAGTGCTGTCAGTAGCTGAGAAAAGCCTGCCATTCAACACACCTAGATACTATGCTGCTACGTGGCAAAAATATTTAAAATAAATATTTCCGGCTCCCAACATACTCTTCCATCCAAGGCACACAGAATGAGGGCTTGTCTACACTATGGACACTACAACAGCTACCACACCACAGCTGTGCCTCTACAGTGTCAGACTTAAGACTTTTCTTACAGTGACGGAAGGGGATTTTCCCTTGCTGCAGGTAATCCCCATCCCTGAGCACCAGCAGCTAGGTTGATGGAAGCAGTCTATGGGGTAGGTTGGCATAGCTACAGCACTCAGGGGCATGTACCTTTCACATTCTGGAGTGACACACGGCTGCCAATCTAAATTGTAAGTGCAGACCAGGCCTGAGAGAATAGGCAGCCAGATTCTCTACTGTCCTGCACCTTGTGTGCTCACTTATACTAGTGAAAACCAGGTGTAAACCACGAGCGCAGCAGACACCGCGGTAATCACTTTCATGCACCTTGCACACACGTTGTGCTCCGTTAATGACTGCGCAGGTCTAACAAAAGGGAGACGCCGGCCCCGGCGGTTTCTCGCTGTTCCCTGAACTCCGCCGGACCGGCAGCGCTCACGCCGGCTGGCACTGGTTTCACGGCTTTCATACCAGCCCCCACGAGCTGGTGTGAGCCCGCGTGCAGACCGCCGGGCCCCAGCGCAAGCCGAACCAGGAGGAACCCCGGCAGTGAGAAGCGCGTCTACACACGGCCCCGCTCCGGTGGGTCTCAACAAGGAGCCCGCCGGGAACGGGGCAGGCCAGGCCTATTCCGGGGGCCGGGCCCGGGCCCCACCGCCGGGTGGAAGCGCTGCCTGCCCCTCCCCCGGCAGCGAGGAGCGGCTGGGACTCAGGCCGTACGCGGGGGGGCGGGGGTGAGTCCTGGGCCCGGCTCTGGGAAACCGGCCCGCTCGGGGGCGGGGCGGGCTCGGCCGCGCAGAGGGAGGAGTCCCGCCGCCGGGCCCGGGCTCGGGCCCGCTGGGAGGGGGAAAGGCCAGCGCCCGGAGCCGGCGGCAGCCAGGACCCTACCTAGCAACGTCGACGCGCGCGCGCTAGGCCACCCAGCTTCCGCTTCTGCCCAGAGGGGCGGGGCCGGGCCGTGCTGCGCACGCGCCAACGGCCCTGCTGCCGCCGCCTGCGCGTGCGCTTCTTGCCTCCTCGCCGCCGCCTCTGATTGACAGAGGCACGGGCTGCGGCGGGAGCACGTGACTCTCCCACCAGGTTGCCCCGCCCCCAGCCAGAGATGCCCAGACAGGAGCCAGGGGCGAGCCAGGCGGACGCGCGGGGGACAGGGGCGCGCGCCCACCTAACGCGCGTGCGGAGACATGCCCAGACTCAGGGCGCCTCCGCCCGCGCTGCGCGTTACGTGCCCCGCCGGTTGCTGTGTCCTGTGGCTGTCATGTGCTGCCAATATAGTAATGCCTACATGGCGGCATTGCACGTGTCTTGTGTGGCGCTGTGCAAACGTGCCAGAGCACCCTGCCCCGTGAGTGGACGCTACGTCGCGTCCACAGACACGTGGTGCGCCAATACTAGCGCATATCTCTTAGCTCTAATCTATTCCATCGCGCTACATTCCCAGTGTTAGGTAGCCTGCCTCCCGCTGCCTACAGTGGCTCTCGCTGTTACCCCAGATCGGTACGGTGCCTTCTCGTGGTAACCCTGTAAACTCAGATGTCTTTTATTACTTCTCTGTTGTCCCGCTGTTATCTCCAGTTGTAGCCCCCCCCCGAAATATGCCTTACTGTTATCCCCAAATTATAAAGCCCTAGTCTGCACACCTCTTTTTCTTTGGAAGGAGAGCGCTGTGTGTTTAAAACAGTTCTTATTGGTGATCCCGTTCGCTTGCTGTACTAACATGGGTGGGGACAGAGGGAAGGGGCAACCTTATAAAAGATGTATTTGTTTTCTTAGCCTTCTTAGGATTTTAGAATTTGCTGATGTGAAAAGGACTTGCTTAAATGCCTCCCTCCCCCCCTTTTTTTAATACTTTAGTTTTTTTATTGGGGTCTCTTTTTCTATGTCCATTTATTGGACTTGGGCTTTAAAAGAAGCGTTTCCTAGCAGCAGAATGCAGAAGGCCCATTCATATTACAATGGGCAGAGAGGAAAGAAAGAGCCTGGTTTGTTTAAACTGCTTCTGTCTTCATTCACAGCCTGATGTCCATGTGTATTGTGCTGGCTACAATGGGACTAAAGGACTCATTGTGGTCGAAAACAAATCAAAATAGAATAAGAGATGATAAGATAAAAGAGTCATGCAACAAAATTGTTCAAAAAATCTAAGTCTTACATCTTAGATTTATGTTACCTTTTGGCTGTTTGGCCTATTGACCGATGTTTATAATAACCACTACAGTTTAATAAACAAAGCGATACATGGGAACCTTATATGCCATTTTTAAAGGCACTGAGTAGAAATGGTGGAGGTGTTGGTTGTTTTATTATAAATTATTGTTTTGTGCTTGCATGCATTTTACACATACACTCCATATATCATTCATTTCTATCAAGTTATTTTCCTAGCAGTGGACTACACATAATATTATCATTACAAAAATGCCAGGGCCCTCTTTGTGTGTGCAAACAGCATACTAACAGCGATGCTCTCCTCTCCCAACCCTCAAGATGCTCACATAACCTACTCCAACCCCATAGGCAACAGGTGGAAGCTTAAATAACTTCACATATTTTCAGACGGGAAGAAGGGACTTTGGGGAACCAATTTCAGGATTAGATCAGATGTTATTGCCAGTGAAAAATTAAACAGAGCAGTGCTCTAGGGAGTACAGATTAATATATTTAGTGACTCTGCATACACAAAGGCTTACCATTGTGGCCATGTCTGAATGCCTGTGAATAGGATGGAACATATGCGGCCTGTCACCGCAGGTGCCCACATCTGTTCTTCTCCAGGCAGATGCTCACAGAAAAGGGGAGAGCATTTCCAAAAGCTCGGATCCGCCCCATCCAAACACATCCTCTTTTCACAATCACCTTCTGCAAACTAGTTGCTTTTTTTGGGGGGGGGGGGTGAATATGAGACAGAGAGATAGCCACAAAGAAAATAAAAAGGAAGCTTTCAAAGCACAAGTGCAAAGAAAGCAAACCAACAAAAAAACCCAAGACATAACCAAAAAACATTATTACATCCAGGTTTTGAAACTACTGTGTAAAACTGGCTTGTGTTACTAGGCCATAAAACAAGAAACAATTATTCTCAAGCTATAGTATAGCATAATATAAACTGTGCTATAATTACAGTAATAAAGAAATGATGTATGAAGCTATTATTTGGAGTTTAAAACATTATGGCTTATGACAGTGATTAATTAACCTTGGAACAAAGAACGGATCTCTTTCCCTATGGAAGCAAGTGAGCACTGACGACATTGTTACTAAAATTTGGGCTACAGTGGTAGGAATATTTAGATCCACTGTCTGAAAATTCATAATCAGTGAATAAATTCTATTTTTCTAGCATATGTTGAAAGTAACAAGTAGCCACAATCTCTCTGACCTTTTTTAGTGCCAAGTAGACAGATTAGACTGAAGTAACTATGGGCAGGATCCTTGCTCAAGTAAACTAACTAAATAAATACATAAATAAATGGCTTTTCCTGACTCACCCGCCTGGACCCAGCCACTGTGGTAGAAAAAGAGAATGGTTTTATTTAATTAAAATGTCTAGAGTCACATTCATGTACCTACTGAAGTCAATGTCATTGACTTCAGTAGGTGCAGTAACTGGTCCATAATCATTACCACTTTAGGATTTAACACATTCCATGATTTCAGATCTATATTGGCAAATAGGACATGGATATGAATCCTAACTTTACTTCTTTTTTTCACTCAGAACTCCCTTTCAAGTGAATGAGATTTTTGCATGAATAAGGAGAACAAGATTTGTTCCAGAACAGAGGCTATTTCTAACAGAATTTGTCAAGTAATGATCGTGCTCATGAAGTCAAATGTGGAGCTAAAATGAAAAGGGAAAATATAAATTACATTATTTTAATGGTTTGAGTCCACACAAAAATACTGTGAAAGCAATGACATTTTTCATTACCAAGTGTTTCTAGTACACTACTTGATCCATGACTGGAGATTTTGGTGCATACAGCCCAAAATTGGTATAATCAGAAAAAAATAGCCTGGAAAAGGCTTTATCTGAGATCTAGCTGGAGTTCTTCCAAGATGAAGCTACTCCCACAAAGTTTTGTTTTATTTAAAGTAAGCTATGAAGAGTAGATTTTTAGAGTTAATGAAAAACAAGTGGAGAGAGGGAGGAGAACATGTAACCTTTTCCTCTTTCTTGTTTTCTCCTGGAAGAAGAATTGGAGAACTATCCAAAGAATCAAACTTTAGAGTCTTTACTTTGTCAAAACTCCTTATGATTTCCTGAGTCAGGACTACAAGACTTGGGCTAATATGGATAAGTATTGTAAGGTCACATACAATTATCAAACTTGCTGCCGAATCCTTTTACATAATTTGAATTTCTAACCGTTGACCTAGTCATTTAAAACAAGAAATCAGAAGAAAAGGCGCTAACCAAAACCAACCAACCAAACATCTCTATGTTAATTGCCAAAAAGAGCCTCTGTGAAATTTGTGTTTCCCAGCAAAATTATCTCTCATCTGATACTGAGTTATCATTAACAACTAGAATTGTTACTAAAATTGCATAAAACACATGGTCACAAAGGAAAATGTAAGAAATATATTCTATAAGAGCATGTGTGTTTTATATAGTTATGTTTGGGTGCATAGGTAATATACACAGACCTCTTGGGTACATTTGACCATTTTATTTTTGATTTAGAAAGGCAGTCTGAGACCTAAAACAATTATGAGATTCTGGAGTTTAGCATCAGAAGATATTGAATGTACAGCTATGTTGTGTGTGTGAGAGAGAGAGCGAGAGCGAGCTGTTCGGAATAGGTCATACTGGCTTCTCTTTTTTGGGGATCGATGGCAATCTGTTGGGAGGGGAGATGGGCCAGTATATTGTCGTGCCTTTGTGTGTGTGTTTGGTTTTGTTCCTTCTATGGCCCGGAGGTATGTGTAATCCTGAGCACACCACATTTGCTAAATTTGCCCTAAGGAACCGGCAGATGTTCCCTTGGCAGACATCGGCACGCGACTGACCTCAACCCTTGCAGGAATATTCAACCAAAAATCCTTGCCATTTTGAAATAGCAAGCAACAGCGCACGCACAAACAGGATAGTCACCAACTTCCCTCATCATAGTTTCCCACAACCAAAGCAGAGTCGGGCACAAGCCAACAAACAAACAGCCAGAGCAAAGGAAAAAGGTTTCCCCTCATGTTCTGTCAGTAAAACATATATAGGGGCCACTTTCGGATTTGCACAGGAAAGGGCTGAAGAGCAGCTGGCTGCAGTAATCTGATCTGGAGACAAAGGAATGCCCCGTCGGTTCTAGGATCACAGGTAAACACACAACCTTTGTTATGAAAATGAGGGGCTAGGATAGGGCTAGAGCAGATGATTTGCGATTTGAAAAAGAGGGATGGGGGAGGAGGGGGAGAAGCCACCGAGCTGCTTATCTATCATCTGGCCTCTCTGTGTGCCAGCTGAGCCACGCGACTGCCCTTTCTTATTCTAATCAGCACATGCCTTTGCAACTTTCTACAAACCTTCATGCTAAACTTCTTAATCCCCCTCACACATAAAAACATGCGACTGTCCCGCAGAAAAGATAGAGCAATCGTATTACCCCCATACTTGTTTTATTGCAACACATTCCCTGCTGCCCCTCCATCCCCAATCACCACCCACCCTATCTTTGATACAAGACAGGGTAACAGAGAAAGTTTACATTGCACAGCACGCCGGGGGGTGGGGGGGGCAATCTATTCCCACACCAGTGCTTGGTCTGCCACTTGCTGGTGAGGTGGTGGCTGAGTTTACATTTTTCAGGGACATTTTTTCAGAAAGGTGCAGGGGGATCGCTACATACACAGTAAATCCCGCTGACATTATCCGAAAAGACCCGTCGAACGGCGTTGAGGCCAATCGTTTACGCGGGACTGTTTCCAATCCTGTCCATTGACACCTCCCCCCGCTGTCATAAAGTCTGAATACGATTTTATGTTCTACTGCCTCGGCGTCCCCCACCTAACCCATCTGCCCGTTCGGATGCATTCTGAATGCACCTTTCTGCCAAATATTTCGGTGTGTTAGCATGGCAGCTGAGACGTGGTGTGCACTCATCTACCCACACCTACATGGATTAGGTATATATTATATACCTAATTAAAATATTATACACAATCAGCTTCACATAACTACACACATACACGGACGCAAGCATATGTCAGCATGCACCATATGGCGCTGCTTCATACAGCCACAGAAAAATACAAGCCTATCGCTGGTGAATTAGCAAGCAGTACCCTGCAGAAACTGATGCGTGTTACTCAGCCTAATTAATAGACCCTCTGTCTCCGCAGTGACTACGCCTGTAATCTGGCATGTTTATAAATAAAAGATTTGACTGATTGGAAGTGTTCAGCTTTGTTGTTCTGTGGCTGGGCTGTAATTCTTGCTAGAGAAGAGGGAGCCTGTCATTTACAGGATGATACATTAGAATATACAGTATTCAGTCAGCTTGAGAGAATACAAACTCATCGCTACAGAACTGTCTATCGATAAGGCTCAACTTTTAGTCCTACCTGTTTAAACCGTGTACATTCATTCTCTTCTCTCCCTTAGTGAACTAGTTTTCTAATGCGCCATTAGAAAAAGCGAGGTGTCTACATTTGATTCTCTTGAATTACCAAAATCCAATTCACTTGGAAATGTTTCTTTCCATCTCCATGGCTAATGTCCAGGCTGCCTTCTGCTCCGTAATGAGCCTGATTTTGTACAGTAAATTTGCGGAGGTATCAAAAAGTATTTAAAAGGGGGCTTCAGCCTTTTCCTAATGAGGAAGGTGAGGATTTATTACCTCTCTCCAACCTCAGGACTTCGGCTGCTGTGGCCATGCCACCGATAGTCTGTTTAACATACTTCAGCGTAAGCTGCCTCTGCAATTGGGGGGCTGGGGGTTGGATATGTAAGTGTGAGAGGAGTATAGAGACATGCAGTTGGGAGTGAAAAAACGCCATTTGGTTAGGAGCAGATGGCTGGCTAGGGGGTTGATCGCGTCTAAAGGCGTGTCATCCCCCTTCAGCTCGAATCCCTAAGGGCTCCCCTTGTCTTTAAAATCAATGAAAATTAAAGTGCAGAGAAAGGGTGAATAGTTAGACCTCGAGTCCCTCCTTTGTTCGTCCCAGCTACTGGTGGGCAGGAGTTAAACTACAACAGCCTCCTATAGAAACACTTAAGTTAAACAGTCTCCCCGTTAGCCCAGCATCTGAAAGAGAGAGAGGGGGGGGAAGCAAAAAAAGGAGCTTTCTGCTTGATTTCCCCAATACAGAATCGCGTGGCATAAATTAAGTTGGAAAAGAATAAGTGCATTGGGCAGGATTCTGATGGATTTTACGACGCCTTTCAGTTACGCTTTGCAGCAGTAATCGAGAAATCTGTGCCACGTCAATTTAACAAATACTTGATACTGAAGGGGGGTTGTTAAAGATTTGGGGCAAGTTGTTTTTTTTTTTTTTGGTAGGTTTAAGCCCTTGCGCGTGTAACTTTTTATTTCCAGTTTTTTAAACCCTGATGCAAATGAATGAACTTTCTATTTCTACCAGATTAAAATATTTGTGATGATATATCACTTTTAACCTCAGTCCACAGACGAGCCCAACTTTAAACGTGTTTTCCCCTCCCACGTGCCCAGAAAACCTAAATGAACCAGATTTGCTTTCCTAGGGAAAAAAGGCTGCAGCAAAGTTTCAGAAGCAGTGGCAAGCCATTAAAAAAGATGTTGACGCTAGGTGGCAAGAGTAATGTACAAGTTAAATCTAGCGTTGCTCTTTAGTATCCTGTTAACGTATCCACATGTTCCTTACTTAAAGAAGGTGGGAGTATAGGTGGATTTTTATTCTTTAAGGCATGAACATGCTAAATGGGCCCAATCCTGCCGTTTTTACTCAGCAAAATTCCCACTGACGTTAATAGAAGACTGCAGGATCTGATCCTATGTTTAAAACTGATTATCCCAGAAGTATCTGTAGCTTAAAAGCAAACATTCCTGTGCACATAAGCTTTTGTTTATCGTCGGGGTGTGTGTGGGTATAAATTATACTTTTGACCAAAGTTATGTTTAAGCGAAGGAGAGTTAAAAGGTGAGAGATTGCAATATTTTAATACTTGTAAATTTTGGCGCCAGCAGAAGAAAAAAGGATATGCTGCATTGGGATGTATAGTTTCAGGCGTGTAATAGCCAGGATGGACTAGGCTGAATGCATTCATTAGTGATTTTCTTTTAATTGGTATTAACCAGTGATTTTACTTTAAGAAGTGTTTGAGAATTTTTTCCAGTGCATTGTAAGATAATTTGTGATCAAGACATCTGCTTCAATGAAAGTCACATTTTGCCATGCAAATGCACGTTTCAACCCAATAAAGTAGCCATAATAAGGCTTTTAGCACGGCATACCTACAGTGAGGTTATTGTAGCCAAATCCTCTCCTTTGCACACAAGCTTAATCTGTGCTGAAATGCTCTGTTACAATTAAAATGACATTTACACAGACAGTTACACCTTGCATCCTAATGAATCCGCCCGCGCCTATCTAGGTGCTTGAAAAGGGCCCCAAAAA
This sequence comes from Mesoclemmys tuberculata, assembly GCA_007922155.1. Taxonomy (NCBI): domain Eukaryota; kingdom Metazoa; phylum Chordata; order Testudines; family Chelidae; genus Mesoclemmys; species Mesoclemmys tuberculata. The sequence continues at coordinate 12,894,530 of ML675604.1, forward strand.
ATTGAAAAACTCATCTCCGAGTTATATATCAAAGTTGCCTGCAAACTTTTATCTTCCACTTGCAACCACAATTAAGAAATTTCGCAGTGAGAAGTCCTTCCCCCACCAGAAAACTCTTTGCCATGTTTTTAAACTCAAACGTTCCAGTGTCTGACGGACGTGTAAAAAATAGTAAGTTGGCGGTTGGTGTAAAGTTGTTGGGTTTTTTTTTCATGTAGGGGGGATGGTGCTGGAAGGGATTTCTTTAAAAAATGTGCGGACATTGTTGTAGAGGCAGTAGCGTGCGCCGAGGGGAGCTCTTTCTCTCCCTTGCATTGTGCAGGGAGCAGGTGCTGTCTACATTACCATACAGCTGAAAGCACAAAGAGCCAACTGATTCAGCCCTCACACAATAACAAACTGCCTTAATGACAGCCACGCGAACGACACACACCAAACTCACTTTTTACTAAGCTGAAGGAGGAGGGAAGAAAAGGAAAAAAGGTTGATGAGGAGGAAGATGATAATAATATAGGGATATGGGACTCAAATGGGCTTTGCTAACTGCTTCCTTCGGCAGTTCACGACCGGTTCTCAGAGAGGAGAAAATAATAATAAAACCCCCAAATGTTTGCCCACCCCCTGAAACTTGACACATGGCTCTTCCCAGTTTTCCTTCGCTACGAAAATATCCGTGGTGTATCCAAAATAATCAGTCAGTACGCATTTGTACTTTCCAGCTTGCAAACTTTGAAACACCAGATTCTCTCCCCCAGTGGGATTATTTTAGCACCTTTAGCATACTTTAGCAGACGTGGTCTGGTTTTAAGAATCCGAAAGGAACACCAAATCCCTTCTCTGCTCCCACAAACACATTCGTGTGCGTTTTTCCCCATTATTTATCCAAATTATACCATGGGAAAGATGGTGCGAATTTAAAGGTATCAGATTTCTCCTGTGTGTCAAGAGGATCCCCCCATCCCAGTCCTTTAAACTGAAGGATAGCCCTGGAAATGTACATTATCACCGACAACTTACTTTTTAGGGCACAGTGGTGCTTTACACATTTCAAGAGGTAATTATAGATCTCAGTACTTGGAACTGTTTTCTCGCTGGAGTGTGTTGCTCTCTCTCTTTCTGTGCATGTTGCGAGAGGGTGTTACCATCTCCCCAGAGCAGAAGGGGGATTCTTGCGGTTACCGAATTTGCAGGAATGTAAATGAGCGCGCTTGGTGAGAGCAGGAGGGGAGAGGGGTAAAGGAGGAGGTGGAGGATTGCACATTTTACAGCTCACTGACCATTTGGCGATCCATTGAGAGGAGGGTTTGGAAAAGTGGCTCCTTTGTGACAGCTCTAGCCAGATTGGGGGGCTGTTCATTTGCATCTCATTAGCCATGCAGGCGGCCGGCGGGATATAAGGGAGGCAGGCGCCTGATGAGCAGCAGATCCTTAGTGTGCTTCACGCTCGGAGAGAGCCGCAGCAAAGATCACACACGCAAGGGGAGACCCAGGAGCACACACGGGTGCGCTCAGTTGCTTCCGTTAAGACATTATCTGATTGTTTTTTTATTTTGATTTTTTTGGCTTGGATTCCTTAAAAAAAAACAAAAAGAAAGAAAGATCACAACAAATCACCAGAGCGATCTTTGCATCTTGCAAGAAAGGGATAAGAGTCCAACGTGACCCGCAAATTGCTGCTGCTGTTTGACACCTACCAGCCCCTGATCTGCGAGGGGCGAGCTCCACACACTCAGATACGCACAACCTCCCCCGCCCGCTCGTTTGAAGGCACCGGGAATTATCGCTTCCTCCTCCTAGTCTACAAGGATTTCCAGATCGCTGATTTTTAATCTTCCACGGGAAGCCTTTTCTCTGCCTCCGTTGGGAATTACGTGGCTTTTTTTTTTTCCTTTTTGGCTGGTGGGGGAAGACGCTTTAGGCGAAAGGAGAAAAATCGTGGATTGGAAGAGAAAGAGAGGAAAAACTTGTTAGAATATCAGTCTTAAAACCAATCCCCCCAACCTTTTTGCCACCCAGAAGAGCTGTCAGTCACCCCAAGGGTTTACCTAAAAGCATCCAGAGAAAAAAAACAGAGAGACTCTTGAAAGAGATAAACTTTAACATTAACTCCACTGGGCCAAGAGGCTTCTCCTGCCCAAGCTTCTTGAGAGACACTTTTCTTTTTTTCTGCCCAAGAAAGAAAGAAAAAAGGAGAGCGAAGAAAAGACCCCCCCCTCCAAAATGGGAGGTCAGTCCGTGCTGGCTCTTGCTGTCCTCTCTGCGCTGCTTTGCCATTGCCAGGTAAGTACCTGGGGTCTGGATTCGAAGCTCTCCGCGGCCTCGCCGCTCATAAGCGCTAAGATAAGTGCGGGGCGGCGGGTGGGGGACCGGGGCCTCTCTCTGCCGCCAAGGGAAAGGCTGGCGGGGATGCTGCGAAGAGTGGCAAACTGTTGAGCGGGGGCGCTGGCCGCGCTTTGAGAGTGGGGTGGTGCTGAGAGCCGCTGAACCCCACTAAACCCCTTCAAGCCGGGGGGTGGCTCCCTTCCCCCCCGCACCCTCCTTCCAGCCGCTGTGCCTCCTCTTTGGCGGAGTCTTGTCCCCCAGCCCCGGCTCTGCTGCCTGGGGGAGCTCGGCTGGCGCAGCCGATGGCGGGGGCTCTTCCTGCGGCCGGGGGGGCTGTCAGGGCTTGGGCCGCCCCCCTCGGCGGGCGCCGTGTGAACGGCTCCTTGTCTCCCCCCGCGCAGGTGCGGGGCTCCGGGGTGTTCGAGCTGAAGCTGCAGGAGTTTGTCAATAAGAAGGGGCTGCTGGGGAACCGCAACTGCTGCCGCGGCGGGAGCGGCGGCGCCGGCTCCGGGCTGCAGCCGTGCGAGTGCAAGACCTTCTTCCGCGTGTGCCTCAAGCACTACCAGGCCAGCGTGTCCCCCGAGCCGCCCTGCACCTACGGCAGCGCCGTCACCCCGGTGCTGGGCGCCGACTCCTTCAGCCTGCCCGACGGCGGCGCGGCCGGCGGCGCCGAGCCCGCCTTCAGCAACCCCATCCGCTTCCCCTTCGGCTTCACCTGGCCCGTGAGTTCCCGGGCGCGGGGCGGGGGACAAAGGGCGGGCTGGGCGGCTCGGCTGCGCGCGGGGGGCGGGGGGAAGCCGGGCAGGACGCACTGAGAGGCTCCCGCGTGAGGGGGGAGTCGGGCGGCGGCAGCTCGCGTGGGGCCGTCACGGCGGTGGCCCAGCCAGATGAGCGGAGGGCCGCGCGGGGGACAGGCCGAGCTTTATTTGGTGCGGTCCCCCCGTGTCCTGCCCACACGCGAGTGCGGGGCCGGAAAGCCCGGATCCCGCTCCCTTCCCCTGCCTGCGGTTGGGTGTATACGGGTGAGCCCTTCGGGCAATTCCCGAAGGGCCTCTCAGCCTTCCCCGCTGCCCTCCCCATGTACCTGGGGAACTGAAGTGTGAAGATTAATGACAGCTGCCCTCACATCCTACCCCCTGTCTCCCGCCCTCCCTTTCTTGTTGCACCGTATCCTGTACTAACAGGCTGAAAAAACAGGCCAGGAAACGACTCTTCAAAAAGCTCTTCCATTTCCTTGAGAAAAGTGAAAACAGGCTGGAGTCAGGGATTAGAGGGTTGCACCGACTGGGCACATATATTCCGGCTGCTGCTTCTGATTACATTTTTGCTGACTTTCGATTTGATTCTCATTTGGTATGCTTTTTTTTTTTTTTTTTAATTTTCCAGGGCACTTTCTCTCTCATCATTGAAGCTCTGCATACAGATTCCCCTGATGATCTCAACACAGGTAAATACCCTGGTGCAAATCCTTTCCCAGGATTAAATCCAAACCTGCTACTTCTCAGGCTCACTTTCCTTTCTTTCTCAATTCATGTAGCCACTCCCTGCCCTTTCTCACTCTACTGTTCTTCATAAGAGTATTGTAAGAAAGAGAGCACATGGCTTTAACATTTCTGCACTTACAATTCTCCCCTCCTGTGAACTCCTCCAGGTAATCTATCGCTTTTATTCCCACTGCATCCTCATGACTCACAGTTAGTTAATTGCATTTCCACCTTCCCTCTCCTTGCAGAGAACCCAGAGCGCCTGATCAGCCGCCTGGCCACACAGAGGCATTTGACAGTGGGGGAGGAGTGGTCCCAGGACCTGCACAGCAATGGCCGCACTGACCTCAAGTACTCCTACCGCTTTGTGTGTGATGAGCACTACTACGGAGAGGGCTGTTCTGTCTTCTGCCGCCCCAGGGATGATGCCTTTGGCCACTTCACTTGTGGAGAGCGTGGGGAGAAGGTCTGCAACCCAGGCTGGAAGGGCCAGTACTGCACCGAACGTGAGTGTCCACAAAGAAAGACTATTGAGTCTCTCCTCATTACAGTCAAACCCATTCTGAGGCCCAATGAAGTCAATGGGAAACATTCCATTGATTTCACTGTGGATTGCTTCAGGCCCCAAATGAGAATAAAAACTAAGGTAGAAGGAATGTATGATGGTACGGTGCTGGATAAAAGGTTTTTATGCATGAACCATGGGATGACCCCATTACTCAGAAGTACCAAAGCCACAAGTGAGTTATCTGGCATGGCCCAATCTTACACCAATAACATCTTGGTCATAACCATATGACACCATCACATATTTTGTTTATACCAAAAATTGTATAGAAAAATCATTTTAGAAATGTTTTAGGAAGTTTAAAGGAAAACATATTGGGGCTTTTTGTGGTATCCCTCTACCAGGGTATCTTCACACCACAAGTCAAGAGATACAGGCCTTAAAAAGAGGAATTATAACTAACAGAACCTCTAAAACAGCTCATCCATTAATCATAATGTCAAGATCGGAAGGTCTGATATCTTGCAACCTTGTAACCTAACAGGGCTGGAAACCAGTACCATATCCCGTTGGAAAGGGGGAGTCCAAGATCCTCTCTAGTGCTATAAAGAACATATTTCTAATCCTGTCAGATCATGAGATACTGGATCATAAACCTAACACTGGTTGAGGGCTGAACACTGCCCTCCCTGTACCCCTGATCAGTTTAATTTCAGAGGAGAAAAAAAAACACATTTATGGGAAAAAAGGAAACATTTTGGAGGCAGGTTATGTTTTTGTTTTTATTAAATGAAGGACTGTAAGCTTTAATTGAGGGCTGAGCTTGAAAAGCCTGCTGGGAGGGTTGGAATGTTAGAAGTACCCTGGCAGAGATGGAGCCGTGGACAGATTACAGCTGAGGTGGTCAAAGAAGCCAGATAAATTGTAGGTAAATTTAGTGCACATCTTCCCTCTACTATGTTATATCCTGATATTCTAAGTTGTGTGTATGTCTTTAATATATTGGCAGATAACTCACTATCTGAATGCCCTCCTTCAAACCTCACAAACCAGAATGGGTAATAGGAAGCAAACAATTTGGATGCTGTAGTGTGCAAGGCAGCCCATCTGTTTGGCTTGCAAATATGAGCTAAATTTTGTGAATTCAGATGGACTGATATTAAACAGGCCCAGTTTATTCTTATTGTTAGGGACTAGTACAGTGATTACAGCCATATATGGCACAATTTTGCATAGTAAGCTGGGGGCTTGAATTTCCCTTGTTAATGCTTTAAAGGTTGTAGTGCCCCAGGATTAAAGGTTTCTCTTGCAGAAGTGTTAGGCGGTGGGGGAGGGGAGAGAAAACATTTCTTTGATGAACTGTTTCAGGATGTCAGCACCTTTTGATATTCGCATCTTGCTGCTTCTTCAGTAACCAAGCAGAACATTGCTCCTCTTTTGTGAATCACTGTGTGTAGTCTATTTTGTGTCTTTTGAAAACTCAGCTAAAATATATGAAACAACATATTTAGTAGGCAGTAGGGGGTGTGTGCTTGTGCAAAAAGAATGTTTTCTGGTTAGCAAGTGAGGTTCCAGGCTCCAGATTACTTCCCTTATATGTTTTTTCATCTCCTTTCATTCCAGTTTTGAGACAATCTGATTATCAGCACTCTTTCTTTCTTTCTTTCTTTCTTTCTTTCTTTCTTTCTTTCTTTCTTTGTCATTGTCTCTGGCTAGCTTTGTTGAATTAAAACTTTGCAGTGCTTGCTTAATGAGTTCCATAACCAGGCGAAGTAATGAGCAGAAGTCTCTTCCCCCCCCCACACTCCCTCCTTCTGGCCCGCTTTACTCTGTTTGTGCCCACCCGCCCTCTTTTTTTTTTGCAGGGGGGAGGAAGAACTTTAGACTTATTTATTTGAATAAGAAAAAAAGTTTTTGCAGAGAAATCACGCGCGTGCCATAGATTAGATCTGGGCGGGGATAGGCTGCTGGGGAAGCATGTCTTAGCCCTGATTGGCTGCAAGGGGTTGGGGGTATTGTTGCAGTGGGGCAGCTGCTGGGAGAGAATAGACAATAGAGCAGCTGTCCTGCACTGGCACTCTGCACACCAGCTGTCCACTCTTATCTACACACACACTTTCTGGGGATATTAAGAGGTGGAGCTGTGTGCATAGAATTGGAAAAAAGGACTTCTGACCCTCACTGGGAAGGAAAGGGGGGTGAGGGGCTGTCGGGAAGGGAGCAATTGTGAGCCCGCTTTTGTCTGTGTGCAACTGTATTAAGAAGAATGCTCATCCCTAGCGATAAGTAAAGTACCCAATTACTAAGCAAGATCAATACTCCACCAGACTTCAGAGATTAACTCAGCTGCTATTAACTGACTGAATTAGTGAAAGAGGGTTTGTCCCAACCCAGAAGACACATCAAAATTGTATTTTCAGAAGGAATGTATTTGACCCTGGAGCTTATGAATCTATATATTTTATTTGCCTGCAGCAATTTGTTTGCCTGGATGTGATGAGCAACACGGGTTTTGTGACAAGCCTGGAGAATGCAAGTAAGTTTTCAGAGTTTTTCCTTTGTTTTTTTTGGTCCATAATGTCAAAATGATGCTCTAGCATTAGATAAGTCATTTGTCATTTGAGGGTCAGTTTAAGTGTTTTTCTTCGTAGGAGATGGTAACCTGAGAAATCCAGATAATACCAGATCAAAGTATTAATCTAGAAGTCAAACATCAGTGTCATTAATATTAACTTAATGAGTTTACAGTAGTATATGCAAGATTATCTGTTTGTAATGATAGTAAACAAAATAAGTACCTAGAACAATGGCTCTATCTAAGGCAAGGAAAGAGGTAGCTGGGACTGATGAAAGCTGATGCTGTGGGTAGACTCAGTGACTTTCCCACATGAAAGATCACTGAAGGCTTTTTAGGAAACTTGATTCCTGGTTTTTGGCTTCAGTGTGTTTGCAGAGTTTGAGATAGGATTTCTAACTGTTGGAGGTACAAATCTGACAACCCTTTGTTTGTTTTTTAGATGTAGAGTTGGGTGGCAGGGGCGATATTGTGACGAGTGCATCCGATACCCAGGCTGCCTTCATGGTACCTGTCAACAACCGTGGCAATGCAACTGTCAGGAAGGCTGGGGTGGCCTTTTCTGTAACCAAGGTAAGTTCTTGATCATTGCCTATGGTTGTCTTTTAGAAAACAACACCATTTCCTAGAGTATCCCTCATTCAAGCCATGTAACAATTGCAGACTAGAACACATCTTTATGGATCTGTCTCTCCTTTTAAATCTTTTTCAGATCTTAATTACTGTACCCATCATAAGCCATGCAAGAACGGTGCCACTTGCACCAATACCGGCCAGGGAAGCTACACTTGTTCTTGCCGTCCTGGGTACACTGGTTCCAACTGTGAGATTGAAATCAACGAATGTGATGCCAACCCCTGCAAAAATGGTGGAAGCTGCACCGTAAGTTAAAGGAATTAATGATAATTTAAAAAAAAATCTGATTATAAACTCGTCAGTTTTACAGTAATTTTGATTTTTAAATTATTTAAATGGAATAATTTTTTTTTTAAAATCTTCTCTTTTCTACAGGATCTTGAAAACAGCTATTCTTGTACCTGCCCACCTGGCTTCTATGGTAAACACTGTGAGCTGAGTGCTATGACTTGCGCGGATGGCCCATGCTTCAATGGAGGGCGATGCACAGACAACCCTGATGGTGGATATAGCTGTCGTTGCCCAGTGGGTTACTCTGGGTTTAACTGTGAAAAGAAAATTGATTATTGCAGTTCCAGTCCTTGTGCTAATGGTAAGGCAAACTATCTCCCCTTTTCTCTTAAAGGGAGGCTTTCAAATAGTTGAGGCTCCCAATTTAGGGTTTGTAGAAAAATAAAATTACAAATTGTAGGCCAAGTCAATCCATTGATTTTAAGCAGCACTCCCTGCTGAATCGTGTCATAGGTTTTTATCTAGCCCTCCTGGATTGACTAAACTGAGCAGTTCTGCTTAAAAGTTGATGGCATGATATGGCTCCACACTATACATAGCATTGTCTTTCAGTGTGACCTTGGGCCTGTCATTTGGCCTGTCTTCTGCCTCAGGTTGAAAATGGGGATAGCAGTGCTTTAAAAATGCCTTTGGAAATTGGATTTGAGATCTATGGATGAAATGTGTGACAGAAATGCTAAATCTTTTTATTATTTAGTAGTAGCAAAGCTGTTTTCATGAAAAGAGAAAGTGTTTTTTAAAACATTTCTCCACATCGGTTGCAACCTAAACTCTGCAACATTGTGCCAAGGCATGAGAACCAAGACGTCATATTGGTTCAGTCTAGTGTCCCTGATGAAGCTGAGTAAAACGCAAAAAAGTAAACAGAACAAGTGGTAAAAAGAAAATAAGATTTAGAAAATTATTGCCATTTTAATAATAAAAGTTTTGCTACTGGTAACAGAGGTAAAATCTTAAAGACTGGGCTTAGATTTTCAGAAATGAGGTTCTAATTCCATATTTGTCTCCAGGTACCCAGTTTTTGAAAGTCTTGGCCTTGATTTTCACCATTTTAAGTGCACTGTGAAGCTGAGAGTTGTGCTTGACCCTATAAAAACACTTATCTATTATTTATCATATTTAATATATTGCAGGAGCCCAGTGTGTTGATCTTGGGAATTCCTACGTATGCCAGTGCCAGGCTGGTTTTACTGGACGACACTGTGATGATAATGTGGATGACTGTGCCTCTTTTCCTTGTTTAAATGGTGGAACCTGCCAAGATGGAATTAATGACTATTCTTGCACCTGCCCTCCAGGATACAATGGAAAGAACTGTAGTGCTCCAGTCAGCAAATGCGAACACAACCCATGTCACAATGGGGCTACTTGCCATGAAAGGAACAACCGTTATGTGTGTGAGTGTGCTCGGGGATATGGTGGACTTAACTGCCAGTTTTTGCTCCCTGAACAGTCTCAGGGACCTGTAATTGTTGACTTCACTGAGAAGTACACTGAAGGCCAGAATGCACAGTTTCCTTGGATTGCAGTATGTGCTGGGATTATCCTGGTCCTGACGCTATTGCTGGGGTGCGCTGCTGTTGTTGTCTGTGTCAGACTCAAAATGCAAAAGAGGCACCGTCAGCCTGATGCATGCAGGAGTGAAACGGAGACCATGAACAATCTGGCCAACTGCCAACGTGAAAAGGACATTTCAATAAGTGTCATTGGTGCCACTCAGATTAAAAACACAAATAAGAAAGCAGACTTTCACAGTGATAATGCCGATAAAAATGGCTACAAAGTTAGATACCCGTCAGTGGATTACAATTTGGTGCACGGACTCAAGATTGAGGACTCTGTTAAAGAGGAACACAGCAAATGTGAAGCCCAGTGTGAAACATACGATTCAGAGGCAGAGGAGAAAAGTGTAGTACCACTAAAGAGGTACAGTGCAGGCAATAACTCTGGGGGAACAGTTTTACTGTAAAGGGTGTATCTGTTTCCTAGTTGGTGATAGCAGCAACCATCTGATTTTTCTGTTGTTGTTGTTGGTTTTGTCTTCAGTAGTGACACTTCTGAAAGAAAACGACCAGAATCAGTATATTCCACTTCAAAGGACACAAAGTACCAGTCGGTGTATGTCATATCAGAAGAGAAAGATGAGTGCATCATAGCAACTGAGGTTAGTACAGTGCCTAGTTGTTATAAAAGAAAATAATAATAATTGAGCCAGATCCTGAGCTAGTGTGGAGCCACAGAGATCTGTTTGCCTTTAATGGAGCTATATCAATTTACACTTGGGGAGATCTGGCCATATGGGTTTATTTTTTCGTGGAGGTTGTAAAACTGATAGCTTTTTTTTTTTTTTTTAAATATAAAGCACAATCCTGCGAAAGATTCGCTTCAATGGGAGTTCCATACACAAAAAGCTTATAGGATTGGAACACAGTTGTAGTATCATTTTAATTTATGAGTTATCCCTTATTTGTGTAGTCTTTTCTGCCCTAGCAGAGGGATGGATTCCTATGTCTCTGCCTATCTCTTAATCACTGAAATCCTCTATATGTTTTACTAAACACTTCTCTCTGTTCTTGGCTTTTCTCAACTCTCTACAGGTGTAAAACAGAAGTGATATGGCAAAGTTGTTGTTCAAAACAATTTCAAAGGAGATATGCCCCAATGAATGCTGCTGAAAGAGGAAAGGGAGATAGATTCCTTCACTGACTGCTGCTGAGAAACTAAATTCAGGCTGAGCTGGTTCTCTACTGAAGTTAGCAAAGTGACTGCAAAAAAACAAGATGGACACCAGGCAAGGATCTGTGTTCAAGAATAACTGTTGCACTGCCTTTATGAATTTTATCATTGCACTATGGTCAGTTGCTTTTCTATATATATTTAAATGAACGGACTTAATTACTACATAAGAAGCATGCACTGCGTGAGGTGTATATTTTGGATTCTTATGAGCCAGTCTTTTCTTGAATTAGCGACACAAACACTGCCTTTAATGTCTTTTTTGATACTAAAATGTGTTTTTACTAGGTGAAAAAAAGTGTGTTATTTTTTTGAATCTGTAAAAATATTTTCATGATAATTGTAAATCTTGAGTATTTTGTGATGTTCATTTTTTTTTATAATTTAAATTTTTTGGTAAATATGTACAAAGGCACTTCGGGTCTATGTGACTATATTTTTTTGTATATAAATGTATTTATGGAATATTGTGCAAATGTTATTTGAGTTTTTTTTTACTGTTTTGTTAATGAAGAAATTCATTTTTAAAATATTTTTCCAAAATAAATATTATTAATGATAACCAAAAAGATATATTTACTTTACAAAAACGATATGATCCAATCTTGCCATCAATGGCCAACCAGAGATCTGACATACTTCAGTGGAAGATTTGGGGGAGCAGGTCTAGAACCCAGAGCTATAAGAAAGGATGGAAAAGAACTTCTCTGATGTAAACCCCTCCATACACTTTTCATTACCTCTTTACTTTCTGAATGAGTGACCGTTTGTGTTGAAACTACATATGCTTGGTCTTATGCCAAAAATGAACTTGTGTGGAAGTCTGAGTAATATCTGTTCAGTCATTCTGGAGTGTATATAAACACATACAGTGTAATTCTCTTAGAAGAATCAATGTAGGCTTCCTGGAACCTCTTTAAGGATTCACATTGTCGTTTCTTATATCCTCAAATTCTCCTGGGACTCAATGGGAATTTTGGGTGCACCAGGCATGCCGGAATGGGCAGCTTTGGCTAAATCCTTCACGTGTTGCCATAAAAAGGGAGTTTTCCAAATTAAACCTGAATAAAAGCAAATTTCTATCTTAAAAGAAGGAGAAGGAGTTCTGCTAGGCATATGGAACTAAATCCATGGTATAAGTGGTTGCAACTCCAGTGACTTTAATGCCTGCCTATCTATCTATCAACTAACTAATTATCATTGTATTAGTGTCTCTAAATATTTGAACTACACTTATCGCCATGGTATCTGAGCACAATGGAGTCAAACCCCCATTGCACCAGTGTTGTATTTGGCCTTTAATGCCAAGGCAGCTTTATTGAGTTACAGTTTTTACTACCTGGCATGCCTGCAAGTTGCAATGCACTTTTGAAAAATCTAAGAAATCATTTCCAATCTGATCTCTTATAACCAAATGTGGCTGATTATTATGGGCCTGACCCAAAGTCAATGAGATACTCCCATTTACTTGATCGGATCAGGCCCTATCCACAAAGAAGAACATGTCAGGACACATGTAGGCAAGGAATCATTGCAAGTGGTGATCTGCAACATGAAATTATGACGCTTCCCTCCCCTCCCCCCCAATCTATCATTAAATGAGATATTGTAAGACTTACTTTAAGTGGATTGATTCCACCATATAATCCATTTCAGTTTTTCATGGGACGAGTAATACACCACAACAGAGAAGCAGTCTTCAAATGTCAGCGGGAGGAAAACGGCTTCTACATAAGCAATAACGTACATACAACTCTGCTAATGACAAAATTCACCTGTTATTAATTTGACCCACCATTGACTGAACGTATGGAGACAGGCTGGCTAGAGGTAGTGTAGTCTCATGGCTCGAACATTGCACCGGTAACCCGAAGACCATGCTAATCGCAGCTCTGCTACTGTTCTGCAGTAAGACCTTGGGCCAGTCACTTCACCTCTCTGTGCTTCTGTTTTCTTTCCCCCCCTAAGCTCTTTGGGGCAGGGATTGTCTCTCACTCTTGGTTTGTACAGCACTGAACACAAACTCAGCTGGGACTTCTAGGCGCTACCTTAATTCAAATAGTAATAATGAATGAATGCTCACAAAAAGAAAAGTGTCATCATTTCTTACCCTCCTTGCTAGTGGAACGATAAACCATAAGTCCTTAATGCTAAACAGGAAGCTGATGAGAATTATTTTAATGTATCGTTATGTGCCCTATTGATAGAAACTAAAGCTGCTTTTCCAGAAAGTGGGAGAAACCTCCTTTCCACTAGGGGCTCAACATGCTCACTTCTGCCTACAAGGTGAGAGGCACAGATTCAAGGGCGCTATGTAGCTAGACCAGCTGGGAATTCAGGGCCTGATCCAATGCCCATTGAAATGGGTAGGAAGACTCCGGTTGACTTTAACATGGCATTGGATCACGCCTCTCCTGAATCAGCATGTCTCCCAAGCTGCCTCTATTTGCATGGTGCCTATGGACCATAACAAAATAAAGCTGCTCCCACCACATGAAAAATCTGAATGGAGAGGTCGGTGGAAGCAAGTTTAATTGCCCTCTTTTAGGATTAATTTCTCCTAGGGGATTAGTTAGAGAAGGAAGGTATATTTTACTTTATGTACCAGCTTGAGTGACTTTAGATGCAATTTCTTTATGAGACGTGGCGACATTCAGGGGCCTCACCCCCCTTTCATATATAACAGGGTCAGTGCTAAGAAGTACTGTTAAGAAGTGAAGGGCATGGACACAATATGAAGTAATTAGCAGAGAAATATTTGCCACCTTGTTAATTGAAGGGATTTTGTAAACCATGAGCATCAACTGGAATAGAAAACATATTAAGTCTTGGACATGGACAGTGTGTCCTAGTTTTAATTGCAAAAAATAGTTTTAAAAGTTGTTGTGAAGTGGTGTTGTGTTTATGTTGCACAAAGGGAGGGAATTGGTCTGGGCATCAGGAAATTTAGATCTATTCCTGGCTCTACCAAAGACTTTATGTGTAACCTTGTGAGAGGCAGGATGGCCGTGTGGTTAAGGTACTGTAGTGGGATTTATGAGAGAGCTGTGTCCTATTTCCAGCTCTACCTTCAGACTTCCTGAATGACCTTGGACCTGTGTCACTTAATCTCACTCTGCTTCAGTAAAAATGGGGGCTAATATTTCCCTGCCTCGTAATAGTGTTATGAGGAGAGTTGTTCTAATGTTTGTGAGGTCCCCTGACACTATGGTGTGGGGAAATATAAAACAACCCTGTACTTCAATTTGCCCATCTGCAAGATGACAACCTACCTTTGTCAAACACTCTATGTTTCTCGGATGGAATAACATTCCATAACAAAATGGAAGCATACATCATTCTGCAGAGGATATACTGACAATATACTGCCATATAAGTGCACAGACAATGGGATTGTGGCAGATTCCCCTCCAAGAATATTGTTGTTCTATTTAGAATGCATCCTGCAGGCAGAGATACAGACTAAACTTCGTTTGGGACAAAAGGTGAAAGAAAAAGTGAAAAATTCAGAAAGTACACAAACACGAATTCTAAACTGAAAGACAATAGGAATCCCATTGATTGGTTGTGTGCATTAGCAAATCTTGTATTGTCACAGTGCCTTAACTAGCACAACTTAAACACAACTTAATACGCAGTGCACACAAGGCGTATATAGTATTTATCATTGCGCCAGCTAGGTGAAGCTATGGTAAACACAAATTATTGTCTACATGAAGGCATGGCTTATGTAGTTTTTGTACTGGCATAACTGTTGGTTGGTGTGAGTTCTTACTGATAGAGTTATACTGGTACAACCCCTACTGTGGATGCAGTTATACTGGTACAAAGGTGCCTTATACTGGTATAACTATTATATATATGTGTTTTTAATAAATTGCCTTTTTGGGAGAAGCTGCCTACTTTCATTGTGTGTGAGCATTTCAGCTTCCAAGTTCAACCTGAAATGCCTGTGCGAAAATGAGGACCACTTCACTGGCTGCTTGGAAGGGGACTTCCTTTACCTTCTCCTAGCTTCTTGCACTCCCTGTAGTAGGGGCAATCTCAGATCTTCATGCAAAGCCTGTAGGGAATGATGATCATATTGGCCGAGGGCAGGTTGGGTTCAGACATATTGAAAATAATGTGAAATGGTGGCCATTTTGAATAAATGTGTTCCTTGTTTTGACCAGCTCTGTCTATACGGAGTGGGTGTAACAGACCAGTAATATTTTACATCCACTTTTCACTGTTATAAATAATTACACAAGGCAGTAGAGAACCAGACCCCTTGAATGATAGGCTCATTATTAATAATCCTTCCAGGGCTTCTCCAGCAACCACGAAAGTCAAAGGGTCTGATTCTCATTTACACTAAGGCTCTTGCCAGAGCTGTGTAGAGGGGATTTAGTTTAACTGAGAATCAGGCCCTAAAGGTATTTATCACAAGATAACCCGGCTCTTACTTCAATATTTTCCTTTCCAAAACCCCTTTAACAGATTTCTCCTATATACAATAAATCTGTTTACCAAGGCCACCTGGCTATCCCCTCAGACTTTTTGTTAGTCTGTTTTTATTTATTTTAAATCAAAGTCATGGTGGAATTCTTCACTGTCCTTTAATTATGACGATTTGGCACAGCTGCTGATCTGATCCTGTGCTTCTTTGAAAAATGCAGATAGCCGATGTTGTCAGTGAAAACTAGCTGGTCTGTTCAGAGCAGAAGGTAATAGCGAAACACTTCATACAGTGCTTGTGTTAGGCTGGATCTTAGTTTCCCGTCCCTCTACAAATCTAAGGAAAGAAAAAGTAATGGAACCCAAATGATACCAAATGTATCACATTGTATAAGGGCTTTTCTAATTCATTTCAGGAAGCGTTATCTCGGCTAACAGTTGTGAGCATACAGAACTGGCAGATTAATCTGGGTTATCTAATTACCAGACTATAAAATTCTGCTGACATTTCCTTTTTGATAAATGCACTACATTGCTTTCTTTAACTGTTTATATTAAAGGCACAATATGTCCTCTTCAATTTGGCCTGACATAAATACAAGTTGCATAAAAACAAGTTTTTGTAAAACCTAAGACCAGTGGAAATGTTTCTACAAGTTTAAAAAGAGATCAGTGAAAACAGTAATTTTAAAATAAACAAACATGACCTTGCAATGTTGGAAACCCACTCCAGATCTGAAAGTGAAACTGACTATAAACAAAACTGAAACAGAGTTCATTGATTTTTTTTATCCAAGCTCAGAGATATATAAAAAGGAAATGAAGAGCATAGTGACAAGCATACTGAATTTTAAAAATTCTCTCACTTTTAATAATCTAGAGTTTCATTAGTAATATTTGTAAAGGTATTTGTTTGTAACATATGATTTTTAAGTTGACAGCATCCCTCTAATCAAATGGAAATTAATCCAAATGACAGACGCAAGATTTGTCGAATTGAGCAGATTCATATGTTTCTGAAATTTAGGCATACATATAAAAATAGCATACATACAGTGAAACAAAATCAAAGACCTTTTCCAATAGGCAACCACTTTAAAGGATTCCGAAGGTTTCCAGATTATTTTGTTTAACCTTGAGTTACATAGGTGGTTACCATGAGCTGAACAGTGCAGGGGTCAGAGGAAGGCAAAATGACAACAAGCACATTTAAAGTACGCTAGAAATTACCTGTAGCTTTTCTAGATATGAATATGTCACAGCTTTTAAGTCCTATATCTCATGATCTTCCAGACTAGAAGTAAATGCTTTGTGCCCCATTGAAAGCTGTGAGTTTCTCTTTCTTAAGGGTATAAAGCTCACATTTCTGACTCATCTTGGCAATAAGCTATCAGACCTTAAACCTGGTGTTGGTCCAAGACTGAATGTGAGCTACCTATACCTCTGACCAGCATCGTCATAATAATTATCATTATTTTGAGAGGTGGAATTCCTCACTGGGCATTTTTGTAACAGGCTGAATATAAAAGATGGTGGATATCAGAAGCTACTCATGGGTTTGGAAAATTAGAATATCTTTCAGGAAGGGTGGGCTTCGGAGTGATCAATTAATGTTGCTGAGGCAATCAATGGTACATTTAGCTCATGGCCCTGCAATTTATCACGTGGACATAACCACCCCCTCATACTTATCATCATGTGATATCTATCTAGCTAAGGTATTCTTATGGCCCCCATCACCATAGTACCTAAGCACCTCAAAATGTTTAATGTATTTATCCTCACAAAATGCTATTATCTTCATTTTACAGATAGGGAACTGAGGCATAGAGACTGAGGGCCAGATTTTTAAAGGTTCTTTAGTGCTTAAAGACTCAGAGAGGTGCCTAGTGAGATTTCCAGAAGAACCTTAGGTGCTAGGCACTTTTGAAAATCCCAGTAGGCAACTCTCTGCATCTTTAGGCACCTAAATACTTTTAAAAATCTGGCCCTTAGCCTCTCTGTGCCTCAAATTCCTATCTGTGAAATGGAAACAATAGCACTAGGCTACCTCACGAAGGGGAGGCACCTGAAAACCTCCCAACAACACATCCTGGGTAGCATAAAGAGAGTACCTCTGCAATATGGTAAAACCTTGTTAAATAGAGAGATCGCAGGAGTATATTAATATAGAATGTTTCCCTAAACAAAAGCTCCCTGTTGTAATGATCCATTGAAACTTCCTAAATAAATAAATAGATTTAAAAAATCTGGCCCTAAATGAATTGTTTATGATCCTACACTGCATCTGTGGCTTAGCCAGTAATTATACATGGGTTTCCCCAAGTCCCAGATTAGCTCCCTAGCCACTGGACCATCCTTTTTCTCTTACTCTGACAAGTGGCAAGGCCTTTGATACTGTTATCATGTGTTTTCTATATACAATTATTGTGTATGTCTTTAAGACTTAGTAGTAAGTACACATTCAGAAATGGGTACAGTATACATATTTAGGAAGAGGTATGGTATCTATTTGTTTTAAAGGTGTCGTTAGATTAAGAGAAAGATAATCCAGGGATGAGAGGGAAGGAATCTTATTTGCAAAATAACTACAAAATACCATCAAGTGGCAGTCTGTAAATGCACCTTGTAGATCATATTTAGCCACCAAATACCACTGATGTACCAAATAACTGAGTGCATTCATATAGGAAAGATACCCATTTCTTTCAGAAATGTTATAAGAAGTGTTAATGACGGGAATAAATAACAGGTGCTGGGAGCAGCTGTTACTGATTCATGACTCTTCTTTTTTTAAATAGGTTTTCTGTTGGGGGAATCAAAAGTTTTCAGTAGTGTTCCATTGTCAGATATTCAAGGAATGTGTTTTGCTATTTTTTTTAATGTTGAAAACAGTTATTATTTCTAAGTCAAAATAAACATTTGGGGTTCAAGGCAGCAAAACTTTAGCAAAATCCAAATGTTCTGAACTCAGATCTCATGAATGTGACCATGTTTCTTTGGATTTTAAATAAACATTATTCCATCTCACCCCCTTTGCAGGTTCTGTCATGAGACATTGGTTGTGATACAACTAGTGTCCCAACCTAAAGGTGTGGGTGCATAAATGACAAGACTAAATATCACCGTAAAATGCTGGCAATGCAGTGAACCAGTGCTGTTTTTCAATGGTTTATTAAGTTTATGTCATTGAGGACAGCTCAGTGAAAATATCTACTCAATGTTCAGAGGATGGCAAAGAAGCAAACAAAATGGTGCTGTGTATAAAGAACAGAATAGAAAATAATACTAAAAATAGGGTAATAATTCTAATTAGTTTTTGTATAGCACTTTTCATCTATATTTAAAGCTCAAACTACTTTACAAAAGTGGGCGAGTATCACCACCTCCATTTTTTACCAGTGGGGAAACTGAGATGCTGAGGGTGAATCCTAGCTCCACTGAAGTCAATGGTAAAACTCTGATTGACTTCAACGGGGCCAGGAATTCATCCAGGGGGTATGTTTACATTGCAGTCGAAGGTATGGTCAAGCTTTAGTAGCTTTGGTAGCACGGCTAAAAATTGCAGTGAAGATGTAGTGGAACAAGCTTTAGTATGGGCTTTACAAACCCATCTGGGACCCTTTCTACATATTTATTTGGCTAATTCACGTCACTGTCTTCATTGTGATTTTTAGTTGCGCTGGCTAGATTAAAGCTAGCACCGGTATGTCTAGCCAAGATGCAGTCACACTTCTGATTGTAATCTAGCCGTACCAAGAGAGGTTAAATAACTTGCTCAAAGTCACGCAGAGTTGAGGTCTCCCAACTTTTAGTCCAGAGCTTTATCCACTACACAGTTCTGCCTCTCTAAATTGATGGTATACCATGGTCAGTTCTGCTCTCTGCATTTCAAAAAATATAAAATTGAAAATGTAGAGGTTCAGAAGTGGGCAATGGAAATGGACACAGGTATGGAAAGACTTCTGTATGAAAAGAAATTGAAAAGACTGGAACCGCTTAGTACTGAGAGGTCATAAATAAGAGGGAACATGGTAATGATATATTAAATAACAAATGATACAAAGAATAGGGTGCTCCAATTCTCTATCTCATAATACAAAAAATAAGGGGACATTAAATAAAATTGAAGGGCAATAAGTTTAAAGTGGAAATAGTTCTTTACACAATGCATTATTAATGTGGGCATTTTACTGCCTCAGAGTATCACTGATATAATTCCAAGATTTTAGCAGGATCTATAAAAGGATTAGATGTTTATATGGATAATAAGGATGGTTACAATTACATTAGTGAGAATAAAAAAATATAAAGGAATATAAATCTTCCTACGTCTGAGCACAAACCAACTCCTGACTACCTGGAGCATGTTATATGTGTTAAGTTATATACCATGGGTAGATTACTATATAGTAGTTCATAATGGCGTTCCTTGCACTTTCCTTTGAAGCATCTCGTACTGGCCATTGTCAAAGATAGGATATTGTACTAGATGAACCATTCATCCGATCCCACTTAGAGATAGGACTGAGTAGAAGAGTTCACGTTGATTTCTCCAAAGTCTGGGAGTTTTCAGATCCAAGCCCACCTCTAGGTGAATCTTAGTTTTTCATTAATATGATAACAATAGTAGTAATAATAACCAAAGAGATCTCTCAAAACTCTGTCTATAGAAAGACAACATACTCTTCATTGAAATGCAGCTGTCTCTGGGGAAGAACACAGCTATCATTCTGCACCACTAGTATTACACAAAAGTTTTGAGGAGAGAAGTGGAAAACAACCTATATAATTGCAAGCACAGTGGGAATATAGGTAGGTAGAATTTAATGACTCAGGCTGAAATTTGTGACAAGAACCATAAGATCTGTAATAACCACAAGTCGCCGGGGATTCTCTTATACATAATACGTAAAACGGTGTGTCCAGCAGCTCGGTTCCAACACTGACTCAGTGGGAACAGTGCCACATATTCAATCACCAGTGTCACTTGCTACAGCCTGCAACACCTGGGCTTTCCTTGGAGAGCTTCTATCCAAGTATAGAGTAGGCTTGACCTATGAGATCTAAGGAGATTACAGTACAAGGCAGTAGAAACACATGGGTAAGCACCACAGCAACTGAAGCTTGTGACACATGCCAATGCATTCTATTCTCATCACCCCTACTGCAACGTCCCTCACCTGTAACCACGTCCAGGATTTTTCTTTTCAGGTGACATGACCAAAATTAAAAGTATTTGTATGACTGAGGATTTGTTTGCTCTATTAGTGAATCCGTCAGCAGTGGAACTAAGAAAGTGTTTTTGGCTCAGATTTCCTGGGGACATTAGATGTCAAACTGACCCCTGGGTGTTTTTGTGATTATTTACTTCTGTTCACTATAGCTATTACGGCACATTTGGTCATGATCTTAAAGAAGTATTTCTTCTGTCAGCAGAAATCCATTCCACAGTTTTCAGCATCCCTTTCTGACAAGGAGGGTTTCAAATCCCTTTATCTGGAGGCAAACAGAAAGAGTGTGCTTGTGGTGAATAATTTGCGTTGATATTCTTGCCAGCTGTTAAGGGACACATGCAGAAAAAAAAGTCAGTGACATCTGGTCAGCACTGATATTTAATAACAGAAGTGTTTGTTTCGGGATGGGGAGGCAGTGGGGGTAACGAGAAACACCATCCACAAGTATTTCCCTCTTTTGAAAAGTGAAAGTGAGAACTTTGACCAAGGCGACTGTAACAAAAATTACAACTTACATAACGGGGAAATGGTGACATTATATTAGCCCCTATTAAACAATGGATAAGCAGTTGCTTTCACACACTAAGCTGCCAACTTTAACTTTTTTTCTTTCATGCCACACAATGGATTTTTTTGCTGAGTTGGAAAATTTCAAGAGACAGGCAGAAAGCCCTCCTTTTGTTCCTTCATCCTGCGCAGCAGTGTTTTACTGCCCATAAAGATTTCCCCCCTTCTGCTCTGTTTTGCCCTCCTCGCTTCCTTTCCTCCTTCTTTCTTTTTTTGGATAAATCATGTTGAGTAAATGTAACAAATTAACAACATTAATTCTTTCATTAAATTGTAAAATCCCCTCCTTTAATTTCATTAGTTCCATTCTGGTGATGGTGTAAGGGAAGTTTTTTTAACTGTCTTTTAAACGCATTGCTTTAAGAGATGACTTTTTGGGGTTTATATTGGAAGATAAGTTGACTTTAGTTCAAGAGTGAGTTCAACTCTCTCTCTTCTGGGTCTTTCCACGGAAGTACATGCAGCTCGATTCAGTAGATAATAGAAGTCCCAGAATGGAAACATATTTAAAAAAAGTTGTTTCCTGGGGTCAGCAAAGGACAGGAAAAGAGCCGACAATTATTTAAATAAACAGTATTCAGAGGGAAAAAAAATCCCTGTGCAAACCAAGTTGCAAAATCAGTGTGTTTTGATTGTAGCAGGGGAGAAACGGTTTAAAATAACTCAATGTTTGATCACTTGGAATGTGGAATCTTTAAGAAACAAATCAAATAGTGTCACCTATTTACAAACACAAAAATCGCACCTTTTCCCTTTTAATTCTCATCTCATAATAATACATAGCTCTTATACAACGTTTTTCATCCCAAAAGCAATAATGACCTCAGAGAGGGCATTTCCTGGAGATTAAGGATGGGCTAAGGGGGGGTTAATGACCTTGTGCTGCATCTCACTAATAGCTCCTCTTGATTTGCCTTTAATCCCGAGAAAATAAGCCTTGATGCCTCAACCATTACTGCTTATTAATATTAATAATTATGAAGTGGTGGAACAGTTGCAAGTTTGCACTGCATGGGAATCTCGGACTACGTTAGGCAGGAAAAAATTAGAAACACAAATAGCTTTTTTCTAGCTGTGTGAGGAAATTCTGATGGCAAATGGGAGGAGGGATTAAGGTGATTATTAAAAAACATTATTTATTGTAAATTTTTCCAGAAATCAAGAATTCTGACACTGGCACTAGAAAGCTCTGCCTTCTGCTTTTTTTGGGAAAAATGAAAGGTAGCTTTTTCAGATGGATGATGTGCTGGTTTGTCTGTAAGAAACACCTTCCTCACCACTCAGCCTGATGAGAGACCTCCTGACTTTGAGCTACCATGTTGTTTGTGGTGCCAGCACAACCATTTCAGATGCCAGTTGTGCAGCAAACGAGCACACCTGGCATCTCAGGAACAGCCCTCGGTGTAGCTGCGGTGCAGTTGAAGATGCCACACACCTACTGAAATGGCTGCTCAGCTCATGATTATCAGTCAGGAGGACTTTTCAGACTCTCCACACTGCTGGTCGTGAGGCTATTAAATTGGGTGTGACACCTACTTAAGCTCTTTTGCCATTTTTTCTTTTTTGGCTTGTGCATCTCTGTTCATCTCCCTACTTTATATTTTGAACCTTGTCCCATCTTTATCATACCTTTTGTGCACTTCCTAATAATAATGCATTGCTTTATTAATTGCTGTTGTTTTAGGATGTTTTTAACTGTACTGAATTTTAATGTGCTTGTGCAGTACCTCAAGTGCAGCTGTGAGGGAGGAAAGGGTGGATGAGGAAGCTTGCTTTACAAATACAAAGTGTAATTTCAATTTTAGTAATTATTACTTATTTGTATTCGTATCAGATATACAACGGTAGATGAAAGTTCACAGGGTAATATTTGATACAGTGAAGCTATACAGGACATTTACTGGGAAATATGGTCACCCTATCAAGACAGAACCAAGGACAGAACCCTAATTGCCTTAGTCCCAGTTCACTGCCGATCCACGGGGCCATAGACCCTCTCTGTCTCCAGGCCCATTTATCTAGGCTACTACATTTTGGGGGAAATCTGATATTTCTATACAGAAGAAACATCTTTTAGACTTTCTTTGAAAAGGGTGATCACCTAACTCATTGTCAGAGGAAGGATTTGTTGATCTACTTGGAAAGCTTAAGTGGCTTATATCCAGACCTTAACTAGTACCAGGTATTAAATAAGTGCTTTGTGTAGACAAGATTACATTTTAGCTCAGTATCTGAAGGGACAACAAATATTCAGAATATATTCAAATCTCTAAATCTGGAGGGGAGTTGCTGTGTTCTAATTGGCTAAAAAGGCCAGTAAACAGATATACACGGTTGCTAGTAATGTTTCAGCCTACACTTGAGTTTGAGTAATCAGGTGAGAGGACAGAACCGTACAGAAGAGCAGGTTGAAAACTGCTAGTCAGAAATGCTATGCTCATAAACTGGTTAGATTTTTATTTGTCTTTCTCACTTTGTGAACTCTTCCTTCTATATTTAATCAGATGTAAGCATTTTTAAGGAGATCCAAATGGGTACTTGCAGTTCTTCAGTACACAACACTGCTAGGAAAGTGAATGTAAAATGCATTTCTTCTGTCTCGTTTTATGTCTGGCTCTCTTCAAAGCTCCAAACAAAGCTATCTGAGCCAGTATTTAGGGCTAATATTCCTGTTCTTCTGTAGGTGAATGTGCTGCTTCAACTGATTCCTTCTTGGTCAGAAAGATACTTAGTTCAATATCATATCTAACACCAATATGAAACACAGGCTAGTTAATGATCTAATAGACAGAAAGACACAATCAGGAAAAGCCACTGAAATTAAAATGCCACAAATTGAAAAGTGATGAAAAGAAATACTTTTTACACCAATGTAGAATTGCTCTGTGGAACTCACTGCCACAAGATGTTATGGAACAAAAATCTTAGGATTCAGGAAAAGATTAGAAATTTTCTCAGTAATAGTAAAAGCATTTATGTGAATAAGATCATCCATGATTACAGTAAATAGAATACAGATATATAAGCTATATCAACTCTCATCCTTTAGGATACAAGCCAAAAACTGATTGTCAAGATCAGGCAGAAACCTCCATCAGAGGAGGATAAATGTCCATTATTATTACTGTAGTTGTAGTGCCTAGGAGCCTTAGTCAAGGACCAAGCCCATGTTGTGTTAGGCTCTGTATGAACAGAGAACCAAAAGGCAGTCGCTTGCCCAAAGAGCTTACAATATTATCGAGATTTTACACCATCTTCCGAAGCATTGGTACTGGCCCCTGTCAGTGATGGCATACTGGATTAGATGGACCACAGGCAGAAGTGCCCAGTCTTAGAAACAGAAGAATTTCCATACTGAATCAGACTAACGATCCATCCGGATGATTTAGAGGAAGGCCTGAAGCACTCCTACAGGACAGTTATACAATGACATACCTATGGAGGATTCCACCCCCCAATCTACAGGTAATTACTGTGACACTGTGAACTGTACAGAATTTGAGTGAGCCACAATACGTTTTTGTTACTTTTAAGTTACCGTTTTTTTCCAATTAAAATTTACATGAGACCACCTTGTTCATTAAAACAAAATGAAAGCCAGATTCAAACCCAGGCCTTCAGAGGTAAACAGGGCACGAATTCACCACCTCTCGACTTAAAGTCTTTAAAGACTTTCACTTAAAATCCTTTTCCACTCTGCAGCTCAGCATGAGTCTGACTGCAGGGAGGTTTTGTGTGCTGGCCTGTCAGCTTACATCTCAAACAATGACATTCAACTAATTGTAAGTGTGCATTGCTCCAGTTGTATGTTACACATTGCCACTTGGGCAACGCACACTTCACAATGGCTGCGTGATTCCACCCACCTGTTACAAAATACAATCTCTATTTTTGGTTACTTGAAATTTTTGGGTTATGACGAACCTGGGCAAGGATGCTAGCTGTATTCCTGATGCAACTAGGAGGATTTTGGTAACAAAAAGGTTTAGTTCACCCTCACCTACTGCATATGTGCCAGGAATTGCAGAAATCATTTGACTGCACCTCTTTTAATAAAGAGAATTGGTCTGAGATCAAAATATGAAAGATATATTTGCCTTCTGACTTTGATTTTACCTCTTGTAGATAACTATGCCATCAAGCCATGTTATGTGTTTCTGATTATCAGAATCAGCTAGAAAAAAAAGGAATAGGAACAAAAAAGAGGAATAACTCATATTTAAAGGCCCTATCTGACCCAAAATAGCCTCTGTTAGTTCTAATCCTCAGAAGCTTGTTGGGCTTTGAAAGGTCAATAGCCATAGAAGCTTAATTTATTCATTATGCAAAACTGTTTGACTTACAGTTTTCCTGCCTGTATTTGAGCTGCAGATTGTTGTTCATAGCAAGTATTCAGCTGATTGTTCAGAATTCATAAGCAGAGCTTTAGGACTGTTCAAAGTCACATGATTTTCCTTCTGTTCCCGGATTGAATGAGCCAAGCTTTATCAATTACTTCTGCTTCCACACACAATTAATTTTGTTTTGTCACTAAATTCAATTTGTTTCTTTATTAAACTAATATTGGCTATAAGCTCAAATGTTAGTCCATGCAAAAATTTGAATGAACAGAATATTTTTGTACGAATGTTTGCAAATAGGCTGAATCAAAAAACATATTCTAATTCAGTGAAGTGTTCATGAACCTGCTTATAAGCGTTTCAAAGAGCATTGAAGCAGAGCACCAGAGCTCTAGAGTGGCAGAACAAATGCACCACAGGTTGTCATGCTTGCCACCTGAAAGCTATTTGGTGGCCTATGTGACAAGAGACCATATCCCAATCCATCTTCAGAAGCAGCATATCTGTTATCTATCTAAACAGAGAGACTAATGACTTGATGGCTGTAGAGTCCGAATTGCCCTCTTTTGGAGGCAATCCCTCCAGGACAGGGTTAGCTTCTACTTAGGTCACCAACAAAGAGGCAAGTTGTGAAGGTAGAGAGATAGAATACCTCGTTGTCAGGGCTGTGGTTCGGTCTTGCTTAAAATTTCAGAGAAAAACATCCATGAATGTATCAGTTCTTCATTTCGTATTGATCCCTTTGACCTTCAAGACTCACCCTTCTTAAGACTCACCTCTGCCATAATATCTACCATACAATAACATTAGGCGATGGCGAGGTAGGTGGTGATCTGACATGTCTGTTATAATTCAAAAGCATGCTCATTCGATCATCCTCCCTCCCCTGCGTCCCCTCTCCCTGCGTTTGTCATCCGCCTGTTGAGACTTGTCACAACTGCAGATTGAAAACTCTTTGCAGCAGAGACTCACCACTGCTTGCATTCTGGGGTTTTCTTTTCTTCCCTTTTGGGACTCACAGTATGGCCAGCCCCACAAAATCAAAAAATCATGAGTCAGACCTCAAATAAATCATGATTGACTTAAAAAATCACAAGATTTTTTAAAATAATAAAATGTGAGCTCTTTTTATTTGCCTTCTGACTTCTGAGACTTTAGGGTTCATGTTTTCAACCTTTCATCTACAACCATGAGGGCTAGAAACTTACTCTCTTTTTTTTAATGGAAGCAGAGAGTCTCACATTATCACATGACTCCAAGAACCGGGACTTTGTGAAAATCATGAAATATTAGAAATCTTACAATAAAATTGCAACACTTGACTATACTAGATTATTACACTGTTGTGCGACCAGAAACCCAATATCCATGTGCTTAAGCAGAGAATTGAACTGGAAAATGACCTTCTACTTGGAAGTCACTCACTTCATTAAGTTACTCCTATAACATATCCTGGTCCATTCTGGGAACTGGCTGATCAAGAACACTATATGTTTAACTTATCTCCAGAGAGACTGTGTTTCTACTATGCATTTGTGCAGTGCTTTGCAAAGTGTGGCCCTGATCTTTGATGGGAATGTGTAGGTGCTACTGTTATATAAATAATATCAATGGAAATAATAATTGGTTAATCATTAGTACATCTTTCAGACTGGTATTCACCCACAGAGACTGTGGTCAACAGCTAACTAGATGGATATTGAATAATCTTCTAGTGGTAACCAATTTGTTTTCAAGAACTCCCATGCAGAAATGTTTCTGCTAGATTGCTGGCCCTCCTCTTGGATTCAGCCAACATGTGTCACCCAGTACATCAACAATGCTTCAATAAGGTGGAAATAATATTGGAAGAGAGCAACAATTTAAATAAACAGTTCTGCCTGCTCACAAAGAATTCATTGTCCAAAGGCTTTTAAGCTCCCTGAAAACAGACCCTGCAACTTATTCTCCCCTGGCCATGCAACACTTTCTTTCCACTGCATTTGAAGTCACTGATCATGCTGTATATTGTGGATTGTGTGATCCCCTAAGTGGTTTGTACAATATGTATTAAGTTTCCACTCTCAAGAGCTCAGTGTAATTGTGATCCTGCTAATATAACCAGCTAGGTTTTGGAGGCAGCAGTGTTTGGGATTCAAAAGCAGAAACAGTCCCAGGATTAATTGGGGTCCTCATTCTGGGGCCTCATTCTGACCCCAAACCAAAGTCCACTGAAGTCAATAGAAAGACTCCCCTTGACTCCAATGGGCTTTGGATCAGGTCTTCTCTGTGGAAGGAAAGTCTTTCCTGAACTGCTGCCATTCACTCCATAATTCTGAATTATGCCTTGCCAATCCATGGCGGTAGTGTCCAAATTATACTTGCAGGAGAATTTGTTGGAGGGAGGCCCAGTTGCCTCTGGCAAATTAAAAATGAAAATATCTATCTATCTATCTATATGAGAAAGTGTGTATTGGAAGAGCACACAATAGAAGTATTGTTAAGAATACTTTGCACTTATAGATTACCTTTCATCAAAGGTTCTGAAAGCAATTTCCCAATATTGATTACTTAAGCATCACAACACCCCACGAAGTAGGAAAGGGTCATTATACCTATTTTACAGATGGGGAAACAGTAATTAAGTAAGTAAATGTTTACAGTTTTCATCTGGAGTAGATTTTTAGTGTAGCTACCTATTTATTTTAGGTATTGATGTGATAAAAGCAAGAGTAGTCCTCCCAACTATCTATAGAAATTATCATAGAATAGAAATTCTATTTCACTGAATGAAACATCATCCATTTTCAGCCTACTTGATTAAGGAGAGAAGGGACAGAAATATGCTATATCTTCTGTCCCTTTATAATAGCCTGTAACAGTTTCATGAGTTTTGTTGCTACAGTAAATTATCTACATTATTGTATGGTATTTTTATTAATTAAGGGACTGATCCAAAACCTGTTGAAGTCAAGAAGAGCATTGCTAGGCCCGTCTAATGTTGTTTCAAAGTGTATTGAACTTTTCTAATCAGATGATTATCACCTTTGTGTAGAGGGCCAACACAAGCTCAGTGCACCCGTTCAGTACAAATGAAGCCCTGTTTTGAGGACTCAAGTGGCACATAGGCCTTGTGCTGGCCTCCTGCAAGGAGTGAATACTTCCCCGGAACAAAGTAATATGCGATGCTATAGCAAATAGAAGATGAACAGGATGAAAACATCTTCAGCTCTCCTAAATTTGCTTTCAGCAGCTCACCCTTTTTACATTCCCATGTCCTAGTAAAAATTATTAAAATTAGGTAGTGATAGATTACACAGAATCAAATGGATCCTGACCCTGAATTTTGAAGAGGGTTTGTGTTTCTGAAAATGGCATCTTCAGGAAAGTTAAAGACCCTGCTGGCTTCAACAGAAACTCTAGGCTTATTCTACTTTATGTGGTGGTCACATAGCACTCTGTGCATCAAGAAGCCTCATTTGTACTCAGCCAATCTCTAATAGCACTGCCAGATGGACCATGAAAGTTTGGTGGGAAAGTGATTTGGGAAATTGATGGATTCTCACATGTCTTTCTTTCCATAGGGTCTCATGAAACTTAAAGCTGGGCCTGCAGTTCTTCCATATTTCTAGCAGCTGCCATGCCCTATCCCCATTCCAGGGCAAAGGAAGGCCCAAGTTTTGGCCCACTGCCACCTCACAGACCTCTGCTTCAGTGCAAAGGGACACCAAATTTCTGACTGCCAACAATCTCTGGTATGAAAGGCTCTCCAATCTTCTGGTTACCTGCAGCTGAACTGATGCTCTAAAGTGAAGGACTCCCTAAATTTCTGACTTTCACCACCACAACCATCTATCTTTATGACTGAGGATCTGTATATCTCCTTGGTCAAAGCCACAATTAGCTTCAGTGCATTCTTGATATTAGCAAAAAGTAATTCTCCAAGAGGTCTATTTACCTTGTCTATACAACCCTGCAGTAATTGAAATCTGCTATAAGTGCATGGTAGAAAAAAGTAATATTTAAGTTCACAACACCAAGGGATGGATTTTGCTGTCATTTACACCTGTTTAACTCAGGAGTAACTCCAGTTGAGTTACATGATGTAAACTGAGTGTGACTGGGGAATCAGGTTCCAAATATCTACCTGTGTACTCAAACTGTAACATGCTAAATAGGCCAGATTCTCAGATGGGGCAAACCAACATAACTCCATGAACTATAACAACTTAAGAACAAAAGAACTGGGTCAAATTAATGATCCATCCAGCCCAGTATCCTGTCTCCAACAGTGGCCAATACCAGAGCTTCAGGTGGAGTGTACAGAACACGGCAATTTTGGAGAAATCCACCCCTGTCTTCCTATGCTGGCTTCTTGCAGTCAGAGGTTTAAGATTACCCCAAGCATGGGGTTATATCCCTGCCATCTTGGCTAATAGCCATTAATGGACCTATCTTCCATGAATTTATCTAGTTCTTCTGGCCTTCATAACATCCCATGGCAATGAGTTCACAGGATAAATGTTCATTGTGTGAGAAAGTACTTCCTCTTATTTGTATTAAACTGCTGTCTATTAATTTAATCAGCTGACCCCTGGTTAAATAAGGGTAGATAGAAGGGTAGATAACACTTCTCTATTCACTTTTTCCATGCCATTCATGATTTCATAGACCTCTATTTATATTCCCCCCTTAATCATCTCTTTTCTAAGCTGAACGACCCCAATTTTTTAGTTTTCTCATATGGAAGCTGTTCTATATCCTCAATCATCTTTGTTGCCCTTCTCTGAACCTTTTCAAGTTCCACTGAATCCTTTCTGAGATGGAGCAACCAGAACTGGACACAGTATTCAAGGTGTGGGTGCACCACTGATTTATGTAGTGGCATTATGATATTTTCTGCTTTATTTTCCATCCTTTTCCTAATAGTTCCTAACATTCTGTTAGCTTTTTTTAATGCTGCTGTGCATTGAGGTAAGTTTTCAGAGAACAATCCATGGTCACGTGACTCCAGATGTCTTTCTTGGGTGGTAACTGTTAATTTACAATCCATCATTTTATATGTGTAGCTGGGTTTGGTTTTTCCAGTGAACGTTATTTTGCATTTATCAATGTTGAATTTCATCTGCCTTTTTGTTGCCCAATTACCCAGTTACTGATCATCAGTTGGCAAGAGTAAATGGGACAAATGCCCAGTTTTGCCAAAAAAGTCAGGACATCTGGGACAGGACTTAAAAAGGGGACGGTCCCAGTCAAAATGAGACGTATGGTCACCCTAATCCTTGATCTATTGTGTTACCCTGTTAAATCACTTCACTTCTCTGTGCTTCTGTTTCCCCTCTTACTATTTGTCTGTCTCGCCTATTTAGATTGTAAGCAATTTGGGGCTGTGAATGCCTTTTACTGTGTCTTTGTACGGTGCCTACCACACAGGGCTCCTGATCTTGGCTGGGGTCACTAGGTGCTACCATAAGACAAATAAATATGTTAAAAAAATAAAATAAAAAGAATGGGTGGGCAGGGCTTAAAGTGGGGTGGGTAGTGGTAGTGGTTAGAGGGTTGCAGACCTGCCTCCCCCCAAACTGGGCTGGGTCATTGAGGCGTGTACTTTAAGCATGGTTTTACCAAAGCAGCTGCCCCCAGATTATTATAAACCGCACCTTTTTTCCAGACCACTTTATGCACTGTGGGTGGGACCAAAGGATCTAGTGTTTCACAGAACCTCTTGTCTTTTCCTTGTGTCTGTCTCTCAGCCCCAATGAGAAGGGAAGTGCTAAAGCTGTAGCCCATAACACCCCGTCTCCCAAACACTAGAATTACGTGGGTTGGGCAATGAAAAGAGGTATTTTCACCCAAGTGTAGGAGCTCTCGGACCCTCCCAGTGTCAGGAAATTCACTTGCTGCATGGGTTTCTCAGTTTTGTGAATTCTTGATAGGGTGTTACTCAGGTGCATTTCCAAGTGCATCCCAGAAACAGGATGATTGATGTTTCCCAGCTTGTGAGATGTCACTCTACAGTTTGCCCACCCGGATCCTATAGCTCTCATCCAAAAGATGCTCTTTCCCTGTAGTTTTCAGCTGTAGGAGTCAGGCTGTCCCTGGCTTCTTGCGCCTTTGGCTGAGGCACCTAGTACTGGCTACTGTCAGAGACAGGATACTAGGCTAGATGAACCTTTGGCCTGATCTGGCATGGCAATATCCACGTTTCTATGGGTCTGCCTGCTAATGGGAGCAGGGTGCCTGCCTCTTAGCAAATAATGGAGAGTCTCTAATAGGGAAGGTATCAGCTGCTCCTGGAGACTTTGATAAAATTCAATTAAAGGTGTTCTCTCCAGGGCATCAGCCTTTATTAACCTCTCCAAATGCATCTTTTATTTCTTCCTCTGTTATAGGAACATCTGGGACTCCACTTTCTTTCTCAGGCAATGGCCATTTTTTCCCATAAGCCTGTTTCACTAAAAATGAAACTGGCTGAAAATATTATTACATGCTTTTTTAGTTCTTGAGCTTGGATGGGAGTCATTCCACTGACTGTAATGGAAGTTGGATTTGGTCCTCTTTGCTCATATTTTGTAGGCAGAATGATAATTGTAGGCTCTGATCCCCCAAGCTACTTTATGCAGTCAGATCTCTGTGCTTACACTGAGTTTCATTGACCAATGGGAGTCTAAACAGGAATAAGGGTTCACCCTTAGCAAGCCAATGGCGGGATTGAGGTCTTAGGTTATTATTTTTTTCTGCAAGGCATTTGTCAGCATTTTGCTCATGAGAAGTCCTAGACTGAGCTCTTTGGACCTCTGAAGTTCTGTTTATACACCGAGCAGATACAGTATGGGCAATGACAGTGTAAGACTCTCCATCGTGTCTGTACATGTGTCCCTCAACACATAACTGGAGGTACCAGTTCAAGAGGATGAGAGGGTAGTTTGGTAATTGCCACTTATAGTCATAGTTTTGATGATGAAGACAGTTATCCACTGGGGAGTGGAATGATATGACCAGCTCAATTCACACAGGCCAGCAAATAGCCATCGGATGAAAATGATTTTTGTTCACAATCCCGCGGGGCTAGTTTGGAACCAGTCACCCAGAGATGAAAGGCTTAGAGGGAAGGGGTTC
The DNA here is from genome assembly GCA_007922155.1 of Mesoclemmys tuberculata. Lineage (NCBI taxonomy): Eukaryota > Metazoa > Chordata > Testudines > Chelidae > Mesoclemmys > Mesoclemmys tuberculata. The sequence continues at coordinate 12,926,761 of ML675604.1, forward strand.
TATTCTGTGTATGGCCACACATCACCTCTGTCTCCACTGCACTCATTTCCTTGTCCAAAGCTCTTGTTCTCTTCCCCCCCCTCAAAAACTCATCAGTCCATTCCCTGCTCTTTTAATTGCACTGCACCATATGGAGATCAGTTGAGTTTTTGTTATGGCCCCAGAAATCTATTAGTCACTCTCTCCTTTGTGTTACAAAAGATTTATTTTTCAAGGGCATGTATTGTCTTCAGCATTTCTGAAGCCTGATGGATTTTGGAGGGGACTTTGTGAAGCAAAGCAGAGTCTGCTTTTAAATCAATCCCCAAAACATATGAGCATGGACAATATCAGGAATGTCTCACTGGGTTTTGAATACTCAGCGAACGGAAGGAAAACTTTTAAGCATAGTAATAGAGATATATTTGTAGCACTTTCCTATTTCTTCTTTCAGGGCTGCTATAGTCTTCAGACTCTAAAATATTAAGATTTCTATGTCCATTTGGGCAGCTCTTCCATTTCTCCTCCCACATCACATCACATCACATCTCCTTTTTCCCCTATACTCTCTCTCTGAGAATTAAATTAAACCCCTAGCTCTTGCTTAGAAAAATTGATTACACAGGCAAAGTACTCAGTTTCATGAACATTTACATTTTAGTGATCACATACTGTACCAGACCATCTTCCTTTGGGCCCTCCTTCATTAAAACCTTGCTATTCTTGACTGCATTGACATTTGTGGTTAAGTCCCATGGAAGTCAATGGGACTTAAACACACGGTTAAAACTAAGCGCATATTTAAGTGCTATATTGAATCAGGACGTTGGTGCACACCAATTTCCCATGATGACTTTAGTTCTGTTAGTTCCTCTTTAGTAACAGGACATTTTCCCCTTCTCTCTCACAAACAAAACTAAAATTAAACTAACTAAACCCAGGAGTAAGCTCTTAGGTCCTTTCACAGGTTTAGAACTATGCAGGACTCTGTGATGTCTCTGACTTGCAAGACCCCTAAATTCGCCCAATTTTTAAAAGGCATTAAAGAATATCTAAATAAAAGAGATACCTTTTCCTCTGCTCTTAAATGAATAGTGCAAATACAGTGCTCCACCACTTAAATCAATGTAATTGTTAAGCATTCAGAATAATGCATGTTCCAAGGGACTGTATTCGCCTTCAGACACGATTTTTGAAATTCATTATCTGTGATAAACTATTCGTTATGATTAGACCTGTAATCCCTCCCCTAAAACAGAGATGATTATCACTATTACTACAGTTAGAATGGTAATGCTCTTAAGTATCATCATCAATCTTTCTGCTATCATTACCATATGAATTGCTGGTAATAACTGATTTCTTTGGGATAATTGCTTCTTTGTAATGTCCGCCACAGTTACACTGCCAAAGCATGGGCTATGGTGGAAGATCAGAAGCGGCCAGTGGGAGGAACCAAATCTGCAAGCTGATCTCTATACAGTGCATCTTAACAATATGATTCTTTCATGTAATCCTTCAAAGACTGCAGACGCAAGGCCTGTGCCTATAGCTCTTACCACTGAAATGCTGGAACAGGCTAATGCGGGCCCCTTGCTAACAGAGCCAGCCTTTGGGCCCTATGAGGGAGAAGCTCAGCTTTCATTTTGAGGAAGTAGGCTTTTAGACCCCTTCCTTGTGATGAGTGCCCCAAAAACATGAAACAGCATAAATTAGGGTTGAAAGGGACAAGCAGCTGAACTCTGCTTCCACACACTTTCTGTAGAATAAATCAGGTAAGCTTGGGATGTGTTCCAAAGAACTGTTTTACTAACCCTCCCCCAGATCCTTAGGCAGGCTCTGTGCATAAGGATGGTAAACAATAATTGGGTATTATGGCAAACAATATTTCACAGGCCTGCTCCAAAATGCTAATGCTGTTGATGGTACTGAGGTTGCCCACCTCCTTGTGTATCTGGGTAGAACCAGTCTTTATCTAGCCCTATCTAAACAATCGTTACAACAGTGCTGTGAGGTAGGGAAGATTAGTTGGGTATGAGTGCTTGATGTCATGAAGGAAGTACTTGTTAGAACTGGTATTAGAAATTAGGAATTCCTGCCTCCCACTCTGTTCTAGGATGGCTAGCTCATGCCCTTTTCTTTCATAGGTTAGATTTTTTGGTATGGAGGTGCTCTTACACATAGATTTACAAGTTCTTTTTCTCAGCATGTGAGCACTTTTTAATCTTTGAAGAAATACTGCAGTGTTATTTTTGAGTTGCATATCTTACTGGGGAGATCCACTGCAAGCATCATCAGAATTTGTTCTCTGCTTTAATCTGCCTAACTAGAGTAAACTCTTGAGACAGAATTACTCCCTGGGTAGTGATGTTTTTGCTGAGTCTCCTGAAAGAGGGTTTGCCTGAGTGCTGTTTGACCACCTCTGTTCAAGGACTGGTGTATGTAGTGTAAATGAAACAAATTACACAACAAAAATAGCCAGACTCTATGTCATTGATTTCTCCTGCAACAGGAAATTGACTTGGAAGCACCCAAAAATCTAGCAATGCTCACCAGAGCGGTGATAGCAGAAGCAGAGCATGACAATAAGGACAGTGTGTTAGTAGTTAAATCTTGGAGAAAGGCTTATTGTTAGATGTGGTGCAATTCTTCTCAGAAACTGCTCATATAATCAGCAAAATCAATTTATGGCTGCACTGAGTCTCTCTAAGTCATTTCCTAGGCATAACTGCTGCCTAAGGATATACCTATGTACACAAAACAAAGACTCTACACGGTGTTAAAACATTATATGAACCAAAAGAAAAAAAGTCTTATTAATCTTTGGGTACTGAAACACTAGAGTCTCACTCAGCCAGCTTGAATATCTCTAATGAAAATGATTTCATAATCTTCCTTAATAACCTGTTCTGTTGCTTCACTGTTCTGATGTCTATTGACCCTGATTCACCACTACACTATTCCAGTTTTATGCTGATGTAACTCCATGCAACTCAGTAGAGTTACACCAACGTAACATTGGAGTAACACAGCAGTGAACTGCAGTGGATTTGGTCCATAGAGCTTTTCTTAATAATTCGTCTAACTAGTCTCTGATATTCCCTGATGCATTGTAAACTCACTTTTGTTCTAGCCTCGTTGGCTTATGAGCATAGTTGGCTTTAGCCCTTTGTACCACACACTTTTAGGTATCATAGTTATTGGATTAATTGCTGACATTAGCAACTATCAGACAAAGCGGTGGCTTTCTCTAAAAACTCATTGGATCATCTGTTTGGACAGTATTTTCACTAAATCTTTTGGCACGAAGTCTCTGTAGGGCCTTACCCATATTGGCTCCTGCAGCACCTAATCCTGATCTTGGCATTGTTTCCACAGAGCTTAGACTCAGAGATTTGGCAACATCTTCCAACATCCTCTTTCCCCATGACTAAACTGGAGCAAGAAGTAATGCCATCTTATATGTGTCATGTAAGGAAAGTGGCCTATGCTGACAACATCTGACAGAGTCTACTGATATTTGGAGAACTCATGTGTCTGCACATGAGAGTAGCAACTGAGCAACAGATCTCTCTACAGTGTGACAGCACTCCCACCGCTCATTATTTTGTAGGTGTAGTGGAAGAGTGGCTCCTAATAGCTTTTGGGCAACCAATTTAGAAGATTAAGGCCAGGTCTACACGACAGCTGCCACAATAGCACAGCTCCGGTGCTGCAGCTGCGCCACTGTAATGTAGATGCTCCCTGCACTGAAAGAAGAGGTTTTTCCATCACAGTAGTTAACCCATCTCTCCGAGAGGTGGTAGCTAGGTTGATGGAAGAATTCTTCACTGATTTAGCTGCGTCTACGCTGGTGGTAAAGTTGACTTAATGACGGAGCTCAGTGCACAAATATTTTCACAGCCATGAGCTATGTAGCTAAGTCAATCTAATTTTTAAGTGTAGACCGGCCCTAAGATCCAGGCTGTCCTAGCCTTTATTGACACCCATTCAATTGTGTGTGCTCCAAAACTCATTGCAATCTAAGCTTCTCCAAAGCCATTCTGAGAATTGCAAGACTGGGGCAGGTTGAACTGGCCTGGCCTCTGTGGTGTATTGTACTGTGACCCCGCAAAAAGGATCATCATGGAGGTTGGAAGAAGTTAAGATACCAGTCACAAATGGTTGGTATACGTACGAGTTACTGGGAACAAATGTAGCAGAGGGTTAAATCTGCAGTACATTTATATAAGGATAACGCCTCCGCAGCCATGTACCTTAGTGATATGTTATTTGGTGACGGCTAGGTTGTCTCAGTCTTTATTCGGTTGCAGAAGGAGTAAGGGGAAGTAAGACTTTTCTGACTCCTCTACATGGCCCTGCTCAGACTGTGATGCCAGCAGAGTGCAGAGAAGAGGCACTTACCCAATACTCCTGGCTGCAAGCCAGTGGGCAGGAAGGGGCAAAGAGGAGTGGGGAGTGGGAGGAGCCCTGGCTCTCCACCCTTTATTCCTCAGCCAGAGTAGCTGACTGGATGCACTTTTGTTCAGAATAGCATCCACACATGGATTTATAGCAGTATAACTATAGCGTAATATTTATTCCAGTATGGCTATGGTGGGAAATTTCCCCATGTCAACAAGGCCTTATTCCTCTCCCAGAGCAACCTGGTTGCAGAGCGTGATTCTGAGTCACAATTCATTCTTTGGACTGCTCCAGGGACAGTACAATTATGCGCTGCCCCTTATTTAGGACAGATTATAATGCTACAATCTATCCCAAAGAGAATGAACATACAATCAGTGAGCATAGAGGGTGAATGTTAGGGCATAGAGAAGTGAAGTAGTGTAATAATGAAAATATTGATCCTGAAATCAAGACAAGCTGAATTTTAATTCCTCTTGCACCAAAGTTTTCTTCCCTATGCTTTTCTATACCATGGTTGGTTACAAGGCGTTTTCAAGCTCTGGATAATAATTGTTGTAGCCCACTTTATTAATCTGCTTCTACCCTATTTTGAATGGTCAATAGGTAATAAAATGGTGAGAAGGTCCTTGTGCTATGCAGAAAGGAATTTCCCCCACTGACAGAAATCTTTTGCTGGTCTGCAGCTCCTGAAAAGCCATTTAGAAAATTCCTGATTTTAAAGTATATGGGTGAAATTGTGAAATCTTCATTTGGCTTTTATTTAGGTCTAGGTAAAATTCCCATTGATGCCAGCCAGAGTTTTGCCTAAATGAGGAGTAAGAATGATAGGATAAGAACCTAGGGCCAGATTTTAAATGATATTCAGACACTTAACTCCTATTGGGCACCTAGACACCTTTAAAAATCGGACCCCCAGTTTATATAGCAGACTTCTCAAGATTCACAGATCTCCCATAGTCATTGATTTTTTAGTCGTTTCTTAGGAATTTCTTGGATTCCCCAAGTGGCGTTTCCTTTCTTGGATTTCCCTGCTGAGTCTGCACAGAGCAAGAAGCAGAAACCAGTGCCTTAGACCAGTGGTTTTCAAACTTTCCAGACTACTGTACCCCTTCAGGAAGTTTCACCTCACTTAAAAACTACTTGCTTACAAAACCAGACATAAAAATACACAAAAGTGTCACAGCACACTATTACTTTCTCATTCTGTCTGTATGAACTTTTAGTTTGCACTGACTTCACTAGTGCTTTTTATGTAGCCTGTTGTAAAATTAGGCATATATCTAGATGAGTTGAGATACCCCCTGGAAGACCTCTTTATACCCCTAGGGGTACGAGTATCCTAGGTTGGGATCTGTTTGTTGCCTTAGACAGCATTTTCCTTTTCCCTTCTGTGTTGCTTTTTCCCCATGGTGGCGCTGCACAGTATGGCCTATGGAAGTTAACTATGTTGCCTTCCTGGAAGAGGGGAACAGTGCACAGCACGAGACTGCAAGTATGGAGGGCCTTGAAGGGGAGTGGGGAGGAGGCAGGTAAATTTGAAAGGCACTTCATGGGTTGAGGTCAGAGAGAGAAAGCTTTGGTGGAACAGGACAGGAAAATCTGGGAACTAATTTGAGGAAATCTGGAGAGAGCTATATCTTGGGAGGAAGGAAATCTGGGGTTTAGGAGAGAAAAGTAGAAGAAAAGTGATGAGTGGAAGGGAAGAAGGGAGTTCCCAGGGGGTGGGACTAACTATGGGTGAGAACAGAAAGGGAAGAGAGAGATTGTGGAGTGAGAGACAAAGGGGGCACTGCACTTAGGAGAAAATGTAGCCAAACTCCCCCTTTTAAAATTTGGGTCAGCGAAACATAGTAGACCTGGTTCAGAGAGGCACACTCTATCACACAGCTCCACATTACACCTTTGTACATTGGGGTTGGAATGTTTTTGCCTAATCCATGTACCATCCACAACACAGCCATGTATGGATTGTCCCCTGGGTTAACTTGTGCTCCCATCTGTTTAGTGTATCCACCTTTTGTTCATAGCCTTATATGTAGGTTGCAAGCTCTTTGGGGCAGGGAACCATCTTTTTTATAGCTGTTTGCACAGCACCTAGCACAATGTTGGCTGGGGCTCCTTGATGATAGGGACAATGCAAATAAAAAGTAGTAATTAAAAGAACAAAAAGCCTTTAAATTTGTAACTGAGTTTTAAGCATAAGTTGAGTGGCAGCATTTTCTCTAAGCTTTTTCCTTGTTGTGATTAAAGAAAGTATGTGCTTGCAAGAACAGGTTTAGCAGAATAGAACAGAGAGGAGCAAAGAGGCATCAGGCAAAAGAAACAATAGCAAATAAAGAAATAAAATGGAAGTGCTGAAATAAAAAGAAGAATAAAATGCAGGGTAGGAAAGTGGAGAAAACTGAATAGAAACTGGTAAAAGGAAATACTTTTTCACGCAGCATATAATTAGTCTGTGAAACTCACAACCACATGATACAATAGAGGCCAAGATCTTTGCTAGATACAAATAGGATATTGAAATTTATAGAATCATACTGTTGCTCTTTTCGACTTGAGTGGCTTAATTTGTAATGAAAGAAGTGCCGGGGCTTAAGCAATTAGGCACTGGGGCTCCAGCAATTTTTTTACTTTCATAACTGACATGGCAAGAGGTGCCAGGGCTATGAACTACTTAAAGGTGCCAAGGCTCATCCTCTAAAACATCTGGTGGAAGCCTTTTGGGCTAGATGGGCCTTCGGTTTGATCCAGTCTAGAAAATCCTATGTTCCTATATACAAATATACAAGAAAAAAAGAGGGGAAACACGGAAGAAAAACCAGGAGACGAAGTTAATCACTTTGGTAGGCACTCTGATAACAATTATAAGAACCTCACCCTCATAGTTAGGTTGACAAATAAGGGTTCATTTTATATACAAAATGTGTCACACATTTTAGGCACTTTTTCGGCATTGTGTCACATAGTGGCTGTTTAGGATGTTGAGAGGTATGCTATTTAATAACTATTTATTTAGCCACCTCAGGTATTTTAACTAATAAATGCAATTTTCTTTTAAGAAGAGGCATGTCGAGATGCTTAACTTGATATATGTCTGTTTCAGTCTGTGTATGCAGGGTCATAAGGGTAAATGTTGATTTATTTTTGCTATCAACAGGAGAATCTGTGCTGGGACTCATATGTGATGGCCATGAGATTTATGGAGCTGCATATGGTAGTTTGATGGTATTTTCAGGATCATCCAAAGCCAAAATAATGTCACTATGATATAGAGGTAATACCTACAGCTATGATTCTTTATATTGGATTTGGTAGCTGAGGTTCTGTAGCCCATACTGGAAATATGGATGTGAGCGTGGAAAGGCAGTTTGGTGATACAGTAATTGGATGGAAAGGAATTATATCAGTGGGTATTATCATAGGATTAAGATTGTGCAACCAGATCATGACATTCCTGATGCTCAAAGCTCTTTTTTTGGGTGTGCATATGGTTAAATTGAAGCATGTGCTTAAAGTCCATTGACATAAATCAATCAATGTTATATTGACAACCACATAGTTGAATAATATAATATAGCAGATCAGACTTGCAATACATTATAGGCATTTTAATGATACGGTATGCTTTGTAATAGAGGGCTAGATGAGTGCAGCCCTTTTATGAGTATTCTTACTCGATCGGACCACTGATATCATTGAGACTATATTATTGGATCTGCTCCTGCTCCACTGAAACAAATTTACTTAGCTATCAATAAGAGCAGGCTGAGGATGTGCATGATTATAGGCTACTTATGTAAGAAAGGATTGCAGGATTGAGCCCCTTATGTTTCCACTTATTTCTGTCAGAGCAATTCTGGTGTGGAGGGTAAGTGATAATGAAAATGTGTGAATGCTGGATGTGTAAATTAATAAACATAGCACACACATCATGGTTTTGAAAAAAAAAAATACTACTCAGTATTATGGTATCTTAGGTTAAAAAAAATCCAATTTCCATAGCTATCCATAAAAGATTTCTCGCCTTCCTTTTCTTTTTGATTGAATAAAAAAAGATGGAGGAAATTAAATAAAAAAGAAACATGTAAAAAGCCTTAGGGGTTTTGACACAAACTAACAAAAGGCACAAAATCCAAAGCCCAGGCTGATGCTTTGGGACCAATCTGGCTCTCGTTAAAGCTGATGAGTCCTTTTGACTTACTTGGGAGCAGGATGAACTCCTTCATCCTTAACTCTGAAGAGCCATGAATGCATATGTTGGTCTTTACACATTGTGCTAGATAGGGCCTGAAAACAATGCTGAGTTTCTGATACATTTTCAGTTCAGCTAAGTTATTAAAGCTAACCATGGCAACTTGCCTGTAACCCATTTACTGTTGTGCATCTGCAGGTTAAATAAATGAGTTAAAGGTAAGACATTGGTCACTAATCTGAATTTCCTGTCTTTTGTTGTCGGTCTGCGTTACAACACTCAGAACCAGGTGGTAGATGAGACTGATATATATTTGTATGTGTTAATGATTTTAGTGTACACGAGGGCTAGTCACTTTTGTGCGCAGTTTTGTTTTTACACGTTCTGTTGTTCTTCTGCAGCCGAAAACACTTGCGCCTGGAGAAAAAAAGAACTAAAAGGGGAGAAAAAAATAGATCAGCCTCAATCAATTGGGCCTGTTCAGCAAAGAAGGAATAGATTTTACTCTAATCTGTAACATTAGCATAACAAGAGAAATGCTAGAGCAGTTGTTAATAACAGCAAAGAGGTTGTTTAAGTCAAGCATGTGTTTCAGCTCCACGGGCTGATTAATCTTGTCACCCATTTTTTTTTTTTTTGTTCAGAAAACTTTTCATTGGAGGCAGAGGGGGAAAAAAAAAGGAGCAGAATAGCAGTTTCCCCGCCTTCAAACCTGTCTCTGTGTCTACCCTTACTTCTGCCTGGATTAGTCGACATAAAGCTGTTTTCTGCAGCCGAGGCCTTCAATGGCAAGTTAAATTTAGACAGATTGTGAGGAGTGGAGAACATGGGCCTGAGAAAAGGGATCTGGCTCCAGCCCTGACCCACTCTTTGTTCTCACATAGTGGTCACCTGCCATAGAGCACAATGCACGAGCCCCACCCCCTCCTTTCCTGATTCAACCTGACCTTTGCAAACCTTTCTGATTGGCTGAGACCATGTTTGAGTTGTTGCCGGGGAAGCTCTGGGAAAAACAACCACCTAGCAAAATTCCCTGCCTCTCCCCCACCTCTCCCCTGAAAGGGGGTAGTGGGGGAAGTGTGTGTGGGGAGGGATAGAAAATCAGCACAATTAAAAATGCAAAGGAATGACAAAGGAGGGTCACTGCTGGGTAAGGACCTGAAGCTAGGTTTGATGAAGACAGCCTGCTGCATCCTTTGCAGGAAACAGAATAATAATAATAAAAAGTTCTCAGAGGGGAAAGTAAGCTGTCACAGAAAAAAAAAAAAAAAACCCCAAGAAAACCCGAAAAGTCTGTTTTTGTCCCACAAAAGTGCTCGGGTTATTAACCATGCCTGACACCCAGCATTGTCTTGTGAAAATTCCCCAGTTAGGGGAAAAAAGTAATGGCACAAGATCAGGTTAAAGTTTCCTGTTAGCAAGAGAGAGCGAGAAAGAGAGTTTACTTAGAACTGGTCAATTTCTGCAGCAAAAAAAGAAGATAATGATGTTGAATTTGTCTGGTGATGTTTCACTGTCCTTCACACAAACTCTCTCCCCTGGCCTGACCCTGGTTAAAACGTAACACTTTGCCTTTAGCCATCCTGGTCAGCCTTCTCTTGTGTGGGTGGCTGAGCTAGCTTTCTGATGGAAATAAATGCCACTCACGCCTCAATGTAGTTTTATGTTAATTTCACTTTTGTACATTGGGATCCTTAACAATTTTGCTAAAAGCTCTTTGTACATCCTTTTCTTTTCAGTGCAAGGCCTGATCTAAAACAGCCCCTGGCCACATTTGTAATTGAACACTACATGCACATGTTTGTAGGATTTTTGTCTGGCTAGCGCATGGAGCTGCTGAAAACAATGTCAGAGTGAGAGGAAAACACAGCAGACCTCAGTCCAAATAGCACTGAAATAAAGGTGTAACCTGTGTCAACAGAATCTTGTCTATATATGAAATGTAAAAACATTACATTGCAGTTTGCTGTGCAATATACTTTTATAAGCCCTGATCTAGCAACACATTTATGCATGTGCTTAGCATTGGGAACATGAATAGTTTCACTGATTTCAGTGAGGCTACTCATATGCTGAAAGTTAATTATGTGCATTACCTGCCTACTACGTGCTCCACAAACTGTTCTGTTGACTTCAATGAGATGACACATGGTGAGGCATGCTACTCAAAGTGAGAAGGCTAGCAGAATCTGGCCCATAGTGCTTAGAATATTAGTCGGAGATGGACTGAGGAAAAACTGTCTAGTAGAGGTTGTTGCCACTCAAAGGACAAAATTCAAACATCTCTTTGTTGAAGTCAGTGTGGTTGTGCCTCCTTACACCAGGTCTGAGTTTGGCCCATCAATTCTATTATCAATGAGAGTTCAATAACTGAACAAACCATTTTGTAGGCATATTCATTTATTTGGCCGTTGCCTTGCTGCATACAAAATGGATAGAAAAAGCTCAGCATCCTCTATGAAAAAAAGTTGTCAGTATTAAAATAGGAATACTATTCCCTACAACAGTGGAAATAGATTCAATGCCCTCTATTTTGCATCAGTGAGCAGTAGTCTCAGAAAAAGTAGACAGCAATTGGAGCTGCACATCAAACTCCAGAGAAATCTGCAGCTTCAACCCAACAGCTTAGGTCATTTGGACAGCCTGACCCACTTCACGAGGTCTGTCAGGTTCAATTTGTCCTCTGGGTGGTTTGATCTTAGCAACTAGCACCTTTTTGTCTGTGGATCCACTTTTCATCGGTGGACCTTTGGATGTTTTGCAAAAGTGGGTTATGTTATCACTTTCCACAACTCTACCCATTGTCTGTTCACATTCCTGCCAATGTGGTCAGTTTCTTGGAATGTGTGGATCTGCTAGAGCTACATGGGTCTTAGGGATCTACCGGAGGCTGGGGGGCTCCTGCACAAAGGCTTGACTGCTTGGACTCTGTACTGCCTCCTAAATTTCCCATCCCACTATGCCTTCAAGTGAGCCATACTCTATGGTTTCCTTCTGATGTGCCACTGTCTCTGGAAACTCCTCAGGGACAGTTTTGGAGAACAGAAAGGGAGCTCACCTGAGATTTAGCAATTTAGCATTACTCACCTGAACCAACAGCAACTCAATAGAAGAATTTTTATCTAACATCATGAGAGGAACTTGTCTCTGCATATTCAATTCAGTCTATGAAAGGCCTGATTCTCCACAGCCTTACAGCTGTGCAAATTGTGCATAAAATGGCACCAAATCTGAATTCCCCGTTCCCTTACATTGGTGGTAATGTTTTACACTCACTTTGCACAGATTTAAATGACTTTCCAAGGTGTGAGGCAATGAAGAATCAGAACCAAACCGTATACTGTGTCTGTACAGTAACTCTCCATTATAATCTTTGCCCACACATACACATTTTTGTGACAGCATGAGTGCAGCCATTATGGGAGTGAGGGAAGCCTGCTTCCATCCCCAGCTGTTTACTATCGTGTTCATGACACCCTCAGTTTGGCTGCAGGTCATATGCATTCTTGCCCCTGGTCCTCATCAGCTGTATAATGTGATTGCACTGCTGTTGTCATCTGGGGATGAAAACACAGTAAAAAAAAAAAATACAGGCACCTGCTTAAAACAGGAATCACAAGACACATGACACCGTGCAACCAAAACCCAAAAACCTCAGCTCCTTTCCCAAGGAAACAAAAAAATATACCTCAAATGAGACCAGCAGTGGAAACACCCATGGTCCTGGGTGTATGTTGTAGGAACATGAGGTGTTTTGAATCCTCTCGTAACTTTTCAGAGTGTGTCCTGCTTACATCTTTTGATACTGCTAAAGGTGATAATCAGAAATCAAGCATGAGGAGGGACGAATTGGGTGCCAGTGAAACTTTCTGGAGGATTTAAGTTTGTAACATTTTTCACAACTCCTGTATTTGTTTTTGCTGGTTCTGCAGCATTTTAGACATGGTCCATGATGTCTCCTGTTTAAGGATTTTGTAGAGTAGAGAAAGTCACCCAATAATTATTATGGACTGTAGTGTCAACCCCTTGCTCATTCTGAGTAACATCTTATTGTACAAGTAACTGAAATCTCTGGGAGTATTTGTGAAGGAAGATGAGTCTATAAGTGGCTCACAACCTGGGCCTATGTAATTACTAATAAAAAAAAGGAGTGGGGCATAAGATAGAGTTGTGGAGGTCAAACCTTGTTCTTATGTACTTCCTATTTTAGGAATAAATATTTTTAAAGGAAATGATATAGCTCTTCAAAGGACAGACTATAACAACTGAACCAGAAGGACTGGGAAGAACATAACCATGTGAAAGATGTGATGTCAATTTTAATAGTACTGATTCTATGTATTGAGATTTATGTGAACAGAATTGACTCAAATTCAACTTCTAAGGAATCTGGCCATCTTTTAAGTAGGTTTTGGTCAGTAGGTGCAGAGGGGCAATGACTTTACAGAATTGTAAACATGGTTTTGCTAGTAACATCTGTTGTGCCTTCTTCCTTCCTGCCCCACAGTGGGCTATTCTGAGCTGACACCAAGGATATTGTCGTGAGTTAAAAGTAGCTCTCTGGAGACTGGGCCTTTCTGTGCTTACAGTCTCTAAGTCTAAAAGTTCCCAGGAGAAGCGCTTGACACACTAACTGTTTGACAGAAGGACAAGGCAAGATGACAGCTTGGGACGCCAATGTCCATCAGAAGCCTCAGTCTGTGTCCCACTAGCAGAGGGTATTTAAAGATCAGACACATAAATAATAGCATTCACACACATTTGGTTACAATGCTTAATAGCCGTATCAGGAATCAGGAGAAAAACAATGCATCCTTTATAGGATTTTTTTTAAAAAGAATTAAAACTGCTAGTTAGAGCATTATTTATTTATTTATTTAAAACATGGACTTTGCTAATGACAAACCGTCATTATTTTAAAAACAGAGCTAATCTGTTTCAATTTTCCATCAATCATCAGCCCCTAAAATTTTTCCTTCCAAAATGGTCTGTCCATTTCTTTTTTATTTTAATGGCCTGATGCATAGGAAAAGGGTTAACTGCATAACTCAATCACACAATATCTTAGATTACAGATAGCCAGCAAGAAAGGTTTTGCAGTGTGGTAATAACTACCACTGCATCGTGGGAACAGGCTGTGGCAGACAATGATGGAATTGACAATGGTGCATACAAAGGCCACCTTTGGGAGAAACCATATCTCACAGCATGCTGGGAAAAGTGAGAAATAGTAGCAGATGCTGTCAGGACTATAAGCAACAGATGCCTCCTGGCCAGTGTTCAGCCAGTACAACCAGATCACACCATTCATAAGAAGGGGACATTTTTCTCCCTCTCTTTGTAGGAGGGAGGTAGCAAATACAAATATTGCAGAGGAATTAAAAACAGCAGATGGTGGCAGCAGGATTTGATGAGATCAGGGTCAGGTATGGGTATACATTTGGTAGTGGCATTAATCATCCTTTCCCTTTGGGAATTGAAAGTTCAGGCCACTAACACAGCTTTAAATCGACCACCTTCAGGTTATGTTTTACTTACACAGTACCCCCCGCCCCTGCCCCCTCCACACTTCAAACAACACGGCCGCACAGCTCTCCTGTGTGATGCTGTCAGATTTAAGAGACTTTAAAAGAACATATGTTGAATATTTTGTTAATTCAATTTGTGTTTAAATAATTAATAAGCCAGCGAATCCTGAACAGGAAATCTAAAAAGTCTCATGTGAAAATGACTGCATACTCTGTTAAACAATTGTGCCAAGTCGTTTGTTTTTACTTACTAGACAAATGTTCTCTGTTTATTATCGGCTTGAACATATTTTGTCACCTTTCATCTTCCATCTATTGCTTAGAACATTTATCTTATAGTTTCCATCTTTATGCCATCCTAAAGGCCCAGAAGAAAATACTGATGTAAATAACATAGCTCCCCGGGATTTAAAAAAAAGCTAGAATGAGCTCTCTTATGTACATTACACAGTGAATTTGGTCCAGTTCAGTAAAACCATTAAGGAATGTAAATGAACAATACATTTTAGAGAGTGACATAGGCTACTCTTTTCAGATGTGTATTTTGTGTATGTTTGGGTCCTTCATTTTGTCTTCAGTGGGTCTAAATCTTTGGCTCCAGTTAGACAAAGATCCTTTTGTGGGAGGACACTTCAACAGTCTCTCTCTCTCATTTTTCAAAAATACATTCACATTGTCATCTCTAAAATGCCAGAGTATTTTGTAAAAGGGATCATCATCAAAGTGTAATAATACTGATCCTAGAGAGACAGCATTGTTTGGTGGGTAGGACAATGGAATGGGAATTGAGAGGCAAGGCTTCTAGGATTTGCTGGCCTTGGGAAGGTTATTTACCCTCTCTGTGCCTTAGTTTCCCCATCTGTAAAATAGAGATATTGTTACCACACCTGCCTCACACGGGTGTTGTGCAGCTTAAACAGCCAGGGCAAAATTGTTCTCTACTTGTTTGGACAGTGCTTTGAATCTCTCACCTAGTTGCACAGTAAGGAGTGAAGCTGACAGGCTCCAAAGCTTGAAGGGATGGTCATCATGAGCAGGGCCCCCTCATGGGGGGAGGGGAAGAGTACACTTTACCGGGGCCCGGAGGCTGCAACCCCCATTACCATGATGAAAAAAAAAATTCATGGCTCATGAGATTGTATGTATGGAATGAGGGATTGTGGTAGATGTGTGGCAGGGGGCCCGTGTTACAAGTCTGAACTGGGCCTGAAAAAATTATGCTTGGGCCCTGGTCATGATCAGATACTGGGACTCTCAGGGCTCTGAAAGGGACACAGAGGACTCCCCCGCTCCTCGAGGGGAAAAAACATTCTGTACAAGTGTCTTGGAGGCCATATCCCCCATATTCCATAAGCAGAGCCATATCCCTATTGAACACATGCCTTTGCATGGGCAACTTCTTGCATCCTTTGTTCTTCTCATAAATAATTTGTCTGGTGGCTGCTCTGCTGACCAACTTGTGTCCCCATAGGCAATTCTTATGTGTCCTCATAAATGAGGTAAAAGTGGCTTGGTATCTAAATTATCATTAGCTAACACAAAATGATTTATAATGCAGCTTCTCATTTTGTGTCCTGGTGAAGTTCCAGAGAAAACATTTGTTAGGTTGCTTGCACCTCTTTGCAGAAGATGACATTGTTGCTCATCTGCTATCCAGAAGACAGCCCTCCACATGGGCAAACAGTTTCCCCTGCTTTTCGCCGTCTAGTCATGGACTACCTTGTACTCAGTCTTTCATGAGACTCTGCCCTGGTCCTATACTTGTATGGAGCCCCATTCCTCATGCAATCAGCAGTAATGTGAAGTCCAGCACCGCCCCAGAGCCCTGATTGGTTAGGGGAGGGGCAAAGAGGAGGCGTAGTCCTTTCTATTCCCACAAAACCCTAGATGGCTGAAGAACTGGTGGGAAACACCACACACTAGTCCAATTATTATCTTTAAAACCAGGTTCTATAACCACAGCAGTAGATATGATCTAAGATACTAGTTCGTTGACTCTAGGGCATTTGCTGTTTGGCTGATAGAGTTTTAAACCAACTTTAGGAGCTTTTTATTGTGGTTCTTATTCTAAAATTGGTCCTTGTCATCACAGACTAAAGATTTGGAGTTTATCGTACCCATATGCGAGGGATAAACTAGAGATTAGAAATGCAGTAATTAATTTGTTAAGCTGCTTGTTGGACAAATGTACCTCTTTAGGCAGAAATGAAGCAGATATTTTGGGAGTAGGCGAAGAGAAACGTATTGTCAGTCCTTTTCTGAGTATGTTTTTCTTTTTCCAGACTGTCAGAGTCACAGTTTTCAGGGTCGAGGGCCTGCCTGATCACTTTATTCCTACTGACTTCATTGGAAGCACGATTGAATTGCTCTTCTCCAATTTATTCTCGTATGTAATTATCTAACACATATGGGGGTAATGCATGTGCTTCAGAAGGAGTATACACCAGCTTGATGCTCCTAACTATTTACCCTGCTCATACTACATTAAAGGAGTGATACTTTAATTAAAAGGCAAAACAACTAAAGTAAATTAATTCTTTACACAATATAGATTATTAGCATTTAAGGGTGGAAGGGACCATTCTATCATCTACCTCCAGTATAATACAGGCTATTAAATTGCACCCCGTTACTCCTGTGTTGAGCCCAGTAATTTGTGTTTGACAAGAGCATATCTTCCAGAAAGGTATCCAGTCTTGATCTGAAGACATAAAGAGATGGAGAATTTAGCACTTCCCTGGGTAATTCGTTCCAATGGTTAATCACCCTCACTGTTAAAAATGTGTGTCTTGTTTCTAATTTGAATTTGTCAATCTGTAACTTCCAGCTATTGATTCTTACTTGGCTTTTCTATGACAGATTACAGAGCCCTTTAGTACCCATTATTTTCTCCCCATGAAAGTACTTATACACTTCAGTCAAATCATTTTCAAATTTATTTCTTGGGCATTTAATCATTATTTGCATTAGATATGGGCCATAATTTGCAAACGTGGTGTCTAAAGTTAGGCACTTAAAAAGCTCTGGCTTGACTATCAGAGATACTGAGAAATTGCAGCTCACATTGAAGTCATTGTGACCCTTAGGGGCTCAGCACTTCCACACATCAGGCCATTGATTTAATTCTTAAATATGGATTGGGGCACCTGTATTAGGCACTCTGCTGAAAATGAAACATCAACCATAGTTTTCATTTCCAGGCTGGAAAGAAAGAGAATTGTTTGAGAACATTTATTTTTTATTAATAGCTTTTGGTATGTGGTCAACATATTTCAGTTATATTGTTCCGCCCATTTTATAAAGTTTTGGAGCAGTGATCTGAAAGTATAAAATAAAAAATGGACCAGGCTTTTGAAGCTTAATAGAGCCCATATATTTGTTTTCCTGCTAGATCTGGGATAAATCTTTCCACCCAATAGGAAGTTCTTTTGTTTTAACTTTCTGTGTCAAGGAGCCAATTAATTCAAACTTCCCCCAGGTTGCACAGGTCCAGTTGTCATTAGTCTTTTCTTCTGAAAGGACTCGTTTCCATCACTCCATGTCATCCATGAATGGGAAATTAATCAGTACCATTAGAGAGAAAACTCCCACTTGAACTGCAGGATCCTTTTCTCTCCTATCGGCTGATTGTGATTTTATACCTTTTATGTAAAGCAGACTTCCAGAGCTGTTACCTATTTAAGGAATTTTTCAATTAACATTTTTTTTCCTCAAGAGTGACCAGGGTCTTTCGATCCCACCACAAAAGGTTAGCTTACTTTTCATATAACACTGTGTTCAGCTCAGTTCCTTCATCCTGAAGGCCTTTTATTTGGCAGTGATAATTTAGTTCAAACCCTCACTAATCAATAGCTGATCAATGCACAGCAGGAGAGAATTTCTGTTTAAAATCCATTACACTTCAAGGGACTAAAATTTTCTCATTTGAACAAAAAGTATTCCAGCTTTACTTAAAACCCGTCTAATTGGCACTTGGTTAAAAAGCAAAAACAAACCTAAAGGGGGAGAAAGCTTCATGCTAACTTTAAGCAGAAACCTAAGCTAAAGGCTGATCTACCAAGGTAATGAGAACCTTCAGTTCCCATTGAACTCAGACTTTAGCAAACACTCATCGCATGACAAAACTGGCCCCTAATGTCAAAGTGTATTTTACATATAACTTCTTATTTATATTTAAATATTTAATCTTGTATTGATTTTTTTTGTGATACAAAATCTATGATTATATAATACTAAATCCATTAATAATATCTTTCCTCCTTAACAAGAAGAAACAAAATTGAACACAAAATTATGTGTCTGCCTCTATTGTCCATCTAGCCTCTTTTTCTTCTGAACAATGAAAATCAGAATCACAGGGTATACATATCGAAGCTAGAGAATGGTAGCATTGGTAGGGATTGCAACTATAAAAGTTTACTTCAAAAATTATCCAGAATTGTCCTAGAAGTTGTGATCCTGGTCTAGCACCACTGAAATCACAGGGAGTTTTTCTATTGATTTCAGTGGGAGCAGGACTGGACCCATGATTTCTATTTGGGTCCAAATGCTACAGTGCTTATTCACGCAAAAGTCCCATTGACTTCACTGTCCTCTAGAGTAATGTCTTTGGGGCAGGCCAGTGGCTTCCAACTACAGAAGATGACTTCTGAAGCCCATATATTTGTTTTCCTGCTAGATCTGGGATAAATCTTTCCACCTCAAAGGAAGTTCTTTTAACTTTTTGTGTTAAGCAGCCTATGCAGAAGTCAATTGCAAATCTTCCCTTTCTACAAGAAGCAGGTTCATGCCCTTATTTAATCCCCCACTTTCTCCTCTCTGTTCTACTTCTTCTGCTCCTTCCTTAATGTCTTTCTCCTTTACTCTAAACTTCCAGTATTGTAGATTTATCTACCCAGCTAATCTGAGAACACAAACTGCTGAATGAAGAAAGTAACTATATGTTGGAGACAGCTGCATGACTAAGATAATATATTTCACAAGCAGCATTTTGCCCTTGGTGCCCTCAGATGCACTGGAAAGAGTGCAGTGGGGACTGTATTGTGGCAGGAGCCCTTGGGAAGAATTCTGGCTGAGTAATAAGAATTCCTCCTGGGGTGTGCACATCAGACCAGTAGTCTGCCACTCATGGAGAGGATGCAGTGTGTTCACTGCTCCAGACCTGGCCAGCTCTGGGGTGGAATAGGGAGGTGGGGGGACAGAGTCATAACCCTGCCCTCTCCATCCCCTTTTTGAAGAGCT
Organism: Mesoclemmys tuberculata; assembly: GCA_007922155.1. Taxonomy (NCBI): domain Eukaryota; kingdom Metazoa; phylum Chordata; order Testudines; family Chelidae; genus Mesoclemmys; species Mesoclemmys tuberculata. Next base: position 12,946,108 of record ML675604.1, read on the forward strand.
AGTACACATGGGGGTACCATGAGGGAACACAAACTGGATTTCTTTACATGATCCTGATTGGCTCTTGCACAGCATTGAAAAGGAAACACTTTGCCTTCTCTTCTCTTGCCCATCTGAGTAGGGGCTGGCTGGAATTTGAGCCTATATTATTTTTACCGTTTATTTTGGTCTTGATTCTGCCACCTCTGTTCTCATTGGGTGAAATCCCCCCTTTACCCCCCCACACCCAGCAAAGGGCCCAGCACACAAGGTCCTTGCAACACTTGATTCCTACTTACACTCTATTTTGAGAATTCAAGTGGACTTGCACTGGGCCTTGCTCATAGCCCTTGCACTGGCTTCCTGCACAGGGTATTCTTATTTTGTTATGTCCCAAGAACTGTAATGTCTCAGACATCAGCATATGAAACTGCTTCCTAGGTCTCTGTGATCCCATGTGGTAAGAACATACAAAAAGCATGCTGACACTTAATTAATAACTAATATCCCAACCCCTTAGCAAATTGTTTCCTGATACATGATTGTTTGAGATCGCAGGGAAATAAGGTGTCATCATATATGAGCTGTCAGATTCTTACTTGAAGATGCAGCTAATAAAGACATTTTCTGCCCCAATCAAAACCCATAGGGCAGGTCAAATTGTTTCACACTAAAAGTTTATTTAAAAAATGGCCTTTTTTTCCAAATAAAAACTTTTTGCTAAAAATTATCATCACTATTGACATTTTCTATGGTTTTGCCAAATGTTCTTTAATATTTTTTACCCAAATTGTTTTTGAAATTTTTTTGTGTACCTAAAACATGTTTCTTACTGAAAACTCTTTTCTTGTTGGTAAACGCAAGCTTTCATAATGATTTAAAAAACCATTTCAATACAAATTTCTATTCAATTTCTGGCAAAAAATGTCAGTGAAAAAGGTCATGGATAAGAGTGCAAAAATATGGAAAATTGGTCCAATATCAAATTCTACAAACAAAAATAACTTTTGGAATTTCAACATTTTTAGTGAAATTGATTTCCTGGTTTGGAGCCAGTTCTGCCTGAAAGATGTAAGAAAGAGATTATTAATTTTAGAAATCAGAAATTGAAAAGACATATTAGGTAATCTTGTTCTCCCCCTAGAAGAGAATGAAGAATTGTTCCTCTTCCTACAGTATTTTCTCACATGCATTGCCTAACTAGTATTACAGACATTTTTTCATAATAGAAATCATCTAGATTTAATAAAAATCCTTATGAATGTTACCAATCCCACTTTAGATGATTAAAGCTTGAACATTTCTAATTTCCTTTTCACCATTAAAAAAATTATTATTTCAGCACAGTGGAACCAGACTGATCAATTGCTTCTCTCTCTCTCTCTCATTTCTCTTGTCTATCTAGGATTTTATGGCATTCATTTCTGTGGCATCTGAATACCTATGAGAGTTTCTTTCTCTTGTTCTTATGCACTAACACAATGCTATTGTGCTGAGGTTCCCAACACTACCAGGGGACTGTTTAAATATAAATCTCTTTCCCCTGAAACTAATAAGATAATAAGCACATTAATATAGGTTTTGTAATAATTTGGGTTTTTTTCTCAGTAAAACCTCAGTTTTACTACTTGGCTTGGTCTTTTCAAAGAATGTGTACATTGATTCTTGGAAGTAAAGTGTTACACAATCTCATTTAATTGTAAGGAAGGGGAAAAAAGTGTGATACAGCACACATCTGCACTCCATGTACTTCAGAGGGTTACTCACCATTACAGCCCTCCTCCCCCATATAGTTTGGGATTTGTCAGATCTTCTTGTAATACCATCTCCCTAGGTTCAGTAGCTCTTGACTGTCTCTCAGACCATCCTGCTGCCTGCTCCAGACTTTGTAATGCTTCTGCATTCTCTTGCATAATCTAGTAGGTGCTGTACACAGACAACATCACTGTTACGGGAAGCTGTGACAGCACTGCTTTCCTAGAAATAGCTAAAACTGTTTCTAAAAAACCATTAAGAACATCATTGAGGACACAATCCTGCAGACCCTTACTCAGGGAAGACACTCTTATTTATGCAAGCAACCCCATTGACTTCAATGAGACTGCTAGAGTGAATAAGGACTACTTGTGTGACAAATGCAGAATGCAACCCTAGATTCTGATCTTGGTTACAATGGAGTATATCCACAGTAATAGTTGGATGTAATTAATTATGGACATTAGACATTTCTGCTGTCCTAAATTTAATTGGGTACTTTGGATATAAACAGAATTCCCCTGGCCTCCCCCACCCCCGATAAAGCATACGATAATTGGTTTCTCTGGCACTATTGTTTAAAGGTTCCTGTATGTATTCTGGTCTTTTGGCTTTCTGTACATGTATTGCTGTTGTAATGGGTGTCCTTGTATAAAGATGGATGCTGAGTTTTCCCAATTGTCTGCCATTTGATATTATAAAATGTGTGGCCACACAGATCAGTTTATGGAAAGATTGTTGGAATCCACATGGTTCAAAGCTAGAGACGGGTGCAATCTATGGAGTTCCGACAAGATTCTCCATCCAAATCTGAAATTCCCCAAACTTCTCTGGTATTCAGACTTGTACTTCCAGTTTGGCCTGGTACAGAAGTGGGCCTTGGCTGTTAAGTTTGAGGTTAACATCCAGTGTTTCATTTCAGAACCATCTCTTTCTAAAACAATACTCAAATATAATCAGACACACATTAGGCAAAACCAGGAAGTCTGAGAAATATATGGAGAAATCCTATTCTCACTAGTCTTCCAGATCAGTTTGCAGATCAGAAAGGTTCATCCAAGTCCAGATAAGCTATATGTAAATATTTGAACTATATCTCAACTGAAATGAGACCCCAAACCTTCTGAGGTTCTCTTATCATCAATAGTAATTTAAATAATGCTCCAAATTGTGGCTGCCCACGTGCACAGCTGTACAGCAAAACTACCAGTATACTCATTCTGCTGGGGAGTCAGTTTTCTGACCTGATTCTGATTTTCCTAAACCCATGGCAAGGCTGCTCCTCAAGCCATGTTGGTATCCTGAGGTGCCTGAAATAATTTGCACCAGCAGTAAATGGGCTGTTCAGTGAAACCAGAATATGGGCAAACAATAATGTTTTCGCAATGTATTAACTCATGCAAGTTCTTGAGCAATTTACATAGGGAGTGAGATTGCAAGAGCTGTGATTTTGTTAAAATTCTCTTTCTCTTTCTCTCTTCCATGCTATTTCCTTCCTCATTAGATTAGATTTATGAACAGAATAATAGGTAGATAGTTTCTGTTTCTTTTACTGAAAAATTGAGATTCTTCTGTCTTCTTTCCAATTTTTAAATATATCAGTGAACTTTTACAATTGCTGATATTTCTGGAAAGCCCATAACTAAACAAAATTGTGATGATATCTTTGTGCCTCGTATGAGTTTTCTGTGGATTAAAAAAAATCCCAGGGGTTATGATAAACATCCTTTGTGAGCAATGAAAAAGGAATGGTGTTTAATTAGCAAGAGCCAGATTGTGGTACCCTTACTCACACTGAGTAGTACCTTACTTTATATGTAAACCTATTGACTTCAGTGCACTCACGGTGTAAGATACTATTCAACATGAATAATGGTTTCACAGTCTAGCACAGTCATCTGAAAAACTAAAGTAATTTTCTTATTAATGAATTCAGCCTCTTGTCTTTGACTCTTATCCTTATTTTTTATAGTTTATTCCCACTGAAGCCTGTATTGTCTCTCCTTTTTCTTCCTGTTCCATCTCAATTCAGCCTCTTTATTTCTTTGAGTCAAGTGCTATGTCTCTTGTTTTTCTTTTTCTTTGCCCATTTCCTCTCCCTTATTTATTTAAACCATTCCCTTGTTCAGCTGCTCTCATTTTCTTTCTGTCTCTAGCCCCCTGTTTGAGTGTTGTGCTCTCTGTTGTTTTTTTTTTCCTGCGTGGGTGTGAGCACATTCTCCTTCCTTATCAGTTCTCTGTCTTTTTCTCTAACATCTGAGTGGATGCTGGAATGATCTTTAGCCAGAATCTCCCTGGGGGTCTCTGTCCTAGGCTCCAGAGCTCCTGAAATGAGATGGAAAAAGAGAGACACCCTGGCAGCAGCTTGTCCCTAATGGCCAGATGGCCAGCACTCCCATTAATACAATATCAAGCATTGCTGTAGTTCTGCCTTGGAAACTGCTTGCCTGTGCTGGCATCTTCTCACACTCCTCTGACAACCATGCCAGTTCCAGCACCCTCTTGGGAAAATAAATGGAAATGACCGTATAAATACTTTGAATTCAAGTCAGTGTGAAATGAGAGAGTGATCTAAGATGTTCACGCGTGAATGTTTATGTTACCCACCCACCTTCCCCCTAGCTTCAATTATACATTATCCTTTCCTGTACATGTTGTTATATTTAATTCAGCTCCATTACAGCCTGTGACTGATGTTTTCAAATGTATCCTAGCTTTCATATGTACATCCTCTCACGCTGTGCTTCATAGGTGGGAGGCCAAAAAACATTGGGCACATCAGAGTCAGGAAGAAGCCATCTATCTACAAAAGAACATTCAGTTGTGAATGTTTGGGTACAGTTAGATAGGGGGATAGGGAGGCATATTTTGACTTTTTAATACCATGCACTTTTTCTTTGTGTCATGTTGTTCACATAAAAGTATGACAAAATGCTTTACAGCTGACAGTGGAATCATAGAAGGCAGAGAAGGAAAAGAGCAATTGGGCCTGTCCAGACCATTCTTCATTACCAGCAATGCAGGATTCATGTATCACAGTTACAAGACGTGGTTCTACAGTCCTTACTTGCATGTCAAGTACCAAGCACTACTCAGTGTAAGGCCTAATCTACAATTAAAAGTTAAGTTGTCAGTGAAAAGTAAAAAATGATCACCCCTGACAGGTGTAGCTATGCCACCTTAACTCCTAGTGTAGATGCAGCTGAGTCCATGGAAGAATGCTTCTGTTGACATAGCAACCGTTGCTCAGAGAGGTTATATTCCTACAGTGAAGGAAAAATCCCTTTTGTTAGTGTAGGCTGCCTCTCTCTACACCATGGGGTTATGCCGGCATAGCTATGGCAACAAATCTATGCTGGTATAGTCTCTGTAGTGCAAATATATCCTACAGATTGCAGAAATGGGTCCTTATATAGGAACTGTCCTGACATAGCAAACGTTACAACTATATATTCCATTAACTTGAACTCCACCTACTACAAATTAGAGTTACAACATTGTAACGCTTACGTGTTAAAGCCACAATAGTTCTCCCAAATTTGCCCATGGAGGGGCCCTCCATGCATAACTGTACCAGCCCTTGTGGAGAACGAGAGGAGTCACTCATCTACTTAGCACCACCCTTTCCTTCCCAGAATTCCAGAGGGTCCAAGATTCACTCTTGGGGAATGGGTGTGTAGGGCTGGGAAGAGAGAGGCACCTAGCATGGGATGCTCGGCACCTCATGGGACTGGGCTCAGTATTAGATGATGTATAAACAAAGGAGTGGGGAGAGATGAGATGTGAGGCATTTTCTTTGTTCTTTCCAAAGGGTCAGATTAGAGAGGAAAGAACAGGTGGCCAAGCCCTTTATGCACGTAGGGTTGTTAAATATTTGTAGGCAAACAGCCTTGGCATCAGCTCACAAGCCTGAGAAGGGCTTCATTAAACACAGTTTCTGCCTCAGATCATTAATTAATTTTAATTATGGGTCCACTGGTCAGCTTCAATTGTAGGAGAGGCTGTAAGATGAGTGGAATGTTGTGAGATGATACAGGCAATCTGATTGGCTAATATGCAGGGCATTAATTCTTTTAAAATGCCTTGCACATGCCAGCTGAAATGGTGTCATCCACACACCAACTCCATATGTCTGTTATTTCTTTTCATTTTATAAAAGCAGTAATGCATTTTGAATAGGGCATTTCCTAGGGGATTAAATAATGACTGGCTAGGGTTAATGGCACTTGGCTGTGCTTTATGTCACCAGCTCCACCTAGCTTGTCATTAATCCAGGGCCTCAGGGGAAGTCCTGTACTTCAATTGCTGCTAGATTAATAAGGTTAGAGCTATTTTATTCCATTCAATATTTAATTTCCTTATTTGAGTATTTGAAATTGTGTGTGCAATGGGGAAAGATTTCATACACTTACATACAAAAATGTCCCTTTTCTATAGGTAAACAATATCAAGAACCCTAGTTAGATGAAATAGATAGTAATTACTTTTGAGACTACAAAGATTAAAGGACTCAATGGATACAAAAAGGTTAAGGTCTGTGTTAGCAATGGAAATTAAACTCTGGTGCTTCATTTAGTTATAGTGTAAAATATTTAAGATGAATTCCACTTAAACATCATTCATTATTAACTGAAACATAGGTAAAGTGGCCAAGTAATTGGATCAGAAGAATAGATAAAATAGTTTGGATAAAATGTCATCAATTAATTGGATATCAGTTTTCATCCAAGCAATTTAAATCAATAATAATAATAATAATGATATAATAAAAAGCATGAAAGAAAATTTCAGTAATTTGACTAACTTAAAAACAATAGCACTAAGCTGCTCAATTTTTTAAGCTTTTGAAAGCAACAAAACCTCAAGTTTCATCATTGCTGTTTATGGTTTGCTGAGTTTGAATACCTTCTGTTCATGTATATTTCTAGGTAATAAGACAGTTTCGGTCTCTAATCTATAATGCTGACACCTGCCCATTTGCAAAATGTCTGATGCATAACCAAAAACCTTTTGTAAGTCCTTTCTCCCTCTTAGATTGTTTTTTTCCTTATACTGCCCCCATTTTCAACCACCGCCTCATGCCCCGTTGTGAACAGCAACATATGCTATATCTTTCCTATTTCTGTGGGACCTTCCTTTTCCTTTCTGGAGACTAACACTTTCATTTCTGCAGTTTTCCTTTGGTCTTCATTGTCTGAGGGAGCAGGACTCCTGGGAGATCTTTTTTAAACTCAGGCCTGCCACATAACATGGCAAAGTTGCCCTACATTCCTTAAAGAAGAAACAATATGGAGGAAACTTACTGGCTCACAAAAGCTTGAAGGCTAAGTACCTGAAATTTTGCACATAATTAACGTTCAGGTTCCAAATACCTACTCCCCTTTGAGTTAACAGGTGTCCCATGCTGATACACACTTTAGCTAATTGTCTGCAAAGCATTTTGACACATTTTTCATTCAGACCTAAAATAATTGTGATAACGAGCATTCACACTCATAATGAGGGTAAATACGTCATAGAAACAATGCAATATACTCTTTATTTTCCGTAACACTCTTCTGGCAAGTATCCCAGACCGCTATACCATTATTACAAATCAAAACTAGCAATTTTCTAAATGAAATTTAAACACTGTTTAACAGAATAAGCAACTTTTAATTCTGCATTAAAGAGACTCACACAGTGGATTGCTCTTTCTTGCAATGGGCAGCAAGCTCCCCACCCAGTAGAGTCAAGTGACCATGGACTTGATCCAAAGCCTGTTGAAGTCAAAGAAAAGACTCACATTGACTTCAGCCACCTAGGATCAGGCCCTATGCTGCCTTTTTTCCTGACTTGACAAAATGTGTGGACATGACTGTAAGTTCAACATTGTACTTCAAAGAGCAACTAAAAACATCTGGAGAAAGCAAGTTCTGTGCTGGCTGCATTCTGCATTCATGGGCAGTTATTAAAGACCTGCTCAGGAAGTCTAGGAAAATAAATCAATCCTAGATGTCACGTGACTCCACTCTTTTGGCATTGTGTGACATTAACAAATCTTGCAACCAAGCAACAGTTTAAAAGAGCAAAAGCATGGACCAATAGGAGCCTCAGATGATAGAGCTAAATCAATCAGTGACTCCAAATTCCAGGTAGCATTTTAATATCTATTAAAAAACCCTATCAAAATCATGGATTCAGTGACAGAATCAAGATGACCTTGACTCGATCAAGTGAAAGAGGAAAGCAGATATGGATTTTATGAAGTCAAACTATATATATTAAGGTTCCACTTATAAATGGTTTATAAATGGTTAAGAAATGTTGTGAGTAAGCTACACATATGAATAGTAGGAGTTATAAATGGTTAAAAGCACATCAGTAATAGGTGTAATTGATTTTTATAAGCCATAGTTATAAGCAACTTGTTGACTCATTGGACTCTATACTTAAATATAACAATTAATTAACCATTATTAGGACATCAGCTAGTCATTTATTAACTGTTTATTAATGGGAACCTTAATATACAGTGTGTCCTGTTATGTGTGTACATCCTAGCGCCTATACAGAATGCCTGAAATGCTAAGTAACATGACACCCTATATACAGTGTTGTGTAAACTAAATAATTGGTGCGAGGTTAGATCAATATTTCTTTATTAAATTAGGTTTCAATGAATTTAGTGCTGATGTAAGATGTTGGATTGCCAGCTTCGAAGATAGAAGTTCTCTCTTTATTTGCCAAGGATCCGATTCAAAGCCCATTGAAGTCAATGGAAAGATTCCTATTGACTTAAATGGGCTTTGGATCAACGCCCCAAAAGCTTCAGCTCTCAGGCATTGTAGTCCTTGAAATGCTGGTCCTGCTCGGGGATCTTGGAGAGCATTACATACCAGCATCTTCAGGTACAGAATGAGGACTTGCAGTTCACCACCTCTGGTATCAACTGAGGAGGCCGTAGTGTAGACAGAACTCAGCTGTATTTACTACTGTGTTGTCTTACTGCTGTGAGCATAATTGGAAGTAGGAAATGTGGATGAAGCAGTGGACAAAGGATCAGAAGACTAGTGTTCTGCGATTGCATTGCTGTGTGACCTTTCTTCCCTCTATAAAACGTACATTATTTTGTACAGTGCTTTGAGATCTATATACAAAATCATCTACGGGCTAGATCCAAATCAGTGGGTGCCGGCTCAGACCCTATATCAGCTGTGCATTACCATTATTTTGGCTGATTCAAGGAGAAGCAGTGATGGAGTATTTAGGCACCCACTGCCCTCCTGCTAACCTGAGTGAAAGATGCAATGTAGGCCCTTTGAGGAGGGAAGGAGAGGAGGAATATGTGCAAGCAGAGCCTGGAGAATCCTCCAACTGTAGTAAAGAGAAAAGGCTGGTTATCATCCTGTAGGTTGAAACAGAGGGCTCATTCTGTCTATGTAGCAGTGACAAATGAAGCAGAATTATTTGTGAGCAGAGTCCAGGGGAAAGCTTTTACTGTAATTATGCCTGTGACCTGCAAGTAACATAGTATCATTTTTGAAAATTTAATGAGTGCACCTGAAATGATGATGCCCTCCTAGCGTTAAATAAATGCTCCTGTGAGGAACATCCTCTTGTGCAAAACCTGACAGCGATACAAATGCTGTGTAATTCCACGCGTCAAAATTCAGGGTGGGAGGAGGGCAAGTTGTATTAGCATATAGAACAGTGGTTCTTAACCTGTGGGCTGCTTGTGGTCCAATCAGCACACAGTTGTGGCCCATGTGACACCCTCAGGGCCACACGGGTAGTGTATGTGTATTGTGTAGATGCAGCCCACATAACACAGAGAGAGCTACATATGCAGCCCACAATGGTAAATAGGCTGAGAACCACTGATATAGAACATTGTATGTGGTCATAATATATCCTGCAAAGTCTGGGGTGGAGGCTGGAAGTGAAGCATATTTATAAACCTGTGAAAAGGCTGGTAGGGGGGAACCAAGGTCTGGGGGGGTCAACTGCCTCCCTTCCCCCATAACAAATGAAGCCCCTACTTCTATGTCCCCCAGTACCACAGTATTTTAGCACCACATGTACATTTCTGAATTCAGTTTTACAGCATGCCTGTGAGCTTGAGACAAGAGGAGGCACAATGCAGTGGTTTGGGCACTAGCCTCGGCCTCAAGAGACCAGCGTTCAATTTTCTGCTCTGCCACAGGCTTCCTGTGTGGGCAAGTCATTCAATCTGCCCATGTCTCACTTCCCAATCTATCAGGTGGGGATAACACAGCACTTCCCTACCTATCCTGGGTGTCGTGAAAATAAATCCCTTAAAGACTGTGTGGTGCTTAGGGGCTATAGTGATGGGTGGCATGGACAGAAATGTCGTTATCCCCATTTTACAGAATTGGAAGGTGAGGCACAGAGAGATTCAATGACTCAGCCAAAGTCAGATAGAAGCCTGTGCCTTTGCCAGGTATTAAAACACGTCTCCTGAGTCCCCGTCCAGTGCCTTAGCCATCCTCTGACTATGTGGAAAATTCTGGTGGAATTTCAGTAACAAAATGGGGGACAGGGCCCGAAGACACCAGGAGTGGAGGTTGGGTGACAAGTTGTCTCCCCATCTGGTCCACTTCTAGAAAGATTGATGGGGCTGGCACAGGAATTTATGTAGTGTGCCCAGAAGATTGCTTCCCTGTTCAGGAACATAAGGCAAGTGGGAAAGTATTACTACTGATGCTAATGGATCCTGAGTCTGTGGCTTTGAAGACTGTATTTATCCCTCATTCTAGAAGAATCTCTATAATGCCAATTAAATAAACGTGGCTGAAGAGACAAATAGTGGGCCCAATTCTCTCCATTGCCCTGAGCCTTGTGGAGTCATTTACGTCACTGTGAAGTGAGTGCCAATTGAGTCTGAAATGCTACCAGATCAGAATGCAGTGGACAATGAAGAATCAGGCCCAGTGTTTCAGTCAGGAAACAGGACAGGATGGGACAGTATTCTTTTAATTCCTACTAAACAATTAGGTTAAAAGTATTAGTAAAAGAACATAGGAGTAGCCAGAGTGGGTCAGACCTGTGGTCCATCTTATCCAGTATCCTGTCTCTGGCAGTGGCCAGTATCAAATGCTGATGCCTCAAAATGGATAGATGTGGAGTAACTGTCCATAGAGGAAGCTTTTTAAATCATATCAGTCAGTGCCTGTCTTATGCCTAAAGCATGAGGGTTTATATCTCATGTATACATCTACCTATATAACTACATATCTATATCTACATAAATTGTTCTATCTAATGTAACTGGATTTTCCCATTATCTACAGACAGGACAGTAGATTTTTCATGTGATGCATTGTCTGTGTAAGTGCTGAGCTGGATAACATTGATCTTTGGTCCGCCATTCAGGATATTGCTTTTTTGTAAATGTGCACAAGTTTTGAATCTTGCAAGGGGAAATGTAATTTAATTGCCTCCCCTCCCCCCATTTGTATAATTAATGGATCCCAAAAAGCACTAAAAAGGCTGAATGGCATAGGAAGCCTGATTGTAACCTAACAAATACAGAATGTTTAGGGAGAGCTTTTAAAAAAATGGGAAATGTTGACCAAAAGTATACGTCAGAAAAGTGATACATTTGATTATTATGGCCGTAACAATGAGCTTTAGTTACAGGATTGGTAAACTGAGCATCTCACTGGGGACAGGGCTGCGGATTAGACTTCAACTTGGAAATGATATACATGCAAGTAAGCTGAACTTGATCTCTGGCTGACTCTGTACTGTTGTAAGTGGGGGGAAGGGAGAGACAGAGAGACTGAGAGAAGGATGTGCTGAGCATGAAATGCTTGTGCCTGTATCTGATCCACCTGGTGAGCCAGAAAAATTATATGTTGGGTGCCAAGTTGTCCCCCTCACCTTAAAAATCCACACAGGGGTATCATTTATAGGTATGTCTACACTGCTGGAGCTGCACAGATCCATGCACCTGGATCAATGGCAGTGGAGACCCGCACAATCGATCTCGGAAGTGCTCTCTGGTCAACAGTAAATCCACCCCTCCAAAGAGAGTAAGACTACATCCACCATGAGGGCATTTCTCATTGACGCAGTGCAGTGGAGACACCACGGTAACAGAATGTCAGTAAGTTGACGGGAGATAAGCAAGCTACAGTATGTAGCTTGCGTATCTCCTGACGACAGCCGCTGGTAGCGTAGACAAGGCCTGTATCAGAATTTGCAGGGATCTCGTGTTCACTTTTTCATCGTTCCCAATGTGCACGCCCACTGATGTGTAGGTCACCTGTATAGGAGCATATGGATGATATCAGAAACATTCTAAAAGGCCATGCAAACATGGCAGACTCAGTGGCTACAGGCAGAAATAGTACAGACGTCAGTAAGGAGGCCTGTTGAGGAAGGCACCACAGCACTCTGTGCTAATCCAGAAAGGAAAAGATGTATAATTAGGTATCGTGAACACACAAATATCACCAGGAGGTGACTGGTACATCTCAGGAGAATAACAAATCATCAGCAAGGAAGAATGATGGGAAGAGATATTCTACTCTCCCCTACACACATCCCCTGTAAGTGCATGCACATACATACATGTGTATGTATGTGCAAGCTCGCACACGCACATGTGCACCCCCCACCCTGTAATGAACCTTTGGTAAAGGTCTGGTCACTGTGCATTGTTGCTCACTTTTAAATTAAAACTGCCTGGAGATGCTTTAGCGTTTGCTCACCCAGCCGCACTCGTGCTTTCTGGAGGAAAGTACCCAAAAGAGGTACCACACTTCCTGGGTGTGGCCCACACTTCCTGGGGGTGGATGTCCACGCCTCCTTCTTAACAGTGGCCTGTGTGCTGTGAACAGCTGAGACACACCTCTGGCCTTGGGGCGCATAGGAGAAGCATCCCATCTCCCCTGTCTTTTTAATGTATGACTTCTTATTATTAACAGTAGTGCCCACTTTCCAAACTCTGAAGCAGAATGGTCTCTGTTCTGAGGAGCATCCCATCTAAGGATTTTCTTAGGTGAATTTTAGCAGTTTACATAGATTTGCCTACTCACTTGCCACCCATAACACTGGACAATAGGGTGGGAGATGTACAGTACTAGTGTCTAAGCCTGCTAGCCCCACCCGCACAGAGAGAAAGAGAAGGGAATAGTGTATTTAATCTCTAGTTCTCTCATATAAATGTTCCTTGAAAAAAGTGGATTTATTTGCTTCCACAGAAATCTTGCCTTTGTTTAGTGTGGTAAGTATGTAATCCCCATCCACCCCATTGGTACCAGGTAGTAAAAGGCTCACAGTGGTACAGTATTCTTGTTTTTTGGAAGCAACCAAATTTTACACAATCTGTTCAACTCATCTCCAGAGGTAAAAGAAAGAAACAGTTGCCAGTTATGCGGGGTTGAGTGATCAGTGGTATCAATGCAGTCCCTTCATTTGCCTCCTGGCTCTGGCTTCCTGATCAGTATGGCCGTTAGTGGAGACAATGCCAGCAGAGCAGATGCAGAACTACAAACCAGTGAAGGATGAAAAGGAAAGAGAAAAGTCTGTTTATTGCAGCCTGCTCTAAAGGGGGAAAAATGACCCAACCTCCATCCAATTAAATTTTCTAATTAAACTAAGGACACACACATTCTCTCTTTCTCTCTCTCTCTCTCTCTCTCTCTCTCTCACACACACACAAACACACACGCGCTACCTGCTTTGAGCATATGAGTTCTGAAATTGAATTAGTTCTCCTGGTTTCTAATGCTATACAATACTTTGAAGACGTTTGGTCAGGTTCCAGAGGTTTTTTTTAAGAGAGATGCTAATGCAATTGTCATTCCAGAGATGAAACGTTAAAAAAGGAGTAATCAAAAGCAAAAATTTAAAAAAAATACAAAAGAGGGAAAAAAAGGAAAATGAAATAGGCGAGCGATAACATTTTACATATGGAGGCATAAGGTTAAAAAAACATAGACGACTAAGTATTACATGTTCTATACTGTTCACAAAGTCGTAGATTCCAAGGTCAGAAGGGATCAGTGTGATCATCTTGTCTGACCTCTGGTATAGCACTGGCCATAGAATATCCCCAGAATAATTACTGTTTGAGCTAGAGCATATCACTTAGAAAAACATTCAATCTTGATTTAAAAGTTGCCAGTAATGGAGCTTCTACCACAGCCCTTGGCCATTGTTGCACTGGTTAACTACCCTCACTGCTAAACTGTATGCAGCTTCAAAACTCTCCTGTCAGCTGCCTGTATGTGTTCAGTTAAGGGGTATTTATCCATTTCTATTTTCCCATAGTCATTAGAAATTTACATGATGGGCTGGAAAACATCCTGATCTGACCAAATGAGAATTCCTCGGACATGGGAGAACTCTCAGCTGGATTAGAGCCAGTATAGCTGGGCTCTGTGGCACCCCCACTAGGCCCTGGTATATAGAGCATATCAGGGTACGAAGAGGCATGGGTGGAGCATGCTGTGCTCAGCTGGTGTAGGATTCCTTAGGGACCATAGTTTGCTGGCGTAAATTAAAGAAGTCCCCAGGCTACTGTAACCAGTGATAGGGCTGAAAGTAGACTAGACCCTGGGAGTCAAGCAGCTACAACCCCTCCCTGAGTGCCCCCTCCAAAGCAAAAAAGCTAGGTTATGCTGATTAATAAAATTAGATCCGTAATCCTAGAGAAGTAGAAAATGGAAATTTTAAAGATAAATTTGATAAAATATAATTCATGGTAAGAGTGAACCCAACTGGCACATCCAGGGGATTATGATATCAGCAAAAGGCCTCTTGGGTTTTCTGAAGTGTTTTTAAATCCATGGCCAAAACATAGTGTGTAATGTATATGGTGTTTCCCATGAAAAGAATAATAACTTGCCAGCAGTGGCAATAACCCCACAACACACCCAAAGTGAGCACCAAAATATGCACCCAGTGGTGACTTATTGCTATAGTAACATTGCATACCAAATCAGAACAGCTGAATTTTCAGGAGGAATTTCTATAGTGTGATGGAGTGTTCACCCCATACCAGCCTTGGAGGGGTAATGAGGCTAACAAGGGAGCCAATTAGCTACACCTGAGGGGAATTAGGCTAGATAAGAAATTAAAGCAACCCCTGATTGAGAGTAGCACCCAGATGAGAAGGAACGGGTGGGGCTATGATAAAGCCAGGAAGTTGGCAGCAGAAAGGGGCTGTAGCATGGGGGCCTGCAGTTGCAGAGGGAAAGGAGGAAACCAGAGGGAGAAGAAAGGCTCTGGTCCTGAGGGAAGGGCATACCAGAGGGTGGAGAAAGAGCCTGATAGAGGAGAGATAGGAGCAAGGTTTGGGCCTATGCAGACTAGGGATGTAAAAATTAGTTTAATCAAAAAAACCAACCAAAGGAAAAAAAATTCTAAAAATAGAATGTTTAGATGGTTAAACATGGGGGGGTAACCGCAGCTGGGCAGCGCTTGCTGGCGGGGAAATGTGGAGCCAAGCTGGGCTCCGCGAGCCAGCTGACTGTGGCTACCCCAGCACTGAGCTCAGCACCTCCCCTTGCTCAAGGGGAGCCAGCCCAGCTGCAGCTACCTTCTGGGGCTGGACTCCGTGCTTCCCCACCAGTGACAGCTGCCTAGCTACCTCTCATGCCGGATACCACAGAGTTCCACTCTGTCCCTTCTCTTGTTTGATAGGAGGGTTAGGTGATAG
The DNA here is from genome assembly GCA_007922155.1 of Mesoclemmys tuberculata. Classification (NCBI taxonomy): domain Eukaryota; kingdom Metazoa; phylum Chordata; order Testudines; family Chelidae; genus Mesoclemmys; species Mesoclemmys tuberculata. Next base: position 12,961,514 of record ML675604.1, read on the forward strand.
CCGTATATTTCCACTGCAACTGATCCAACCAGTGCAGTGGAATAGATGACCTAATGTCTTCAAGAGATGTGGGCCTGGATGAAGGCTGTCTGACTGAGGCTCACTCCAGACGAAAGAGAGATGATGCCTGTAGATTTCAGAACACAATCAGAGGAATAGGATAGAATGATATCACTCCCACCGATTATGGTGTGTGTGCAGCCATCATTTGTGAATGAAGTTTGAAAGGTGTTACCAGGCACCAGGATATTACTGAAATCCCAGGTAGCAATGGTGTGGAAAAGCACTTTTTTTCCATTTGTGCTCACTTAGGAGACTGTGCCCTTTTGTGTCAGATGTGGGCTTTGCTGTGTTTATCCAGGTCTCTGTCATCCCCAAGGTTAAATCCCCGCAATGGTCTCTACTTGAGAACATACCTTGAGAGCATTCAGAAACCTAAGCTACCCCAGAGTGTTTCCCATGAAGTTCCCATGATTCTGAAATTTGTTTTCCTCACTTTGGTCTGCCAGGTTATGTCTACACAACAAATAACAGCAACAACAAAACCCTTGTGGCAGCAAGTCTCAAAGCCCAGGTCAACTGACTTGGCTTTGCAGGGCTTGAGCTGCAGGGTTAAAAATTGCAGTGTAGAGATGAGGGTTCCAAGACCTTCCCACCTTTCTGAGTTTCAGAGCCTTTAAAAAAGTTATAAAAACTTTTTGTCTCCAATTGATGTTTAGCCACCCCAAGACTGGTGCAGTTGGTACACATTCCATGTGGGGTAACAGAAAGCCTCTTCTAGTTCTTTTTATTCTTTACATTCTTTCCACCACAATAAATATTTCATTTAGTTAGTGTTTAAAATAACTCCCTACTGACTTAGACTGACAGTGGGGCCCTTGAATGGCCCTATTCACCACTCTACTGTGTAGACACACCTGTCATTTCTACAAAGAGGAAACAGAATTCCAATTTAATTAAGCCAACCCTTTGCTTGCATATTTTGTGAAGGGGTTTCAAGTAGCTGGTTTGAGAGTGCAGGAGCCTTATATCTAAGAAAGTAATGGATATCTCATTGCCTAGATACTACATTGATTGATTAGTTCTGTATGAACATAATAGATAGGATTTGCAAAAAGTGTTTAGTACACCCCATTTCCCATTGTTGTCAATGGGAGCTGCTGATTATTGAACACTTCTGAAAATCTGATCAACTTGTGCACTGTCATTAAACTACTGTGTCAAACCCAAACTATCATATTTGCTTTTCCTTTGCCAATCCACCCATTCAAGAGGGTAAGCTACAATAGAGGATACTTTGGAACTCAATGGAAAAAGGACTTCTGCAATGAATAATTTCTATTGTAATTTTTGAGAGTCTGTTACCATACACAGTATAATCATTGGGGTTCTGTTGTTCAGCATAGCCAAGCAGCTGTTAAAACCAGATACATTATGGTATTGATATTGGTCTTCAGAGATGTGTTGTGGGGTGCGTGTATGTGTTATATCATACTTAGACTGCTGGGAGCTACAGGGTATATTGTAGAGGAACATCAATTAGTCTCCATTTTCGTCCGCTAAGGCTTGAAAGATGCAAACTTAATCCATCATAGCTTGATGTCCAGTTCAACCCCACAGCTTGTCATAATAAATTATGAGAAATGACAAGGGAATTAGGAAGTTGACAATCAGACCTTAATGGAGACCTTAAGGGAAGACAAAGCACCGCCTGCTTGAATGATGATGTTTGCCAAATTCCAGCTCCACTCAAAGGGCAATTATTTTCATGTCTCTTCCCTTTGGCATTATGTCTGTATTGATTTTTTTCCTTCTAATTATTTATTTCTCTGAATTATCTGTTTCAAAACGTTAGATGACAGGCATGATTCTCGTTTTTAATGTAGTCATGTACAGAGCTCCATTCCTTACTTATCCCAGCATCGTGCAAGGAGAGCTGAGTCTAAAATCAGGTGACAGGGTAACAAAGGCAAAACCAATTTAACAATCAAAGGGATAAGTCTTCAGTTTGAATTTAAAATAACATGCACAGAGCTGGCCACATGAATATCCATCTGGAGATGTACCATTCCACCCGAAAGGGGTTGCACAGGCAAAGGCATGAGAAAACACAAAAAGGAAGGCATGAAAAAGCAACAAATTATTAATTCAATATCGTCTGATCATAATAAATGAGAAGATTTTAAAAGATGAAGTCATGTAAATAAGAAGCAGGTGCAGCACTGTAGGAACCATAAGGATCAATAATCAACTATTGCATCTCAGAAGATACTATGAAACATTTCGTTTCAGAAAAGTTTCACTTTGTCTGGTGAAAAGAGGCGATGTCTTAATGAGGTCTGAAGCTGCAAAGTACTGAACTTCAATGGGAGTTGAGGGTGCTCAGCACCTGTCTGGATCAGGCCATACGTGACCTTTCCCTGACTTTAGAACAACCACCCAGCCTTAGCTTTTGTTGCTGTCATGGGTGAAGTTAGCGCCTGCCACGCTGCCTCAGACCACTGGTCCCCGTAACCCAGTAACTCCGGTATCTGCTCTCTGTGAATGACCAGTACCTATGCTTTGGAGGAAGATGAATACCCCTTAATGTTCACTGCTATACATGAGAATCAGGAAAGAAGAAAATCTTTTTACCTCTAAATTTTTCTTTGAAAGCTTTGGTCACTGAAGTGGTCTCCACTTCCGTCTTTGCCCGTGTCAAAGATATATACTGCATGGGATGATTTTTGCTATTGGGCTCTGCTCCTTTAAGTACACTCAGAGTTGGACGGGAACAGAAGCAAGTCAAGGTAGAAACAAGTGCCATGCATTAGAAATCATTCCTCCCCATTTTCTTGAGACCAAGACCCTACCTCAGGAAAACATGGGAACACCTCTGAAGAGCAGTATCCCAATAGGGGATTCTGGGGAGAAACTGAAACTCCTACATGGACCAAATGTCACACATTAAAGCATCAGCACTAGTCTAATTCTGGACAAAACCAGATTCTGAGGCCATGACAACCCTCTGCTATATGGCACCCAGGGCTTCTGACAAGATTCTAAGAACCACTAGCAAAGATAACAGCCCTGCATCCGCAGTGGGAAGACTGGCTGAGCACTGGTCATGCTGGTAGAACCCTTCTCCAGAACTGGTCACTGCTCTCCCCTCAGAACTGCTGTGCCCCCAACCCAAGTACAGCCTCGTAAATACTGCAACAGCTGTCCAGTCACAGCAGAGGAACACCAAATACAGAATGGTAATCTGCCCTGGGCCAGAGCTACAACTGAAGAAATGGGACTTAATGCTGTAAAAGTACATGGGGGAAATCTAATATTCATGGACTCTAGGAATCTTCCCTTTACCCTACCAAACAAATGTCCAGCACTTAATGTATTGAAAAGGCAATCTAAAACCATACTCAGGCATATTACTAAATAAATGGTGTTGAGTCCATACAGCTCCCATTGACTTCACCTGGGACTGAGGTCACACAGTAACTCTGAAAAATCTGACTATTCTTTGGGTGACTAAATTTGGGCTTTGGTGTCTAACTTTAGGCTTCCCTGTTTAGAAATTCTTGCCCAGATTTCTGACCTTTACACTCTCACATAACCTATGAATATTATTAGAGTAATGACACTAACCCATTTAGTTTTGCATTTTAACTGTCTCTAAAAGATTACTTTTCTGTCCTTTCAGTTAGTGCCCTCATTTTTCAGCTAATCATTTGTGCTTAATGGCAAAAAGACCCAGAAACCTAATAATCAGATGAGGATATGGGTTATTGCTCTAAAAAGAAGTTTGGTATATCTCCAGTGCCAGAGATTCAAACCCTAGCAAAGCTGACTGAGCCATCCACCCATTATTCTGAGACTGAGAACTTTATAAGTTTTTCAGAAGAGGCCCTACAGGTGCTGTCTGCAGTGCATGGATGTCAAATATCCCATGGCACTTTTTATAAAAATAGATGTTTGTTCCTGGTGTGATTTCCCCTTTCCTGAACTTGTGTGGTGTGGTGTGTGCAATTTGGCAGCTGCATTTTGAGATGTGCTATGTGTAACTTTCAAGCACTTTGGGATAAATGGTGCTATATAATGTAAAAATGATTTATTATATGCAAGCACAACAGCACTAAAGTACTTTCAGTGATCTGGTCTCTTTCTCTAATGACTATGGACTCAGAAAGCTAACTGCTCCATTCTGTGCCTTTCTGTGTATTGCTGGTGGCCTCCCTCCGCCTCACTGGTTAGTTCATTTCATTTTTAAAAACTTGTTGATGTAACCTTTCTGTGATGTGCAAATCCCCGGAGAAAGAACTGTATGACCCCAAGGAGGCCATACTTCCAAACCCAGGCCCATGGGGATGCCAAGAAAGAGCTTTACCTTCTTCTGTAAGCTGCAAGACTAGGCAAGGAAACTGCAGTTGATATCCCTTACCCAGGAGTTACACCCACTGACTCAGCCAGATCAACTGACTAGTAGCAGACTGTTGATTGGACACCTTTTAGCACAAAGCTTCCCATTCTTGCCACACTCCTTGTCTGAGTAACTAGTTACTACACCTGTTGCTGCCCAGGCCTTTGAGACCAAGCTCCTGCCGCCTCACCTGGTGCCCACTCCTCATTCCTGTTCCATTACTTTGTTCCTGCTCCTTTGCCCTAACTCTGGCTTTATCATGGGCACAACTCTGACTCTGGCTTTGACCCTGTCATGGCTGCTGGTTCAGATTAAACTGTTGGTGTGGCTTCTGACTCTGACTGTGGCTTGATCACTGATGCAACTCTGCCTCCAGCACTGATTTAACCCTTGGTGAGGCTTCTGACTCTCCCTCCAGCTGTGACCCTTGGATCGACTCCTTGCCAGGACCCTGATGCTATTCTGGGCTCTGTCCATTAGACCAAATCACCTACCTGATGGGCCCTGAAAGCCACTCTGATGCATGTAGATGCAATCAGTAAGGTACTCATTTTCTGCTGGGCCCCCTGTGACCCATCCGTGCCCAGGGTAGCCCCCTGATAATGCCAGGGTCAGGGCAGGCTGTAAAAGGAGAGCAGATTCTCCCAGTGCTGGTGGGTGACATTCAAGTCAGACTTCCCCCACACTGGTTATCAAGAAGCCACTATGCAAATACACACAGCCCCCTTTACTGCATTTCAGTCTCTGGCTCCCAAACTGACACTAGGTCCAGTAAAGAGCCCAGTTATTTAAACTCTATGCTCTTTACTAAAAGATTCCCTCTGATCCCAAAGGATCAGCCACAGTACCAGTTCACTATAAGTTTGGATCTTACCCAAAATACTACGCTGCCAGTCAATCCTTTAGTAACTAAAACTAAAGGTTTATTAGTAAAAGAAAAACAAACAGTAAGAGAAGTGTTAAAGGCGTAAAGCAATCAGATATATACAAATGATTTGAAAGTCCATACACAACAGGTTTCTAGAACATTTGTGGAGTTGCAGGCTTGTATAGTTCCTCTGATATACATCGAGTACCTGGATGGGTCTAAGTCCTTCAGTTCAGTTGCAAAGTGTGTTGATCCAGAGGTGTGTCCGCAGCTGGACAGGAACAAAGACAAAATGGTTTCTGTGGTTTGATCTTATATACCCTCTGCCTCTGGCCATGCAGCTTGTGGAACTTTACAGGAACCCAAATGGAGTCCAGAGTCACATGGGCCAATCCTGGTAACTCTTCAGGTATGCCTTTAGTTTCTTCCTGGGCCTTTGGCTTCTGTAAAGGTCTTGATGGGTCATTAAGCGGGCTATTGTCCTGCGGCCTCTCTGTCTGGGGTGTGTCTTCTACAGCACAGTTTGAAATACAGGATATCAAAGAACTCCATAACTTTCCTCCCACATATTACACATGAACACAAATATTATCTTCTTGCTCAGCACATTATAACCTTTCTAACAGCACCTGACATGGCACGTCTCACATGAATCACTATGATTTTGACATACCGATGTCAAATGTCACAAATGCCCCCCCTCTCAATCCAGTCTGCATGACACCCCCTATCTTTAGCCAACTGTAATGCTATGCTTAGGGGCACAAGGATATTCAGGCATGACAACACTTCACCTCTATGATTGTTTAACTTTGGGGTGTCCCTAGATATAGCTTAGAACTGCACCAGGCTGGCTTTTCTGAAACAGGAGTTTGGGAGACTCCCACCCATAGAGATGGTTTATTTGATGTGTTCAGTCAGCTTTAAGCAGATGGCCATATAGTCTTTCCGAAACATGTTTTTAATGAATTACAACTTCTCAGACTGTTCCCCAGCTGTTCACCAGAGGGAAGATGGCTGCTGACCATTGCCTACTGTCATGTGATCCTTATGTTGCACTGGGGAGGGCACTAATATTTCCCCCTTAGTAATACTACTTTGCATATCTAGTCCACTTTTCATGTGAGGATCTCAAACCACTTTGCAAACATTAAAGAATTAATCCTCAAAAGGCCAAACGTTGAGGTAGATAAACATTATTAAGTCCATTTTACAGATTAGAAATCTGAGACCCAGAGGAGTTAACATGTGATTTGCCAACACCCAAACCCTAAATCTGTGGCAGAACCAGAAATAAAATACACATCTCCTAATTTTGAAGCCTGAGTGTTAATTATGAAACCACCCTTCCAGTCCTCTCAATACACCATTTCTTTCAAAAGCTGTGCAGACTTTCAGCCAATAACCAAAAGAATTAGTATTGCTGACAGCATCCTACTTGCGATAGACTATATGCAATCAGTGGGCCCAGTTCCTGTTGATATCAGATTAAGGGCAGGACATGGCCCCATGGCTTGCTCAGAAGCAAGACAATGAAGCATCAGCACAATTCCTTGCTAGATCCTTGGATGGAAGGTGCTAGTGAAGACCTCCAGTGTGTAGATTCTGTCATCAGCTACCTGAAAACTCCCGTCCCAGAACACATGCAATTTCACTGCTTCTCATGGGACTACAGTGAGATTGTAATAGAAATATGATTGGAAAATATCTGTGTCTGTATGGCTGTCATTTTCAGTTTAGTTCTCTAATGACCCAGCTTTTGGTGAAAAATAAGGGAGTGTAAATTAACAAGATGGGTGTCCAACATTTCAGTGGCTGACTTACAAATGCTTCTGCTGCAAAAAAATTTAGGCCAGAAATTCTTAGTCTCTGCCTTCCCCTCTCTTTAGCGAGCATAAAGGCACTGGCTATGTCACAATTAACAATGCACACCTTCAATTTACAAAAAAAAAAAAAAAAAAAGCTGTCAGCACAAAGACTGCTGTCAGTGAAGTATAGTTTGTAAATATCAGTGCCTGCCTGTAATTGCCAATCACTGGTGTGGCATATTGCCCTGCCCATTGTGGAGTACATGTGCTATGTTTTGATTTGGCATAACTCCCAGAGCAATCTGGTCTTTGTTTTCCTTTTGCATTAACATGGAGAAGATTTTTCAGCAGGCTGGGAGGCTTAGTGGATTAGGCACTGGCCTTTCCCGTTTGGGAATGTGCTTTGAGTTCAACTTGAGGTCCCAAGCAAAGTTACCTTAAAGATTTCAGTCCAAACAAGCACCAGACTTTGAAAGAGTATGCATGGAATCATAGAAGATTAGGATCGGAAGGCACCTCAGGAGGCCATCTGGTCTAAGCCCCTGCTCAAAGCAGGACCAACCCCAATTAAATCATCCAAGCCAGGATGATTGTCAAGCCGGGCCTTAAAAACCTCTAAGGATGGAGATTCCACCACCTCCCTAGGTAACCCATTCCAGTGCTTCACCCCCTCCTAGTGAAAGTTTTTCCTAATATCCAGCCTAGACCTCCCCCACTGCAACTTGAGACCATTGCTCCTTCCTCTGTCATCTACTGCCACTGAGAACAGCCTAGCTCCATCCTCCCTGGACCCACCCTTCAGGTAGTTGAAGGTTGCTATCAAATCCCCCCTTACTCTTCTCTTCTGTAGACTAAATAAGCCTATTTCCCTCATCTTCTCCTCATAAATCATGTGCCTCAGCTGCCTAATCATTTCTGTTTCCATCCGCTGGACTGTCTCCAATTTGTCCACAGCCTTTCTGTAGTGGCGACCCCAAAACTGGACACAGACTCCAGAGGTGGCTTCACCAGTGCCAAATGTAGGGGAATAATCACTTCTATCTGCTGGCAATGCTCCTACTAATGCTGCCCAATATACCGTTAGCCTTCTTGGCAACAAGGGCACACTGTTGACTCATATGCAGCTTCTTGTCCACTGTAACCACCAGGTCCTTTTCTGCAGAACTGCTACTTAGCCAGTCGATCTCCAGTCTGTAGCACTGCATGGGATTCTTCTATCCTAAGTGCAGGACTCTGCACATGTCCTTGTTGAACCTCATCAGATTTCTTTTGTTCCAGTCCTCCAATTTGTCTAGGTCACTCTGTATCCTATCCTTACCCTCCAGTGTATCTACCACTCCCTGCAACTTAGGGTCATCTGTGAACTGGCTGACGGTGCAATCCACCCCATCCTCCAGATGATTAATGAAGATGTTGAACAAAACCAGCCCCAGGACCGACCTGTGGGGCACTCCGCTTGATACCAGCCACCAACTAGACATCAAGCTGTTGATCATTATCCATTGAGCCTGATAATCTAGCCAGCTTTCTATTCACTTTAGTCCATTCATCCAACCCATACTTCTTTAACTTGCTGGCAAGAATATTGTGGGAGACCATATTAAAAGCTTTGCTAAAGTCAAGATATATCACATCCAATGCTTTCCCCACATCCACAGAGCCAGTCATCTCATCATAGAAGGCAATCAGGTTAGTCAGGCATAATTTGCCCTTGGTGAATCCATGCTGGCTGCTCCTGGTCACCTTCCTCCCCTCCAAGTGCTTCAAAATGGAATCCCTAAGGATCTGCTCCAGGATTTTTCCAGGGAATGAGGTGAAGCTGACTGGTCTGTAGTTCCCCAGATCCTCCTCCTTCCCTTTTTTTAAAGATGCGTACTTTATTTGCCTTTTTCCAATTGTCTGGGACCTCCCCCAGTCGCCACGAGTTTTCAAAGATAATGGCCAATGGCTCTGCAATCACATCAGCCAACTCCCTCAGCACCCTCAGATGCATTGCATCCAGCCCCATGGACTTGTGTATGTCCAACTTTTTCATGATTTATAAAATTCTCCCCTTTCTTGTCATGCAAGTTCAACATACTTCTCAGAATCTGAACAAAGCTACCAAGGACATGATGTTAAATTGGCTGTCTTGTGTGTACAGTAAAGGCCTTCTGTTTCCAATGCTGCAGAATAGCTATACCTCACTAGCTTAGCTACTACCCTAAAATGATGGGGCTGCTTCTCTTCCCACTGAAGTCAATATGAATTTTGCTATTAATTTCTATGGGAGAATAGGATGTGTTTTAATGTTTTTCGTAGTTTCACCATGAACAACATACAGAGTAAATCCCAGGAGAGTTTGTGCAATACATTGAAACTCTAGGACACAATGCTTTAATATTCTCATGCCCTCAATGTGGCAGGTTATGTCTCATTAGCGACTCAAATTGATGACATGACTTCTGGCTCTGGACTGACTTGGCTGCAGGGGTTGTCCTCAGTGACAAAAACTGTTGAAACCCACCTGATAGGAAAACTAGTTTTGATGTAATTCTGGCCCCACTGACGTTCTGCATGCTATTGATCAGGAGCAACCATTAGATAGGCATCAATTATGAGAGTGCCCGAGGCAGTTACAAGCGTGTTTCTCCCAGCCCCTATCACCTTCAACACGAGACATGGCAGAGATTATTCAAGATAAAAATGGCTATGAATATCTATGTAGAATTATACCATACTATTACAGTGTTGCATTTCACAGCTATGACACGAGATTAATTACACTGCTTCTTTCTCGCTCACACACAATCCTTTCTAGCTTTATTCCAGGATGCCATTCATCTTCTGATCCTGAAAATAATCTTTTTTCAATTTTTTTTGGCAAATCGAATATATATATATATTTTGGATGTGGCGTAGAGGGGGGGTTCCAAAGAAATGTTTCATTCAACCCAAAACATTTCATTTTGATTTCAAGCATCATTTTACATTTTAAAATAAAAATGAAATGAAATTAAAAGAGTCTGAAATGGGATGTTGTTTAAAATTTAAAAAAATAAAATGTTTTGTTTTGAAAAATGTCAAAATGAAGTTTTTATTTTATTCTGGGGGAGGGGGAAGCACAGTGTTGACAAAAACAAATTTGGCAAAATTGACATGGATTCACAAAATATTTTGGTATCACTGATTCTGCTTTTTTTGCTGGAAAAAAATTTTGGTCAAAATATTTCACCCAGCTCTAGTTTTTAATACTCACTTGTAAACATTTGCATCAGACCAACCCCTTGGTGTACAAGGCTTCAGCCTGGAAAAATGTTAAAAAATATATAGGCCAGATTTAGCTGCTATAAATCATCATATCTCTGGTGACATCAGTTGATATACATCCGCAGAGGATCTGCCTGATCTTTTCAAAATGACCTTGTGGCCATTTCATATTTAACTTTTCAGGAGCTTGTATCTTTTCCTAGCTTGTCACTTTGACCATGTCACACCTCTCCGAATCCCTCCACTGTCTCCCCCTTCTCTATCACATTCAATGTAAACTGTTATCACTTTGAAGGCCTAGCCTCACCCTACCTATCATCTCTCAGATGCTATCTTGATGTCGACTCCCACCTCTGATTGGATCCTGGTGCCAATCTTTATAACCCACTTGTTAAAGTTTGAAACATACACCTCTGTGCTTTCTTCCATCTGGCCCCTCCTGCATGCAAGGTGTTCCACATAAACATCTGCAAATCTATCTCATTGTCTTTTTTCAAATCCTCCCTTAAATTCTCCTTTGCTGTGAGGCCTACAGCAAATTTGACAAGCGTTAGGCTGCTGGTGTGCTAGGATCACAGCTTATCAGTCTGACCACTATGGTACTGATTTGTCTGTATCTACCTGTTATCTCCTGGCTTGTAATTGTAACTGTAGCTCTTTATAAAAATGAATCCAAGATTATGTTTAAATTGCTCTATTCGCCTCTCACCACGTCATTTCCCATCCAAGGCAGGCACACAAATTCAACCAATTTCAGGGTCTGCAACCCTCTATTTAGTTTCCAAAAGAAGGAGATGCCTGGTCAGAATCCCTTTGGAAATCTGCATTTCTTCTCTTATGTACACTGGGAAAAAGAGTAGGTGAGACTATACGTCGAATGAGCCCCCAACTTCATCAATCTTTTCTGATATAACATTAGCTCTAGAACATTTATCCCAGTCCCTTCCCATCTGTGCATTAAATGCTAGACCTCAAGCCCCCAACTGGCTATCCATGTGTTCTCTATCTACATAAACACATCACAGATATGGAACCCCAACCTAGTTGTCAAAGAAGGGCTTCCCTTTTTTTGTGAAAATCTGCTGGTGCCATCTTTTTTCATGTGCCAATGACCATTTTTGGTTTTTTTTCTGCTTGCTTGTTTTTTTCACAGGAAAGTCAGGAAGAAAAGCATTTTCAGCAAGACATCCTTCCTTGCTGTTTTTCATACCCAGACTTTAATCACTGCCTGCCTGGAAAAGGGAAAAAGCTTTTCTTAGACTGTTCTACAACAGTTTTGAAAGATTTTTTTTCTCTTCCTACTCATTAAAGCACAATCATTGACTACTTCAGGGTCCCTGTGGGCAAAGCCTGTTTGTAATGTCAATTACCTCGAGTTTATGAGTTAAGAGCTGCTGCCGGTGCTCTGGAAACAGGACTCCTTCATTTAGCTGTCATTGGCATATGCTGCAGTTCATTCGGCCAAGAGGAAATGGGAATTAAGGGCCCAATCCTGCTCCAACTAAAGTCAATGGCATAGCTCCCAATGAAAACAATGGCAGTAGGATAAGGCTTCAAGTTGGTGGGTGACCCATTTTTTAAACTGTAGGTTGCTCCCCCTCTCTCCATCTACCCCAGTGTGAAGGATGATAATTAATGCAAAGAGTTTCTGTTTGGTGCACTTCCTTCAATTGTTCCCCAACCCTTATTTTGCTTGGTATTCAGAAAAGGCAGTTAATGGCCATTTGTTTAGCTGAACAGCAGGGCTTGTTTATAATTACTTAATGGGTTCCTGAAATACATGAAAAAAGAAAGATGATGGCATCAGGGGCTGAAGGGAGGCTCTCTGTGGACCTGCAGGTTCTGACCTTTGTGGTTGAAGTAATAAGGATGGTTTGAAATCCTGGTGGCAAACAGCCAGTTCCTTGGGTGGTGTAAGTCAGCTGTCACTCCAGTGACTTCCAGAGAGCTACCCTGATTTCCAGCAGCTGAGGATCTGGCCTAGATACCTGACACCAACTTTCCCAAACCCTATTCTAGGAATGAAGGCAGTTCTCATTGCCACTAAAGCCTTGGAACCAGACTTTTCTTTAGTGGAAATGGCTTTGATACAGCAATACTTTACAGGACATTTTTGTGTAGGAAAATTCCCAGCAGTGTCCCCCACCCAGCACACTACAGTTCACTATCTTGAATGCCCTAGTGTTAGAATCATTCTATGTCCTCTGTGTGTGTGTATACTTAGTCCCCATTGTTTCTGTGCATATTTAATGTGTGCGTATATTTTGTTTATGTGGGTATACTATTTTGTTATGTTAGCGAGAGCACCTTCCAAACTGCACAGCACATGAAGGCCCAGACAGTGCTGTCTGTCAGCACAATGAAGCGATCGAAGGCCCAATTATGACATTTTGAACACCAGGTACCTTCCTTGTCATTGGAGTGTGTGGAACTCTGATGGAGGGAAAGAAATCAATTGCTTTCATGTCTGGACACCCATCTACTTTTATCTCACTCCTAACGTGGATGATGCAATAAGGTAGATTTTCTTCTTGGTATGCAGGGTGTTACATGTATGCACAGCTTGTATTAATGTTAATGGGGTTGTGTATGTGTGTGTGCATTTGTCTGTGTGTACGTAACTCTTCCATGATGGGGATGCCTTTGAAAAACCTCCTTACTTAAATATGAGAGAACTGACAATCTCAAGTCACATAATATGTTCAAGCAACGATACCTGAAAAACGCAGGGTTTTATTCATATGATGGACAATCCTCTCACCCCAGGAAACAGTATCTTGTAATAGTAATAATACTTTGTGCTTCTATATCACCCTCCATCTGAGGGTCTGAAATTGCTTTATAAACTTGAAGGCACCCTCCCAACACCTGCTGTAAGGTAAGTCATTCTTCTTTGGACAAGGAAATTCAGGCACAGAGAGAAAAGGGGATGCCTAAAGTTGGGCTCCTAGGGTGGCATTTTCAAAAGTGCCTAAGAGACTGACAGTCAAGTGGTCTTTTGCTCCTAATTCCCTTAAGCATCTTTGAAAATTCCCTCCCTAAATCCATATTTGGGCAGCTAAGTAAGTGGCTTGGTTTTCAGAGGTCATGAGCACCCTCAATTCCAGTAAAGCAGGTTCACTCATTTCTGCTTACATAATGCACATTCCCTGTAAAAAGCCTCTGGGCAGGAGGATACTTTAAAAAATTTTTTAACCTTCTTGGTGACACGACTATCCCGGATTTCCAGAAAGTCTCTGCGATGGTTTGAGGGGTGCACTGCACTCATGATAAATGCACATTTTAAAGATCTTCATGAAATATTTATAAAACCCATGACATGTGTTGTCTCTGTGGTCAATATGCAGTATCCCTTGAGGGCATTTACGGAGCACCCAAGTTCGACGTCTTTCCCTAGACTTTTGTTTTCCTCTAAACCAGAATGCTACTGAACCCCTTGTACAGCAAACAACGGCCATCAGCAATGACGAACACCCATTGAAACTGCAGTATCTGCACTGTAAAGTTAATGAATACCTCACTAGTCCTTCCTGGCATTTAATATTTTAGTTCCAGACAAAAAAACTTTCTGGAAGAGTTCAGTCTGAACGGCTGTTTCAGTGGAATCCAGGGGGGGCATATCTACAACTCCCAGTTTCAAAGGGGGTGGAGGAACAGTAGTTCTATGCATTGTGTAGGCTGAGCATGCCGTCACACAATTATCAATGTCTGAGTGCAGCCCTGGCCACCAAACATAACTAAACAGAAGTTCCTTCATCTTTGCAACTCCCAAATGTCCTTCATGAGCCACATCCAGGACTGTCTGTTGCAATGCTGCTGGGACAAGCCCTGGAGCTGCTTTGCATAAGAGATGGAGAAGCACACTCTTCACCGTGAGCTTGGAACCAATTTTGTAGACTGTAGACAAAGGTCTCTTAGTGACTGGGTCTGTCCAATGCCCTTGAACAGCACCTATCACCCTGCACAGTTTAGGATCTTGAAAAGTGTCCATCAGCAGTTCACCCTAAGACAATTCGCATATCTTTCACTAAAAAGCACATGGTGTAGTGTGCCATTTCTGCATAGAAGAGGCCAGCAGAATTTCTCAGAGGAGCATCGGCAAATAAATGACATCTTCCTTGGTTTGCACCAAGTTAAAGTCATACTGCTGCAACTGAATAATCCATTGTTGCCACCTGACACTCAGCAGATAAAGTGGCTTTATGATAGAGGCCCACAGGACTTGGCTCCGGAAGTCCATCATAAATATCAATGCCACCACAGCCGAAGCAGTTCTGCAGCAAGGGTAACCTAGCAGCATCGGAGAGTTGCCTAACCTGCACATAATTCTGAATAAAATATTGCCAGTCAACAGCGGAAGGATGTGCAGGCAGCATGGTGTTCAGAACAGAAGCACTCATTGCCATGATCTTATACTCCGATGCACCCCAGAACAGCAATCCCAAAACACAAGAAAATTGAAAGCCAGAACCACAGGTAGGTGGTCAATCAAAACATGTAATAACCATGAACCAGTCAAGTCAGCAACAGTCTTAACAAGACATAAGTCCAAATAGTTTGGTATGTAGTAGCAAGCCTTGAGGAGCTGCAAACACCCAACATGTACCCAAACACACAGGAACTGGGCCATTGTCCATCCTCAGGGAGCAGGAACCACCAACCAAACAGAAACAGGGAGCAGGCAGCAATAAGCAGAAGGGCAACACAAACACACACACCCCGGTTATCACAGAAAGAAAAGTAGTCACATTTCTGAAACCTCTAAAGTGGCCTCTTGTAACACTAGAGAATTATCTTCTCCTTTGAACGATTTTCAGGTTTCTTGTCATTTCTATATTGACATTTTGCAGAAATGGTTTCTCTCAGGGTAAACATGCTCAAAAAAACCCAAACAACCCCACAAAACCTCCCAAAACCAGGCTTTCTATAGATAGTCAGGTTGGGTTTATTTGAACTAACTCATAAACTCCAGTTGCTTTGTAGAGAATAAAATAACATTACATTAACTAGTCATTCCATAAGGCTGGCTACTCTCAGCCACACAGGGGAACAGTTGAACAAAGCACAGATTGACAAGCTGCAACCAACTGTATTGTGGCTGTGCCATTTTTGACAGGGTGCTAAGGGGTTAGAATGACATCCTCCTATTCGTGTAATTATGTTGGTGTGAGTGATGGTGAAGTTGGTGTTAGGGTGTTGTACACACACTGCTTTTATATGGAGGTATTTCACCTCCACACACAAAATTCTCCCTTTGTGCATAGAAGAGAGGGGAGTGGCAGGACAGGCTAGCTTCTAGCTGCCTCTCACTGTCCTCTGTGTGGAGCAGTTGGCATAGTGGTGTGTGGCTGCAGAGACCAAAGGTCCTCCTCCATTTTGGAAGAAGGGGTCTGGATTGCAGGCATGGGGGTAGAGCAGACATTGGCAAGCTGTAGCTAACAGCAAGCTCTAGTTTCTGTTTTATTTAATGCTTGAATAAAAATATCATTGTTAAATACAGTTGGGGAGGGTGAGAGAAGTGGAGAGTTGGTGCAGGGCCATGAAAATACTCAACATCCCCTTAGCAATCAGAAATTAATGGATTAAAAAGTGACTGCAACCTGGGTCTGCCAGAGCAGAGTTAGGGGCCTTATAGTGTTAATGGGAATCAGGTTCTTAAATGTAATCACCTTCTCACGTGGAAAGTGGAGCAGTTGAGTCAGCCCCATTGGGTAACAGAGCGCCATTAAGTTTTGCAGTGATTCTAGTTTTCATTCCTGTTCTGTGTTCTCCCCATCTCTCCTCTCTGCATCTTTTTTGTACTTCTTCACATTTGTCTGTTGTGATCAAGATGTATTTGAACTTCAGAAATAATAACGGAAATTTGAACAGGAAGCATGGCCAGTTGATGTGTTCCTAATTATCACAGCTACGTTTGTTAAACGTGTGTCTGAAAAATCAAAACAGTGCAGATTTCAAAGCATTGAGGGATCTCATCTCATCTCCACCCCACCTCATGCTTTTGTTGTTTTTGTTTTTTGTTTTTTTGTTTTGGTGAGGATGATTCATGTGTACCAGAGTCATCCCTAGTAAACTCTGAAAATGTACAGTTAGTGTTCAAAGATTTCCTGGCTGAAATCTGAACCTCTTCCCAGACACAAATCAACATCGCTTGGGCTCACAGCACAAAAAAAGTACCACGGACCAAATTGTACCCTCCAATGAAAATACCCCAAACAAGGCTGCAAGAAGCCCAGGAAACTACTGGCATATCTCATGTTTCCTGCCAATCTTCTCAAGGGGAAGAAATTTGTAGAGGGATGGAAAAAGCAGGGTTCAATTTGTTGGGAGGGAATCCCCTGTGGCATAGAGGGGTTATACTCTCAATGCAACTTTTCTGTACACCAACACCTCAGGAGCACATATCCAGCAAGAACTATATATCCTATGTGCCATTCAAACTGGAGGATTTTCTGCAGGCATTGGTTGACTTGCCAATGGCAAAGTGGCTCTTAAGAGTTTTCAGTCAACAATAACTTAAGCAGGCTTCTCAGGGAAAGTATACCTTAGAAAATGGTTTCACTGGCTCCATGGTCTATCCATTCTGAAACCCATAGCTATGCAATTTCTCAAAGCTTTTTCTTTCTTACCATTACTCCCTGGTTCTGCTAAAACTTGAAATCCCTGGTGGCCACCTTCTGTACCGGAGGGGTCTTCTTGATATGGTTCTTTTAACAACAAGGCTGGTTCACAACTTACCAGCTATTTCAGCTAGCTCAGAAAAGACAACAGCAGGTGCTGTTCCAAGGGTTATTGCTTCAGGGCTTATCACCTCCTGTCCTAATTGTTGCTCCGCTTGTGTGCCCTAGCTCCACTCTGTCTAAGCTGGGTCCTAAGTGGTACTCTTTTTTAAAAGTGAAGCCCAAGCTTCCTCCATCAGAATATCTTTTATGGTATTCTATGGCGAGAGAAAACAATGCTATGGACGTGAGGTTTCCTACATTCTTTCATGCTCCCTAGTTAAATCTAGGGTGACCAGAAAGCAAGTGTGAAAAATGAGGACAGGGGGTGGGGAGTAATAAATAAGCACTTATATAAGACAAAGCCCTGAATATCGGGACTGTCCCTGTAAAAGCAGGACATCAACCTAGTTAAAACTGCCTGTTCAGCATCCCCTCTGTGTCTGTAAGTGGAAAAGACAATGTGAGCCCAAGCCACTAGTAGAAGTGGTTTAGGTAAACATTTTTAGCATTCATTTTTGTATTATTTGGAAAAACATAATCCGTTAATGACATAATCCTCATAGACAGAGGTGGAGGTGTGTGTTTGGTGAAGAGATAGGAATCTCCTTCTAGTGAATGGGAGAAGGCATTTCAACATTTGCTTGAATCTGTCTATCTATCTAGATTTTTATCACTGTGGTAACTGTGTACTATGGTTGCTGAAGTGGCTTTATATGTGGTTTTAAAATGGTTCAGACTAACACTGGCCCAACACTGGTAAGCTGGACAGGATACATGTGACATAAAAGTATTTCAACCCTCTTCATCAAATATAGTTTGAGACTTGATGTTCACAGGGCCTTTGAGACTTGTTGATTGGAAGCAGAAGCGCTCTCCATCATTTAGCAAGAAACTGGGCTTGTTGAAAAATACCTGATACTCCCATGCTTAGAGTCGAAAAGGTACAAGGTAAAGTCACTTATTGGAATTATAACCAGCTCACTTTTTGCTATCTGGATGGGAGGATACTGAGGAAGGCATTAGGTTTGGTCATGTCTCATTGATAAGAGGCCACTTCCACTTCTACAGAATAAAAAAGTCAACAATCCCTTCATGAATCTTCACGCCCTTTCTTCCATCGCTGCCTTGTTAATAATGGAAGCACAGGAGTGTATCTTTGGTGTAAATTTGATCTTTGCTTTGAGAAGTCCAGATGCAACCTTGTACAGTGGTGGACACGTGCACTGATTCCCAGATGGTATATCGAGACCCTCAGTGTCCTAGTAAAATAGCCAAATAGAATAATTTATGCAAAGAGTTCTTTAAGAGAAATAACTTCAGTCAGCCAAGGTTTGGGGAAGGGAGAAGAGTCCCTCCTCCCCACAATTTTCCACACTCGTTGTCTGCCCTGTTAATTTAAAGCTAATCACAGTTTGTAATGCTTGTGCTCCTTTCCGGACAAGTGTCAGTAATAGACTACTTTTCCTGTCAGTTTACAGTTAAATGAGCTTGGTTGCACGTATAAACAGATCATGACATAAACACAGGAGGTAGGTGGTTTCCCAAATTCTCCATTTCTTTTAACCTTATATGGTCCAATCCTTACAAAACTGGAACCTGCCATTGCAATTACATCATTGCTGTGTAAGCACTAAAGACCATGTTGTCACAGGCTTTATGGGGAAGTGTGGGGGTGGGGAGTGGGCTCAAACCAGGGGGATGTTTTCATTATCAGTGGGAGAAGAAATCCAGAAGGCTGTGGAGCCTGCCAAAGTCCTGGCCCTGCCCCTTTCTTCACTAGCGTATGGAATGCAGTCAGCCCAGATTGCAGTTTAGGCTGCACCTCAAACTCAAGCCATTCTTGATGTGCACTTGATATCCCACTAGTGCTGCTGTAGCTATTCAGGCCGTGATAGTGGTTCCAGCCTAGGACTAATGGCAAACTGTAAATCTAAGGGATATGTAATGATAGCGGTTTCTGGGTAATTAAAGAATGCAGGATCAACTCCTAACAGCCAATTGAATCAGACCCTCTTTAACTTATTGATAATTTTTCTTGAATGAATTTAGTGCATGTCAGTGATACAGGACTAGAGATCAAACCTCTGTAGTCATCTACAGAACAAAAATAGCCTGGTCAAGTGATAGTGCAAGCTTCCCCATACTGCTGTGCTAATATGTCTCAACTCTGAGCTAGACAAACTACCTCTTGATGTGAGAGGGGTTTGTCTACACAGGGAAATTTACCGGCACAATTGTACCAACACAATTGTACTACTATGGTTTTAAGAGTATACCTCTGTGTGGACTCTCCGATTCGGGAATAAAAATGCCTTTTTCCAGTTTAGCTCAGTATCTGTCTAGTAGGAATGGGATTGAAGCTGCCACTCCTTTTCCATGTTCTGTTGATTTCTGATTATTTTTCTCCACTGAATTTTACAATGAGGTTTTTGTGTAGAGTCTTTAAAGAAGCTATTTGCCGTTACTGGATTCATGTGAAATAATTCATGTACTTACAATTTACAGGCAGGTACATAATGGACTCAGGGGGACAGAGAAATAGTCATGCCTGGAAGTGACTGGTCTTTCAGGAAGTTTCTCTGGGTTTGCTCTTTTGCAAAGAACATAAAGAGTTTATACAGTACTAATTCCTGTGCATATTTAGATTGTGATCTCAGTTACACTGGTGTAAACCCAGAGTAATCCTATTGACTTTGGCACTTTGGTACTATGATGATAGTGCTGAAAGAAAGAAAGAGAGAAAGAAAAAGAGAATCTGGTCTATAGTTAGTCAGGGCCTAAGTCTTTAATATTATGGAACAGAACCTCACCTCGTGTAAATCAGCATAGCTCTTTGATTTCAGTGGAGATATGCTAATAAGGATCTTGCCCTGTAAGTGTGAGAGATTAATTTATTATATCTCACTGTAAAATGACGATGTGCAGATTCCAGTTTGGGATTTTCTGCATATCCCCTTAAGACTGACATCCTACCCATTCCTTCCTGGATGACTTGCCAGCTCAGAGAGAAAGCTGAGCCTGTAACATGTCAGCCTGATCCTTGCTTAAAGGGTAGACTCCAAAGGGAGACCAAAGATTTAAAAAGGAAAGGGTATTAACATGCCGGTGGGTTATATGATATGTAGCACAATTCCTGGGGTCGAGGGTTGATTTTCTTGGCTATGCAAGTAAGACTGGCGAGTTTGCGGGTTACATGAAGTACAAATCTTTGGTTATTATAAATGATTTTTCCTTCTTTTCTAACTTTCTGGTGTTTTTGTTTTTTTACTTGATTTTTATTGTTTAGTTTAGAGCCCTGAAAACATATCCCATGTGTAATATACATTAGAGATTGTGAGTAGCAATCTGCTTTAAGGTGATGGGGCCCGATTCTGATCACATTTACACGAGTATAAATCTGGAGTAGCTCCACAGAAGCTAATGGGATTATGCTAGTTTTATACTAGTATAAATTACATCAGGATCTAGCTAATAATGTGAATTAGTGGTTTTTTCTTATTTATCTTTGTCACTTGTGGTATTTACCTTAATATGCACACTATGTACTTTACAGAAAGAAACACTCGGGATTGTGGAGCAGGGCCGAATTTCTTTTTATTTAAAGTCAATGAATGTAATGAGGAATTAAATGTGAATGCTAGATAATGGCACTGAGAGTTTCAATTGTGTTTTGTTTAACAACTTTGGTAATATACCAAGTATTTGGTGCAAAACACACATCAGAAATCCTTATCAATATACCAGGTACTCTCCAAGGGAACACTGGCATTTATGAGAATCCTGTTGCAACCTAAAGCAGCAAGGACACTGTGGAAGAATTAAACTTAACGGTGAGTATTTTGTATGCATTTTTTCAAAATCATCCGTGCAATGCTTTAAAAATTGCACTACTATTCTAGGCCCTCTTGGGCCCCTGTAGGCTAGGAAAACTGGATGAATTTAGTAAACGTGCTAGTTAACATGATTTAGACACTGATTAACACTTAATGACGAAGAGAGTGGTGTTTAAAAACGTTAGCTGGTCTAATCAATCCTAACTAACTATGACGATTTTGAACATCCCTGTCTTTGTCTATACTAGGTGCTAAGTAGTGTTTAAAAATGTTAATTAACATTTTTTAACTACCATGTTTTCTAAACCCGCCTCATTTTTCTAGTTTAGATAGGTCCTGGGGGAAGGGAAATAAATCATGTTACCCCAGTGATTCATGTACGTATCTTGTGAAATGAATCCATGCCACTTACCTATTGTACTCCACACAAGTTTATACATGTAATTTCATATTAAAGAATTTTTCTCCATCATAGTCGCCTCTCTGCCTCTTCCAAAGAGAAGAGAATGAAGTAAGATTCAATTTTTAGGTCATCAGATCCACTCCTTAACCAACCTACAGTAACTTCAAAACTATGGAATGTTGATGTAAAAATGAAAACATGTAAAATGAGAAGACATCTAATGCCAGCCTTTTGGTGGAGACTAGAGTTAGGCTTAAGACAGCTGGTGCCAGAGCATTTGCTTGTTAATGTTCCTAGGCTCTGGAATGCCTTGCAAGTGGATATCGGGGCAGCAGAATCAATTAGTGCTCTTAAAAGTAAAATTAAGACATTTTTGTTGACATGATCATTTTGTTATACAGAGAAGCAAATTTGGTTGAGTGTGGGGTATAACTTGAAATATCAGGTGAAAAAAGAAGAAAACACTGAGAACGATTCTTTGCTGTAGTGCTACATTTTATCTATCGGGAACAGGGAGGGAAAATAAAGCAAATGATGTAAAGGAGATATGTACCATTTTATATCTAAATTATTCTTACATGAAGGATTACCTAAATGTTTACTTTGGGATAGATTGTGACTCAGGCTACATGCCTGTGAAAGGGATTAAAAATTCCCCATATGCGAGTACGTGGGCTACCCAGATCTTAGGTCCAGGCATATAAAAGTAAGTGGGACTATTTCTCTGTTTTACTACTTCCCTGGAGTGAGGGATGGGCAGGGAATGGATGATGCCTTGGTTCCATCACCTTACTTGTGGGCCAGAGTAGCTGAGTCAGTATAAGGGGGTGGTGTAGTAATTTACCATTGGTACAGGGCAGCAATAAATCACTACTTCTCTATGAGCAAGAAGGCAGCCAAGGAGGAATGGTGACCCAGATATATGTCTGTGAGTCACAGTGACTCCTTAGGGCACCCTGGGACTGGCACAGTTGATGCAGCACTCCTTGCTCAGGGCTGTGTGTAATGTCACCGTCTAGCCCGTTCTGATTTAAAGGTCCACATTCTGACACCCTTACTCTGGTTTATTCGTGTGACACTCCTTGAGTGCTCCCATTGACTTCAATGGGACTATTAATGGAGTAAGTTGCCTTTCAGCATGACTTTTGTGAATAAAGCGACAGACTGTGGCCCAAAGTGATTTTGACACTGATGAATGGCACTGTCTTGGAGGCCTAAGTCCTCCATAGAGCCACAAAACAGGTATAGTATGCAGAGGGACAATGATGATTTCTCCAGTATGCTACCTCAACCCAGATCTGTGAGGAGCAACTTTAGGAGAGTGAGGGCAGCTCAGCTGCTCTTTTTGGCCTCCCTGCTGAGACCGACGAAGGTGCCAAGTGTGATATGGTTTCTCATGATGTAGCCGCTTCAGGAGCTGGATCACCAAACAAATGTCACATCACAGCCGTTAGATGGCAGCTTCTGAGTAAACACCAACCTGGGTTAAATATATAAACCAAGAATCTAAAGGTATAAGACTCTCTCTCCCATTTCCAGTCCCCTTAGCCAGCAAGTACCTCACACCTAGCTCTTTCGTGATACAGTAGGACTGAGAAGATTAGTGGGACTACAAACCCAATTTAAACAAAAGTC
The DNA here is from genome assembly GCA_007922155.1 of Mesoclemmys tuberculata. NCBI lineage: Eukaryota > Metazoa > Chordata > Testudines > Chelidae > Mesoclemmys > Mesoclemmys tuberculata. Next base: position 12,984,431 of record ML675604.1, read on the forward strand.
TATTTTTGTCTTGATGCAGGAAGGAGTTAAACTTCAATTCTCTGCTTGCCAGTGATTGGAGGATAGAACTACAATGCAATCCTGTGAAGACATAACTCACGGGAAAGATGTTCTGATAAGCAACAAAGATGGATTAACTTTTCCTATTTGTTGGCCCTTGCCATATATGTGTTACATAGTGATAAAATATTATATTGATAAAATAACAAGCTCAGACCAGCAAGGCATTTGGAGATTGCAACCAGGGCCAGCCCTAGACAAAATGGCACCTCAGGCGAGGTGTCCTTTGGTGTCCTTCCCCTCCCCCACCAAAACATTACATGCTAAGCATGACAAAAGAAATAATAGTATTTCTTTAATATTGTTGCGTAGATAGGGGATGGATAGATATCTCTGGTGTCTCATTAAATACGTCCTTTATTAGTCACTTAACATTCTTCAAGTCTTAAAACGTAAGTACACTTTCACAATTACACAATAAAAAGGTTCACAATATCGCAGCTGGGCTCTCGCTTCACTTCAGTTTGTTCTTATACCTCACTGTCTGACTGGTAATGCCCCACCCCTTATATACCTATGACGGCATGGCTAATAACATCCTAGGAGGTTCAAGGAAAATGTAGTTCTCAGAAAGTCTGGAAGGTTCCATGAGATTCTACAAAGGTCCAGAACATTCTAGGAGGTTAATGAAAAATGAATCCACATACGGAATACCCGAAACATTTTATTTCAAACATTCTATTTTCCCCTTTGTTGCTAACAACAAAAGCAGCGCCCTGCGTCCAGCGCCTCCCAAGCCCAGCACCCCAGGCAGTTGGCTGTGCCACTTGCCCCTAAATCCAGTCCTAGTGCAACTACTAAACCCAGTCTTCCACTTTAACTATGAATAGCACCTTCCTCCATGAATAATTCCATTCTTTGCAATGGGGCTATTGGGAGAGCAAGGTGCTACTCAATGTGAGTAAAAGTGACAGAATCTGGTCAGACCCTATTAAAGCTCATGTTACAGTTCTCATCTCTCTCCTTCCCAACTGAGGATTAGATTCTGACTTGAGCTACATGTGCGAGGAGGGAATAAAGGGGAAGAAGTGTCAGGAGTCAGGCCCTCAGCTGAGCCTGCTCAGTGCTTCTAACCAGCCAGCCAAGCTGCCTCATGGACCGCCCTGCTCGATTGGCTGAGGAAACCTAGCAGTAGCAGTAACTTGCTGGCTGCTCAGTGCACATGCTCATGGACTCTCTGCCTTCCTGTGCTCATCTCTCTTGCTCCTGCTCTGCTCCTCCAGCACTCCAGTCCAGATTCTGCCCTGCACCCAGCCTTGTTTCCATCCTGTTTCAGCCTTGCTCCAGCCTCAGAACCAGCCGAGCTCCGGCCTTCCCTCACTCCTGGTAATCTGCCTCCATCCTTTGACTCTGACTCCTGACTCTGCCTCAGCCTTGGACTCCAGCCACTTAGCTTGACTCCTGCTCCAGTCACTAGGCATGACTGCCTACAACCTACACTGCAGGTACAGGTTGCTACCCTGCAGGCACAGTAGACAACAGCCTAATGGAGTCAATTCATACCTAGTTAGACAATAACCCCTTCACTGCTCAGATCTGCTAGACTCCGGAGAACGCTGATGCCTCAGGTTCAGGTTCCAAGAGGGGTCCTCTATCAGGACTGTATCTACGTCCTGAAGGGGTGAACAAGACTGCAGGTTCTTCACTTATGTCATGACGCACCTATTGCAGGGCACTTCTGCCACGTCAAGATCTGTAGCTTAATCACAAGAAGCTTCTGGTGGCCAGACTTGCACATTTCAGTCAAGAGCTACATATGACCTGTGTGCCTAGACCAAGTGCCCCTGCTCAAAACCATTTGGCATTCTCTAGTCCATGCCCATTCCACCTCAACCATGGGCTACCATTTCCTGCTGCATTCCCAGGGATATACAACTATCCTAGTCATGGTTGACTTCTTAATCAAAATGGCACACTTTGCCCCCTGCCATGCCGTCCCTACTGCTTAGGAAATGGTTTGCCTCTTCCTGGAAAACATTTTTCAGATTCATAGCTTGCCATCAGGCATCATGTCGGACTGTGGTTCTCAGTTTGTTTCCCAGTTCTGGCAGGAAGTTCTAAAACTTCTGGAGACTGAGATCCTCCTTTCAACTGCCTACCATCCACACACTAATGGACAGACAGAGGGGGTCAACCAGATTCTTCAACAATATTTGCACTGCTTCTTAAACTGTCACCAGGACAACTGGTTGTTTCTACTTCCATGTGCTGCATTTGCTTACAGTAATGCACACATGCCTCTACCCTGCAAAGCCCATTTTTTGCCAACAATGGTTTTCACCCCCACTTTCTTCTGGATGTTCCCACAAACTATCCATTACCAGCTTTCACTGACCTAGTTACCAATCTCCACCAGGTACACCAGGAAATCAAAGAGCACTTACAAGCAGCCAAGGAGGAAGTGTATAAAAGTCATTCTGACGGGGACCATCAGGCTGCCTCTGACCTTGCCAGAGGAGACAAAGTCTGGCTGCCCACTTGTAATCTGAAATCTATTCACCCCTCAGCTGTATTGGATCTCCAATAGCTGAGCCCTTTCAAGATTGAGAAATGGATGAACCCGGTGTGACTCTGTGTCTCAAAAGCAGCAACCTGGAACCTCATATTCACCACTGTCAAGTAATTATGATATGTTCTATACAATGTATGCCCGGTGAGGTATCATTTTAAAAGTCTTGATCTGCTAAACATTAATATCCTTTAGACTGTATGTGCTATCATTGTATATGAAGTTATGAAGTGTTGCTGTATATGTTACTAAAATGTGTTGTGAGGTGAGAAAAAATCATAGTCAGCCTTTCAGGTATAACAATAGGGTGGGCAGACAGTGTTAATGGTTCACCATCACCCAACAAAGAAGGCATCTGCTATCTAAGAAACAGTTTACAATCAAGACTTTACAGTGAAAGCACATAGGCAATGGAGATTGCTTGACCAATGGACATAGACACTCACCATCATAGCATGGATCTTTCCATCAAGCAGGAAGAAGTACCCATTTACTGCTGGTCTAGGCCAGAAGTAAATTATGACTGCCTTGTAGCACAGGGGAAGCGTGACCTCCTCGTCAATCTCCTCCTAGCCCTGGCCAAAATGGCCATCTACAAGACCAGGGAGAGGAGGTTGGCTGGGGGGACGCTCTGCAACTGTGGGGCCTACTTCCGTTCCTCTGTCCACTCACGCATCCGGGCAGAATTCCTCTGGGCAGTGTCCCCAGGCTCTCTTGACACCTTCCAGGAGCAGTGGGCGCTGTCTGGGGTTCTCTGTTCAGTGTCCCATTCTGGTTCCTTTTGTTTGACCCTGTGATCACCATGCCCGCTCCTTTTTTTCATTCGTTGTTCCACAAAATCAGTTGTGTCCTGGGTCCAGTGACTCCTCCCCTCCAGGAGTCTGCCCGCCCACTTCCCGGATCACAGATAGTAGCACAGGGGAAGCAGAGAGTGAACTGTAGTTCACAGAGCCACAGTTCCTTCCTTGGATACTTCAGGGATATTAAAAATTATATGCCACCCTCTGGTGTGGGCTGTATACTGTGGAACTTCAGGACTAGATCCTCACACTCTGGTTGTGTAGCACCTCACTCCATGAGTAGACCCATTGATCTCAAATGGTATATTCACAGAAGTCAGATACTAGTCAGTGTGAGGAACTGCATAAGAATTAAATCCAAATTGTCTCACTTAACTCTTCCAATCCATAAATCCTAACCAACTGCATAGAAATGGGGGCCTTGGGAGAACATTTCTTTCCTAGTGCTTCAGCCCTAGGCATAGGGCCTATCAGTCTCCAAGGACAGTCATGCCCATTTCACAAGACATCCTTCCAAAGTGGGATTTAGCTTTGTTCCAGTCCTTTTGTTTTGAATTATCAAAACCTGTTTTTTATGAGACAAACCAACCATCATGTTTTAAAATCAGAGATATAGATGTCGATTTTTCTTTCATTTCTTTCCAATTAATGCATTTTGTTTTTTCTTTCTCCCTGGCCCTCCCTTTTTGCTTCCAATGCTGGTTGACATTTACCAGAACCCAGTGTGATTTAGTGACCTTGGGCATACTGTGCTCTTTAATTTGTCAATTTGGGAAATTAATTTGTGGAAGAATGAGTTGAAGTCAGAGGTCAGGCAGTTGGAGTGCAGACCTGCTGACAGGTTGACTATCCATGGGGGGCTAATGAGAACACACCACCAAGTGAACGGAACAAAAGCAGACAGATTACACTGCTCCGTTTGTTGACTGGAATCAATAACATCAGGCAGTTGTGCCCACATTTCTACTATGGTTTCACCTCATGCTGCTAAGGCAGCCATTCAGAAATAGCTAAATGTCCTTCCGGAGAGAATATATGTAATCATTGATGTTTAGGCTGTTTTATGCTCTCAGTGGAGAGCTTTTAAAACTTCTTGGTGCAATAGTGATTGGGGAATCCTTACAGAGGTTGTTAGGTGTGTGCTTTGCAGCAATTAAAGTGTTAATTGCATCACAATAGATAAGCTAAAATGGAGTCCATGTGTGTGGCTGTGTTTCTACAGGATGGCAGTGTGTGGGATCAGTAAAAGATGATACATTTGTGGCATTTAATATTCCAGCCTTCCCCTCAGTTTAGTCAAATTGGCTGGACTTAGTTCTGTAGGGGAGCAGTCTTTGGGCAGCTAATGAGAAGTGTGTTGGCTGCTGTTTGGGTCTCTCACACTGTGAAATCTCTTCTACATTTCAGCATGTTTGTTAAGGAAATTCATGTGGGTGCTTGTGATTCAGTAGCACATAACATCAGCAGACCTCTGATGGTGAGCAAGGCATTCTCTTTAGTCTGTTGGAGATTCCATCTGCCATCCTTGGGCATGCTGCAGTCCTCAACTGCTGCTTCATGTGGGAGATCTCTTTCTGCACAAAGCACAGTGGTAAAATAGCTGAAGTGGATTGTGTGAGTCTTGTCAAGTAATATTTTGAATTGCCAGCACTTCGTCTAGTCCTGCCTTCAAACCATTACAGATTTCAGCCCTTCTTAGCTTTGGGGTACTGCCATATTATATCCATGGCAAAGCTATGCCAGCGAGTCATCTGTAAAGGCGATTGAGGCCTGATCTATACTTAACAGTTAACATAACCCTCACCCAAGTGCCATAGCTATTCCAAACTAACCTCCCGCACTCTTGTAGACGCAGCTGGGTCGAATGCTTCCATTGACCTAGCTACCACCACTTGTGGAGGTATTCCTAGACTGATGGAAAAACCTGGTCCCATTGCTGTAGGCAGCGTCTACACCACCCCATTGCTGGTTGGAGTGAAGTGATTTTCTCCTTGTGAAATGACCAAGGATCTAAGAAATACCATCTCCTATCAGTAAACGCCTCAGGAGTTGGCCCAGACAGCATATTTTTTCAGTGCTTCAGTATTAAACAGTGTGCTGAACTCTCAAACAGGCCCTGATTCAAAGTCCCTTGAAAGCCACAGGAATTTTTCCATTGACAGCAATGAGCTTCCACAGCAAAGAGAGAAGACTTCAGAACTGCAGAAAGAGACAGGTATTATGTGCCTGCACACATGTAATGCACTATACAAAACCAAACTACTGCATTACACCTCACAGATTATGGACCAAATTCTGCTCTCAATCACACTGGTGCAATGCCAGTGACTCTAATTAGGTTGACCTGGGTATGGGTATGTCTACACTGCAATGTAAGCCTGGGCTCAGACTCAGGCTTGAGCCCAAGCCCCCTTTCAATCTATACTCAAAGCTCTAGGACTTGGGCTCGGACTGGGGGTCCTAGAACCCTGCAGGGCTGAAGAACCTGAGCCCATATCAAGCCATAAGCCAGGGTTCAAACCTATTGATTTGCAGTGTAGACACAGCCGTACTTGACTTACGTCTTGGGAATCCACCTAAAGTATCCCACAATCTCATGGGTCAACTTCCTTTGTCCTCTCTACCCCGACAATCTCCAGTCAACTCAACTGAAAACAGAAGCCCTCCTTACCCCCCATGGTGTACAGCAGCAGCTCAGTGAGTCAGTGTTAACCCTTCCTTTGTCTTCTGACCACTGAGCTGCAAACACAAAGCAGAGACCCTTCTGTGTTCGCAATGAAGACTTAATAAAACAAGTGTTTGCAAAGCATGCTGCTTCATGGTCAGAGGAGCACAGCCAAATTTTGGTGAATATCTAGTGAGAGGCCAGTAAAATTGGATTTTAGCAAAAGTACCCAAAATGACCAGGTGTCCAGCAGACAGCTAAAAAGCTGGCAGCACTCCAAATTATCTGGACAGTCGACCAATGTGGGCAGTGGATTAAGAAGTCTGAAGAATGAGCACTGGAAGACCAGGAACTAGAACCATATCTCAGACAACTTGCTGACCTCATGCCCATTTTACAAAGAGTTTGACCAGGTACTGAGCATTGCACCCAGCACAGAGCCAACTGCGGTGCCCTGCCGTCTCCTGAATCCAGAATGAGGAAGGATGTGAGCCAGAAACAGGCTCTAAGGGAAGAGCATGATGTGACCCTGCTTCTGAAATTGGTCCCAGAGCAGGCTGTGTAACAGGATCAAAAGCAAATTCTGGGTCCATTCTTGGAAGAGCTGTTTGATGCCCTGCCCAGGTAATACACTGCAGCCAAGCCTGCAGCAAACCCAGAGGAGACAGAAGCCACCCCTGAGTTTGATAAGTTTCTAACACCTGTGTAAAGTTTCTTATTACAGTAATGCGAGGGGTTTCCACTCTAAGAACCAATGTAAAAGTTATGAGAAGCCCTGGCTACCCATGTGGATCAGCTAATGGTGGATTGTATCCCAGTTCCTTGGCGTCCCCCCTCCCCTTCCTCTTTCTCCTCCCTTTCCCCATGTGGAGTTCAAGATGGTGACAAAGAATTTGCAAACAACAAAGAACATCTTTAAAGAATATTTTTACTGGAAAGGCACAGATATTTGCTAGAGTCATTCCTGTTTTCCTTAAAGCAATAATGGCTTTCAATTTGCCACTCTGCAATCACTCAACCATCTATGGAGCTGCATGGAAACGGTGAACTCAATGTCTCGGTGTGTGTGTTTGGGACAATATGTCCAAATCTTGTCCATTAGTCCATGCAGTCCAGGAGTGACAAAATCATTTGTCCCAAGTATGACTGGGGTGTTTTTGTCCAGAAATGTGCTGTGGGCGGGGAGTATGAAGGCTGTGGAGGTCTGTGTGTTTGCATACAGCCATAACAGGGTAAGCCATCTGGATGCTATGGGTGCATCCTGTTAATTCCCTCATGGATTCTGACCCAATCCCAGATACTGATAGCTACAAACTTCCTGAAGCAGGAACTCCATATAGGTAGTCCACCTTGTGGGGAAGGGCATATTTTCCAAGGCCACGTTGGTAGCTGACCAGCCCTCTCCACTCATAGATGTGCTGTTCAGTCACTATACATTTGAATACTTCAGCTGCATACGCTGCAGGAATCCCACCAGCAGCTTGGAATAATACCTCCCGTTGCCAATAGGACACTGCAAGAACAGTTATGCCTTCCAAAATGCGAAAGGCCTGAAATGATAGAAAAAGCCTTTTATGGCAAGGCCACTTGCTGCCTGACCCACAACCCAAGTAGTTTTGCAATTTTTATAAACCCAAAACAACTTGTGATTTTAAACTTATCATTGTCTCTGCAGCGCTGATTTCTGTAGTGGGACAGGGAGGGTAAAAGCTGAGCCATCTAGCTCAGTTTGGAGGGAGCTGTTGGAGGGGAAGGATGTCTCTCCAGGGGTGCTGCTGTCCCAGCCTGACTACTGCCCCTCTGGGGAGCTGCACTGCCTGGGCTCCAGAGGAGCCGCCTGCCTGCGACTGGCAGGAGCTGCTGTCTGCCTGCAACTGGGAGGAGCTAGCTGCTGAGAACGATGTAGAGGAGCTGCCAGCTGCATTTGATGCTGAGGGCCTCTGGGCACTACCCCTGGCCATCTATCCCAAAGAGACTGAGGGGACACCGAGGCCCAGGTACTCCAGGGAAAAGGGGAAGGAAGGAGCCCAGGGGAGCTGGATGACTGTCTGGTTGTGTTGTGTCCTGAAGCAATATCAGCAAGTTGTGGCTGGAGCCCCGCTGACCCTGTGACAGGACACTCTGCCACTGACAGGGATCTAGACTGGGAAGCAGTGGACTCAGGTGGGCCTGCGTCCCCCTCCCCTCTTTCTGCACTACCCCTGGGGTGGTTGCCTCGCTCTGGCCTGTAAAACCTCAGAGGTCTATAGACTATATAGATTGCTTGAAGGGTCGGGGCAAAGGACTGCTTGCTTGCCCCACCTGAGGCAATAGACTGCTGGCTCACCCTGCCTAGGGCTAGAGATTGCTTACTCGTCCGCCCTGCCTGAGGGCTTGGAGCTAGAGACTGCTGACTTGCCCTGCCTAGGGCTGGAGAGTGCATTGATGTCTGTGACTTGCAGAAGGGGCCAGGACCTCTGCCCCAAACGCTGATTCCCCCTTTTAGTGTCTGCACCCATAGGAGCACAGTAGCAAGGGCGCGTGGCCTCCCTCCCAGACAGACAGGAAGGGACGGTCTGACACCTTACACTCCCTAAATGGTTTTTTACTATGTGCCCTTCATCTTGCTTAGAAATGGCTCCCATATTTCAGTGGATCTGTCAGCCTGTCTCTTGTTCCTGTAAATTAGTCTTTTAGATACAACATTTGTAGCCATAAGCAATTCCATTCCTTAAATAGTTGCCCATGTATCTAACCTCTCAGTGTCTCACAACAGGATTTAGATAAATGTGAGAAGTCTAGCTATTTTTTCCCCCTGAAGAACTGACAGCTTCTCTGTCTACACCCAGGGAGCAAACACTGGCATTTCTGTGATCTCTTTCATTACCACAAGATTTGCAAAATTGAACGTTAATGCCAAAATAAATAAATCAGCCCTGAGCCTTTGCAAACCCCGATAATGTGTATAGGACAGTTCTTTTATTTCCATATCCACTCCAGAAATCAGCAGCTTGAGCCAGACCCATTTTTAGAAACTGACATGAGGTCAAGTCAGTCCTGTGTATTATTTTAAAACAAACCAAGCATGCATTGCTGCCTTTGGCCATTTATTCTTTAGTACAGTAGTACCATATTTCTCCTACCCCTCATCTGGGAATGGCATACTTCTGTCTCTTCTTTAGTTGAATAAGCTTTGGCTCGGTTGTCACAACTTTAGTGAAATGTTGTTGCACCTGGGATCCTAGACAACATCTTGAGCAGACTGCGGTTAGTGGGACAGGGAGAACTCCCTCCTAGACATAAGACTCCTCTAATACAGTGTCACAAATATAAACATCTGTGGCAAATGTTGCCTAAAGAAGTCTGCATAATATATCTAGCAATATTTGGAAAGATGTTAGTCCCTTAGCTTCATCTAGGTCACCCATGAAATGAATGAATGCTCTTCTCATCTCATCTCAGTGAGGCCAATTAAATTATTGGAAACACCAGTTTTCTTTGGAGGAGCTAGTCCAGATAAGGGCCGTGGATGAGGCATACGTTTACACTTTCCAATGCCTCTGGGTGCATCACTCACCGACGCCTTTGAGTATTAAGAGTTCATAAAATTAGATTCACATAACTTTTACATAACCCCAAAAAGGGGAATTCTCCCTGCTATCTACTCCCCTTGTATGACCATGCAAAAAGCTAGGAGAAAGTAGAGGACTTAATGGAGTGGATACTAGTAACGTCAATGGAGACGTATATCATCTATTTCAGACAACCTGATAATATAATATTAGAATATCTGTGCCATAAGCGTTTGAAATTGACCACGATCTTGCCACAATGGGAGTTTAATGAAAAAAAGCCCTACCAAAATCTTGTCTCGTGAAAAATAAATAGTAGCGGGATATAAAAGTAAAATTGAACAAAGTGAGTGTAGTGGATCAACTAGTTCAATACTGAAGGAAGAGCCTTCCACGCAGCAAGCTGCTTGAGATTTTAGAGTGCACCAATTATAAGAAAATCAAAATAATGTTTGTACATAATAGCTAGAAAGCAGACAGACATTCCCAGCCTGGTGTACCAATCAGCCCTGTACTAACTGGTGTGGAGAAAACCTTTCTCAAGGCCTTCATCCTTTCTAGAGACTGATAATTATAGTTTCCTGTATTCTCCCTCTGAGAATCCAACTGGCCATCAAGTCCTGACTCATTACTCCACCATGTACACCTTTTGAGGTCTAAGCAGGAAATTGACTTCTTGGTGGCTGGAAAACAGGTAGGTCCTCTAGACTGTCACCCTCATATTTGTTATGATACAGCAGGGCTGAACAATTAATAAGATAAATAGTATGTGATCATGTAATTAAAGACATACAAACATGCCAGATAAAGGTTGCACAGACAACCTTAATTCTGACATTTCCTAACCTCTAAGTCCTTGGCTTTGCAACTTTAATACTGTTCTCTCCATGTAGTTTTATTGGTGTGTAATTTTCCACAAAATGATAAACAGAAATTCTCTCACATGGCATCATGTAGACACCCAGATGGGTCAACCTTTAGCTCCACACACAGACCTCTTGAGCTAATGGAGTAACTCTCAGCATCAGTGGTGGACCAGCACTAGGGAGGGATGAGACACATGTTGCAGTGGGTTTCACAGGATATTTGCTGACAGCTGAGGAATGGTGAGACTCAGGAATTTTGGGTTCCAATCCAGGTTTTTCAGGGGAGTGTACTCCAGCGGGCACATACTCTTCTGACCATTCCATTCAAGTGTGACCCCTTCTATCGTGTCCCCTCCTGTCTGTCCATGACCCAGTCCTGACTCTTCCCCACCTCTGGATATCATCCCAGTCCCATTCTCCTCTCCTAGACAGTCCATCTCCATTCCTCAGGCTTCTCATCCCAGTCCCAGCCTACTTGCTCAGACAGTCCTAATCTCCCCCTCTATACTCTCTGCCCCAGTCCTTTTCTCCCTGCCCAGCCAGTCCTACTTACCCACTGCCCATGTCCTCAGTCTCTTTGTTCAGCCAGTCCCAGTACTCCCACTTACTGCTCCTCACTTGATCTGTATCTCCCCCACTCTCTTGTTTTCCTCCCTGGCTACCAATTATCTAGCTCACACAGTCCCAGTCTGCCCCGCATCCCAACGCCCAATCTCAGTTTCTCTCCCCTCCCTGCCAGGCTACAGTCTCAATTTCTGCCCCAGGTTTCTTATCCTAGTCTACTCCGTCTGCTCTCCCTGACTGGGCTAACGTCCTCTCTGGATTTGAATCAGGCAGCCTTCTCATCCACACTGCCTGCGCCCAACAGGGGAGCACTAAAAACACAGGAGAGACAGACTCCCAGCTTTCAGGTCTGATACCCAGACCTGGCACTGCCTGCAGCAGTCCAAAACAGCAATTGTACAGTCCTGCTCAGCCCCAGGATGGGTGGAATTTTCAGGGAATTTACCTCCAAAGCGTAGAGATGGTAAAGCTGTTCAAATAAAAGGTTGTCAGAATTTTTAATGTGGGCAAAACCACATATTTTTTTCCAGATCTTCAGTCTTGGAAGCAGCTGAACCATTTCAGTTGAAATGTTCCTCAAACATTCCTCAAAGCTTGAGGCAGACACCTGGCATGGAAAATATCAGCCTAAACTTTTCAACTTTGGGAAAGCTATAAGCAACTGAAAACAGGGTTTTATAGTGAGAACTCTCAAGCAACCTTAATAACAGACAGTGCTACCAGCCCTGCCTATAATTTATCAATAACATATATCTACTGCATAAGTCTAGGTACAAATCATCTGTATGTAAAGTCTTTTTCCCACTTAAGTGTTATTAATATTTAATACAACAATACATTATTTATATTATTTTATGCATTTATTAATTTGTACCTATATTGAAAAGATGTAATTGCCACAGATGGAATGAATTATTTAGGGGATAGATCAAGAAGCAATGGGAGGAAATTAAGAAAATAGAAATTTTGACTATCAGGAAAGACTTTCTGACTGTGAAATCTATTAGACTGTGGAAGAACCATTGACTGGGTGATTCTGGAGTGGACACTGAATTAGCAAATATACCATAGAGCACAATCCTGGAGGATGGACAAAATAAGGCTATACAGAACCTATAGAAGAACATTAATAGACTATAATATGTTTTTTGCCATCTTGAATTTCTATGATGGAATGGTCTAGCTTTTCAGTTACATGGGTGCAAATCCACTGCATTCAGAAGATTTACTCAGGGTTTCTACCAGTGGATAACTGACATCAGCAGTGGCCCTTCGGTTTTATGCGCACTTTAACTTGACATTTCTTTTCAATATAAGTTCACACAACCTTTTAAAATGGTTTAAACTCATTAACAAATATATAAATAGCCTTTGCAATCCCAGCCCTTTCTCTAGTCATGGCACTTGGGATGCTGCAGTGATTATGGGCTGAGCCCAATGTCCTGAGCACGTGAGTGTCTCACCTGATGGTAACCACACCAAAAGCGTGGCTGCCAGATACAGAATTAAAGGTGTGTCTACATGACAGTGTGTACCCTCATCCTGGCTCATGCACATGTGATCGCACGTTAGCCAAGCCCTTCTCTGAGAATCCATACTGCAGAGCCACATATGTGCCATGCCCAGTGTGTATGCCGTAGTGTCCAGCGATAATATAGTTAGGACTCTGATGGAAAGGAGAAAGAAAAAGGACAAGGAAGTGGCTGAAATTAGGTTGCACATATCCAATCAGTGGACCAAATTCAATCCTGGTGGAACTGCTTTGATTTGGACATTAGAGGTAGGAAGGAAGGAATCTGCCCCAATGTGTTTTGAATCATGGACATTCTAGTAAAATATTTGCTTCATTAAAAGAACTATATTGTCTTTTCTGCATCTCTGGTAACATACGTAAGAAGTCAAACACTACACCAAGTGCCTGCTTTCCCACTGGCTTGTGTCTTGTGGACTTCTATACGCCTTTGTAAAGTAAGGGCAAAATGGGTTTAGAATGCTACTGGATCAGAATTGCATTGTTTGTGTCCAATGTGCGTCAAAGGATACATGATAACACAAACTGCAAGGCAACAGGGAATATGGCCCTTGGGAGTGATGATGAAACTGTGAAAGGGGGCTAGTATAAGAGAGAGGATGTCTACCAGGTTGAAACTGAATGGGCTCAATCTTCCATGACACTGGACCTTGTGTAATCATGTGCACGCATGCAAAGGGACTGAAAAGTAAGTGTAAAATGCTGCCAGATCATGGTGGCTGTAGAGGGGTTGGCTGTCCCTCCCTGTCAGTCTCTGAGGGAGGCCACAACTACTCACTACCCTGCTCCGGCAGGGTTTGGCCCAGCCCGGGTTAGGGGAACAGTCCCCGGGCTTAGGCGGGATAACCCTAAGGCAATTCCCCCAAGGCCCCCAGCAGGGCAGCTCACAGTCTGAAAGGCCCCCGGTGGGGTGGCACACAGTTTACAGCCATTCGGTGGGATCAGGGAAGGGGGAGGGGGATGCAGGCCCACCCAACTCCACCGCGTCCCAGCCCAGGTCCCTATCCATGGCAGAGGGGTAAGCCACGGGGTCAGCAGGGTCCCAACCACAACACGCTGACTCACCGTCTGGTCCTGCAATCCCCAGACCGGGCAACCCCTCCTCTGGGCTACTTCCTGCCCCTTTTCCCTCAGGTACTGCTCTGCCGCCGTCCGCTCGTCCTCATCGGGGGGCGGTAGGTCCAGCAGCTCGGCGGGGTAGTCGGCCGGGGCAGGTTGTGGAACCCCTCGATCTCGTCGGGGGGTGGCAGGTCCGGCAGCTTGGCGGGGAGGTCGGCGGGGGCAGTTCCTCCAGGTCTGGCCCGGTCAGGGCCTGCGCCTCATCATCCTCCAGCAATGCCAGAGGCAGCTCTTCCAAGTCTGGCCCTGGTATGGCCACCTTCTCCTCGTATGCATCCGGCAGCTCCTCTAAGTCCTGGCCCCTCTGGGACCCCGGGTCTGGGGGGGGGTGTTTGGCCCTGGTGGTACCTTGGGGTACCAGGCCAATCACTGGTCAGTCACTGGTGCCCAGACCCAGGCCCTGGTCTGCTTACCCGGGTACTGGGTCCCGGCCTGCTCGCCTGGGTACCAGGCTGCAGGCAGCTCAGGAGCACGGAGAGGCACGTCCTTCCTCTCCCAGAGCTGGGGCCTGACTGAGCTCCTGGGCTTCTCTTTTATACTTCCCGTCCTGCCCCATCGCTTCTGGGTGGGTGGACAGGCAGTCTCTGGCTCCGTCCCCACAGGCCTGGCCTGTTTCTCCCTGTCAGTCTGTGAGGGTGGCCACACCCACTCACTACAGTGGCATTTTATACTCACTACATGCTAGTTTAAATGACTACATACGGGCAAGGCAGTGGGGATAAGAAGGTTTGAATACAGCCAGGTCCCTCGATGATAAGGGCTTTATCTATCAACAGAGTCATCTTAAAATCAAGCTGCTAATACTAGCTACTACCATCCATGCAAAACACATCCGAAGCATGACCTGGATAGGCAAATTTCCCTATAACATAAAGAATGTTTCAAATATACAATTCCCACCTCTCCTCCAACCTTTATTTCTTGTCACATGGGGCCTGAGTCTCATTGACACCAAATCCACTTTAAATCTCTTTGGCATTAAAGAGACATTAAGATGGGTACAAATCTGTGAGTAAGTTATTGGTTTCCTTGATTAAAGAGGCTGAGCATAGTATTATTCTTCATGGAGAAAACCAGGCAGGCCCAGAAATTAAATGGAGCTATGTCTGTTTACACCAGTTGAGGGTCATGTTCCCTTGCTCAGATTCATCCCTGGTGTGACTTCATTGATTTCAGTACAGTTTAAACCAACGATGAATTTAGCCTGTTAGTCCCAGCTCTCCATGGGAGTTTTGGCAGTTTAAGGACTACAGGATCAGGCTCACAGTAGGACAGTGTGAGATCTTCTCCTTGAAGCACCGATATGAAGTGTGCATTTATTAGGCATAACAGTGGACTCAGTAGCTAAATATGAACACCCAGAGAATCGCCACTAACTAGTAACTCATAGACTCATAGGTCAGAAGGGACCAATATGATCATCT
>ML675604.1:13004519-13101198 GCA_007922155.1 Mesoclemmys tuberculata
TCACCTTCTCAAAGAAGGAGATCAGGTTGGTTTGGCACGATCTACCAAACTAATCCAGCTATTTCATTTTTATTTTTACTTCTTGTGTGTGTATATATATATATATATTTATTTTAAGATATATGGTAATGCTGAACCAGAAAAAGCAAAGCTGGGCTGGAAAATAGCAACAAAAAGAAAACACAGTGTTTGCACTTTTCCATTGTGAAATTGCAGTTCAAGAGACTTTTTCTCATGGCTAAGAGGCTGACAGGAGGTTAACATCGGAAGTGCACTAGGACCTAGAGGAAACAGTTCCCTGCATACACCCTTTACCTTCTTCCAGCAAGAAAAATATTATCCACGGAAACAGAAATAAACAAAGACAAGGAAAAAAAAAACTGGTCTGGACTAAAGATAACTACAAAGTAGTGCACAGGACTCCTTTTGTCATGGATAAGCAGAAAATGTAACACAATAAGAAATGTTATGAAATTGTGCTTTTAAGCAAGAGGCTGTGCACAGAGGATGCAAGCCATTATATTATGGTTTAGCTGCTAGCATTCTAAAACCAATATATAATCATGCACCGCTGATGGTCCTTAATTATTTCTGAACATTCTTACCATGACTCTTTTGTATGCTTCAATCTTTTATGTCATAATTAAGCAACCAATCACTCAAGGCAAGGCTGCATTCAGAAAATATCCATTACCCAGCCACACTTGGTACTGTCTATATTAAATGAAAAGGGCATTGCCTTAGGGGAATTTATTGCTGTCATAAATATAAAGAATAAACATGTTTCCTTTCATTTCATTCCAGATTTCTTTCATTCTGGCAATTTATAATACAATCATGAGAAAGCAAGCAGGACCATATTAAACAGTACACAGCAAATATGACTTTTCTGGCTCTGAGGTGCTCTAAACCAACTAGAGAATGTCACCCCAGCTCACAGCTAGTGATGGGCAATCCTCAAGAGGGTTTAGATAAACCATTCAAGGCCTATCAGTTGACTCTGTTTGGTCTAGAAACCAGGTCAGAAATCATGTGAGCACAGGAATTCCAGTAGTTCCTGGTTCTGGCCAGATTGGAAGTACCGTAGCATGAGAATAGTTTCTGTCGTAGGGTTTTGATACTTCCATTTCCTGTCCCTGTTGAAACCAAGAAGTACAAGAGCAGACAAAAATAATGAAATGAAATAATAAATGAATTTTTTTGGACCACAGAAAAGAATCAGTTTGGGTTTAGGTGAAACTTTGGGTCAGTTCTTACTTGGGTCAGAACTAATTCCCCCATTTCTACTCAGTGCTGATTGGCAACCAAGATAAGTGACTCAACCATACTTTAGTCTGCCCTACTTCAAGCATGGAACTCCTACTGATGCCTATGGGGATGGGGGTGTAATAGTGGAAGGCAGTATATAGATTCATAGATTCCAAGGTCAGAGGGCACCACTGTGATCATCTCGTCTGACTCCTGCATAGCACAGGCCATAGAACTTCCCCAGAATAATTCCTGCTTGAACTAGAGCAGATCTTGTAGAAAAACATTCAATCCTGATTTTAAAATTGCCAGTGATGGAGAATCCACTATGACCCTTGGTAAGCTGTTCCAATGGTTAATTATCCTCACCGTTAAAAATGTATGCCTTATTTCCAGTCTCAATTTGTCTAGCTTCAACTTCCAACCACTGGGTCTTGCTATACTTTTGTCTGCTAGAATGAAGAGCCCATTATCAAATATTTGTTTCCCACCTGGGCACTTATGGCTGCTAGTTCATTCTCCCATCTGTAATTGTAATACAGTCTAAAATGCGAATGTGAACATTTATTCTCCTAAATCTGAGGGCCAAATCCTTAACTGGTGTAAACCTGTGTAGTTTCAATGGAGCTTTATAGATTTACACCACATGATGATCTGGTCACTCAGACACTGCATTTACAGAACATTCATTGGAAAGAGATTTTCTAGTTGAACAACTCATCTTCTAATCTTCCAGTCCTCCACCTTCCACGTGATGTTCTGTGCTTATTCTCAAGGTCTTCTGGATCACTAGAAAAGATTCTGCAAACTCCTAGTGGCCTATGGCCCACAGTCTCAAAGCCACTGTCCCTGGACAATTGTCTTTAAAACTTCATAACTAGACAAATTCTGTGCCTGCTGAAACAGCTATGGAGGGTTGACTGGAAACAGAGCTAATTTGGTTTCAGTGGCCAGGGGCAGCCTGGAGGGGACATGTGCGCCCTGTATAATACGGAGTTCTGTGCCACACTGCCTCCTTGTGCTTAAGAGAATAATGTAGTGGGAGAATGAACAAGTGTACTGATGCCAGAGGATCCATGGAGTCTTATCCTCCATGCTGTATTGGGGGCACATTAGGGGCTCAGAGAGCTATGTCAGCCAGCAGGCGAAAGCAGCCTTCACAGCGTTCCTCAGCTGTTCTGCAGGATAGAGAGAGTTCCTCCCCCATTGCCCAAGCCAGATATTCAGGTTGAGCACTGGCATGTGGGTTTATCTCTTCGTTTGTTAAGGATTCAAGCCATACTTGGTTATATAATTGTGCAACAAACATTGTAAGGATTATATAGCTAATGAGTGTTTTAAAATCCTAAAAACAATTAGCAGAAGACACTGCGCTTCCTGATGGCTTGTACTGATTCTTCCATTTATCACTAGGAAATGTTGTTTCAAAAACAAGAATTAGGAAAGAACAAATCATTTAAAAACTGTATTTCAAAGCAGAGACCTAGCCCTGCCTCCCCCAAAATGGAAGCAAAACAATGAAGTGAAGAATCAAGTGGATGATGTTTGAGGGGTTAATATTATCTGTGTTCATAATAAGAGTAATTGAGCTGCAATGCAACTCTCAAGCAAGTTTGATCTTGCTAATCTGATAAGGACATTTCAATCACATGAGAAAAATGAGTAGCAGCTTGGTGTATTGTACATCAGGGATGGCAAAGCAGTTCAGATACAATAAGGAATGACCCAAACCTTTTTGCAGAACTGTAGCTGAATCTCTCTGGAGTTGCAAAAAGTTCTGTTTCCCTTCCCAATACACAGCTATCAGTGTTCACATGCCTCTACAATCCCTGGCCAGGACCAGAAGCTGAAATAAAATGCTGCTAAATTTGAACAGCACCTAGCACAAAAGGGTCCTGGTCCATGAATTGGGTTCTTGGGTGATACAGTAATACAAATATTAATATTAATATAAAAGCTATTCTTGTGGCCAAACTATTTCTAAACTTTTCATAACCAGGAAGTTCCAGAAATCCTGTCTTCACGAGATGGCCAGCTTGAAGTCTAGATATGTTATCCTATCAGAACTTCTCACGAATTACACATATTTGCCTTCTCATGTCATGGGGCAAGGACACTATACACAATACAACAGTAAAACCATCCAGTCAGAGGGCTGGCTGTTCAGCAGGTTGGTAATGGAGTATGAAGCCTTTCTCTCTAGGGTCACTTAGCGCACTGGTTTATATCTGGCCTAGTTTAGGATTAACCAAAAGTCATTACCATCTGACTGTTGTTGGGTAATATATGTATAATGAATTGATCTCTCAGCTGGTTCTTATTGGACAGGCTTTCTGTAGCCACCATGATAATTGCACCAATTGATCGCTTTGTAGTCAGTCTCACCAGAGAGGCAAAGGACTGAGGGAAGATAGAGAATGAACTACCGTCTAACCT
Organism: Mesoclemmys tuberculata; assembly: GCA_007922155.1. Lineage (NCBI taxonomy): Eukaryota > Metazoa > Chordata > Testudines > Chelidae > Mesoclemmys > Mesoclemmys tuberculata. The sequence continues at coordinate 13,008,204 of ML675604.1, forward strand.
CCAGAAGTGTGGTCCTTCCAGGTCAAGAGGTAGGGCAGTGAAGATGCTTACTCTGCCCTGCCTATGGTATATCTGTTCTGCGGCCAAACAGAGTCCTTCAACCTTCAGAGTTATTTAAGTCGCATAATTCACAAGCACTAAATTTACTTAAAAATCCCCCATCAAATCCTGCCCTAATAGCCCACAAAGAAGAAGACATTTCTACTCTTCAGTGACTTGCAACTCCTCTGGACAGGACAAAGTCACCAATCCTGTTAAGGCAGGATTTTGTGTTGTGAGACACTGTGACACCATGGACGGTTTGCAGACTTTCTGTCTCTGCCAAGAGGGAAATGCAGCACTACCCTTTCTGTGAGCGCCACACAGATCGTGGGAGAGGAAAGTTGCATATGTTCCTTCCTTTAGTTTTGTTTCATCCGAGGTGTGCGTGGAGAGTGGGTGGGGGGAGCAGAAGGGGAATACAAGATGAGTGGTTTGGATGGCAGCACAGGGAAAGTCTGGCAGCACCAGGCGGTTGGGAATGTGGCTGCCAGGGGCGGTTGGAAGAATCAGAAATGCATTCTCTATATTTCTATTATTTTTCTTTGCTAATTATTTTCTAAGATTCAGGAGACACAGAGTGAGAGAGCATAAGAGCAGGAGACTGGAGTGTTTGCTGGCAGGGAAGGTCAAGGGCAAACTGTCTAGCTTTAACGTACACAAAACAGCAGCAGGCTTGTAGGACCGTCTGCAGAATGGGAGCTGACTGCGTTTTGTTCTGACAAAACAACACTGTGTATGCAGGAATGTATTTTTACCAGCATAGTTAGAAGCTTCCTCTGAAGTAATACATTATGTATAACATATACAAAACACTACATTAAAAAACACTATTCAAGTTGCAAAATCAAGCATTCAGAAGTTAGAAAATGCCAGAATTAAGGTTGCCTGCGCAACGTTAATTTGGGCCCTTTGTGTGATGCATTATGAGATAGACCTTAATTACATAGTCACATTTTATCCACACAGCCCCTGTTGTCATTAATGACAGAGTGAGGATGCATATGGTATACCAGCAGGTTGCACGCAAATACCACTGGCAATGTCAGGCTATATTCAGATCAAATGAAATCTTTAAGAACATGGCAGGCATTTTTTAGTCAATACGGTGATGAATCAATTTCAGAATGACAACAGCAAAGGTGACCTGTTGGAGGGGCACGTGGGATTGTGTGCCCTTCCCCCTGCCCAGATTTACTGCTTGTATTGAGCCTGGTCACACAGACTGAGCATGCTCAGTAACATCTGCTGAAGCCAGTTGCCCTCACTCTGCCCCCTCCCCCTCCCAGTATCGGCAGGTCTGGGCTATCTCTGAGTAAAGGCAACCAAGCCTTTGCTGGGATACCAGCATGGCATTTGACCCCAGCTGTTTCCTGTATTTATGGTATATGCAGTTATGTAACTGAAAGACATGCCATTTTGTTTTGTATGTGCTACATGAGCCTTTAAATGCAGAGTCTCTCATGGGACTTCTTCCTTGAACCCCATTACTCAAGCTGGTGCAGAGACTGTGGGGAGATGGCTTGTGCCTTCAAGTTCCAGGACTGCTGGGGGCCAGTTCAGCCTCTGGTGCAAGCTAGCTGTGCCCCCAACACCCATTACCATAGCCCCCATGTGCTTCCGTGGCAGTAGGGAAGCATCAAAGCACAGGACTGCTCCAGTCACACCTCTGTGTGCTCCTGGCTCTCCAAGGAATGCCTGCTGTGCCAGAGGCTTCTGGAAGAGTGGTGCAAAGGAGCCCTGTGCTGGAGCTGTTCATGGGAAGGACAGGGAGGATGGAAACATTTGTACTTGCCTTGTGTGCTGAGGGACACAGGGTAACAATTAATCTGGTCCTTTCTACCTGCTACAGGCAACTGCCCTTCCATGTTTTAATTCACATGCAGACTGTTAGAGAGAGTCTCTGTGTTCTGTGACATGTGGACATCGTATTTTCTTTCATTCTTTCGTTCTTCTTGCTAAGTTCTATAGCATAAGAATTAAATTTTTACTTTGCGTTTATGGAAAAAAAAAACACCAAGAACTGTGATAGCTAGACCATAGCTAGTAGCTTTCCAGTTTCTCAGACACATTAGTTTGGATTGAATGCTTCAAAGAATGGTTGATTATCTATAATTGGTTAAGCTAGCTCTCACTGAGGATGAGTTGTAGCCTGAATGGCAATTGTAACTTGGAGGCAGTCTGGTGGGATGAGACTTTGTTAAATGAGAAATACACCATTGTGGAATGATGACAACAAGCACATGAAAACGAAGCATGAAAAAAAAACCAGTTTGGATAAAATAAGAAACAACCCCCCCACTCCTGCCCAACCCAAACCTTCAGCCAAAGCACAAAATAAACTTGAACTGACCCTTTCCTGAGGCTTGAAAATAAAAAACAACCTGAAAACTTTTTTTTTTTTTTTTGTTATTTTCATGATTGTGCTTCTTTGCCCTAAAAGTAGAAATGCTAAAATACCTAAGTAAACACAAGAAAGCGTGCTCCTGGGAGATTTCCAACCCACTTCTGCAAACTGAAGTGGTGTGCCTAGTTCCTAGGTTTTGGGTGGCTTATCCAAACTGATCCAAATCTCCAAAGCTTTTGAGGTTTGTCCATGACTAATGAGAAAAGCATTATCCAACCCAACACCAAAGTAATGGCTATACCCACCAGTAATAATTCTTTCTCCGATACAAATCTAGTGCCAAATTCATTTTTGGAATATCTCTAATGACTTCAGTGGTAAACCATGGATGAATTTGGCCCCATTTTCTGTTTGTAATATGGCTTTGCTATTTGCTTCTACTGCTACTCTTAATTATGAATAAGAACAACTGCAGCTTCTGCTCCCCCATTTCACTGGTTAACTGGGACTTCTTTATAGGGGGCCCTGAGTGGTGGGGTGCCTTAAATGGTTAAAAGAGAGTGTTTATATGGCAACTCTCACTGTCCCTGTTTGTATCTTGAAAAGCACTCATTTCATCTCAGGCCTCTTAACGGTCTTGTCTCCAGAAAGTGCAGTCCTATATTTTTATATTTTCCCTCATCTTTATGTATAATTTAAGAGTCTTGGTGTTTTCTGATGTCATTTCTAAGTGCTCAAAAGCTGAACCTACTAGTATACATCATGCCACAAGAACTAGGGATGGCCAATGTGTCATTCGCAAATCTCTGTTTAAGTAGCCCAGTTAGTAAGCAATTTTAGCACTGTGCCACATGTCTAAGAGTGATCTGGATGTAGTCAGTTTTGAAGGTCCAGGCACAGAGCCTGTTGAAAGAAAGGGTCAGTGATATTACTGTCAGATCAGGAAACACTGATAAGGCAAGTGAAATGAGCTCTCCGATGGTAATTTACTACTGATTTCACATTTGCGTGGGTCCCTGTTACATACAAACTCTGCTGTTCAAAATCCAAACTGAATATTTGTAGATAACTGGGACCCAATCTTACACCTTTTATTGTGGGAGTTAAGCACCTAAATACCTTTGAGGATCTGGACCTATGTGACTAAAAATATTTCTTATAGTCACTGGGTATAATAAAGAAAGAGAAGCAGTGACTCTAGGCAGCAGCAAAGGGAATGTTTAAGAGGTAATACCTAGATTCCTAAGAAGTACACATTTTAACCATTTCACTATTCAAACATGCATCATTGCAATTCTTTAGATACATATTGTTTGTTGTGAATCACACTCCTTCTCTCTGGTTTTTCCCCTTATTATATAAGGTGGATCAACCTTGAAGGTACAAAGCAAGCAAAGCATCTGGTGCTGAAGTCAGAAGCTATGCAATCTCTGCCATGTTTATCTGCACTCTTAGAGCAGTGTCTGTCAACTTTTCCAGACTACTGTACCCGTTTCAGGAGTCTGATTTGTCATGTGTACCCCCAAGTTATACCTCACTTAAAAACTACCTGCTCACAAAATCAGACATAAAAATACAAAAGTGTCACAGCACATTACTCCTGAAAAATGGCTTACAATTATACAATTATAAAATCTTACTGAAATATAAATATTGTACTTACATTTCAGTGTATAATATATTGAGCAGCATAAACAAGACATGGTCTGTATGAAATTTAGGTTTGTATTAACTTTGCTAGTGCTTTTTATGTAGCCTGTTGTAAAATTCGGCAAGTATGTAGATGAGCTGATGTACCCCTGGAAGACCTCTGCGTACCCCTAGCCTGCTTGAGAATCACTGTCTGAGGGTATGTCTACACTGCAACTAAAAACCTGTGGCTGGCTTGTGCCAGCTGACAGGCTTGCAAGACTCAGGGTAAAGGACTGTTTAATTGCAATGCAGATGTTCCAGCTCAAACTGCATCCTGAGCGCTGGGACCTCCCACCTGGCAGGAACCTGGAGCCCAAGCTCCAGCCCAAGCCCAAACATCTACATTGCAATTAAACAGCCCCTTAACCTGAGCCCTGAAAGCCTGAGTCAGCCAGCACAGGCCAGCTGCAGGTTTTTAATTACAGTGTAGACAGACCTTTACTGTGCAGGGTTAGAAAGGTTGGTAGGACACGTTCAAACTGGTAATGCTGGTGACAGTACAGAGTAAAAGCCTAGCAGAAATCCTGGAGAAATCCTCGCCTTTTTTCCTTCCCACGAAAAATAGAATCTCAATTGGGTAATTTCTCTTAAGAGCCGTGTTGTTTATCTCACTAGCTGTTGTGTTTGTGTGTGTTTTTGTCTGTGTCTGCGTGAGCCTCATGCAGCCTAAATTGTCTGATTATTCTCCATATACCGAGATCCTGTTTATGAAGGTACCGGTATTTGAGTCTTTTCATCTTGAGGAAGTAGTTCGTTGTCTGGTACTAAAATAACCACTGCAGGAATCAGGTTGTATTTTTAGGGTACAGGATGGGCCAAGGACTGGCCTTGTGCATTCCTTATGGCTTGTTAGTTTCCTATTACTCCACAAAGCATTGCTAAGAAGTTGAGAGAAAAGGCTTTTAAAACTACTACCTAAAATAAAGGGTTAAGGGCCCCACTATTATGAATATCCTTTGTCTCCCTTATCGAGAAATGCTCTTCATAAAAAATATGGTATTTGACTGATCCCACATTTTTTTGTCCTACATATTTCTACTGCAATTTAATAAGTCCTAATGAAACACCCAGTAAACATCAGGGGTCAGACTGTAGAGTCCTATTGGTGAGCATTTACTCATGGGAATAGTCCCTTTGAAGTTAACTCACCAATGTAAAAGCTCTGCTAGCTGGTCCCAAACGAACTTAAAAAAGGAGTTGGTTCTGCAAATAGTGTGATACTCAAGCTAGCCAGTTTATTTTAAATGAGGCATTCAAAAAGTGCTGATGTTCAGTTCAGATAGGCATCCAACACTTAGATCCTTAGCTGTAATATGGGAAACTTGTGAGTCAGACATTCAATGGAAGCTTCTCAAAAGCAGCTCTTTTCATGACATTTTCAGTAACTACTGCTGCTGACTGGGTTATCTCATGGTGCTTCATCACTATCACTTTCAGAACTGGCTGAAACAAATGAAGCACAAGTGGGTAAAATGAAATATGAGGGGGAAAGAGAAAGTGAACCAGAACCAGTCACCACTTCGTATGCAGAACCCTTGTGGTTTTACAAATGTTGGGCCAAATTCTGAAATTAAAGTGGATGTTTGCAAGTTAAGTGGCTGCCACCTGGGAAGCGCGGAGACAGTACTGACTAGGGCCCCCTATTCAATAGTCAACCCCTATGAGCATGTGCATAAATTCCTTCAAAGTCCTTGGAACTCAAGCACTTGAGTTAAACTTTAAAGTTTAAACTTGTTTAAAGTTAAGCACATGCTTAAATGCGTTGCTGAATCAGGCCTATGGGTGAGGATGAAGAGAATTGAATAAATCACAACCTAGACAGAAAGCTCCTCAGTAATCACCTCTGTTAGATGTCTGTACAGTATCTGGCACCCTGGGGTGCTGGACTCCAGGCTATACTGAAATACAAATAATAAATAACAACAATTCTCCTGGCTGTCAGTCCTTAGACAGTAGTTTGTTCAACCTGCTTTTCTACAGAAGGGATTTGGAAGCATGTTCAACCCGTCACTCCACTGCTATGTAAACAATAGAGAGTTAAGCAAGTTCTCTTTCAAGTGAATCAGCATTTATTTCACCAGCTGGAATGAGAAGAATTGTATTCACCGGTGCTAGTCATCTGTACTGGCAGGTCTTCACATTCAAGCGCACAGTTTTGGGCCCCTCACTACAAAAAGGATGTGGACAAGTTGGAGAGAGTCCAGTGGCAACAAAAATTATTAGGGGGCTGCAGCACAAGACTTATGAGGAGAGGCTGAGGGAACTAGGCTTGTTTAGTCTGCAGAAGAAAAGAATGAGGGGGGATTTGATAGCAGCCTTTAGCTACCTGAAAGGGAGTTTCAGGGAGGATGGAACTAGGCTGTTTTCAGTGGTAGTAGATGGCAGAACTAGGAACAATGGTTTCAAGTTGCAGTGCGGGAGGTCTAGGTTGGAAATTAGGAAAAACTTTTTCACTAGGAGGGGGGTGAAGCATTGGAATGGGTTACCTAGGGAGGTGGTGGAATCTCCATCTTTAGAGGTTTTTAAGCTGTGGCTTGACAAAACCCTTGCTGGGATGATTTAGCCAAAGTTAGTCCCCCTTTGAGCAAGGGATTGGACTAGATGACCTCCTGAGGTACCTTTCAACACTAATATTCTATGATTCTATGATTCTAAAAAAATTGACAACTTTCCTTTGTTATATTTAATTAATTTATTTTAATTTAATTCCACCCCCGAATTCTTTCCGTAGAATTTGTAAATCCTAAGAAACAAACTTTTGCTGGCCATGGACACATGTTGTACGGCAGTCCTTACCCATCTGAGTCAAGGAGCAAATCTTCAATGGCAAGAACTTTGTTCAAGGATGTATTTGATGGCATGAGATTACTATAATAAGTTGCATTTCTTTTGATAAGCTACTTTTTACAAATTGCCATAGAAAATAAGGCACAAAGGAACATAACTTTTTAATATATCTTTTAAATTAGGCTTTTAATTAAACAACATCATGACAATGTACAAGCCCTGGAGTTATGTCTACACTGCAATCAGAAGTGTGACATGTGGACATACCTGAGCTAGCTTTGATCTAGCTAGCTTGGGAAATAATAGCAGCAAAAATGTGGCAGCACGGGCTGGCTGTTGAGTACATAGCCAGGGCCATGGGCAGCACTGTCCAGCCCATGCTGCCACTTGTGCTTCTCCGGCTTCATGGCTGTTATTATTCAAGCTAGCTAGATCAAAGCTCGGGTGTGTCTACACATGGTGCAGTTACATCTCTGGTTGCAGTATAGACATACCCTGGAGTGCAAGCAAGGCACATTCATTTTAGTGGATTGATGTGTTGTGGACACAAAGTGCCTTTAGCAGACTGGGGTATCCGGCCCAATGAGTTTTAAACAGTGCCTTGGACCTCAGAGAACACTATACTACTCTGATCAAGGGCCCTTTATAAAAAATCATTTCAAACCGATATTCTCAAAGGTTTTGTAGTGTAAAGTTTTTTTGTTTTTTTTAAAGAGCGGCTATACTCTAAAGATGGACTCTGTAAAAATAGCAATATGGGGCTCCATGCTTATTGTCTCTCAATAATTTTCATCTCAGATGTGCTTGGTTCACAAGTAAAAAGCTATTTTTTCTATCTGCCAGACTCATGAACTCATCTTAGGCTTTTGCCTTCTCCCATATTATCCCCTGTGATATGGGTTCCGCAGGATACAGTATGCCCTCAGGGGATACTCGTGCACTTCTGTTCCCTTCCATTGCATATTCACAGGGGTAACCAGTTTGAAAAGTTGAACTATTGTATTTTTAAAGCATTTTCTGATTTAATTTCAGCAGATAAACCTGTGGCTGTGGTCATAAAAGTGAGGACACAAAAATGGCACCGTCTTATACAACAGACGTGGGTGTTCCAAGTTGTATTGCTCACTTTAATGATTAAAGAGTTCACTCCTTTTTATTCCCGTTATCACTGCAGAGTCATCACATTGTATTCTAAACCACTGAAAATGTGTTCCGCTGTTTAAAAAAAAATACATATACATAGACTTACACTCACTTTTTAGGATCAAAATACATTGTACTATGTATTAATGATCATAATACTTTGCTCTTGTATGGTATCTTTCATCCAAGAATCTCAAAGCTTTTTCCAAAGGAGGGTAAATAGCAATATAGTCATCTACATACTGGGGAAACGGAGGCACAGCGCGGAGAAGAGTTGCACAAGTATTGGCAGAACAGGAGTCAACAGGAAGAGTTCTCCAGACTTGTACACTTGTGCTCTAGCAACTGCATGACACTCCCACCCAGTAGTAACTAAGAATGGATGAACCTGTTGGAATAAATAGGAACAGGCTTAACTCTTTGCCTCAGGCTTGAACGGAACAGAAACCTTTTTGAGAAGCAAAAGCCATCATTCAACTATTTTTTTCTTTTTATAAAATTTTCTCATGCTTCTGCACTTCCTGATTTAGAGTTGGACAGGAACCAGAAAATAAATACTGAAATACCATGAGAAAGGTTATTCTTGTGGTATTTTCAACCAGACAAAGTGTGGCCCAGCCAAAGAAAGCCTGGCCCAGCAAAACTTCCAGACCAGAGAGGTTCCCATAAATTTGCATAAGCACCATTCAAATTGTTTGTGAACTGCTGAGTCTTTGGACATTCATATCCACTCATATGTTTGACAGAGGGAGAGAAACAGAGAATTGCTCTGCACATCAGATAACATGATTCTGGGACACTCCAGGTTTTTGTGCAACTCACAGTGCCTGGAGAAACGAGCTTTAAATATGTGGGGTGGGACCATAGCTGACAGCAAAGTAGTTCAGGGAGGGGAACAAACTACAGGGTGAGACTGCGAGAGGACAGAAGGCTCTGGGAATCTGGGATATTTATTAATGTACTAGGTACCAGCCCTGAATGACTTTTTCATGACAAACTAATAAAGCTAGAGCCAATAGGTTTGTCTCTGTCTATTACTAACTAACCTTTCATACTGTATTTATAGAGTGGGATTTCCATTATAAGCACTCAGCACTGGCCTAAGCTCTACTTGCACAGAAGCCAACGGGAGTTTTACCATTCACTTCAGTGGAAGGCCTCATACCCCATCATATTTAGAACTGGCCAAAACATGCAAAACAAATTGCAAACATTTTTGCAAACCATGCTTTTCTGGTTTTACTCAAAATATATTTTTGACTGACATTTTTCTACCTGCACTGATCATGTTGCACTACTGGGTAGCACAGTGCCTTCTATGGAAGATGTGAAGTGAGTTCTAGGTTGTGGAGGGAGTTGCCATGGAAAAAAAAGAGCATTGAGCTCCTATCTGGGAGGGTTGGAGGAGTAAACATTTTTTCAGAAGGTCTTAGAGGTCAAGGTGTGCAATGAACAGTCCTTGCTCTTTAAAATACTTCTGTCCCACAAAAAGGGAGGGTCCTTTTTACAGGAACTCATTGTTATTCAACTGAATTCACTCTTCAGAGTGGAAGGAATTTTAAAGAGTCCTAATTATTTCTGTGGTGTCCAATCAAATGGATTAGTGGAGTGAAATGTTATCCTAGCAATAGATAAATTTTCTTTGGTATTGACTCTTTCTATTGTATTCATTCCAACTAGAACTTTATTGTTCATAGCCACATGCCACCTAGTGACCTCACAGGGAAGTGCAGCTCATCATTTCTTTCTAACGAGCCGCCGTTTTGACAAGTTGTTGTGTACTTGAGCTGGTTGGGAATTTTCAGGAAAACTGTTCTTTTGCCAAAAAATGCCTATTTGTTGAAACTGAAATTATTTTTGAAGCAGGTTTGGTTTTGATACATTTCCTGAGTTAAAAATTTCTGGAAAAAAGTCTGGAAATTGTGAAAACATTCCATTTGAACATTTTCAAACTGGAAAGATTTGATTATTCAAGTTAAAATGACTTTTCATTTTGAAATTTTATTAAATATAGACTAAAAAAAGGATTAAAAAAAGAATAAAAAGGTCAAAATTGAAAAATATGTTTCAAATTTATCAAAAAGAAACATTTAAATTTACCTTGTCCTGAAGTGATTTGTTTTTCACTTTGTAGGTTCATGAACATTTTCAAAAGTTTGACTTTTCGTTCTGATTTGGGAAGGATTTTGTTTCTCAGATCTTGAAAATTCTTACAGGATGGAGAAACCCATTTCCGTCCCAGCCATATTGAGTAGCATGGTGTGCAATGCTTCCTGGATTTCTGGTTTGGATTTTGGAAGAAAAATTTGAACACCCAGAAAACTATCATTTGCACATGCAATAATATAGTTTAAACAGCCAACTGGGCATGGGTCTGTGCATATCTAGTAATGGGAATGCAGGGAAACATAGTGAGCAAGTATAGATGGCAGTCCAATTTGTCCAATGTGCACAATGTCAGATGTTTACATTTTCATTGCTAGCCAGTCCTTCACAACTGACATGCTCCTCCCAAAATATTTTCCCAAGACAACTCATTTCCATACTGCTAGCATCACCGTTTTGCAAACAATCATGCATGCCCCATATGCAGTCAGCCGACTTGTAAGGTTACCCTTTTGTATTTGTGTTACATTTGCTCGTAAAAGAGGTCTTTTTTCATGGTGCAGGAAGATGGTAGCATTACAAAAGGCTGCAACTCAGGAAGCCTGAGTTCCAGAATGGAATTATGTCACTGGGATCCAGGCCCTTGGAAATTACAGTGAATTGAGGACATTAAAAATGCTGTGCCTCTAGCACAAGGACTTGTGCATCAGCTTAACACTACTCAGTAATAAATCCACAGAACTGCTATGGAAGTTGCTAATTGCTCTTGCTTTTGGATTCAATCTTTACCTAGGGGAGGACCGAGGAGGAGCTGTTGTTAGGCATTCCAAGCCAACTGGGCCATTATGATTTTTCTTTTTAAACAAGACAGTCAAATGGAGCTAAAAATTGTCCTATTTGGTTATATAACTGTAGCCTTTTACCCATCTGCTTCAAGTAGCCACCTTCATGATCAAGCTGTGACTGGAGAGGAATATTTGTATTCAACTGACAAAGGAGAGGTGGGGGATAAACCATTACCAACCACTCCCATGCCCATCATCTCAGAAACTAAAAGACTCAAAATCAATGGCAGTTCACACTAGGCCATCAAAATTGATTTATCTGGCCAACTCAGGGCTTAGTAGGAAGCAATCAAAGTCCATAGTCAGAGCCACAATATTAGTGAAGTCTAGACAAGGGGAAAGTTCATGGGAGAAGAAGAACAGCAACATGAAAGTGAGATGGTTTGCGTGCTACAGGAGTGAAGTTGGCAAATCAGCTGTTATTCAGACTGTAAGTTCTTTGGGGACAGAGATTTTGCCAATATTTAATAATAATAATAATAATTAATGCTTTAGGTATTGTCACTCTTTGAACAGGGGCTTCCCTTGTATGTCTCTGGTCTCAGTGATAGTGCTTTTTTTCATCAGATTACATGGCATCATTACACATTTCTGTTGTTCTCCTAGGTTAATTTCTGATACCCTTTCTCCTGATGTGCAGGACCTTACTGTGGAAATAGTTCCACAGGAGAAAATGAGACTACGCCTGAAGCATTGGGAAAATCTGACCCATACCTTTTGCTATTGTGTGCCAGATGGAAAACCCTTTTCTCACACTGAATATTCTCTTCTTCCAGGAGTAGCCCTTTGAGATCAATGGCGCTACTCCTGGAGGGCTAGATCAGGACTCAGACCATATGCTCATGCAAAGGAGAAAGAAGGAACAAGAACTCCCTTTGATCTCTGCATGGATTGCATGGATCTTAGAACCAGACCTGTAAACAGTTACTTTTTCTCTTCTTGCAGAAAGTGGGTGGGGAGTGGAGAAAGAGGGGCAGCAAATAGGCAGAGCCTTGGCTCCACGATCTTCTCACTGGCTAAGAATAGCTGAACTTGCAAGGGTGACCAGATGTCACAATTTTATAGGGACAGTCCCAATATTTGGTGCTTTGTCTTACATAGAAACCTATTACCCCCCACCCCATCCCAATTTTTCACATTTGCTCTTGGGTCACCCTAGAGCTAGCACAGGGTGAGGAGCAATTATTGTTGGTATAGTCCAGTAGTAAGTTAGTGCCCAGTGGGAATGAGGAAGACTCAGGGAAAGAACTGTAAATCATGCATGTCAAAATGCCTCCCGGGGCTGCTCCCGGTTGGTACAGTTTATGTACCACCCCTTGCTCACATCTGTGAAGTCAAAGTCAAATCCTGAGCGTGATACTATTCAGCCTGAGTAAAGAATCTGGTCCTCAAAGAATACTTCCATATCTTTATTATCTTCCTTTGTATCCTTGCCTGGATCCTGCTTTTTGAAGGTAATATTCTCCCACTGTAAAGACCAGAAATTCCCGTTCAGGGTCAGATTGTCAGCTGAGTTGGCATAGATCCATTGACTTCAATGGAAAGGCACTGATCTGCACCAGCTGAGGATCTTGCACTATTGGCCTTCAGAGGATACATTCGTATATATTCAGTTAATGCTGGCAAACCTGGAACTCCAAGATATGGCTGTTCTGTTTTCTGTCTCCCTCCTCCGTCTCCCCCTATAAAAAAAATCATAACTTTTCTTTGCTCCTTTGTATTAAGCTTGATCTCATCAGTCATCCTCTGGGGCTAACGAAAGAGTCGGCAGAAAAGACACTTCAATTTCCTGAAAGGTCAAATAGCCATGGACCCCCCTCCTCCTTTAATGGATTGAAATAGAGAACAGAAGAAGAAGTAGGTTTTAACCTTTTTCTTAACTTCACAGATGGGGGAGGGAGGTTTGAAATGATTTTTATTTTCTTTCGAGTAATAAAAACCAGTCTTTCTAAATAAAACCCTGGGAACCTGAAAAACTGTTTAAGAAGTGGAGCAACTGTCCCTGAAAATTCAAGTGAACTCTAGGACAGCTCACAGCTGTAAAGCTTTTGTGAGCTGCGACAAGGATGATTTTCAGGGGGAAGAGGGAGGCGAAGGAAGGAAAACCAGCCATCTTAGATCATGGAGATCTAGCCTGTTATTGAAAACTGTCCTTATCCCAGGGTGACACTTCCCATGACTGTTTTGTGCCAGGGCTCAAAGGGAATCTCATGCTGCTATCATTTGCTGATGGAAAACAGGAATATTTAACTGGCAATGATAACAAATGGAGGTTTCATCTTAGAGAGAGGTCGCTGGGGCATTATCATCCTTTTGGATGCTACCTTCCTTATTGACTCAGCTCTCTGAAAAATCCTCAACACAGGGGGGTAGAGAGAGGAAAATATTTGAGAAAATTCAGTTTAACTGTCTGGAGAGTATGAAAAAAATACCCAGAGATTAAATTAAATGTATTGCAGTACACATGCAATAATCATATCTAGTTATCTGTGCACTTTATAAGTATATAGAATATGTTATTACTGCCTATTTATTGAGTGCCAACAGTGTTCTCAAAGCTGTACCAAACAAGACTTGGTCCCTACACTCAAGAGTTATATTCTGAAATAGAAACATACTAGGTAATTCTTTTGTTTCAGTTACATAGGCATAGCACTAATGATTTCAGTGGAGCTGCTGAATGCGTGTAAATGAGAGCGAAATTTGGCTCCTCTGTAATTTGTGTGGGGTATCTCACACATGCACACCATATATGTGAAAGTGATAGCCTTGTGATAATTGCATGTACAATGCACCCTTGACAGCCTCAGCTCCACTCTACTTGCCAAACTATTTCTAATGGGACTGCTTTTAACAGGCCAAAACTCTGTTCATCTTCAAAGAGCCACCATTATGTTTTTGTAAATCAACCTGTCAGAGGAAATTCTTCCTTTCTTCCCAAGCATGGAATTTCTCCAGCCTGGGTTGTCGGAAGGGCAGTATTCAGTCCTTGAACAGGGGCAGGTTTAAAGTCTGAAACCTTAGCAACTTTTCAGTAATGCAGCCGAATTCATGCCAACAAAACCCTTCTACCACACTATCACATATTCTATACATGCTACAGATTTCACAGGAAAACTAACTTAGGGATATTTTGGGACTATTTTTCATAACCTTCTGTCTGGAAAGACAAGTATTTTAGGCTTTTTTAGGCAATTAAAACACCTGCGGTTGGCCCATGTCAGCTGACTCAGGCTCGCGGAGCTTACGCTGCAGGGCTGTAAAATTGCAGTGTTAACTTTCGGGCCCAGACTGAAGCCTAGTCTCATGGATCCTTACCGCCCCCCCCCCACAGAGATGAGCCCAAATGTCTACACTGCAGTTTTACAGCCCAGTAACCCACCAAGTCCGAGTCAGCTGACATGGGCCACTTGTGGGTGTTTAATTACAATATAGACATATCCACAGCTACCACAAGTCTAATTGTATAGGGCTCAGTGGAAGCCAGAAAAGCTCTATAAATGACCTAAAATAGTGTTTCTGTACCTAAAATATCATGATTTTAAAGTCTGTTATCTTAGGATCATTAGACACCCTTCCATCTTAAGAAACCATCACACAATATCCTCAAATATACAGAATACAAACCTGCTCCATTATTTTGAAAGCCACCTCAGTTAGGCGATTGTTTTTTTTCTCCCCTTCCCTAGTTTGCCTAAGAGAGGTTTTACCCCGTCTATTTGTAAATACTTGAGGAATGGATGTTTGTTCTACTGGTACCCTGTGGCCTTGATTAACATTTAAGAAGGTTGTCCATAGAGATGAAGAAAACCACTTTGGAAAATGTTCAGGTGCCATTGTTTTGACTATAGACTTCAGCGTAGGACACATTTTTTATGCTCACCATATCCCTACATTATGATAGCCACAATTATGTTCTACTATATCGGTTCCTGAAAGCGCTCTTGCCCAAAACAGCAATTCAGGGGATTGCTCAATAGCATTGCATTGGCCAATATTGATTAGTTAGTAATGCAATGTCACTCCCCCAAGAGCACTGTTGTTTTAGATGTGATGCTTCTGGATCTTTTGTAAACACATAGTACACCTAATCTGGGTATTTCACTGGCTTCTAGTTGAATCCTATATTTGGTTGAGAGATACCTCGGACATGGATCCGTACCTCGGACATGGTTACGTAACTCAATTCTGACTAAGTCTAATGATCCCAGTATTGCCAATTCCAAGCACTCAAATATCACGAGTCAGGTCTCAAAAATCAAGGGATTGTCTTAAAAATCACAAGATCTTTAAAAAAATAACTTTTTCTTTGCTTTGACTTTTGAACCTATAAGGTTCCCTCAGTTCATGTTTCCAAGCTTTTCTCCACAATCGTGAGTCCTAGAAACTTATTTTTTTCTTTAATGTATGCAGATAATCTCCACATGACTCTAGGGGCTGTGGCATATGGCATAAAGAAACACTACAAATATTTCACTATTTATGATTAAATTGCAAAATTTGACAGCACTGTGGTCCCCAACTTGGGACATAATAAGAAAAGAAACTGAATACTGTTGAAAAGGGAAAAGAAATAAACAGAAGACTGTGGTGCTAAACTTCATTTGGTTTTAGATTTGATGTATTTTTCTTTTTAACATCTTTTTAAAGACTTTATTATTGGTTTCATTTTCTTCAATAAGTTCTGCTGGGGATGTCGTATTTTTACCATAATCTTTTAGTCAAGCATGAACCAGAAGCTCTGTGGGTTCCCATCCCCAGCAGTCTTCAAGTCTAAATAGTTCAATTCTCTCCCCTCATCTGCGGCTAAAGAAAAAGAAAAGAAAAGAAAAAAGTAGGAAATTTGGATCCTTCTAAGTCTGGCTTCAACCCCTTGCCTTGGGTGATGATGAGTGACTGTCTCATTGCAGATGACATTTTAGTTTAGAATAGTTAAACTCCAACCTCTGCAAATTACTATAATTAGCAATATCATTTATTCTAATTTTAGGGGAATGGAATAGAGGAGGGCTGGATTAATGATTTGAGAATATGGGTTTGTAGTGCAGATTTAAAACTAAATGGCCAATTTTACCATACAACGATTTTTGTGTGCGTTTAAATAACTAGAAACCCCCTTGCGCAAAAGATAAGCAACTCTCCTAATAGTGCTGTAGAGTTCACTAAAGGCAACTCAGCTCACGTATCTACCAAAATGCCTTCAGAATAGACAGGCAGATTCTGCTCTTGTTTACACAGGAATAATTCAGAGCCAAGGCCCTAAGTTGAGCCAAGATCCTGAGTTGTCTGTGGGCAGCCCCCTGAACTAGTACAGAGGTCAATGGGGCGTCATACAGATGCAGGCAACTGCCTGCATGGAAATCACTCCTGGATCAGATCCAGCGTTGTCACCAAGGGTCCAACCTGTTCTAAGGGTTATTTCTATCTGAGGTAGTGGGTCAAACAGCTACTAGGGGCCAGATTCTCAACTAGCTTTAACAGCAACTCCGTTTTTGTGTGTGGCAAATTGGGGGAATAAACAATTGTGCACACACATTTATTTGAGCCTACAATTAAGGTCTTTTAGATACCGAAAACCTCCGTTAAATGCACAAACCAAGCTCCTAAACACATAAATACCGGCATAAAATCACATGTGAAGTTGGTCCACAGTGTGCATTAAAGTAGTCCCGTTTCAAACAGTTCTGCATTAATGCACACTAGGGAACTTGTAGTATGAGCCAGCTTGGTCCACATACATAGTCAAGTTAATGGATGACACGCTAGGGCACATTAGAATGTACAACTCTTGAGTGTGGACTAAGGCACCGTGGAGACAAGCCCTTAGGTAATGGTCTCTACCTGTTTTGAGGGTGTTGGGAAGCTCAATTCACTAGCATTTGCAAAATTCTTTGAAATCCCTAGAGGGAAGACACCCTATTTAGATGCAACATATATTTTAAATGGGCCATATCGTATCATTGGTCTACATGCAGAACTTCCAATGAAGATAGGGGGAACGTCTGCACCCAAAAATGATAACAGCCAGGGCTGCTATAAAATAGAAGACCTTCAGGCACTGTTTAGCTCAGAGGCACAGAGTAGTGTAAACAGAAAGTGCCCTGTCCCTGACCCTGTCACTCGGTGGACACAGAGCGCTGCCAGTGTTCCACAGCCTGGCCAGGCTCCATGCCCAGGGACAATGAACAGATCCAGAAATAGCAGGCTTGCCTAGATTGTGATGGCAGCCTCTACCCAGTATATGGCAGGGAGGTCACTGAGGGGTGATGCTGGGGATGTCACCCTCCCCCCACCCCCGCAACAGCCCCAGCATGGGGGCAGGTTTGGGGAGGTTTTGCCAGGCAGGGCAAACACAGTGACTCTATAGAGGAGTAGCCAGTGAAAAACGGGCCATCACAGCCTGGCCTCAAATAGACAAGGCTGACAAAGAGTGGGAGGGGAAACACAGACACAGAAAGGTGAAGTGACTGACTTTCCTGAGGTCACACAGTAAAGCCAGGAGCAGTACCAAGTCTCCAGGCTCCCCGCCCATGCCCTGTCCAAAAGCCCCAAAAGCCTCCATCTTCCACTATACTCCCCACAGGCATTAACACTAACTGCTGTATAAAACACCATGCATATATAACCAGTTGGCCACAGCTGAAAAAAGCTACCCTCTCTCCTCTCCCGCACCACTGGCTAGGATATTGGCTAACATTTCACAGACGTGCTCCTCGCATTGCTTGACATTCCTTATCATACCTCCTCAAACTGGAATTTTGCTTTCTCAGCATCTTTTCCTCAGCTTGTACTCACCCCGCTCTCACATACACACACAATGCACTATAAAGAAATTCAAAACGAAAATGCAATAAACGAATTCAATTTAATTATCCAGTTAATCGTAGCTTCATCCCATCTGCTGTTGGTTCTCAAGCTCTCTAAAAAAATTTAAAACACATTAAAAAAAAAAAGGCAAAACAAAATACAATACATGATCCCTCTGCCAGGGCAAACATGCAGCATGTTATGAACAAATAAGACATCTGTTTAAAGTAAATGGGGGGGCGGGAGGAGAATTTGAGACTCTGCAAACAATAACAAAGAGCAAGGGAGAATAATGCCAAGGAGAAATCTCAGAGAATTGCACTCCCACTCTGGGCCAGAGACAAGGCCCTTACTGCGGTGCAGGGATCTTTAATTAAAGTGGGCAGCGAGTTAACTGATCTCTTGAAAGTTAAAATAAAAAATCAACCCCAAATCTCTCCATTGTGTTTGCAATCAGAGGGGGTCGGAGTGGGGGTGGAGAGAATTATATGTATGACTAAACATTTTTCATGGCAACAAAAGGACAGCAATTAAGAGATAAATTAATACTCTGGCAACTCTTCCTGTTTTGAAGGATGCAGCAGTGGGTAACGAAAGGCTGTGCTTGGAGTGAAGCTGAAGTGTCCCTCGCAGAGCAGAGCTCCCTGCTCAGACTAAGCTTCAACAAATTGGCTCTCCTGCTCCTGCAGGAAATGGATTTAAAAAATCTTTGGCAACCTCTGTGCCCCCCTTTTTCTCCAGGGCTACTGTCAATTGTTTGATCTCTCTCTCCCCCCACTACCTTCCAACTCTTCCCCTCCCCCCTCCCTTCCAAGATGAAATCTATTTTCAGTGCTCTGCAGTTGAAAGGCTTTGAAAGATTTGTTTTCAGCAAAATACTTTCTTGGAAGTTCCTGCCCTCTTCCCTGCCCTGCTCCATGGATTTGCAGGTTGCGTTTAATCCCTTAAAATGAGCCATACATATCCATTAGGAATATGCAACCATCACATGGGGCCAGATTGTGTACTTGGAGTCCTGGGAGCTATAGTCTCTTAAGAGGAACACTCCCCTCCTCTCTGTGCTCCTGGGCACTTGGAAAGAATGCACGGGCTGATGGCCCCAGCAAGCCCACCAGCTCTGCAGGCGGCACAGCCCTGCCTCCTTTGGATGGTTTGCTACCTTCCCCCTGCCATCTTCACTAGGATTTTTGAGGAAACCTCATGCCAGTGGACTAGTACCGGTGGGTATCTATTGTTCATGCACATGATGGGGCCTTAAAAAGGCCTGAGCCCTGTCTACTGAAAGGCTCCCACTGTTGCTGCAGCTAATGGAGCTGGATGAGTGCGAGAAAGACCAAAGATTTCTAGAAAAATGCTCGTGTTAGCAAGGCCAGTGAGAGGGAGGAGGTCAAACCATGCTGGCAGATGTGAGGAAAGCACCAGAAATGAGAGCCAACTCTCCCCCCTTACATCTCATCCCTGGGCTAAAATAGGGCTGTGAAAAGATACTGCCATTTCTCTGGGTTGATTCCCTTTTCTTCTGCTACTTGCTCCTTGGAGACAGTTTGGGTGGGTGCACAGGTCACTCAAGTAGACTGTCAGGAGATGGGGGGAGGGGTGGGCTAAGACCTGTGCCTCAGTTTACCTGTGTCTAAAATAGGGTGAGCAACACTTTCCTTTCTAAAGAGCTCTGAAATAAAAAGGGGTAAAAGCCATCTTAGTGCTTTTTTTAAAAACCTCCTTGCCTCCTACCCTAAATGCTTGGTGCCTTAAATTGCCAAATGTATGTAAGTTTGGCCAGCATTCCCTGTCTCAAAGAGCTTCCATTGAGTGTGATGATATTACTGGACCTCCCTTCCCCGAAAAGGAAATGTCCTAGCTACGTTTTAGTTTTGATTTCAATAAAGATTTACAAGTGATGGAACCTGGAAAATCTTCAGTCATTGCTTCTCTCTCCTGATTTGGCTGCTGCTGCAGCAGAGGGCGTTTGTAAGGAGGGAAAAGGGCTGGACTGTCTGTGGTGCCCCTCTGATTACTCAGGAACACAAAACAATTTCCTTGGAATCTGTGCCCATTTCCTCTTTGAATAAACTGTGAACAAGGGTTTCCTCACTGCCATGGTGTCCCACCCATATCCTTCTGAGCCCTGCCGTCCAGTCTGAAACTGAGCATTAACTCTTCAGGGACAGGCTGGGCCAGAAGTTTTCCCCTTGCTCAGCTGGGAAGGTTTAGTCAGATTTGCTTTGACTGGGCCAGAACAGAAGGGGAACCATAACCTTGATGATAAAACAACCTGAGAGGGGCAAGAAGACAGAGCAGCTCATTTTGATTTCTCTGTTTTTTGAACTGCAGGGTTTGTTGCACATAGAGGGTCCTTGCTATCAGCAGGCGTGTGTGAAGAGAGAGGTTCAGCAATACGGCTCCTTAAGCTTTACAAAATGTGATCGGCAGTGAACAGATCCTTACAGAGCTCCCGATCAAGGCCTCTCCATTGTACGAACGGTGCACACATCAGAGAGACGCTGTTCTTGTATATGGGATCTGTTCATTCATACACTGTGTTTTAAAGTGTGCTTTAGCTGCAGTTGTTGTTTTAACTTAATACTACCATAATGTCTCATAAACCACAGGATATGGACTAGGTCCTAACCCTTGCACAGGATACTTTGTGCTACTCTGGCAGCACAATGCAGCTGGACTTAACCTGCTACCTGAGGACTCTCCTGACATGGGAGATCTCCAGGAGACATAAGGTTAGCGTCAGGGGTGTAACAATCCTTGGCTGCTGGATACCTAACGCAGCACTGAGGCTGCTTTTATTTGTGTCTCAGGGTCAGCCTGTCGGCTGACAGCTCTAGCCACTGGAGATTCATAAAAGCTGAGTGCCCCCAGGCCTGAGTTCCCCAGGGCAGCCTTTTCAGTTGGCTTGGCACTGTGTTATTTCACTAAACATATTGTCCTCCTGTCCCCAAGGCCCTGGGCTGGCGGTGAAGCAAAGAGGGATGTGAAGCAGCAAACCCCATTGCTTTAGATTCAATAGATATTTGGCTATGGCAGAATCATCTGTTTTAAAGTAGCTTGATGGGATCTTCCACACCAGTCAGGAATTGTGTCACATGCTTTTGGGGAGCTGTTTTCTCTATGCAGACGTTCTGCTGAGTCCATATGACACGACTGGCTGCAGGGGTAGCTTCTCCCCACTATGCACGCCCACATGTGTATGCATAAGAAATGGTTCCATACAAAAGTCTAGATGACAAGACCTCTGAAATTCAGGAGGGTTTGAAATCTGGACCTGAATTTTGCATGTGGTCTCTCTCTCTCTCTCTCTCCTTAGAATGTGCCCAAACCAAAACTACACCCGGAAACAGCCCTAAAATTTGGGGCATTAAAAATCCAGAGAAGGATTAGCATTTTGCACCTTGGGCTGGATTCACAAGGGGAACTTTAGGTACGTCTACACGGCAGTTAGACATCTGTGGCTGGCCCCTGCCAGCTGACTCCAGCTCACGGGTCTCGGGCTAAGGGGCTGTTTAATTGCCATGTAGACATTTGGGCTCAGGCTGCAACTTGAGCTCTAGGACCCTCCCAGCTCTCAGGATCTTAGAGCCCAACCCTGAAAGTCTACACCACAGTTTGACAGCCCTTTAGCCTGAGCCCCATGACCCTGAATCGGCTGGAATGGGCCAGCCGTGGGTTTTTAATTATACTGGAGACATACTCTCACATGTTGCAGTGTCTAACATTTGCATGCCCTACTGCCTAGTAGAATTCACAACCCCAAGTTAGGAGCCCAGGCTTCCTGTACAATGCATGGGTAGAGTATGGTGCCAAAAAGGGGATTTGCAGAAGCCAGCCTGTTAAACTAGCCAATAGGAAATGCTGAAGAGTGGGGTGTGGCCTAAGCCTTGCCCTTCAGTGGAAGTTAGTCATCTCCTTCCTCTTGGGATTCAAAGCCACGAACCCCCTCCTGGAGTGAGGTGACTCCCCAGATCAGGCCCCATGGTTGAGATCGGCAGGGAAAGGCCTCGTTTACGAATCCAGCAATGCCATAGGTGCGAGTTGGAGGCAGAGCAGCTCATCGTCATCGTCAAGACTAAGATGGGTTTGCACGTGCCCTCCAACAGGAATGTGGGGACCTGAGGACTTCACTGGTGGAAATGTAAGCACTTATGGAACTCGGGTGCCTACAGGGTAAAGGTGGCACTGAGCAGTTGCTTTGTGACTGTCAATATTGCCTAAATATTGGCATTAGATGCCTACAGGGGCAATTAGACACCCCAGTACCCCTTCTGAATCTAGCCCCTTGTGTCTATTTCTAACACACTGATATGGATATATCTACTCTGGCAAGTCACTTCATCTCACTGGGACTCTCTGTGTAGTTGTCTGTGTTCTCTGTGTGGACTGTACACTCTTTGGGGCAGAGACTGTCTCTCATTCTGTGTTTATACAGTGCCTAGCACAATGGGGCCCTTTCTTGGCTGGATCCTCTAGGCTCCCCCACAATACACATAAGTAATAATAACAGTCGAGGGGGTTCATGTCTTTAAAAATGTGCGTGTGTTTAGATACGTATATAATCTATTGACGGTGGCTTTGGCACCTTGTCTAAGGTGCCTAGCTGAATGGATGTTAGTGCTGTTCTGTTTTTTTCCACTCAGGTGACAAAGGGTTGTTCTGAGCAATTGCTCATTTGCTTGAGGGATGTCTTGTGCAGAATTCCCCAAGGGTTGGCTTTGTCATCCGTCCCATTCAGCATGAATGAAAAGACAGCACGTGAGACAATGAGGTAAGTTGGGTGGGCTGTGGTGTCACTTGATTCAGAAGATACCCAGCTGTATGTCTCACTTTTTTATTAGAACAAGATGATGTGGAATCTCTGCTTGTCCTCTTCCTAGGCTTTGGATCAGATTGAGTGGCCAAAGCACAATGTAGACAGGAAGAAGGTAATGCTATTGGGAAGGGGTAATGATTTTGAGACTATAGTATAGCTGCTCCTCCTGCAGTCCTTAAAGAGGGGGTTCACCCACCCTATCAAAGCCAAGAAAACAGATAGGAAGAAAAAAAGTAATTTTCCTAGATTTCCTGCTTTCTCAGCCTTGTCAACCCCTACCTCATTAATCCCTGACATGGGGGATCTCCCCAACAGGGACAGGGTTTTCCCATTTTTGAGCCCAGGTTGTGTAAAATGATTGGTGGCAAGGCCGGCTCTAGACCAAATGGTGCCCCAGGAAATAAATGTCTTCAGTGATCCCTGCCCCCATTATTTTTAAAGCATTTGTAGCCCATTTCATGAGTGGAATGCACGATTTGCATGCGTGATTTATCCCTGATCCTAAATCTGGCCCTGAGTACACTTTCACAATTACACAATAAATTAGGGGCATGCACAAGGGGGAGCAAGCAGTAATTGTGAGGGAGTACAGAACTCCTCTGGCCCCAGGGCTGCAGTGTTGGGGAGGGGGAGAGTGAGCTCCTCGCAGCCTTGAGGCTGTGGGGGTGAGGAGTGAAGTGTGAGCTCCTGCGGGGTGGAGAAGGGTGTGGGAGGAGAGCAAGCTCCTCCTGGAGATAAGCAGGGGGTGGAAAAGCGAGCTCCTCCCAGGGTAGGGGAAAGAACAAGCTCCTCCTGGAGCCAGGTACAGCTGGGGTCTGAGAACCTGCCCCTCCAACAGGGTCAAAGTTAAATTTCTGTGCAGGTCCCTGACAATAGAACAGGGTTCACAATATCACAGCTTGGCTCTCACTTCACTTCAGTTCGTTCTTATATCTCACTGACTGATTGGCGACAAGACACCCCGCCCTTTATATACCCACGAGGGCATGGCTGACAACAGTCTAGGAGGTTCGAGGTTCCAGAAAGTCTGGAAGGTTCCACAAGATTATACAAAGGTCCAGAACATTCTAGGACGTTAGTGAAAAATGAATCCACAAAAGGAATGCCTGAAACATTTGACTTCAAACATTCCATTTTCCTTTTGTTGCTAACAACAAACACAGCACCCCGAGCCTGGTACCCCCCAAGCCCAGCACCCCAGGCAGTCACCTGGATCACCTGCCCCGAAATCCAGCCCTTGATTGGTGGCACTGGTCAAAAAAACAATATGAAATAAAAAATAAATGAATAAACTGGATGAAAATGAATGTAGCACATGTGGACAGGCAGCCCTGAAGGAGTTAAAAGCGGAGAGGAGCTGTTTTGCATTCACACTGTACACTTGGGATACAAGGGGGAAAAAAATACCTTCACCCTTTCAGAGGACCAGAAACATTTCAAGAGCATCCTGTTTTCTGTTCTAAATATGGATGAAGGGAGAAAGGTATTTTAGGAAGCAAATGGTAATGATTAGAGTTTTAAGATTTAAGTAGTCATTTAGTCATAAAAGACTGAATTAAAATGCTTTAGAAAAATAGTCTTTTCCTCTTAGTTGATGATAGGTTTCCTTCAAGTGCCATAATTGTTCATCTTTTTTATGAATGCATAACAGACAATGACATGTGATTAAGTCTCCACCCAAGGCTTCCTTTCTGAAGATCAGGAAGATACATTTAGATCACTCTGTCCTCTGTGAAAGAAGGTGATTAATTCCTGACCAAGGACTTTACATACATACACAATTCAGCAGATATAGTGATCTATCTGTACTGTAGATGTTTTTATATAGAGAACTATATATATAATACATATTATATGGAATATATTTATATAAATTGCAAGTTACAGTCAGGGGCTAAGTGTTATGGGGAACAATCATAACTGTCAAAAAATTAAAGCTTAGACCTTGTAAAAGCTGGCAAGAACTAGTTTAGTCATTTTAGCACTAAAGAATAACTAGAGTTTTTTTAAAAGGGCAATAAAAAAAAAAGAGATGCAAAAGGACAAAATTAATTTAATGAATGGTGGTGTCTTGAGGGTATATAAAGAGTCTAATAATTAGGGTTTCCATGAGCAGTCACTGGAAGAAATACTGTAACTTTATTTTATGTATGCGTGTGGTGATGTTATGACTGACAACCTTATCGTGAAGAATTATTATGCTGTCTGCTTGTATCTGGGACACCACTGAAAAGACAGAAAGAGAGAGAGCGATAGAAAGAGAGAGTTCTTCCTGGTGGAGTGATTGAAATAAAATAGAAAATTCATTTCAGATTTATGAAACAAATTTTGTCTCATGTCACTTTGCATGTGGCTTACCATTAAATTCAGTAGTTACATAATACGTTTTTTATAAGTTCCATTCCTCTCCTTTTGATGGACACAGAGAGCCTTATCCGTACTAATGGGAACTTCATACACATTGGGGGAAGGGAAGATCATCCCACTTAATTGCTTTTCCTCTCAAAGTCACAATATCGCATATAAAATTACAAAGCTGTGAAGATCATGCCCTGTACCACAACATTGCCGCCAGCATTTTGCTGTGAATTTTGTGTCTTTTTCATTTTACAAGAGTGGGACACAAAAGTATCTAATCACAATTTTCCCCTGGCATTCTCCGCCCTCAGGAGAACTTGGATTGCTCACTGGGGAACATCCTTAGCTGGTGGCAATTGTCACAGTTCCATTAGCTTCCCTAAAACTATGGCTGTTCACGCCAGCTGAAGAGCTGCCCTGTACTGACTAACATTATATCGTTCTAGACCCCTGGGATGATTTGTTAGTTCAATTGAAACACTTCTGGTTTGACGTTAAAAAACTAACATGAGAGTTATTTCAGGGCTTGGTCCTGCTCTGTTCCCTTAGTGTCTGTATTTTTCATGCTCTTTGTAATAGTTTTGTGAGAGAATAATTGGTACTGTCAACAATTCTGTTTATCTTCTATAAAAATGTAGTAATGAAGGCCCAGATTCTCTTCTGTGTGGTGAGCTTCTTGGCACAGGAAAGGAGGAGTGTTATAAAGAAGCTGGCTATGGTTCCCTTATTAGCATTGTACATCTGCACTGGCTCCACCCCTCACCTTGGTGTGGGGTCAGTTAAACAGTCACCTTGTGGCTGCTCTAAATGATGCCACCTAGTCACAGTCCCCAAGGAGTTGTCCACCAGCTGGAGCTATTGCTGAAGTGTAACCATACCCCCTTCTCATCCCTGACATGCACCTTCTGCTGGATGGGAAAGGCTGTCTTAGAAGCTAATTTGCCAACTTTCTGTTAATGAAGCTCTCTCCCGTTTTGGGGCGGGGGTTTCTAAGCTGGCCAAATCT
Organism: Mesoclemmys tuberculata; assembly: GCA_007922155.1. Lineage (NCBI taxonomy): Eukaryota > Metazoa > Chordata > Testudines > Chelidae > Mesoclemmys > Mesoclemmys tuberculata. The sequence continues at coordinate 13,034,150 of ML675604.1, forward strand.
GGCTATTTTCCAACCTGTTCATGTCACAAGGAGACCAGAACACCGAACGTCCTAAAATTACAAACTACAGGGACAGGTCAGCCTTAGCAATGGTACCTGAACAAAGGAATAAGCATAGCAAGGGAGCAGTTCAAGTACCAGGGAGGTATGATTCATTTCCATCAGATTATGAGAAAACAAGATTTGAGTCTGGATCAAAAGTCCATGAACCAAAATTTCCAACTGTTGGACTGGAGGCTCTGGTTCAGGCCAATATTTATATATAACAAAAATGTCTTGCCCTTTTCCAGGCCTCTTCGCTTTCTAAACTGCCATTGAAAGGTTTTCCTCAGGCAGCCTGAACTCAAAGTACAAAAGAGTCTTCTTCAGACTTACTCCCCACACAGAGAAAAGGGGGACTATTGCATTTGTTCCTCTTCAGCTCCTCTTCTGCCTCTTAGGTCCTTACTGTTCTGGGTTTATCATCCATCTTGAAGGAGAAAGGGCTTATTTGTATTCCTCTATGGAGATGCTGGGGAACCACTGGATTTTGTCAGTAGCTTGTGGGCAGTCAGATGATCAAGTGGGCTCCATTTCTCTGAAATCCTGGCAGCTTTTGCGATGTAAATAGAGCAGTCCATACCTGCCAGTTCCAGTGCGGGGTCTATAATTCAGCCTCTTCCTAACCCATTACAATGCACTTATCATATATGCTCATTCAACACTGTCTACTTCTCCTCTCTCTGGCTTTCTTTTTTGCTAGCAGTGGGGGGCAAATTTGAGAATGTACAACTCCAGCAGGACAAAAGCACCTTCCTCATTGCAGATGACAGTGGCACTGGTCAAATTGATCACTGCAAATATCTAGTGTCATTTTTGTTTATTTTTCATGTTTGTGACTCATTCACTCAGCAGTCCTGACTTCTGCTCATGTTTTCATTATTTGCAAGTCCTCACCTAAGTAGTTTATGTGAAAACATTTCATCTTATATCAATAGTTACAAACTGATCTCTTAGCTGCTTCAGGATTAGCAATTCATTGTTTGTGGTGTGTGATTGGCCAACATAGCATTGTTTCTGCTCCCTGAATGGACTAGTGAAACTTTGTAAATAGGAAAACAACAAAAAAACATGACAATGGATGCAAGGCATGGAAAAATGGGAGTCAACCACAAATGGCCTGAGGACAGAACAGAAGCAAATTGATAGAGTAGGTTATAAGCATCATGAGTCATTGCCAGGAAATGCTTAGTAAAGCACAGGTACTTGTATTCTAAACAAGGGATGGGCAAACTGGTTAGGGAAAAAAGAGAACCCTCTTTCTCCCTAACCCTTTGCTCATTTCCAGAAATGAATTTCAAAGGAAACTTTTTAAAGTTCTGAAATTTTTGGTGTAAGTTGTGTTCATTTTGAGCCAGAAGTGAAGTCTAATTCTCCCCTCCTATGCATGAGTATAACCCAAGAGTAACTCAGCTGGAGTCACTGGAATCACATTAGTGGAAACAAGTGAAAAGTCTGGCCAATTGCATCCTAATATACCCAGAGCAAGGATGTTGGCCTCAACAGACCCAAGAAGGGCTAGGAAGCCTGTTCTCATGAGATTTACATTTTTGTTTCTTTGAGAAAGCTGGATAGTTCCAAGAAGCTTTAGGCGGCATGTCCAAACTGTTGGATGCTTATCTGTGCAAGACATCGGCCTCCACCAAAACCCTAAAAGGGAATCATGTGTGTTTGACTTTAAAGTCAATCAGCTGAAGTGCCGGCATAAGTCTGCTTCTAAGAGCGTCTACAGTAATGCATGCCAACATTTGACAGCTATTCATGGAGACGTTTGGAGGAAGCATCAGGGCCACACGTTTTAGCTCCCTTGAAGTACATATGCAGAGGAGAGCTTTTTGGAGGGACAGATTGGAACACATGTAAATATTTTGTTTTTAAAAATTGAGGCCTGTCCTTTCTAAATGGAGACAGCTGGTGTGTGCATGAGAGCTATGTACTGACAGCAAGTGTTTTCTATGAGCATGCTCAGTTGAATTATACCAGCCCCTTTCATCATTCCAGGGGCATCATTCCTCCTGCAAATGTGTCCCTGTCCCCTCTGGGATTGACAAAGAAAGATTCTTCGAACTAATCACAGTTTCATCTTGTGATAACTATAATTAGCCACTGGGTGCTGCTGGGTCATCTGCACGTCAGTGTAAAAAAACAAAAGGGTTTTGTAACAGAGCAATAACTGGTGGTGTGTCAGGTTTGCTTTGTTAAACAGATGTGGCTCCTTGCATGAATTACATAGTTTTCAAATATTTGACTGGCTTAATTAATTATATACTGAAATTAAATGTGAACAATGAAATGAAGTTCCTATTGTTGAATATCTATCTATCTATCTATCTATCTATTAGGCCTGCCTTGTGCGGGAGGTCAGACTAGATGATCATATTGGTCCCTTCTGACCTATGAGTCTATGAGTCTATGAGTCTATCTACAACAAATTGTTTATATTTCTCTGCCTAGCTATATATTTTAATTCCCATATAGAATAAACCCGCATGGGACATACATCAGAGAGGAAAGCTAGCTGCTTAGCTTGAAAGTTTATGCGGTGCTTTTTGGAGAGATCCGAGAGAGGGAAAGAGTAAGAAAATGATTTCCTTTGGGGCTCCTGTCCTGTCTTCCCTTACTGTTCCTGTCCTCTTAATTTGATCATGTTTCTATTGCTTAGAAAAGTAAATAATGATTTTAAATGGGTTTAATGTTTCCGGCAGCTTTTTTTTTCTTTATCTGAGGAATGGGAGGGGAGATTGAAAGCTGGAACAGGAGTGTGGAGGGAAGGGCTAAACCTTTATGTGATTTATTATGAGGAAGATGTTTTCCTGAGGAAGGACAAGGCATAGAAGCTGAAGGACATTCAGTGAGACATTGGAGGACAAATACATGAACATATGTAGGCAATTTGCACAGTGCTGTTTGGATTTCTCCAATGTAACAATACTTCCTAGCACTCTGTAGACATTAATGAAGCCTCACAGGCAGCAATCTTCAGCTGGTGTACATTAGCATAGCCTCATTGGACGTCAGTGGACCTATGCCAGTTTATGCTAGCTGAGGATCTGGCCATTGGGATGTAAGTACTTTAATTCTGTGTTTACAGATGAAGAAACTGAGCAGTTAAATGACTTGCTGAAAGGCAATGCCAACAGAATACCAGTTTCCTGGCTTTCAGATACAGGCACAATTCACTAGGCCACATTATCTTTCACAATACTAAAAGACTGGGATAATTAGGGCGAAGTTTTCTCCATTGTATTTTCACTGACTTTAGTGAGCTTATAAGAGAGATAAGGCCATCTTATAAATGTAATGTTCTTGCTGGTTTTGTTGTTTAATACATCAGCAAATATTTTGGCTCTGCTGCTATTCCTTGTGTTTTCTGCTACACAACACATTTTGTGTATTGAAATAACAGTATATCAAAATGTCACAAGTATTATTCATTATTATTTTACCATGCCCAAAATGATGCTCCGTTCTTTCCAGTGCAAATAAACAACATGGTGTCCTGCCCTTATCAGCCATTTGCTGTTAATTGTTCCATTCTTGATCTGGCAGGTACATTCACGCTCTGAGCAGAATTACTGATTAGGGTAAAAGGTGTGATTCCCTGGGCTGTATCTACCCTTTGCCACACTTTATACGATCGAAGCTAGGAACCCCTCACCAAGGGAAGCCCTTTGAGGTCCGTTAAAGGGCCTGGTTTTGCGTGCGCACTGCAGGGGAAGACTAAAAGAAGCCCCCCCCCAACGTATTTTGCGCGACCTAAAGGCCTGACGGAATTATAGTCCCAGCACAAACTGCTCCCTCCCTATTCCATCAGTTGTGCATGATATCCCAAAGGAGGAAGGGAAGAACTGGGCTCACATACCTGCTGCTTTCTTCACCAGCCCTTGGAGCGGGACCAGTGTGGCCAGAGGAGTAAGCTGTAACCAGTACAGGCGTGTGGCAGCAGACATTCTCCAACATGCTGGTGTGTTCTGAAAGACTCTCCAGTGCCCTCCCCCACGGTGGTGTGATTTTGCATTGCCCTTTAATTGGGGCTGGGCCTTAAATTATAAACTAGCCCTGTGATCTGTTGGAATTGTACTTAAACTAGAACACATTAATTGCTTGCTCCCAGCATTGTCCCAAGCCCTTGATTCAGCAGAGCATTTGAGCACGTGCTTAACTTCAAGCATGCGCCATTCAATTTGACTTAAGCACATGCCTAAAGCTAAACCTGTGCTTAAGAGTCTGCTGAACTCATGCCCCGAAGGAGCATTTTCAGGGGCTGTGTGGCCCACTAGATCTTTGGGCTGCATCTATAATTAGCATGTGAACCTTATAAATTTTATCCCAGCTGGTGGAATTGAGGATATTTTTATTATGCATATCAGTGTCTAATCCTTGCTGGAATCCTACTCAAATCTTTGCCTCAATAAATATCTTGTGGGTTAGCTCAGATTGCACAAATCTATAAAACCCTAGAGCTGACACTGGAGTCAAATATGACCAACACCACCCCCCATCAAAATAAAATGGAAAGTAGATGTGAGGGATTACCGAGATCATATTCTCAATCCAATGAAGCTCTCCCAATATATAGGCTAACTTGGTGAATCATGCTGCCAAGCTGCTCCGGTTCTCAGCAGGGGTTATAAATCCAAGGCGTCTTTGACAATAAGACACGGCTTCTGGGCATGTGGTTTGGAGAATTATAAAGACCACTAAACAAAATGAAGAGTTGGTTTTAAAAAAAATCCTCTGCTTCACTAGAGATTTCTGCGGCGCCCTTGAAATCTCATTAGAGAGAGAACATGGGACACAGACACTCAGCTGCAGAATGACTGTAAATGTTGATTTTCGGAATGTATCCTGTGTTTACCAGACAGAGACCGAAGGACTCAGCTCTCTGTGTAGAATGTTTATCTATCGGTTAGGGCAAAATTCATGAGGAGCTGTCATTGACTTCAGTGGGAGCTCTGCAAATGCATCGAACAGGAGAATTTAATTTAAAAGAACTAGCTGGAGTGATATGCTGCATGTGGCGGGGCTGTGTGGAATTGACTGGGAAGTGAACCATCCCCCTTTGCAACAGTCTGAGCTTCTTTTAGGGGCTAAAGCCACTTGTCATATCAGGGATGTTTTCTGTAGCTGCGCCTAGATCCAGCATAAGCAATGGTGCAGTGCCAAAGAGGCAAGTGCCTACGCGCATGTGGGAGTGGGGCAGGAGTGTCGATATATGTAAGTGTAACTCCGGTGATGGAAGTTGGCAAGTTATTGACTCTTCTGCTTTCAAGAGTTCATTCCTGCTTAAATGCCAGGGAGCTGCTGTTCTCCCTACTGTGTGAAAAGCGTAAACTATGCGGCTTAGCAGTTTCCCAAGGCTAGACTAAACTCCCCTTTAATGCTACAGTAAATTTCAAAGGGGATCTTTTTTACAGCAGGTTTTACCAGCTGGAAGCCTTTGCTTGGCACCACAGCTCATCTGGGAAAGCTCCAGATGTTTGTTCTGTATAATAACTGGGTACAATAACACCACAACAGGGCCCGATCCTGCAAGGTGCTGAGCACTCTCCACTCCCACTGAGGTCTGAGGGAGCAGACGGTGCTTGCCCCTCACAGGCAGCTTGATGTACAGCAACTGATGTGCAGTTGCAGCAAGCCTTGTGGCACTGGGGCCAGGGATGGGCAAAGAGGATTGAAGCGGCATTGAAAATGCACACTGACCTAACTCTACAGGCTTTCCCCTCCTCCCATTGTATGTATGTCAGTGGCTCCTGGTTTCAGCCTGTGCTAGAAGCAGAAGTGCTGTGATATTTCAGACACAGACTAAAACATGGTGTGCAGGGGAAGCCAACTCCTTTGCGCTTTGCTAACTTCCTCGTCCCCAGCCGCTCCCTCCAAACAAAAGGCAAGTCTGTCCGTCTCTGCCGAGGTTTAATCTCACTGTGCTAGGGTGAGGTCTCAGTATCGCTAAGATTTATGAGATCTACCAACGTCGATATTATGCAACATTTCCTATGCGACTACAAGGGACTATCATGAATCATTAGAGGTAAGATAATGTGTGAAGCACATTTTGGGATTATTATTATTGCTGTTTCAGTTGGGTTTCTTTGCTTCACAGTTAATTTGCAAACATCAGTGCCCTTGCAATGGGCCCCCATCTCAGTACAGCAAATTAGTGAGGTTCTGCTGTACTGGACACCCCCTGAAGAAGCCTGTTTTCAGGAGATTTCTAAACTAGTTTCGGTATTGTCAGCCCTGAGCATTCAAAAAACACACACTAGCCCCTTACCACAAATTATGAGTTGGTTTTTTTTAAAGTAATATTTTGGGGGATCTTTTTATTTGCTGTCTGGTTTCTGTATCTTTAGGGAGCACTTGGGTCACATTTTCACACTTTCCTCTGCAATCCTGAGGGCTAGAAACATACTTTTCTTGTCAATGAAAGCTGAGATACTCATCTAATCACATGACTCCAGGATCTGGGGCTTTATGAAGAACACCAAATATCAATAGACTTATGATAAAATCATAGGAGCTGGCAACACTATGCAGAGCAGGGGTGTGCCCAAATCCAGCCATTAGATCCAAGCTTCCTGAAACGTGGGAAAGCATTGATCTTTTGATGAGGACCATCACAAAACAATCTATTTGCTCCCCCCTCCAGGGAATACCCTGGGCCTCTGTAGGCAACACAGAGTTCCTTCAGCTCTCTCCTTTCCCTCAGGAGATCCCAGCAGGGGAGGCACTCTGGGTTCAGCATATGTGCGTTGGGTGGGAAGGGAGTGGCCTTAGGCACACATGCAACAGGGGTGCAAGTAAGGGCTGCCTTACTCTGAGCCAGAAGCCAAGATAGCAGTCCCTGAATAGGAGTAACTCTGTCCCTGTGCTGGCATAAACTCTTATGTCAGGCTCAAAGTCTCGAGTGGTTAAATTGTGTATTAACCCACTGCGCCACTGAGCCCTGCTTTTCAGTTGTTAGAAATACATGTCTCCATTTGCACGATGACAACCTGCTAAAGTCTGACACAATATACATCATGGCCTCATGCTGAGGTATCAGGTCTTCTGCTCATGTTTATTAAGGGCCTGATCCTGAGCTCACACTGATGCAAATCAGAAATAAGTCTGTTCAAGTCAATGGAGTTAATCCTGGGTAAAACCACTGGGAGAGCAAAATGAGGTCCTAAGAATATTAATACAGAGGCACACTTCCATTCCCAGTATAGCAGGAAAATAAATTCCTCACATAGATTCATGTTTAGTCCATATAGGATTTAATTATATTATATCCATAGGAAATGGCACAATACTCTAGCCCACCTGACCCTCCATAGAGATAAGTTGTATTGGCTCAAAGAATCAAAATATTGGAGCACTTCCTGTGGCCATAATATGATAAAAACATACATATTTTGTACATGAAATGAAGTAAGAAGTGTATATTGATAGTTGTTGCGTGGGGACAAGAAAGCAGTTGTGCAATCGTACATTTCACTCACAAGCTGTCTTATTTACAGGGTCATCATGGTTTGCAGAAGTAGCACTCTGCAATTACAACTAATGCAATTTGCAGTTTGAAGCGGTACATCTGGAATAAAGACTGGTTACAATTTAAAGATCTGCTTCTGAACATCTCAGTATATTACAAGGCATTACACTCAAGATCAATGTATTCTGGTCTATGAGGTTAAAAAAAAATCCACTTGTAAAATAAAATAAATCCCAGAACCCAGATAAAATACGGATTTATACAGTCTCGGATCCATCCTGTAGTTCTTCCATGCATGTAACTTCCATTGAAGTCAGTGTACACAAAAAGTCTGCAGGATCCAATTTTAAAATGGTGTAAATGTGCTTTTGCATGAAGCTCTGCAGTGGATTCTGTCAGTTTTCCTATAAATATAGAATAAGGGTTGTGTTCTTCTATTGCATGGCAACTAAGGTTTTTATGGCACACACTCCGTGCTAGTGGTGGGAAAGACTGAGTGTACTTTAGCACCAAATAATTAATTATACAACCATGGTAAAGCAAGGAAAATTAAACATAATAATAATAAGGTCTATGGCCTGGTAAAGTAGGCACTTTAAAGGCAGATTTTAAAACATAAGAGGAGAAACAAAATAAAACTGTTAGTAAAAAGCTAAACAAATAATTACATCTTGCATCACGTCCTGTTGGCTACTTGTCTTGGGCTCTTAAGGGGAGTGAGTTCCAAAGGTGAGGGCCCTCCGATGAGAAAGTCCTCTGCCTAGGCATGGAAGGCCAAATTCTGCTCTAATATACACCCTTGTAAATTTGGAGTAATGTTACCTACTCTAGATCGACACCAACATAACTGGGAGCAGAATCTGGCACAGAGGGTCAAATCTCATCGGCTATAGACAAGAGTCAATGAATTCAGTGGTGCTATGGTAATTGACACCAGCTATGGTAATTGGCACCAAGGCTCTGACACTGAGCCTTTAAACTTACATTTTGACAGCAAATGCTTACACTGGTGCAGCTTACCCTAAGCAACTTAGAACCAGGTAAGTCACACCGGTAAGAGCCCTGTTTTGAGCTGGTGCAGTATGTCTGCATGAGGTGTTTGCAGCTGTATTCTTATGCTGATGTTGAGACATCAATGCAAGTTTCCCTCATCTAGACCAGATCTAGGGCAGGGGACAGTTTTGCTGAAAATGGGTTTTAAACCCACAAACAATAGCTGGTGAAGACCGCACTTAATCCACTCCTCCACATGCTTCCTTGTGCCAACAAACACAACTCCCATCTTACCTGAAACAAGCCAAAGACAGCTCATCTTCCTCTAGATCCCTATTTTCCCCCCCCACATTAGGGCCTCATTCCCCTCCTACATCAGGAGGTAATTCAAGTAATGCCACTGAAAGAGTATCTCTGTTCAAATATACAATTCGTGTGAGGAGAATCATACCCACAGAGAATAATGAGAATATAGGGACTGGTGTTACTCCTGTGACATGCCTGCTTTATGCTAGTGCAATTGCATTAGGCCAGGTCCTCAGCTAGTGTTAGTCCATGTAGCTTCACTGAAGTGGTCCACCTACAGCCAGTTTCTGGTTTAAAGCAGCCTGGTTCTCAGTGAAAATGTTTGGGGAAGACAGGGAACATAATGCCTTTGGCCTTAAAGTAGGGAAAGGGAAAACACACACACAGCTAGAGAACTAGTCACAGCTGAGAACAGTGCAGAGCTGCAGTCTAGCTGCATTGTAGATAGGTGGGGGCTTGTGCATATGTATCTCTGTATCTCTGTGCAGATAGATAGACAGAAAGATGCTACAACATCATTTCAGACGTGGCGACACGAAAGACAATAAAATCTGGTCTATGTGAAAACAAGCCCCTGTTGTCTATTGTAAATGGAACCTAGCCTGTAGGTCCATATTGCCATAAACATATGGAAGAAGCCCTGTTCAGCTGCTTCTTTGCTCACTACAGAAGGCTGCACCAGCACTGCTGGGAAGAGCTGGGGGGTCGACACTTCACAGTTGTGGTTAAGGATTCCAGGGTAGGAGGGGAGCCATAAGAGTTGTGTAGAGCAGGCTTGCTGAGAGGGGTGCGGGAAGTCCTATTCAATGGAAGCAAAGAGAAGCTTGAGATCTGTTAATTAAAGCACTTGCAGATGGTTCATGTTATAGGACATATGTGTGTGCTTGGCCACATGACTGGAAGCCTAGCCAATTAACGGCCCAGGATGGTGACTCCAGCCTTGGCAACGAGGGAAATGCCAAAAAGATTTATAAAGGAACACGATGAGAGGGAGGCATGATAAAGATGAGGCAAATCATGGGTGGATGTCACGTTTTTCATGTGCCAGGCAGTTGCTGAGTGACTCTCTGTGTTAAGCTCTTCCAAGGAGGCAGTGTGGGTGGGCTAGAAGAGAAGGCCTGGGGTTGGGAGTCAGGGCACCCTTCACTCCTCTGTACCTTAGTTTCCACATCTCTAAGAAGAGGGAAATTGTGTTTGCCCGGCTTGGTGAAATGCTCTGCGCTCAGTGGAAGAGAAGGGCTAATTAATAAGGAGCCCTCATGGCTTCATCTGAAAACACCACATTTTGTGGACAGGCTTCTGCTGAGAACTGGAATTGCACCTTCTGCTGTTTCCACGGTGAGCTGCTCACAGCAGAGAGCAAGGGTCTAGCAGCTCCTCTCCACCTTTGGATGGCTTGCGGACTGAGGTGCTCCTTCTCAGATGCAGATCCTGGTCCAGTCAGCTATTTCTTTGTTTCCTCTAGGTCAACTGAGATTTGGATGATCCCTGATATTTATTATGAAGGCTGTGCAAAACCTGTAGACTAAAGCTACCTGCTTTCTGGGCAAGATGGGCCAGAGACAGCAAATTACATCAGTGCTCTGTACTCTGTGTAGGCTGCCATCCAGCTACCAGGCACAGCTGAAGGTGCTGTCTGCCCTGTAAAAGCTCAGAATGGGCTCACTGCCTTACAGACCATCTCTCTTTCTCTTCGACCCACTGCAGGAGCTACATTTGTCCAGACTATACAAGCTAACTGCCCAAAGGCAGGACTCGATGGAGACCAGGGCAGGTTATTCTCAATCACAGGCCCTCACCTTTGGAATTCCTCCCACCAGAAATATGTCTGGGCACCAGGCTGGTCCTACTCACAAAGTAAACTGCATTTCTTTGTCTGCCACTGACTTTTGGTCTACAACCAGTTAGCCTAATTGCAATATTCTTCTCTTCCCTGTCTGTAAAATTGCGGGCGCGTCCAGTGTTATGAGCTTTCCCGCTCTCTTACATTGAAATAGGGTCTGACAGGAACAGTCCCACTGAAGGGAATGGACCTACTTGTGGAGTAAGCTACTAAGTGTGATTAAGGGATTCACACTCATAGACTCATAGACTCATAGGTCAGAAGGGACCAATATGATCATCTAGTCTGACCTCCCGCACAAGGCAGGCCACAAAACCCTACCCATACACATTTATAACAACCCCAAACCCATGACTGAGTTATTGAAATCCTCAAAAGTGAGATTTGAAGACCTCAAGCTGCAGGGAATCCACCAGCAAGCGACCCATGCCCCATGCTGCAGAGGAAGGCGAAAAACCTCCGTGGCCCCTGCCAATCCGCCCCGGAGGAAAATTCCTTCCCGACCCCAAATATGGCGATCAGCTAAACCCTGAGCATGTGGGCAAGACTCACCAGCCAGCACCCAAAAAAGATTTCTCTGCAGTAACTCAGTTCCCATCCCATCCAGCATTCCCACAGACCATTGAGCAGACTTATCTGCCGATAATCCAAAATGGCCCTAAACTTAGGAAAGTCTTGTTTTAGGGCATTTTTTACTTAAATTATGTGAAGCGCACTTCTGTATTTACTTCCTTTCTGGATCGCTGTGGACAATACCACCATCCAGGCCTGGCACTCAGGCCCATAACCTGGGCATCATCTTCAGCTCTGACCTCTCGCTACACCCTCACATTCAGGCGTTGTCTATATCTTGCATGTTCTCTCTGCATAACACCTTCCTACCCATCCACATAGCTGAATCTCTGGTCCAGGCTCCCATCATCCTACTTCTCAATTAGCCTATTCTCTTATTCTGATGAATGCAATCTTGCCCTACTCACATCCATTCGGTGCACGGCTGCTAAGATTATTTCCCTAGCCTGTCACTTTGACCATGTCACCCCTCTCTTTTCATCCCTCCATTGGCTCCCCCTTCTCTATCACATCAAACATAAGCTGCTTCTGTTCACTTTCAACTTTCATAACCTACCCCAACTCTATCTACCATCTTTCCTTCACTGCCGAGATGTCATCATCCACCTCCAAACAGCCCACGATGCCAGCCTGCATTGCCCACTTGTTAAATTTTCAAGCAAACAACTTTGTTTTCCTCCATGTTGCCTTGCACACTGGGGAAGAGCTCCTCATAAACTTCCGCAAAGCCACTTCATTGTTCTCCTTCATATCCCTCCTTCAAGCTTGTCTTTGCCGTGATACCTACAAAACACTTCACAACAATTAGGCTGTTGGTGTGTTGAGACTACTACTTGTCAGGCTGACCAAGATAGCCTCTTTGTTTCCTTTTGCTCCTCCATCTGGCTGTAGCAATCTGTTGTCTCTTGTCTTACACTTAGATTGTAAGTTCTTTGGGGTTCTTTTTGTTCTGTGTTTGTACAGCACCTGACTCTAGGAGGTCCTGGTCCTTGAGTAAGGCTCCCAGGCCTCATGGTAATATCAATTAATAATCGATAATAATAACAACTTACTCTACTGATACAGGCTGCAAAAATGTCTATAATAAAACAGATAATAAAAATAATGGGCCAGACTCTTAACAGATATAAATTGGCGTAATTCAATTGATGCTGGTGGAGCTGCAGTTTATACTAGCTGAGGTGCTGGCCCAATAACTCAGAACCTTATTGTGCCTCAGAGATCAGTGTAGAATTGGGAAAGTCTTGCAAAGAGGACCTCTCCACACATAGATCTCTGAGAGACAATCCATCCCAATAACAATGACATTTTACTCCCACATCCGCAGCATTTTAGATGTCATTATGCTTTAGAAGTTGTGGAATACATAGCCTGGTGTGTTTCTTTCACCATGGTCTGGTTTTGCTTTGGGAATTCAGGGAGAGGCACTCACTTAGTCATGATACAAACACAACTCAGCAATGAGTTTCTTAAAATAGAATTTTTAGTGCAAAAACGTATTTTAAGAAAGTTAGAATAATACAACCTACTATTTATCCTGTCACTGATCTTTGACTAGACCACACAAATATGCTGTGTACTTGAAATATTCATAATGCAGTAAAATCATGGTATTGGCTCTGAGATTAGCTTGGATTTAAAAAAAGAATCATAGTAACTATTGTTTATTTTATCTTAATTTAAAAATAAAGTAATTAAATAATAAAAATCCACACAAATCCTGCAGTTTAATACATTAACAGTAAACCTAAATTATGGGTTAAGATTAACTGCAATATAAACCTTCAAGTGCGTAGAAGAAAGCGCATATTAACTGAGAATAAAATTGACTTTCAGGTACTCGTATGGCCCTCATTACTATAGTATCTGAGCATTTCACAATCTTGTAAGTTGTCTTACATTCTGCAACGTTACACATAGGGAACTGAGGCACAGTTGGCCAGATTTTCAAAGGCACGTAGAGGCCTGGGGATACAGATAGTTGCCTACTAGGATTTTCAAAAGCACATAAACTGGTTACACACCTCACTCCCAGTGGTTTCACGGCACCTATCTGTGTATGTAGGCACTTATATACCTTTGAGAAATTGGCCCACAGAAATTAACTGACTTGCATAAGGTCACCCAGGAAGTCTATGGCAAAGCGAGAAATTGAACACAGTTCTTCTATGTCTCAGGGTAGCAGCCTAACCATTGGACCATATCTAACCCACACACAACTCACTCAATGTACAAATGATTAGTGCTGGTTAAAGTTTTAACATATTATTTTAATAAATCTTTTGAAGATGGTTTAGGTCTTCTGGTTGATAAAATGGTCTTAACTTCCTGAAGTTTTCTGCTGAAGTTTTTTAATTGGCTTTTTTTCTTTTTAGAAAATGAAAATGTTCAATTTAAAAAATCAAAACATTTCATTTAAAAAAAAAATCCAGTTCTGACAAAATATTATTGGGCGACAAAGATAAACCAAGCGAAACTGGCAATGAAAAAAAAAAACCCGCTGTGAAAAGTGACAAACAAAAAAAGAAAAACAATAAGTGAAAGTGAAAAATAAATCCCAAAGTTTGATATATGGCAAGTGAGAAAAACATCTTCATAAAAAACTGGACATTATCCAGGAAATCAAAGTGTTATGCATTTTCAAAAATTGCCAAACATCATTTGCAAAAGCTAAGAGTATTTAGAAGAAAAGTAAAGAGACTTGTGCAAAGTATTTCCAAAATTATGAAGGGCACTGTGAAAACTGACCAGTCCTTACTTTTTTATCCTCTCTTAAAAGCACAGGAACAAGTTACCTAGGGAGGTTGTGGAATCTCCATTACTGGAGATTTTTAAAGGCAGGTTGGACAAACATCTGTCAGGGAAGATCTAGATTTACTTGATCCTGCCTCGGTGTGGGAGGATGGACTAGATGATCTCTCATGGTCTCATCCAGCCCTACATTTCTATAATTCTATAATACAAGAATAATGTGATGTAATGAAATCAAGGGACAGCGTTTTTCCTTTAAGTGACATCAATCAAAGGAGATTATTACAGTGTTGAAAGGCACTGTGTAAAATGTTTAAAAATACCTGTTACTTAGGAGCCTAAATGTCATTGACTTTTAATGAGACTTAGACGCCTAAGTACCTAAATCATTTTTGAAAATAAGATTGGGGCTCCTAAGCTACTTAAGCAATAATAGCAGTCAATGGTTTGTTACAGTGCCTTTTCATTCAGTGTCAATGAGTCCTGGATTGGAGCAGTGGAGCTAGAGGAATGTCGAAAGAAATTAACGGATTGTAAACTACTGATGAAGCGTTACTAATCTGACATTAACCATGATCAAACCTCTTTACTTATATTTGCATCTTCAGTTTCCTTTACTTTTTTATTATAAACATTTTCAGATCAAGATAATAATGGGTATCACTCAAAAGAACAACAAAAATCCCCATCAAATCATGTCACGGGGAAATCACATGGCTTTGTGAGTTCATGTTGACAAAAATTCCCAGTCAAGCAGCATTTCATGCTATCACAAGATACTTCTGTAATTCACTTCTTATCATTGTAGCAACACTGAAATGGTCTTAAAATATATATTCTATTCCTTATTAAATTTAAACATATCCTGGTAAGCATGGCGCAGGAAGTTCTGAGAGGGACAGAGTGAGATGGTCGCACTACAGCTCTGTAAGACAAAAATAAGAAGAGAATCTATCATCTCCATCTTTAGAGGTTTTTAAGCTGTGTCTTGACAAAACCCTTGCTGAGATTATTTAGCTGAGGTTAGTCCTGCTTTGAGCAGGGGGTTGGACTAAATGACCTCCTGAGGTCCCTTCCAACTCTAATCTTCTATGATTCTATGGCTCAGATGAATCAACAGGCACTGTAGGGGAGACTGTTTCACAGAACTTAGTCAGACATTAGCCTTGATTGTGCAATGCAGTTTGCTAGTGAGTAACCCTCTGCCTAGCTAGAACCAGTGGTACTTCATACAAGCACCGAAATACATATCTGAGTGCATCACACTGGCATGATTCATAGCTCTAGGCTATTGATACCACAGACTGCAATTATAGTTAAATAAGTAAGTAGGGGCTTTTTACTTATATACTTAGAGTGTGGCCTCACTTCCACTTCAGATCCCTTAAGGCATCGTTGTGCTACTGGTTCTAGGAAGCTAAAACACCGAGAGATGAAAGGGCCAGATTTTCAAAAGGATTCAGCACCCAATATCTCCCATTTAGGCAGTTAAATGAAACAGCCAGGCTTCCCAGGTACTCAGTTGCCTATCTACTTCCACTGGCAATATTATTACAGTGGGAGCAATGGGAGCCACTGGTGCTGAGCATTTCTGAAAACCTGGCCCTTTCATTTAAGTGCTTACGTGGGGGAGGTTGGGTGCTGAACTCTTTTGAATATCTAGCTCCATGTAATTACCCGAAGGTCACACTCTCTGTTGCCGTTTCTCATAGTGTTGTCTCCAGCGTCATAAGATCTGAGGTTTTAATGAAAACCTGGAGAAAAGAGATTCTGTGAGCATCTCAGCTTTCATTTGGAAACAAAAATCATAGCCCCCAAGGTTGTGGAGTAAAGCTTGAAAAGGTGGTCCATGTGCACCCTGTAGGTTCAAAATAAAAAACATTGCTATTTTTAAAAATCTCATGTTTTTTCAAGTCAATCTCATGAGTTTTTGGGGACCGATCTCATGATATTTGAATGCTGGGGGTGCCAATATGGCCAGAGGCCTCCTGGGACAGAGCTGGGAACTGAATGCAGATCTCATGAGTTCCAGGCCAGGACTTTGAGCAAAAGGGGCCTCATTCATCATTGTCCTGCTCCTTAGGTAGTCAATTACAACACAACAAAGTGGGTAGAAAATGCCATCACTGGTAGCAATTCACAGCTGCTTTGCATTGGTATAAATGACTACACAAGGCACAAGCCTTGGTAAATTGGACCCATGATCTCTCAGTAGGGACTATTACTTTGTCTGATATAGAAAAATCATTTGACTTGTGATCACATGCCCTGTCAGTGGTGGAGGGATATGTCTCCAATTCCGGAATATTTGTTTATTTCACACCACTGGGCTTAACAGTGATTTGGGGATGAGAGCGCATGTTCAGTTAGTGTAGGACTGACACCTGTCCTACAGCTGATTTCTCCTGCTGGCCAAAATGGATGCTGGCTAGATGACATAACTGGTTTTCAAATGCCAGCTCCATTACAAAAGGTTTGGCATTATATTTTTCAAGCCTCTCAGCATTTAAATGGGGAAACCACCCCAACATGCTGCCAAATGTGAGATAGGGGGATTTATCTTTCTGTGTTTTTCCCATTTGCAGCGAAGAGATTAAAAGCTATTCTTTGGCCAAGAAATCATAACAAAACAGCATGCAGTTAAGCAACAAACTCAGACTCTATTAGTGAAGAATTAAGGGAAGGAATATTTTATCCCGCTGAGGCAGAGTTAGCTGGAATTTGCTATCACTTCCTGTGTACTGAAATGCAGCTTATTCCTCTGGTGCAAGGATGGCATTTGTTTGAAGGGTTGTGCATTGCCGCACAGTTCTGACTCCCTTTGCTGACTTGCAGGTTTGGTTTAGGCAGGCAGATGTCAGCCACACAACGACACAAAAACATTAGCTTCCAGAGGAAAAAATAAATGATACGGCACTTGAGGGTTTCTTTTGTTTTACATCAGGCCTTTTATTAACACAACACTAGATCGCTCTAGCTAGCTGTACCTGCTGTGTTAGCTATACGAGTGATCATATTGTTTGCCTACATTAGAAGAATACAGATCCATTGCACGGAGAGTTAACAGATCAGCCAGTGGATGTATAGATTTTAAATTGCTAGTGGCAGCCCTGACAATTGGCAGGCCTTAAACAAAATACAGACGTGGAAAAGGAATATCTTTGGGCACTGACTCACCAATATCCTGTCAGGTAATGCTTCCCTTTCACAATGGTACAGTGTGGGTGAAATCCTGTCCCCACTGAAGTCAATGGCCAAACTTCTACTGACTTCGCTGAGGCCAGGATTTCATTCTGTGTCTCTCTGATAGCCTCTGAAAAATTTTCCAGGCTGCTTAGGATTGCCCACCCTCAGTTTGCTCTTCCATAGCCTTACTGCCTTTCAACATTATTACAGACACTGTGGAGACAGCATACTCGGATTCTCTGGGGGAAGAGTTGGGAGTGTTTCACTTTATTCAACAGTGACTCCTTTTGGCAGATTCTGGCTGTAGCGCCAGTGGCTTCTGAGGGGAATGTGCCGCAGTCCTCATCAGGAAATGTTTGTGACGGGGCTTTGGGAGCTCTCAGATTGGGAAGCTATAAAGCAGGGGGGAAAAAGAGGGTCTAAAGGCCAATGCCATGGACATGTAGCACCCCTGCAGAAAAAAAGAAAAAGAAAACTGTCCAATATTTTAGCAGCTCCTGCCCTGCACAGCACTACGCTAGGGTTTCATGATAAGCCTCTAGTGCTAAACATCTATCCCTCAAGTTTTCCTTAGTGACCACTGTCTGATACTGGATTACAGCACCCCAGATGCCATTCAGTTATTCTGGGTTCCATTCTGCACTTTAGTCTGGCAAATTTCAAACGAAAATTAATAGAAGTTTTGCTGAAATAAGGCTACAGGACTGGGCCCATTATCCCCCCATCCCCACTCCCACCTTCTTAAACATAATCAAACCAGTGAACTTGCTTCTCAGAGAGAGGGCATCACAATGTAGATCTTGATAAGATTTTGATTTTTTTAATTGTAAATCCAACGGTACCTGGGAGTTGACTTAATTTTACAAGTCAAAAGTTTCATCTCTGTCCAGTTCCCAGTGGACAGGTGTCTGCCTCACAAAAACTCCAACAGCTGGCACTAATTGACAAACTTGTTGGCAGAGATGCCAAGATCTGAGCCAGCTTGGAGAGTGAAATATCCTCTGACCCATAGCTGTTGTTGTGTCAGGAGTGGGGAAGTTTGGCTGCCACTGCCTTTGGGAATATATATGTATGTATAGAGGGGGGACTTCAGGCTCCAGAGCTGCCCAGCTGATACTTTCCATCAGCACCAAATTGACGAGGAACATTTTGTTCAGTTTAAATCTTTCAGGTCTTTAATCTCTTTTGTGATCTGAAACCCCTTGAAATGTAGAATCTAATTTTTTTAGAACAGATTTGGAAATTTACTACCATAGTATTTCCCAGCATTTTTTTTTTGTTATCTAGCATTTTTTCTAACAGTTCCCAGAACAGATACAGAGGTGACTTATAAAAACTACACACCTCACGAAAAGCCATTTGTAGTTAAAGTGAGAAGTGGCCAAGTAAAGAACGCAGACACATCAGTCCCTAATCCCATTCAGAACCACTTTGTATCTACAGTGCTTATGAACCTCTGATCTTATTCTCATTAGAGCTGTGCAAAATGACTGTTTTTTCACTTCATGAGTCTTCACATGTGACATAGTTGCAGCTATTCACATGTAGCCTGTTACCTTAGGCACATCATCATAATTAATTAATTAATATTAATTACTTTTCTTCCCAAATGCTCAACATGTCTAACAGCAAACTTAAGTTTCTTTTGCATCAGAAGCAATGAAACTTTGGTTTGTTTTTTTTCTAGAGCAAAATCATAAATATGGATGAATCGGTCCAAACCAGAAACAGGACATTTCCAGGGCAAAACAATGGTTTTCTACCTGTAAATTCCACCTACCACTTGTTGAAATGACTTGGGGTAAAAATGAGAAATATGTCACTTCTTCTGTAAACTCAGGAAAATGTGATTGTCAGCCAACAAAGATTTGTTCACATTACTCTAAATCGTGTTGATTTTCTTATACATATATATTACAGAACTGTGTTAAATACGTAAGGTATATTTATTGTTCCAGAAAATTATCAGTCACAAATGCATACAAATCCAACAGCTTCTTAGATATTAAACATAGTCCATTACAAAGATATTTTGAAAACGCCATTACAAATATTACTATGCTGTATTTAAGGGGCTGATTTTAATGGGATAAAAGGCAATTAGGCACCCGTATCACTGAGTGTTAGGTCCTGAACTTCTATTTGTGCCTTTAAAAAATCTCTCCCTTAGTTCTCCAAATACTGCAGCTGATGTATCATTAAAAAGCCACCCACATTCAAACCAGATGAAATTCAAAACCAGCATTAAATATCTGATGCCAAAATCATCCCTGGTCTAACTCTTCTGATAGCAATGGAATTGCACCATAGATAATTTGGCTTTTTAATTTTATTGGAAAAGGCTGTAAACTTGGGAGGGAAAACAGGTTTGTAAATAATAATCCTTAAGGGTTTAATTTGCTGCCTAGGTAAATTTTTGTACCCTTTTCATGTCTATAAAAGTTAATCTCTCTCTGTCCCTTTCTTTTCATATGTATGAAGAAGATGAGATTTATAGATCAGTGATCTATAAACTGGATGCCGGTGTATGGGGAAACCAAACTAATGCAGGCCAAAGGCAGCTGCCACTGTTACTGGCAGAACTGTGCTGCTGTGAATGTCAGCGGCTGGGAAGAGGCTGTAAACACGGAGAAGGAAGAACCCACTGAGCTGAAAGAACAAACTCTCCGGACCTGTCTGACACAAGGGTCAGGGGGTCACTGGAAGCGGGTGGAGGCAGTGTAGCAGATTGGGAGCTCGCGGTGCCCCCCTCCAACATCATTTAGACAAACAAGCAGATGGCAGGTGTCAGCAGTGACAAAGAACCATCTGTGCAGCGGGGACCATCCCCTCCATTCTCTCACAGGCCACTTCATTAAACCCTCACTTCAGAGTGACTGTGCCGTAGCCTTTAGCCAACGGCCCCCCCCATAGGACCTTAAAAAAAAAAAAAAAAAGAGGCTGCCTGCATTCTGCTCTCAGTTACACACAGACAACTTATTTTGGTGCCTTATTCCTTCCAAAGGGGAAACACAACACATGAAAAACCAAGCCAAAGAAAACTGTATTTGCACAGAATGGAATCGGTGAGCATAAAACAGCTGAGGAGGCTTTTCAAAATGCACTTCATCCCCGCTGGCTGTATAGTTTGATAGGCAAAAGAGAAACCAGTCAGAAAACAATGAAGGAATCTGCAGCCTGGGTTTTTGTTTTTAACTCTGGAAGAGATACAGATGTAGAAGCATAAAGGAGCAAATCCTGAGGTTTTCTCAATTAAGCAAAACTGCAGAAGGCCTGAGTAAAAACTCAGGCTAGACCTGAGGATTTGGCTCTTAGAATTTATGCTTCTCAGGGGACTGAAAGAGTCTCTTTTTCTCTTCCAAAGCACCTAAATCCCTTTAGAAAATGGGACGTTAGGCTCTTAAGGCACTGAAGTGCTTTTGGAATTTTTACCTCATGTGAAAAGCTCAGTGCCTCTGGAACTGGCCCTGTGTGAACATAACTTGACTAGAAAGGCAAATAAATGTTCAAAGCTGCTTACCATTGGGCAGCTTAGATGGCAAGAGCCAGTGAGGTGAATGACTGATCAGATCCTGTTTTGAAAACCCTATTGCAACTGCTGAATTTCACCTGCAGTGTCTGAGCGAAGAAGATGTCCTTTCTTATCACGGAGGGAGCTACTCTTTATTTTTATTTTTTTAACTCTACTGAAGTCTGGGGATCTGGGAACTTTCCAGGCCAACCACACCTCTCAGACCAGTCATGCTACATTAGCCTCCCCTGCAGATCCTGTAGGGAATGGCACCGGAGTGTTTAGCTACAGATTTGACTGCCTTGGGAAATCTCATGGGAGTTCTCAAGCTATTTTTTTCTGTTACTCTCACCCAGTTCATATAGAAAAAGAGAAAGAACCATGCAAGGGTAGGTGGAAAACACCAAGAGAAACCCCCTGTCTCATAGGATTTCCTGGCACCAGACAGAAACAAACCCAATCAACTTGTCAGATATTGGGCTCGTCTAACTACACATTCCCCAGATGGTTCAGATAAAATGCAAACCAACCAAAACCTCCTCTCAAACTTTGGATTAGCCTTGAACTGAACTTTTGATTACATTTGAAAAAGTTCACTGACTTTTTTCAGTGAGTCTCTGTATTTTCTGCTTTTGGCCAGGGAGCCAAAAGTGGAAGCAGTGAAATACTATGTCAAAGGTTATCGTTGCATTATTGCTGACCCTGGCCAATGCCAGGAAGAACATTCATTTGACAAGATTTCTAGACCAAAGATCTAGAAATTTAGATTTCTTGACTAAAGAGGGTTAGATGAGTTTAGAACTGATAGGCTTGGGATAAGCGTAACCTTTCTTGTGCAGCCATCTGTCAGTCTGCTGGTACAGGGGTCTTGACTCCATGACTCCATCTCTGCTCCATCCCCAAATGGAGGAGCAGGGATGCCTGAGATCACCTACAGTTCTGTCTGGCCTTTCTGAGAGGTGCTCGGGATGAGGCAAAGCAAAAGGCTCCCATTACACACCCACACAAAGGCCAGCAGAATCTGTCCCTTAATTAGTTTGCAGACCCTGGGAGTGTCCCAAATCTACTTGATATCTCTAAGTGATAGGTTTTGTTTTTGGGTCACTGATTTAGTTAAAAGCTATGTGACATCACATATGGGAAGTCACTTCTCTATTAACTGCCCATTGGAAGATGCCCCCATGAATCATTTAATTTAGCAAAAGACTATAATCAATTACACTCAAGAACTTTGTTCCTCATATACTAGGATCAGATGGGAGATGCAAATAGCTTGGCAGGGGAAGGGAGGGATCTGGGCTAACATTTTCCACATTGTTATTCGTATTGACGGTACAACTCAACTGAATTCACCTGCCTTCCCATGACACGGAGTCAGAACCCTTGCCAAGCCCATTGGGAGGTAGAGGTTTATTGTGAACGCCTTGCAAACCCAGAGAGCCTGGGCTGTTTTTCAAGTGCAAAAGGTCCATACAACTCCCATATCCAGTTTGAAACGTTCTTTGCAAAATATTTTTCTTTACCAAAAGATCCTGTTTCCGTTGACAATAAAACTTGTTTACAATTCCTTAGGCTTGCTAGTTAACAAAACAATTGCATAGCAAATTCCCACCCATGTACAAAATAGGCTCAACCTGCATTTAATGGGTTCACAGTTCAGCGTGCTGACTGGTGAAGATGTATAATTTGTGGTTGAGAATGCCCGGGTTGATATCTGCCACTGAAAAGTGTGAGCCCGTGTGTGCGTATGTGGTGTGACTGTGAATAAAATATAGTTTAATCTCTTATTTAATATGCTCACATGGGAAACTTCAAGATATTGTTAACATCAAAAGGTGAACACCAGGAGAAATACCGATGTATACTTAGCACAGAACTCGGTTTCTAGCTGCCTTTCCCCTGGAATTTGTTGAGGCCATGGAATGCAGATGCATCCTAAATTCTGACATTAGCTCTTTGGCACAACGTTGGTGACACACCTTACCAGGTACATAGGGCAGGATTTGTGGAGCAGGATTTGTCTCAGGTACCTCGCTAGTTCAGCATAACTAAGAGGGTGAATTAATAAAACACTCCCTTTCCCCGCCTCCAAAAGATCACGTTCTCTGAGGCTTACTCCCTCTGTATCTAAGACCTGATCATGGATCCATGCTACATACAGCCCTCCCATTATTAAAGCCAATGGGATTTCTGCAAAGGACTGTGGGATTGTAACCTGGACGGCTGGTCCTCGCAAGACCAGCTGATGTTCAAGTAGCACAATCTCCTTCTGAAAGCTGCTTTTCCAGTAGTTTTTCACCTTATTGTATGCCCTTATCACACAAATTTCACATTTATCAAGTTCTACCATCAAAGGAGTTATCGTGACCTGTAGCCAAAGGCCCACGTTGGGTGCTGTCAATAGGTGTACCCTTCTCACCCCTGGCAGGAGCTCTGAAAGAGCCATCCGATAGCCGAGAGGATCAGTGTTACATGAGGCACATCATCCTGGAGGAGCTCCCAGTCAGAATATCTACTACACCGCCCTTAAAGAGGGTTCCACCTGGATCGTTGGTGCAGAAGGGGGCAGGGCCACAGCTCTATAACTTCTGTGCCCTCTTTGAACAGGCGACCATCAATCGACACAATTTGCCCTTCCAAAATGCACAGCAACACTTCAAATTAAGTTTCTCCCATATACATGAAATGCAGATTCAGTAAAAGTTATCTGGAGGCAGATTGAGTCAGACTGAGATTGAAATCAATGGAGCTGTGCAGATTAACCCCGGCAGACGATCTGGCCCCCAGAATCTCAATGAAATGTTCCGGGCCTGACTTTGCTCTCGCTTAGACAAATGAAAATGAAGAATAATTTCACTGAAGTCAGTGGAGTTACACTCACATAAAAACTGATGTCAGATCAGAACACGGCCCAGTTTTTGCAGCTTTATTTGAAATGTTATCCTGGTCTTCTCTCTCTCCACACAGTGTTATGCAGTGTAAAGGGGGTTTAGCGGCTGCCTTGATACCTTTCTGACCTCACTTCACAATGTCGGTGTTTTTGTGAAAGGGTCAACTCAGACAATGCACAAGGGATGCGCTGCCCTTGAATCCAAGTCTGGGGTGTTTTTCTGTAGCTCCAGCTCAAGCAAATGTGGCAACATTTGACAGCTTTGACCTACTCAGCCATAATTAGAAGCTGGGAGAAAGGGGACAAATGCAGTTACCTCTCGCCACAAGTCTCTCTGCTGGGGGATGAACTTTGATACTCTGTCTTGTCTGTAACAAATGCCCCTAAGTGTATCTCAGTGCAAATGTGTTTCTTTTTCATTTTCAAATAGGGATGAATCCAGTATGTTGGATTAGAAATTTCCCATCAGTGACAAAACTGGAGGAAAAAAAGCCATGCAAAGTTCAAGAGAAGGGCAGAAGCAAGAATGAGAACAAGATGAATTAACAAGAGCTAGTTTCTGCTTTCTTCACTCGTAGGGTTTTGCAATAATCTGTACTTTAAAAATAATTTTATTCAGTGGAGTTTTTTCCTGGCAAATCCTGCATGAAGGAATCGGGGGTGGGGGGAAGGTTTCTCATGTTCAATCCCAGTTGTTCCACAAATAACAGTAGGCACAGAAACGTAGGCACAGTTATTAAAAAAACCCACAGATCAAGATCCCTCTGTAACAAAAAAATTGGACGTAAAGGGTTTCACTTCTGCTTTGTGACTTAAGTAGTTGTAACGTGTGTTTAAAAGGAATCTATTCTACAATCATCACCTACAATAATGATGGGGAAATGTTCATGGGTGGAAAAAAACTGCTGAGATCAGTAAATTCAATAAATACACTTTGTAGACATGTGAAATACAATTGTACCTTGCTTAACAATAACACAGCACCAAAGGGAGGGACTGTGTGTTCTCAAAGCCCCAGGCCATAGTCCTGACACTTGCACAATAAAATGACCAGCGGTATGTGATCACACCCTTTGCAAGCCCTCTGGCCAGAGCTCTGCTAGAGAGACAATTTTAAAAGTCAGACAAGGATCTGGTTGCACCTTTTGTGGTTGGGCCCATGCCACAGCTGTGTGAATGTGATCACGAAAAATCAATTTTAAATCTGACTCCAGCCTACAATGTTTTGTCGATTTTGTCTCACAATGATGTCCCAGGCATAGGCTGCCGGCCTAGCTCCTCTTAACTCCACAGACTGCTCCTATCTTCTTACCTGAGAGAATGGAAGACTCGCTGATTTGGTCACACATCTCCCCATTTATTACTAATACATTCATTCAGTCAGGGAACCATACTGGGTGACTGTAGCAGTCAATTGTGCAAGCAGTTATAACAAACGACAGTGAACACCTGCAACGAATATAGTTCCCAGCCATGTAAGGGGCTGAAATTTGTTTGCTTGAAACAGTCACTAAATAACTTTGAATAACTGACACTGTCATAAAATGCAGAGTGAGTTCAGGAATAATTGAGGAGACATAAAAGCAGAATGTGTCAAATGCACTGTTCATTAAAAATAGTTTGCTCAACTCTAGCTGTCACCATGTCTCTTCTATAGTACAACTGAGGGTGCATGGAGGGGTTAGCTAATACTGTGCAATATCTTGCTGTGAGCACACAGAGCTGCACCGTGTAAGTTGCCTCTGGAGTGCAACTAGCAAATTGCTGAGCAAGTCCAAATTTGCTCCCTAGGCTTTATGCAATGTGCTGCTCCTGCCGCTTTGTCATCAAGTCAGCCTCACCCTTCTTTGTATTACTGAAAAATACATTAAAGCAACCCACAGGGTCACACCTATGAATGGAAGGGCTCATTATTTGCTAGAGGTGGGGTTCTGATTCATATGTCCATAATGGTAAGTTCTCACTGAAGAGCTTAAGAAATAATAAAACAAACCAAAAAGGTATTAGTGAGGCAAACACCATTCAATATAGTCTGGTGCTGATGCCAAACTCCAGTGCCACAAGCACTCGATGTGTCCTAGAAACTAAAGAATCCTATTCACAGCTCCTTATGGAAGGGAACACCAGCCCAAATGAGACCTTTACATTTTCCTATGTTCCACTGTTGGAAGAACTAACACCTTTATCTGAGACGCACTGTTCGGGCCACAGTGCCAGGAAATCTACACTGGCTCTTCTTGAAATACCTGTTTTCCTGGGTCCATATTTCTTCCATTTCTAAGTGTCTTAAAAATAAAAGGTGCCTTGCTGACACTATTTAAATCCCTTTGGTAAAAAAGTACCAAGAATCTCTAATGAAAACTGTAGTGAGAGGCAGGTCTGAGAATGCATTCGCAAAGGGGTTTGGAGAAGAGATGTCAAATGCAGAGGGTTTGATTTTCTATAAATTGGGGTGGCTTCAGATAAGTCATTGGAGCTGCACTGGCATAAGAGCTGTGAAAATGACAGAACCGACCCTTGGGGGGTTTTTTTCCTCACAGAAAGCTGCTTTCTCCCTGCTGGAAAATAGAGGGGTGTGCTGCATCACAGACAGCGAAGGGTGGTGTGGGCAAGAGTGGGCAAAGTTCAAATTCAGCGTATTGCAGCATCTTTGTAGGGTTTTTTTTTTTTTACACTGACTTGAGTGCTTGTAAAAAGTGCCAGCCTGACAACCCAGGAGACAGAAGTCCTCTGTGTATCCTGGACGCTAAAGATAAAGCAGCTCAGGAATTCTCACACAGCTCCCTGCCAGAATGCCTCAGCCTTGACTCAGACAGCCTACCATGAGTGGCGAGAGACTACTGCAGCCTTTGCCGTCACTCAGTGCTTGGCATACCCACTGAGGTGGCTGCTTGATGCCGAAATGGCGCTAATGGCTTTGTGACGAGTGGAGACTTCTCTGTGTGCGGCACTGAAAGAACATTTCGCACCGGCCACCAAAGGCGTATTAGAAGAGAACCACTCATTCAGAATCTACCTGGGTCACCTGTCAACTGGAGACCTGCCAGTGGCAGGCTCTCTGCCCCATTACAAGGCTCCTGAACCATTCAATCTGCCAACAACATTTATTTTCACTTGGAAACGTTCCCTTGTGATCTGCAATGCCCAGTGCCACCGCTGGGGACCGTGGCCATTTGTGGAGGTTGCACAGGCAGCAGAGAACAAAAAAATGGAATAGGGATTTTCTAGAAAAAATGGAATAGGGATTTTCAGTGCTGCCTAAGAGGGTTGGACACACAGAATTAATGGGAACTGGGTGCCCAAACCCTTTAGGTAGCTCTGGAAATCTCAGCTGTATATTATATACTTTAATTATAAAGCTTGACATTCCTTCTTTTTGATGAAGGAGGAGGAAAGCTTACAGACAGTAAAGTGGAGTGTTGGAGAGATCAGGGAAAGAAGAGTGTAAAAAGAGAAAAAAGTGCCAATTTTTCTCTCAAGAAACAGGGAGATCAGCAGAGAGAGAGAGAGAGAGAGAGAGAGAGAGGAGGTAAAAAATGACCTCCTTTCTACTCATTCTCTAAAACTTCTTTGACAGAAAAGGAAAGAGCAGGATGAGGCAGCCATAGGGACCCAACCAGTAACAGTTTTTTAAACTTAACATAAATATTGACATTCTGTCTTAAAATGTTTCCTTCTTTAACTGCTTTCCACTATTTTTCAATCAACACCCTGTACAAAACATGGCTGCTGCTGTCATCAATCTCTGGGTCAATTTCAGCCTTCCATCCACTGAAGAAAAAAAGAAATTAGCATAGCATTGCATTATCACAGAACTGTGCCTACAATACTGGGAGACTATCACTGTAAGGGCCACATTCGGACCTAGTGTACATTCATTGGACTCAGTGGAGTTGCCTGAGTGTAACTGGGGGGAAGAATTTGGCTCTGAAATTCAGTTCCAGTAACCTCAATGATTACATCCAGTTCTACTGGAGTGTACGCAAAACTGAAAAATACCCCAAGAGCAACATTTTCAAGTATCCACTAAATGTGGGTACCCTAATTTTTAGGTGCCAAATTTGAGACACCTTAAGTTGTCACTCCAAAGGAGTGGATTCTTGAAAATATTGGCCTAAATGTCATGTCCCAGGATACACTTGTTCTTGTGTAGAACCTGAGATGGATCCTTCAACGGTTTTGTGTACCTCAGCTGTTCGAAAGTCCTGTTCAGGGTAATGGAAAGGATTTTTTCAAGTCACTGCAACTACTGGCAGTAGCAATGGACTCAACAGCAAAGATATAAAATTGACAGAACATTTTAGGTATTGAAGGGATATGGAAAGGAGGAAGGGAAAAGAGTGAAGCGTATTGAGTACGGAAGGAAAAGAAAAAAGAGCAAATGAGGAGATGGAGAACAGAAGGAAAGGAAATAAGAGATGATAAAAGGAAAAGAGAACGTGATAGAGAGAAGTTATGGACACAGGAAAGAAGTACTAAGTAATTACACCTTCTTTATTTTAGCAGCAGTGTTTCCTCCCTATTGCTTTCTCCATCTAATACACCAAACGTATCCCTCTTTTCATACTGCAGCATCAGCCCTGTGTGCTAAGTCACTGCGGAAGGCATTGCTAATGTTACTGCCAATGTATATAGCATTAAGCTGTTTTAACTTGTCACCCATCTCGGAAAGAGGAAAAGACAGAAGCTGCTATAGATCCATATATTAACAATATCCAAAAGGAGAAGCTTTGTACTATAGGCTCTTCCAAATCTGGGTCTGCCATGTCCTTATATTCTCCAGTGTGGTCATGTCATGATGCTGTGTTGTCATAATATAACACCACAACATTTTTATCTTCCTGGCCTGATAGTGTCTCTTCACTTTGTGCTGCAATATTATTCCATGTGTTCCATTCCAAAAATTGCAAAGGTTGAGCTTCCATCGCATTCACACACACTCAGGAGCTTCTGGCTCTAGGCTTAACAACACTGGAATCAACTGGAACAATTATGGAGGAAGATACTACTCAGTGTGAGCAAGCATGGCAGAATCTAGCCCATAGTGAAGACACATTAGTATGGACCTTCATGATTCTGCTACCCTTACTCATCTTCAGTAGTACTTGCTCTGCAAGTACTCTCACTGCAATGAATGTGATTTCTCTCAGGGTGCGGTACAGCTCCGGCAAAGGGTGATAGAATCATGCCATTCTTCCAGTAGCTTCATTTGGATATGATGATGACACAATACCTAAAATAAGTTTAGGATTCTTTAACCCATGAAAATCAGGAGCGTCTCTGGGAGAATCCTGAGGGGTTTTGGTGACAGTCTTACCCAGAACGGCCAATTTGCATTATTTGGTTTCCCAGTACATATGGCTGTGAAAGGAGGAGGGGTCACTTTTTTTTTTAACTTCTGTTCTATTTCTTGTTTTATAGCTCTGCTTTTGTGTTCAGTCTCTATTGGCCCTGGGTTCCCCAGCAGTCCCTACCCCCTGTGGGAGAGAGGGGCATGTTTTCTTTAAACTTTCTATCTCCTCTGTGACAGTTTCCATTAGTGGTTTGGTTCCCCTTTGCCCCCTGCAGGAGGGCCTTTCTTTTACTCTGTCTTGAATCATGTTGTCATCTGATAATAGGATCAAAGGGAAGGACTCCCAGATTCTGCCCTTCCTTGGTGTTTTGAGCTCACCCTTATAAAAAAGCTGCTGTTTTGGATTGTGCTGCTGCTGGCCTTTCCCCAGTTTTCTTTCTTTTCCATGCTGCACTTGCATGGAACTTTAACCACTGGACCATCATGTAGCTGCAGCCCTTTCCACCCATAACAATTTTCGATTCTAAGGGTTTGCTTCTCCTCTGCTCAGGTTGAACAGTATCTTACTCCATGAGCAGACCCACTGGGGTTAGTGGGACAGAGTAAGGTACCTTTCAACATGAGTGAGGGTGGCAGAATTTGGCCTAAGAGCACATATCATGTTCAAAACACAGTGGTGACCTTTAATTTTCATTTGCAGCATGTATTTGGGTTAACTCTTTTGCTCCATGTAAAGCCCCCTAAACTGACATAATGTGGCATATTTTTTAGAAAAACATATAATATGGTTTAAAGATTTCCAGTGATGAAGAATTCACCACAACTCTTGGTAAGATGTTCAGATGGTTAATTACCCGCACTATTAAAAGTTTGTGACTTATTATGAGTTTGAATTTGTCTAGCTTCACCTTCCAGCCATTGGATCTTGTCATTCCTTGGTCTGTTAGATGGACAACCCCCTCTGTTTTCAATTTCTATTCCTGATGTAGATAATTATAAACTGTGATCAAGTCAAAACATAACCTTCTCTTTTATAAACTAAATAGACAGAGTTCCTTGCATCTTTCACTATAAGGCATATTTTCCAAACTTTTAATCGTTCTCATTGCTCTTCTTTCAACCCTCTCCTATGTTTCATCCTTCTTGATTTGCGGACACCAGAACTGGACAAAGTATTCCAGTGCTAAATACAGGAGTAAAATAACCATCTTCCTCCTCAGATTTCACTGCTTATTCATCCAAGGATCACATTAGTCATTTTGGCCAGAGTGTCATACTGAGAGCTCATGTTTAGTTACTTACCCATCATGACCCCTAAGTCATTTGCAGAGTCACTGCTTCCCAGTATAGAATCCCACATTTGTATATATGGCCTGCATCCTTTGTTCTTAGATTTGGACACATTAAAACAAATATTGTTGCTTACTCCCAGTTTACCAAAAGATCCAGAACAATTTGCATCAGTGACCTGTCTTCCTTATTATTTTTCACTCCCTCAGTCTTCAAATCATCTGAAAACATTATCAGTAATGGCTTTTTTCTTCTGACTTATTGATAAAACTGTTAAATAGCATAGGGCCAAGAACCATTCTCCATGGGATTCCCCTAGAAACATACCCTTCAGTGATGATTCACCGTTGACAATTACATCAGTTAGGCTGTTTTGAATCCATTTAATGTGTGTTAAATTGTGTTGATTGTGTATTGTTTTAGTTTCTTAATCCAAATATCATATGATATCAAGTCACATGCCTTACAGAAGGCTAAGTATAATACATTAACGCTATGACTTTTATCAACCACATTTTAATCACATAAAAAGATATCAGATTAATTGGGTAAGATTTATTTTCTGCAAACCCATGTTGTTTATATTGCCCATGTTAATAATATTGTCCTTCTTTAATTATTTATTAATTGAGTCTTGTATCAGCCATTCCATTATTTTGCCCAGGATTGAGGTCAGGCCTATAATTACCTGGGTCATCCCATTTACCCCTTTTACATGTTGGCACAGCATTAGCTTCCTTCCAGACAGCTGGAACTTCCACAGTGTTCCAAGACTTATTGGAAAAAAAACAATCCAAAAAGTTCTCCAACCAAATCTTTTCAAACTCCTGCAAATTGTCTGGTGCTGCTGATTTTAAAATGTCCAACTTTAGTAGACGCTGTTCAACATCTTCTCGAGTTACTATTGGAATGGAAAGTGTTTTATCAATCATCATCATATGATATTAATATATCATCTGCCTTTTTCCCAACTATAGTACAGAAATATTTATTTAACATTTCTGCCCTTTCTGCATTATTATTGACAGATCTACCATTTCCATCTAGTAGTGGACCAGCTGATTGCTTTTGTTCCTAATATATTAAAAAAATTCTTTTTTATTGTCCTTAACTCTGCTGGCTATTGAATTAGCTTTGTATTCTCTTGCTTCCCTTATCAATCTTCTGCAATTCCATGCTTGTAATTTATATTAACCATATCAAGTTGCCCTTTTCCATTTGTTATTGTAAGTGGATCAGTCACCACCTGAGCACTCCTCTTAGCCTGAGGTTGGTCTGCAGGTGCCCTTCCTCAATTTCCCCCTTTTTTCAAGGATCTTTCACACAAACTACCAACACAAATTCTTCTCTGATTCAGCAGCATCCCTCCTTGGGACTGGATTAATTAAAATAACAAAATTATTCCTAAAATAAAGCTGTTAAATGTCCATCAAGTGCAAACTCCCTATCTTTTCTGCTGGGTGTCCTCCAGGCCTTCCCTGCCTGGATCCCTTATCCCTGATGACTCAGGATTCTCTGCTGGAGCCTACTCACTCCAGCATCCATTCCCTGCCTTGGCAGGCCTGTTCTGAAGTCTCTCACTCCAGCTTCATTCTGACTGCCTCTGCCTCTGCCTCTCTCTCTCGCTCCTGCTTCTCTTTATAGGGGAATCAGTTCCTCCATACCCAGATCATTCTACTAATGAAACCCTTAAGCTGCATCTCAGGTGTGGCATGTAGGCTAATTGGAGGGGGCTGGCTGACTCCCTGTCGCTGGCCCTTAAAGGGACAAGTCACCCTGTTACAATTATATATGTTTTTTAAAAAATATTATAGTTGCTTTCTCTTCCCCTCTAAACCAGGTTGGATTATGAACCAGTGTACCCTTCTCTCTTGATTGTGGAGTGTTATTTAGGGAAGTTAGTAAAATATTCTTAAACAGTTCCCAATTGTCATTCACATTTTTCAGTTTAAATTCCTCTTGGACTTCATTCTGTTTGTACATAATGAGTCAATCACTTGCACCTAAGCAACCACTAATTTTTAGTTCTGTGATTAATTCCTCTTATCTGTCACGACAAGGTGTAATAAAGAATTCCCACATGTTGGATGCAACACTTTTGTGTTAAGAAACTGTGATATATAATATTTAAAAATTCTGTTTTAGTACTGACAGCATGAGATCTCTGGCATATGTCATTTAGCTAGAAGTTCCCTATGAACTCACAACTTTTTTCCCTACCCATTATAAATAGGTACTCAAGGAGCCAGTCATCCTGTTCTCAAGTGTAATGTGGTGGTCTGTAGCAGACATCCACTAGTACCCCATCATAGGCTTTATCTATGAGGACATTGATCCATAAGCATTCAAGATAATTTGTTTCTGAGCTGTCAGTATTTTGGAAACATGTAACTCCATTTTTGACATACAGTGCCACTTCTCTTCCCTTTTTGTGCGCTGGATCCTTCATAAATAGATTATAACCATTAATTTTAACATTCCATTCATGTGAATCTTCCCAATAGATTCCTGCTCTATTAGCTAGGTACAATCTATGACCATAAATGAACAATTCCAATTCTTCTTGTTTATTACCCAGGCTTCTAGCACTGCTCTATAGGCAATTTCTAAGGTATTTGTATCACCAAGTTGTTGTACAATTTCCATCCAAATTTTGCATTCAAAGAGATATTCATATAGCATCCATCCAAATGGAACCTCCACATCCTCTGAGATTCATCCATGACCCTTATTATGAATGTAAACTTCACAACACAAAGAAGAGGGAAACCAGACTAAACAGTGACAGCAACTTCCCGAGGAAATGCAAGAAACACTACATCATCCTCAGAGGACTTATAATCTATAACCCTCTGACCACTACATACAATTCATACTATGCTGAAAAGCTCTGCAAAAGGACCTCCAAAAAACTGATGAATCATCTCCCACCCCTTACATACTCCAGAAGGGACCACCTCAAGTGAGATCTTCACATGCTCCCACACAATGGAAGAAAAAAGAAACCTATCTAGAGATCATGCAGGAAACCCAAAACAACTATAAAATACCCGACAGCCATCCAACACAAAAAATAAAAAGTTAACCAACTACCGCAATTCCACAATCAACAGAATACCATCTCCAGGAGAAACCAAGACTCCATCAGCCACCACAAGGACCCTACAAGACACCCCAGTGTCATTAACCTACCAAAATTACCCCTAACCAGAACTGAAATATCTGTATCTCCAAGGGACTGAACTTCTGCACCTCTCATAGAACCTGATACCATACTAACATGTGGAGAACTAGATGAATTCTTCCACCAGCTCCGCCTCAAGTAATTATTTCACAACAAAGATGACAGACACCACACTCAGTCATCACATCCCACCAACAGTAATGAGAAAAAAAGACTAATCTGACTGGACACCCCCTGGCGGATGAAATTACACATTGGATCATAGAAACCATCTTTAAACCACTCACCATGCAAAGGGCCAGCTTCCTCCAAGACACTACTGACTTCCTTCAGAAACTCCACAACATTAACAACCTCCCCTAGAACACCATCTTTGCCAGCATGGAAGTCATCTCCCTATACACCAGCATCCCTCACCATGACAGTATCTCTGTTCACCTCAACTACATACAAGATAATGCACAACATTTGGAAATCCATGCAAAACACAGCCTCAAACTCAACCATTTCATCTTCACTCACAACATCTTCACACTGAATAACAAAGACTTTGTCCAAACCATGGGAACAGCCATAGGTATTAGGATGTCTCCTCAATATGCTAACCTCTTCATGAGCTATCTTGAAGAATTTATGGACAGAAGACCTAAACTCCCTCATAGATTTCTGTCACAACTTCAGCAGCCACCACCCTTCCATTAAACTTTCTCTAGAACACTCCCACACCAGCATCAACTTTCTGGACACCATGATTAGTTTAAACAATGGAACCCTACAAACAACTATATACAAGAAACCTACCAATCACCACACTTACCTCACCAGATCCAGCAACTACCCCAGACATACCAAAAAATCTGTTATCTACAGCCAAACACTCAGAGTTTGCGCCCCACAGAACATCCGGAATACACACCTAAAAACATGTAAAACTGCCTTCACTAAATAAGGACACCCCACTAGAGAAGTAGATCACATCATGGAAAGGGCCACCCAAATACCCTGGGAGAACCTGCTTGAATACTGAAAAAAACCCAAAACACTACACACCTCTGGCTGTCACTTACCACCCCACACTGGAATCCATACAAGGTCTCATCAGACTATTACAATCTATATTTGAAGGGAACCACATCCTCAATGAAATTTTTCCCAAACTTGCTCTTCTAGCCTTCAAACAACCCGGCAGTCTTGCCATGCTCGTCATCATATGCAAACTCTTCACAGACTAGATGCAAGCTCATCAGCAGAAGCAAGCTCCCCACAGAGCAGGACACACCAACTCAAAGCGGCACTAGACCCTGCCAGAACCACAGTTGCAAAACCTGCAGACAGATCTCTGCTGCTACAATGATCAAGGCCCCCCACAACTCACCTTTCAAGATTCATGGGTCCTACACATGCTTATCACAACATGTGGTGTACCTCGTCCCATGCATTGACTACCCCAAAAACAACTGTGTGAGTGAAACCAGACAGTCACTGCGCTCCCAAATGAACTCACATAGAAAAACGATAAAAGAAAAGACACTATGTCACCAGTGGGCAAACACGTTTCACAAAGCGATCACTCCATATCTGATCTTTCAGTACTTGGCCTCAAAGGAACCCTGCACAACACCTTCAAAAGCCGAGCCTGGGAACTTAAATTCATAACTCTGCTAGATACCAAAACCAGGGATTCAACAGGGACACTAGTTTTATGATTCATTACAACAATTTGTAACACACGACACTGCCTACTACACTTAGTTGCCCAGTTCAGACATAACATTCTAATCCCTAACAGCCCACTTCATTTCAAGGGACCACTTCCAGCACGGGTTTTACCCCTTCTGCTTACCAAGCTGTTCCAACTTGTAGTTAGCTCAGACTCTCTGCTTCCTTCCCCAGACCTGAAGAAGAGCTCTGTGCAGCTTGTAAGCTAGTACCTTCCACCAACAAACGCTGTTCCAATAAAAGATACTACCTCATCTACCTTTTCTCTCCCTTACTATGAATGACAATGCAGGACATTCAATCCCACTTATCTTCTCAGCTTACTTTAGGATCTATATATTTGGATCTCCAAGCCGAAATGAGTAAAGGAACATCTACAGATTCCCAGTTTATGAATTGCAGGTAATATGTGTTCATCAGTACATAACATTTTTGTTCAACATAACTTTATAGTAGCATAGTTCCTCAGATAAGATCAAGCTGCTTTCCTCCTGCTTAAGACAGTGCCATAAAAAACATCCACATAACAGAACTAATGTCTAATGGATTTTGGAACGATTAGGGCTCCAGGGTGCAGTAAAGACACTGAAAGAATGCTACAGATATTCCTAGCTGAAATTAGCCCCAGAGGACCAAGGTCAACAGAAAACTTCTTCTGGCTTGAGACTACTTTACCTGCTGTGACTGTTCATTATTAACATGTGTATCAATTAAATAAATTGTTCTTCCTTTGCAAGACAGTGTAGGAAGGCAAAGCTTTTAGCCAGTGTGACACTCCATCAAATCCAGTGGAAAATAGTGGAGTGCTCTGGTCTATTTCTCTCTGGTCCCTGTTGGCTCCTTTCAGTGTAGAAAATGTATAGTTCTCCAGGGAGGCCTCGTGCACTTGCTGCAGTTTCAACACAGAAGATGATGGTGGCACTATCAGACCTCCTCCCTTTCCCCTTTTTTGTTTTGTTTAATTCAAGCAAGTAAAAGGAAACTCTTCCTCCTAAATCAATGGCTGTCTCGTGAAGAGCTGAAACAGAAGGAATATCACTCAAAGGCCCCCGAGCCTCTGTGAGCCTGCAGTCTGGCTGTCAGCATCCTGGCAGATTTATGAGGATGGCCATGACTGGTTTGAAAGGGCAGTGAGGGGAGAAGAAGAGATCCCAGCCCATTAGTAATTCCCTGCAGGAAAGTGACAGAGCTGATGACATGCCTGGAGCACACATTGCAGGAGATGGGCTGGGGAAGACATTCCCATGCAAGAATGATTTCAGGTCACTTCTGGCAGCAAGATTGGTTTCCACTAATGATCCATTTTCAGCCCTCTCATTCTTTAGGGTTTGAACTAAGCTGCTCTGTTTTGTCACAGTATGGGCCAGATCCTGCTGTCCTGGCTCAGGCAAAAATCTTATTAAGGTCAATGAGAATTTTGTCTTTGCGAGGATTGCAGAGTCAGAGGTAAATAAAGATAAAGACAAAAAAGAGAACAGAGGAGCATGCATCTGCAGCAAGGCGATTTGGACCCCAAATTAGTATTTTCTAACTTGCTCTGGAATTATATTGGAAGGCCGTTTCTAAATGCCACCTTCATAAAAACAGGCATTCTGGACTCTGGAAAACCTTCCTCAATAGTGACAGGTGAATTGGTATAGATAAAACCAAACACCAGTCTGAAACTTCACCGCAAAGTCAAACCAAAATCCAATTTTTGGGGGGTCTAAAAAGTTTGTCTTACTTTTCCCGAATAATTTTTGTCCATGTTTGCACTTGCTGGGACTGTTGAGTTTTCCTAACAAAGAAAGTTTTGCGCTATTTCTACCTAGATCTAAAATAGGCAAAAGTGTTATTAAAATATTATTATTATTATTATTATTATTATTTATTAAAGACCTGAGCATGTGTATGTCACAAGAGTGCAAGTGCAATACACACACCCATAAGTTACTCACATGAGTAATCCATTTGACATCAAGAAGGAGAGGTGTTCAGGAGGAGGGGGAAATATAAAGCAATAAAACCAGATGTAAATTTGGACAGAGCTATGCAGGATGTGGAAAGTGAAGAAAAGGAGCTTGAATTAATTATTGTAGAACTAATGAACATCTCACAAGAAAACCTGTTCACAGGAGATACCCAAGCAAAGTTTGCAGACTTGAGATATTGAGACAAGCTTAAGAAATGCTAAGTAATTATCTGAATTGACCCTCTGAACCTTTTGAGGTTCTGCCACCCTAATCCATGCCATCTATTATTTAATGCACTTTCCCCATCATTATACATCAAGCTTTTGTATTTGTGATACCAGTTATTTCAGCTTCATGAACTGCATTGCCCATCTGATATTACAGAGGAAGGGAGAGAGGATGTAGCGTTCCCATCATTCCCTAACAACCATGGCACTGAAAATGCTTGTAACAGAAATTAAAAGGTGGATTGGGCCTTTCTGAGCCAACATGATGGCAAGCGCCACAAATGTGGCCCAAGAAGCAATGAGAGGTGGAGAGAAGAAGAATGGGATTTTCCTTTCTCTACATCTGAAGGTTTTTTTTTAAATAACCATTATGGGCCTGATTCTCCTTTCACACCAATAGATCAGGAGTAACTCTAGCAAAGCCAATGGAGTTACATTTATGTAAACTGGTGTGGATGAGTAGTAAGTCAGGCTTTATGAATGTCAGAATACCCGTACCCCAGGGAATGCAGGCCCTCACACATCTTGATTCCTCTGGGCTCTCCAGGTAGCCCTCTTTGATCTTTGCATGCATACATTTCAGGCTGTTCAGATCTCTGATGATGTACCCTCAGGCTTCACGGTCTTGTTACAAGGTTAGAACATCTAAAGAATCAACTTTATGATTGTCACTAGAAATAATAGATCTGCTTCTGCTTCTGGTTACACCAGCACAATTCGACAGTAGGTCCATTGATTTTTAATGGAATTGCTCTGGATTTATACTTAGGGTTTGTGATTTAGGGCAGAAGTTTTTGTGACCTTGCAATTATTTCTTCTTAGAAATACATAGGGTGTATCTGGCTGGACTGAATTCTGCCATCAGTTATACTTTTGACTCCTGTGCAAGTTGCAGCCAATGCAGTTCACAGTCTAAGGCAGGATAAGATTCCAGACCCACATATATTTAAAGTAGAGTTCTTTTACTATTCATTCTTTGTATTACAATGGCATCTAGAGGCCCCATTTGAGCTTGGGGCTGCACTGTCCTGCGTGCTGTACAGACTCACAGTAAGAAACAGTCCCTATTTTTCTGTCAGTGGCGTTCCCAAGGAGCTAAGAAGGCAGGATCTAAGCACCAAGGTGTCTAGTTTACAGTGCGTGTTGTACATTTTGAATGTGATCCAAGTGTAAAATGTTCATTATTTCAAAAATACGTAACATGATGTAATACACTTGCACTTGAGGTATCAAAATGGCAGCCGGAGCGTCAGATGAGTCTGGAGAGTCTTAAAATATAGCTTTGGGGCCAGATCCTCATCTGATGTATCAGCACAGACGCCAACGGAGGAGCTGCCCCTTTCATGTTATACCTGCAGAATGAGCACAGGGCTGATCAAATGCAGCTGGTCAACTATCAAGTTCTAATAATTTTAAAAATATTTTAATGTTTGGGTGCTTATATAATTATATATATAATATATATATATAATATATATATATATATATATTATATATAATTTTAGAACAATGTAATTTTCTCAGCAAGGTAGGTGTGGACCTGGGACTCCTGGCAAGCTTCCTGCGCTGGCCTTGATGACTCAAAATCACCTTGTCAGTCCTACCGCCTTTGTACCTTCTAAGCTGGAGAGCTAGAGGAAGGAACGGAGGAAAGAGAAAAACCAAGCAGTTCACAAGACACAGAGTTCTCCTTGTGCGATTGAGACACAACTGCCAAATCCATGAGATCTGAGAAGCACTGCATGCTCTTTCTAAGCCTGCAGCCCGTTCTGTTGGCTGACACGGCCTGACTGCGTTTTAGGAATGCCGGCATATTTCCATGTTATCACTTTTTATGCAAACTTTTCCTGGGGAGCCTGCTTCTCATTGCTAAGCATCACATCAGGGACTGGCAAAGCGAGTGGAACTGTCAAGGCATATCAGCAGCTGTCATGTTGCACTGGAAGGTCCATGCCTGTTTTAAGAGAACACTTTTCAGCTGAAGAAGGCCGTTATATTCCAGTGCTTAAATCATGCATATTTATTTGGATGGGTGAGACAAAAGGGACCGGACTTCTCAAGGAGATTCATGTTGGGACATAGAGCCTTTTCGCCTCCTGGCCATCGGTGCAAATCTAGCCATATCTGGCAATGATTGAAAGTAAATATCATCTGGTGACCCAAATGAACAGAATTAGTGATCTCATTCCAGTTCCTAGTGGACAAAAGACATCAACACAACTAGCATCCTTATTGACAAGAGGGCTGAAAGCTAAGTGGCCAGTGAGAATGGACTCCTATTGAACGTACAGATAGAAGAATTGAATCACCTTGCCTTGTTGTTGTCCTATGGATAAAGAATTTCAGTCCCCAGCTTTGTCAATCTGGCACCTCTCACATTCGACGGGCACTGGAAAATTAAAAAGATAGGACACCAGTGCATGTGGGCACATGAATGACCTTCTTCCCTGTGATCCATCTTTCCATGGCCTCGTGACCTTAACACTCTCCCCGCGCAGTGGTAAGAATATTCCAAGCATTTGCCACAGCCTCTGAGTGATACCATCTGGAGGGAGAATTCCAGCAACCTCTTCCTAGTCATCTAGCATGAGGAATCTTCAAAAGGATGTCATGTGGTCCTCTCTCCTACCACTCCAGTAAGCAGAATTTTCACCTGGAGGCCTCAGAATCCTTTTATTCTACTCACTGTCAAGAATGGGGAAGAGAATTTTTCCCTAAAAGACATATCATACCACATTACTGAGAAACAAAGCTTAAAAATCTGTTTCAATGTACTCTAGTTTGCTTAGTGAGATGCAAGATAGTAGGACTCCATGATAATCCTGCATTTCTGAGCAGGGAATATATTTTTTCATGTATCTCATTAGTGTTCTTTATTTTTGCCCATTCCAATCTGACATTTTCAGTCAATTTACTTGTTTCAAAATCCAGCTCAGCTCAGACAAAATGCCTCTTTGTAACCTCCTCTCCCACCCCCACCCCCACACAAAAGCCTAAAGTCTTGGTCCTTCTCCTACATCTCCGAACAGACTAGAGCTGAGATGTTTTTCCCTTTCTCTATCAAGCAACGCCAGTAGGAAAACAGGGTGAAAAGCTTCTAAAGTCAGATGTCCCAAGAATCAAAATGTACACTTCTCAGGGCCTAGTTATAATCCCTGATTGCTTCAGCCATATGTTTGGCCGTCCAAAAGATTTAAGCAGTAACCGATCTGATAGCATGCATGCATGTACCATTGATTTGTTAATCTGAAGGGGGTTTTTTTGGTTTCTTTTTTAAATCCTATGAACAATGGAGTTTGCAAAAGGAATGCAGATTAACCAGGTCTAATTGTATATCATTTGCATGAGGAATGAATTAAAAAGCAGCTTTGCAACACATTGACTCGGGCTGTTATCGAGCTATTGAGGTCCTATGGCTCTGGGGGGTGAGATATTTAATTAGTGGGGGTGGAGCACGTGGCTGGGGAGAGTGAAGGGGGAAAGACAAGTTTTGCTGAATGAATCAGAGAAATCACAACTTGGTTAAAAAAAGGAAATAACTTTCTGTTAATGAAAATGTGCAGACAAATAATTAGAAAGGGAAGTCCTATAGTACAAGAACGTTGCTGAGTTAAAAACTGGTGTCTTAAATAACGTGCAAGAATCATTTAGGAGAGTTGAATGCTTGTGCTCTCTCCGCCTACCAGGGCAAACTGAGGGTGGATTACTGTAACAGAAATGTTATATATTAGGTTGCTTAATGTTAACACAGAGAGTTTACATCTTCATTCCATACAGGTAGGACCTGATCCAAAGGCCATTGAAATCAATGGAAGGACTCCTACTGACTTCAGTAGGTTTTGGGTTAGGCCTGTAGATAACTACATGGACAATTTATAGTAATTTGTATACAAGAGTTATGCAGCTCTTTGAAGAAGGCTTCTTCCAGTGCTTATAGGAATGAGTGAGAGTCGGGAGATTGCGGGCTTGATTCCCCATCGCCCTGCACATTTATGCCAGCAAAAAAAGAGAGAGCTATGTGCACATCTGAATGGTAGCATCTTACACCCACTTTGCATTGGTGTAAATGACTGCATGAGGGACAGGGTATTCATCACTAGCACGGCCATACTGATTGACTGTGTAACAAAGGGTGAGTCACTTAACCTCTCTGGTGACTCCATTTTCTGAAACAATGATTGTGACAAGCTAAACAGGCCAGGAAAGGGTTCTGCATAGCTCTGAGGTTATCAACATCCTGCCTCTGTATGGATGAAACACAACAGGGTTTCTTCCCTTAGGTAAATCTCAAAATGAAGGTCTCAAGGGTGGCTTGTTTTGAAGTTCACATCGCTTATCCTTTCTTAGCGATCTTGATTCTCACTGCCAGATTTGACCATGACTCTTGCCAGTACAGTCCTCTGATGGTACGATGGGGGAATTAATTTCCCACCAACTTGGCCAGTCCAGTTCCCAGGCAAATCCTTGTACTCAGGATAGGCAGCAATGGTCTTTCTTCTAGCCAGATGAAGAGGTTTCACCCCTGCTCTATCAACCTCAGGCAAGGGCTACATTGTCTCTTAAAGGGATAAGTACTTACGCGTGTCATACAGGTGTTGTTATGCACATGTACTATAGAAGTGCAAATTATTATTTTTATATTCTGTATTTCATATAGAAAAAAATCAATAAACAGAAAATTACAATTACAACTCCACCACTGTTACTGGCAATATTTGTAGTGTATAAAGTCTTTGCTTTTGTTAAATTCACAAAACAGTATCAAACATTTGTTTTAGAACATTTAAAATTCACCTTGGGCATGGGAGAATGTAATTTAGAATCTGGACATTAGCGTTGGACAGATCCTATACTAAACTCTAACACTGGTCAATGAATGCTGACAATTTTTAATGAAATTTTTTGAATTTCCAAAACTTGTCAACCATTTACAAGCTTGATGAAAAAACAGCAATGTTTTTTGTTAAGAATTTTTGTTGAAATTTTTCTCCCAACTCTCGAGGGTGTGACTATTAAACAGCTGCTGTGTTCAACTCCAAATATGGCTGAATTTCAGCACTGGGTGATGTAATTTTGGTATATCCATTATCTGCCTTGCAAGGGAGTTAGAAGGCTTAGTTAATAATGCTTGTAATATAAACATATATTGAAATACTATGCGCCAAATTCTCTACTCATGTAAATTAGCTCAGCTCCATTGACTCTAATGGAGTGTTGACAATTTACACCAGTGGAGAATTTGTCCCCAGGTTGGTTTGTATGTCTGAGCTATTCATGATAAATGGGGCCCCGTCACAATA
Organism: Mesoclemmys tuberculata; assembly: GCA_007922155.1. Lineage (NCBI taxonomy): Eukaryota > Metazoa > Chordata > Testudines > Chelidae > Mesoclemmys > Mesoclemmys tuberculata. Next base: position 13,076,681 of record ML675604.1, read on the forward strand.
CATTTTTTGCAGGTAATGTATTTTAATAACAACTTTTGGGACTGCCCTGGCCTGGAGCACACCAAAGCCCTAAGGTGTCAGTAGCAGGCCAGTTGTACCGTGACTCACAGGCCAGCACTATGGGTGCTTCAGCAGGTAGGCATTGAATGCACTGGTCCCGATGGGTCCCAATTCCCACTCAGACACATGGCTAAGTGAAAGAACATTTTACGAGGGCTGGCAGAAGAAGGAAACGTTGCAAGTACCCTAGGCACAGAGGCTTAAACAGTTACAGTTGAAGTGAGCAACAGTAGTTTTGGTTTGGGCCCCTGGGACAGTCCAATCGAGGGTTAGAATTCTTCAGGCCGATTGCCTATGGTGTCTTCTCCACTCCAGTCTCTATTCCAGCAAATAGACATTTGCAGTTTTCCCAGTCATGCTCAATTAGTGTCTCTCATTGCGGTCCCTCTGCACTGGCTCCTTGTCCAGCTGCTGCTGTTCCCCCATATGCTCCATGTAGAGCTGCATCCAGCTGTAACAGCCAGCAGCCACCAGCTGTTCCACACACTGCCTTACATACAGGTGCAGGGGTAGGGGTGGGGTTCCTCTCTGCTTCCAGCTTATCTGCAGGTCCTGGCTTGCCATGCGGCTGCTGCCTCCCAAGTAAAGCCCAGCCACTCCCTGATATTTAGGATCTTTCCCATCACCTGGCCAGAGAAAAGGACAGTGCAGTGGGGAGGGGTCTGATGGGAGTTGTAGGTCCCCATTTAGCAGTTCATCACAATCATAATAAAAGACAACTGAGGCAGAATCTAAGAATTTTTAATGTAACAAGGTCTGAGTTATAAATAAAGTAAGAGAACTAAAGACATGTCTAATCCCAGAAGGAATATATGTTTTTATGGGTCAGATTCTGCCCTCCATTACATATGCAATGTGAGCTGTGTGCATGCATATTGGGGCGGAATTTGGTCTTGTGAGTCAGTTTTCAAACTCGGGTGCCTACCTCTGCCTTTGGTAGATCAGATTTTTAAAAAAGTTATGTAAACTAATCCGAAATGCATTTAAGTGCCCATGCACTTGGATACCTGCCATGCATTTGGGTATTTATTTTAAAAAGGTATTTCAGCGCCTGCCATGTGCATGAATCTGAGTCTTCAAATGTGGAATATTGAAATTTAAGCTGACGTTTGAAAACTGGACTATACATGACTAAAAATTGCAGGTAATCTCATATTGATATGTATGAACCGCAGATCTTTAATATACAGCTGTGATACAAAGGATCAGAGTCAGACCATTTGAGATCACACCAAAGGAGTGGACCCGGATTTAGTTCTGCACCAGCTGGGAACAATAAGAGGTGGATGGTCAGTTTCTGCTCAGTTATGCTGTGCACAATTGGCACTGGTAACTTTGGCACAAAATTCTGTTTGGACTCACTACCATAGCAATTATAAATGCTTAAACAACACCAGCAACCAGTCCACCATGCAGCCACCAAACCAGGAAACACAATAGGAAGATGACTTCAAACTGAAAGCTTCCTGGGGAGAACCTATATAGATCTAAAAATATTGTACACAGGCCACATTACAGTTGCAATGGTATGTTGAGTAACTGCCCTACTAATCCTGAGAAACAATTCCGGTTTCCCTGCCTCCAGAAATGAGATTGTGAGCTCAGATTGGCGTTCATGTGACTGGGAGTAGATGTATAAAAGAGACTGTGTGTGTGTGGTTGATTTGTGGTGTGGCCTTTGCTGCTGACAAAAGGTGGATTTGAAACCACTTAACCTACAGTATTTTATGTAGATCTACAAGTTGGAATCAAGATGGGAGGGAACATCAGAGGTGAAAGGACAGTATTTTTCCTTTCTATGCCAGCCCGCCCACTCTTAAATCTTACCTCATTTCTCCTTCAACAGGCAGCACTAGCTTGTTCTAAATTTTACAACGACTGTCTTGTACGTAGAGTAACAGCATATGGTAAACGTTTCCAAAGTACCAAAGTGATTTAGAAGCCTAAATCGCATTGACTTTCACTGAGACCTAAGCTCCTAAGTCACTTTTGAAAATGGGACATCGGTACCTAAGTCACTTTTACACTTTTGAAAATTTTAATCTGTAACCTAACTAGAACACCATTCACATGAGAACGGTGGAGGAGTGTAATTCCACCACTTAAAGGCACCGGATTGTAAAAATAAACACAATCAAAGAAAATAAATTCTGTAGACAAGTCTTCTGGAAAAATAACGCCTTCAGTGGTGGCTTTATGTATCTTTAAAAGGGAATTGGTGCGATGAAATTTATCCCAACAGTGTAGATCTTGAGTGTGCCACGTCTCCTCTGGATACATAACCAGTGTATGTCTTTAGTTTTATGTACCTGCTACATGGCCATCATCAAGGATCTTGGGCAGATATTATGCCAGTCAACAAAGTGGTATTGCAGCAGGGAAGAGGTAATTGATTTACCACAATTCATTGGGACTGCAGTAGTGTAGGCAAGTTAGGCTGCCTGACCCTTGTGAATATTTGGACATGGTCAACAAATGCTGGTCCTCTGTATATCTGTGCTTTTGGTCAGACCTTGAATATTGTCTGAATGTAGCATTCTGTGGCACAATTTCTTTGCGTGTATGTATGAGAGAGAGAACTCATGGAAAAGGGTGTTAAAAGAAAATAAACTGCAGTGGATATTACAGGGCCCTTACTGCATAATGTGTAAAATGATTCCTATAATAATATTTAAAATTATTTACCCATTACTTACATGATGATGGAGTTTATAATATAAGCGATACATTCAGCTGTTGTTGTCCATAAACCCTTATTGATTAAAATAATTCATCTAAGATTAACAATGGAGGTGTTTGCCTCTGCCTGCTGATTAATAACCATCTCAGAGAAGCTGACGGCCCAAGGTGCAACCACGGACCATTAACCTCAGATTGTCATTAATCCCAAGAAAATGTCCTGTACCAAGGTCATTATAGCTGTTATAAATTGCAAATGAAAAATAACATGGGTCTATGGATTTGTTTGTTTGTTTGTTACAGCCGATGGAGATTCAATCAATGTACACAGGGCATGACTAGAGAATCCTGCATATAACCAGTTAGATGCAGATTAAATCATCTCTCAACTTTACATTTACACTCTACACTCTAAATTAAATGAATGCTTGAGGTACTTTAAATAAAGATCTTCTATAATCTCCAGACAAAACAGACAAGTGTTAATGTTGCATCGAGTAAATATGACTTTCAATGTTGCATTTGAGAAGTTTCTCATGATTTCTTATGGAAAACCTAACAGTTAAAAGTGATTTTGTTTATTTCTATTTAGACTCTTATGTCTCAATTTAGATGTTGCCCTGTTTGCTTAGCATCATAAGATACATGTAGCCAGGAAGGATAAGATAGACACGGACAGAACTAGCTAGCAAAACATACACCAGCGTAACAGGGAAAACTAAATTTAAGAAATAACGGATATGGTTTTTTTACAAGACAGGATATAAGCAAACAAACAGAAAAAAGTTTCAAAAGCAGCTACAAATATTAAAGAGGATGTAACAGATTCCACAGCATGTTTACAAGATTATCCAAAGGGAATGATTTGCAACATATATGGGTGTGCATATATGTTAAAGTCTGGAGTGCATCTAGTATAAAGGTGTTGTTAGCAATTCCCTTGTTAAAGCAGCATTCATTATATAGTCAAAATAGGGTTTAAATTCCTTTCTTAGGCATGAAAAGAAATGACGATTATAACCAAAACACCATTTATTCTTACAATAAAAATTTAATTTCTGGAAAGTACAAATATGTAGTTAGGAGTCCAGGGAGCTTAAAATTTACTCCTTTTTGAAATTCAGGACAGGAGTCTAATGTATTAAATGTACTCATTCATGTTCAACTCATTATACTATTGAGATGGACTCCTTGTTCTTTTACAATGTTCACACAACATGATAATGCTCCAGAATGTTTGCCGACAGAGTGAAATAGACACTTTTCACAGGTATCTTTCTGTCTTGTCTGCTTATCTGCTTCCACCTGAATCAGGGGCAGGCAGTTGGAGAGAGTGCCTCTTCTCCAAAAGTGGGGCCCATGAGCCCCTGACATTCCTGTGTGTTTTTCTAGATCATGAGCTAGATGCTGGAGGTCACAAATTCAGGATCAAGTGACCATCCAGCACCTCAACATGTACCAACAGAAGGTGTGTAGATGAGAGCCAAGGACTGTCGAGCACCACAGCGTCCAACCATGGGTATCGACCAAAGGATTCGCCACACAGATAGACTAGCCCCTCTACCTTTTCTTAGCCCAAACATTTCACTCTTGGGGGTGTTTCTACACAGCAAAGAAAAACCTATGGCTGGCCTGTGCCAACCGACTTTCAGTGCATGCTTAAATCCATCCCTATTCAGCACAGTTCTCAAGCTCCAGGGAGTCATGTGTAACTAACCACCCTCACATCCAAGGCATGACATTACAGGATCTAGAACTGTGGCTTTGGTGTAATGGGTTCCTGAGTTCAATTAGCACCTGGTGCCTCCACCTGGAAACTTGAGGAAATACATGATATCTCTGATCTGTGCAGAACTGGGGTAGAATGTAGTAGCCGGACCGAAGTGGTTGCAGAATTGATTAGGCGGGGTAAGTGAGACCCAGACATGCAGGTGTAGGCATGAGGATCCTGTACACGGGTTCCCCTTCAGAAGCCTCCATCCATGTTCTACAGTCTGGTGGCTACGCTAAAATGGATGCCACAGAGTGGCCTCATACCCAGACTGATCCCTGTCACACCCTTCCAGGGACCTTTAGCTAACAGAGGCAGCCTTTGTGAGGGGAGCTCCATAGGAGACTCCACTCCTGGATTCACTCAGACATCATCTAGACACTGGGAAGGTGTGACCAGAGGAAACGGGGGTTACACATGAAGTCACTGAGAATGAAACACATGCCTAAAGTTAAGCACATTCTCAAGTGCTTTGCTGAATCAGGGCATTAGCTAACTGACAAATCATGTGACTGGATATTCTGAATTTCCTATGTATCTACTGGCACAGCAAAGACTTCATCTGTCTATACTGTCTGAAAATCAACATCCCCTGCTCTCTCTACCTACCATTGGAAGGAAGTAAAGGTACAGCTCAGGCTACATTATTAGGCCCTTCAAAGAGCTTGCCAAGTTCCTCCAATGAGGACAAGCAGATGAATGTTTAAAAACATTTGTGACTCCATCTTTCTACCTCATATAGATGCAGTACAGGGTACAAACTGTTTGTGTTGTTGTTTTTGCTACATAGTTCACTTTTAATTCTGGATTTGGAGCGCTTGGAGATTTGATGCAGAAAGACAGTGATCTTTGGGAAAGCAGCTTCTAGCTGAGAAAAGCAGAGCCTGGCCTGCAGTAAGAATTCCCTTTAGCTCTTCTGGTGAAGCCATTGCTGCTTCTGCAAGAAACCTAGATTGAGGCTTGGTTACACAGCCACATGATAAAGAACATACGGACAATATCCAACGCTTCTAAGAGATGAAAATCCTCTAAAATGCATTTCACCAATTATGCAATGATATACCTGGAGAAAAACGATTCCTCCCTGACATGTTTGGGAAACCAGTGAATTTCCTGAAGCATGTGATTACTTCAAGACATTAAAAATACCTTTATCCTCTCTATTTCATTTATATGGTACCATTAAAATCATGTAGTCAGGCACCCAAGCTAAATGCCTCAGACTTGCAAAACCCACATTTACCTCACATTTTCATCTAATTATTGGACTCTGATTGTGCCATTGCATTGGAATACAGCCTCTAAGAAAACGTGAAGGATCTTGATCATGTTTTATTGTAGATTAACTGGTGTTTCACTCTGGGAAAGATGCTCATTTTGTTGTTTATCAGAAGTATAGCCATCATAGCTATTGAGGGAAAGGTGAAAAGAATGATCTAAGGGCAACAATAAACATGCAAGAATATAACCTTGCTGTCATATAGAACTTTTCATCTGAGGATCTAAAGATGTTTAGGCAATTGCAGTGCCTCGTACACTGTGGCTATGATCCTTGACTGGGGCCTCTATGTGCTACCACAATGCAAATAAAAAATAACAATTACTAGAGCCTGACGAATGTTCATCATATTCCTTATCTGATAAATGTTGATGTTTCCGATAGAGTAATTTATTCATCTGATCACTATTTCTGGCATTCAACCATCTTTAATACTTACTATCCTTGTTCGCTATCGATCAGAATCATAGAAATGTAGGGCTGGAAAAGACCTCAAGAGGTCATCACGTCCAGCCCCCTCTGCTGACCATCCCTGGCAGGTGTTTGTCCAACCTTTTCTTAAAAACCTCCAATGAGGTGGATTCCACAACCTCCCTTGGCAGCCTATTCCAGAGCTTAACTATCCTTATAGTTAGAAAGTTTTTGCTAATATCTAACCTCAGTCTCCCTTGCTGCAGACCAAGCCCATTACTTCTTGTCCTACCTTTAGAGGACATGGGGAATAATTAATAACTGTCCTCTTTATAACAGCTGTCTTTGGAGGTATTTATATCATCTCTATTACAGTATACTTGTCAGAGTACCTCTTTTAAATAAAGGACAAATTGAAGCAGGTTGTTTTTTAAGAAACAAATTTATTTTTTATAAGACAGCCAACCAAAAGGCCAGATTCTCGGCTGGTATAAATTGACATTGTCCCATTGACTGCATTGGTGCTACCCCACTTTATTCCATCTGAGAAACTGACCATAAATCACAAAAATGAAACACTACACCTCCTTAATAACCAATTGCAACAGTTTAGTGAACCACTAGCAGACCACTATATATTATACCGACCAAGATGAACATACTGAATTTGTTGTGTCTCTGTTATACAAATGTGAATTCAGAGTAACTGCACTGAAACTAATGGCATTACTCCAGATTTACACCCAGTGTAATTTAGATCAGAATTTGGCTGATGACAATTTAATTAATTTCTCTTTCAAAACCCTACTGAATGTTTAGTAAGATATTTGTAGCCATTTTGAAGACCACACTGTTTCAGACCTATGACTATTATAAAAACCAGTCAATCTTTTATTTTTCTTTATTTTACAGACACTGTATTATCATAATTTTATTTCCTAATTTGGCATCATCATTTTAGTTGTTAATTTATTTAGCTCAGTGACAACAGCAGCCTTGACACACAAGACAGTCAGGGACCAAGGACTTCCTGAGATTAAATCTATAGGATTCTGTGATGAACCGAAAATGAAGTTGGTGTTGTGTGGTGCATAGATTAGGCCTTATGCAGAGAACTCTCAAGTCTGAATGGGAGCTGAGGCTACTCAGCAACCCTCAGGATGTGCTCAGCACCTTGCAGGATTTGGCTCACAGTGATAAGCAATGTCGCTTGCATCAAAATGCCCTGTGAGTAATACATCAGTTTGCCTCTAAAGCTACCCATGACTGATTCCAATTAGAGCATTATTTATAACCTTATTCAAGTTGCACCTAAATGACAACACAGGATATAGAAATGAAAAATCATTTTGGGTTTTTTTTAATCTGATCTGGGCCGGGGGCATCAGATTCAGATTACTCAAATCATGGGGTGTTAGTGAGCATGTGAAACTTCTAATTTCTTAGCCATTACGACTTCTGACTAACACCCTGCCAGGCACTGGAGGCTTGATTCTCAGAAATGCAAGGCTAAGATTTTTCAGACCTGACTAATGAGTTTAACAGCAGCTATGTGTCCGAATCCCTTAGTCATTTTTGCAAATCTCAGCCGAAGAATGCACATAAATTGCACACACATTCGTGTGCCTAAAATGTGCCCCAAATGACACCCGCTGCGTATGTAGATGACCCTTTGCAAGGCCCATCTACAGTCACAATTGCAATGACTGGTGTACACAACCACTGCATGCAGTTTAGACAGGCTCACTCGCACGTGAAAAGTATGCAACTATAACTCATCTCTGTCTAATTTTGCCTGCCTTTTTAGTGATCAGAATGTGTGTAACATCAGGGTCTTCCTCGGCTGGTTGTAAATGTACTGAGAGGAAAAAGAGGGCTACATCTTGGTCAGTGCACCTGAGTGCAAGCGGCATCCCGCCTCAGCTGTCTGACCTGAGTGCTGTGTTCCAGCATTAGAAGCTGCTTGAAATATTTTCAGAGTTCTGACGTGACAGGGGTAGGTGACACACACACAACTGATAATCGGGCCCAGACCCCTGGGAGACCATTGCAAACATTTTTTAAAGGGATTCCTAGTTACAAATGGTATTAGGCTGACTTGCAGGTGCAGGACTTGTGGTTCTGTCAAAAATCTGCTGTTCCTGCCTCCCCAGCCCTCAGTCCATGGCCAACCACTGTGTGCAACGTAATAGCCATTACAGCGCTACCGCTGGGCACACTCATAAGAAGACTGCATTTAATAGCTCTAGTCATTTGTTTTTCACAGCAAGCTGCACATCCGAAACAGGGTGATTAGACCAGGGCTGAGCGTAACCAAGGGCCAAGGAATGGTTGCCTTATTTCAGAGAACACCCACATAAAAGGGAGCTTTTACAATGCGCGTACAGGACCATTTGCATGGCTGTGCTTAATCTGACAGTTATTTATTGCATTGGGTGAGATAAAACCTCCGTGCAGAAAGGAATCAAGGCCTGAACTCAAGATGTGCCAAAATTCACAGATGGCCATTTTCTCATACAAACAGATTTGAGAAGAACAAGCAACCCGTCTCGATGAGAGCTGTGCTGGAATTCAATACTGTGAACCTGCTACTACACAGAACCTGCAGCAGGGACTATTACAAACTCACTGATATGGCCTAGGTTGGTAGCCACGCTACACTACGACACATCACCAGCTAAATATTTATAAGTCCCTGTTCTGCATTCAGGGAGTCTGATTTGTAAGGGGAGAAAAAACTGTTTGAGAAGGAAGGAAGACAGGTTGGGATTTGAAGAGTACCTAGTGCACAGATGGTTCCTTCCACTAACAGCTGAGGAGAGGAAAGGTTCTTGTGGGAAGGGGAAAGAGAAGCAGAATAGGTAGAGGAACAGAGAATGGAAGATACCTACTTCCCACCAGGAGGATCAGCCTAACAGTACTTGTAGAAGACAGGAGAATGGATGCGAGGAGCAGGTCGGGAAGCGGAGGAAGAGAAATGCAGAAAAGCACATGTGCCTACATTTCTGTGATTCAATGATTACTCTGGAACATCTGACATTCTTCCTTCTCCATAGGCAATTTTACATGCAAGCTAACATTGGCAATCCCGAATGCTGATGTTAAATCAAACACCAGATGTTCCTGGAGGCCCATAATCACATTCTTCAGCTCCCACTGTCAGTGCAGCTCATAGGATTTCCTTAATGTATGTCCTGAGCACTGGTATCTACTGGATACACTGAAATCTTTTATGCTTTTACATGCAGAAAGAGCGCTTTACCTGCACAATCCTATTATTAAAGTAAAATTAACCAACATATGTAATCAGTAGCTCTGCAGAACTCACACATATTGTTCTCAGAATGACCCCTTACCTGTTAACCTCTAAGACTTAAACACAAATTTACTGCATAGACAATTAGGTTTTGCAATAAAATAGTGTTATTCTGCTGATCTCAGTGCAAAACTCAGTCAGAAGAACCTCCGAGTTTTACTTGGAGTCAAAGCCATGTGAAACAGCAAACTTTTTATGATCTGTGCAAAACCACTAATCAGCGTATGTTTGCCCAGAACATCCACAGATCTAAGGGCCCATATATACAAGTTCTTTGGGGGCAGGGACTGTCTCTTTGTTATGTGTGTGGATGGTGCCTTGCAAAATGGGGCCGGGACTTCTAGGTGCTACTGCGATACAATTACTTAGTATTAACGATACAATCCTCAGTGTGCCAACACTGTTGTTCAGACACATTTTTTGTTTCTCTTGTATTTGGGACAACATATTTATACCACAATATTAGTAGGGTGTCATGTCACAGCCACTCTAGACTCACACCTTCCCTTCATTTATTGCCTGCCTAATACACACAGGATAGGATTGGGCCACCTAGCTGTACACTACCACATATACTGGTAGTACGAAGTGGATATTGTTTCATTCCAAAAGTAATTTACAGAACGCCATGTAGCCAAAATAAATAAAAATGTTCAGTTTACTGTTTTTTCAAAGCACATACCTTTTCAAATTTGAATGCCATAAGTGTGGAATGTCTCCAGGGATCAATATTTAGTTGGGAGGAATATTTCCAGTGCTGCAGAATGACTTTTATAGCAGCCGTAATCAAGATGGCTGGAAGGTTTTTTGTGTTTTTAATTCCTTGCTTTGTTATACACATTGATTTAAATATTAGCAGAGATAGACACCCTGGTAATCTGGTTTTTGTGATCTTGACTATGCAATCTGGTTTTTTCCCCTCAAAATTGAACAAGCAGTGCTCAAGAGTATGGCTAGAAGGACTGACCTTAAGCATTTTATTGTTAATTAGCACAAAGAACAAAATTCCTGCCTGATCCCAAATATGGCAATCAGTTAGACCCTGAACATGTTGGGAAGACCCACCAGCTGGACCCCTGGGGAAGAATTCTCCTTAGTAACTCAGAGCCCTCTCCATCTAGTGCCACATCTCTGCCCATAGGGGATTTTTGCTACTAGCTGTCGCAAGTGTGTGGCTGTACTGTACTGCCAGTCATTCATACCAGAGGTCTCCGCCCAGAATGTGAAGCCTACTAACAATGCCTGAGGCTACCTGACATGGAAAATGGTTCCTCAGTTCAACTCTCCAATGCAGCTGAGAACATCACCAACGTGATCCGACCCCCTCAGAGCAGCAGCAGTGACACCTTCGCCAACGGTCAGTCTTGGAGTGAACTGTATGACCAACAAACGGTGTGGACCTTGAACTGGAAACAGATAGGGCCTTTCAGTTTCAAGCAAATACAGTTTAAAGCAGAGTGAGTTCAAGTGTCAAGGAGATAGTTACCATTAGAACATAATTCAACACTTAGCAACTCTTCTGGAAAGATGCAAAGCAGCTTCTTGCTGGCTCTTCTTGCTCTGCCTGTATTACTGTAGTTCTGATTAAAGTTCCACACTGATGCATAGCTTGTATTGAATGCAAACAGTGGCACATAATGGGTGGTCCAAAGAGATCTGAGCAAGTGAGTAATGAACTATGTCTGAGGTGGATTAAGCCTGTTTTGAAACATAAATTAAAGTGACATTTGTGTTGCAGTGTCGTCACATTTGAATCATGATGTTGTGATGCGCAAGAGACTGGGGGCTTCAATGAAGTCAAAGCCTAATGGCTCTGCAGTTTCACTCACTGGAAAGCTGAAAAGATCAGAGGCAACTAAGACTGTGAAAAGTGCAATTAAAGAATAGCCCCATATCTGCTCCTTACTATAAGAAAGTGATCAGATTCTATTATTAGTTGTAAGTGAATTAGAATTGGGTCTGAACCGGAACCGAAATTCAAACACATTGAAAATTTGGTTCCAGATCTGAACTTTGTGGCTTAGACACATCTCTGCTAGGAAATTTACATCCCGTTTCTCTAAGTGCAAAAGGCACTGAGTTAAAAATAGTAGCGAGGACGCAATGCTGCTATCCTACCACAAAAGGCTGCAAATCTTCCACTGGAGTCAAAGGGGATTTTGTGTCAGGTAAGGACCACAGAATCAGACCCTGAATAATAGAATGTATTGATTCCCACACTCAACTGCCCACCACCAAGGACACCCTCATGTGTGGGAGGGTGGAGTCAGTGCCAGATGTCTCCTCAGACAACACAGTTGACCTTATTTTCTACTTACCCTTGTGGAAATCAGGACTAACACCTTTCACCTAAATGGACTTACGCTGGTGTAAAAAAGGGACAAAAAGAGTGGAAAATCAGGGCCAGATACTCCACAATCAAAATGGAGTCACTTACCGGAATGTGGATATTTTGAATTCAGCAGAAATGTGTTGCTGAGGAGAAATGGTGAGTACAGTTCTGAACACAAAACTAAACCCAGCATTTTGACAGTTTTACGTCTACTTTTTATTCGTTGTTTTAATTGTCCATGCAGATTTTGGAGTGGCAGTTCTACTTTTCCCCTCCCCCACTGTATTTCTGGAACTGAGGTAGCTATTTTTATGCCAGTCCCCCGCCCACCTTCCTGCTCTCCGCACCCCCAGACTGTGCCCCCTGCCCAGCCCTCCACATTCCGCACTCCCAGCCCAGCCCAGCTCACACCCCTTGTCAGGCTCCATGAATCCTGCAGCCGCAGTCTGCACCTCCTGTCCAATCTTTGCACTCAGCACCCCCAGCTCATCCCACCCTCCACCCAACCCCCCCATACTCCACTCCCCCAGCCCAGTCTGCAGCCCCTGCCTGCCCCCCAGCAACTCTTGCACCTTTCCCAATGAGCTCCTTGCTCGCAGGCTTGCAGCCTTCATGGTGGCAGTGCCTGCAAAGCCCACCTGCGGTGGAGTGGAAGTGGCAGCAGCGGTGGTGTGGCAGCCAGGCAGGGGCCAGGGGCTGGCCAGGCAGCAGGGCGGTGGGGGCTGGGCAGCGAGCAGCAGGCGCAGGTTGGGCGATGGCATGGAGCGGATGGGTCGCTGTGCTTGTGGCCAAAGCCCCAGCAGCGCTTGTGGTGACTCCAGGAGCAGCCCCAAGTCACTCAGTGCCTAAACTGTGGCTACAAACTTACTTGGATCAGGGGTGGGGAGCCGCTTGGGAGGGGGTGGAAGCGCTTCCCTGGCAGCCCAGGAGATTTTCGTAGTCTTAGCGGGCAGCCTTCCCCTTCATTAGGCAGCGCCCCCAGCCTTATCCAACGCTGCTACTCCCCAGCTGCCACCCTCAGAAATCTGCTGCCCTAGTCCGAGGCCTGCGTACAGCTAAAGCAGCCTCTGTCAGTCTCAAAGACAGGCCCTGCCCCATGGAATTTACAATCTAGGGGTGTGCTCCTCTGCTAGTGCAAGTCAGCTTAGCTCCTTTGACTTCAGTGTAGCTATGCTGATTTGCACCCGCTGAGGGTCTGACTCTTTGAGTCAGGCAGGATGCGGCAAGTGGACGAAGCAGACAAATGGTGTCGAGTCATAACGGGACGATGGGATAACGATCAAATGAACAGCGTTGAGTCGGAGAGCAGATTTCACAGCTCCCCACCAAGGCCAGACGGGAGAATGTGCGATTGCTCTTATTGATTACATGGACAGCACTACCTGGCCATCGGAGCTGGCTGGGTGCAGAGGGGAGCAGATGCTGCACCCTCTCCAAAGATGGCAGAGCATGTGGATCTCCACATTGCCTGGAGTCAGGGCCCAAGCATAATTTTTTTGGGCCCAGTACAAACCTGTAACACGGGCCCTCTTCCACACACATAATGGGGGTTGCAGCCTGGGCCGGGCCCTCCAGGGCCTCCGGGCCCCAGTAAAGTGTACCCTTTTCTCTCCCCATGTAGGGGCCCTGCGTGGGGTAGTGTTTCCCAGAACTCCCATTGGCATGGTGTGCCTGGGCTCCATCTCCAGCATAGGGCTGTGGCCTTATGCTGCAATTGCCCTCTTCATTTAAATCCCATCTGTTGCACAGCTGTGAAAATGAGTTTTATTAGTTACAAAATATCAGGCGGCAGCTCTGTGTGCAATGCTTAGCTAGCAAAATATTTGGTATGGGATCAGGAGAGCGTGAGGAAGATCTCTAGTGAAGTAGTCTACTGAAGATACAAGCAGCATGAGGATGTGTATTTGGGATTGGTGAGGGAGACATGAGGCTTTAAAAATAAAGAAGGATATTTGTGTCTGATTCTCCACCGTTCTGCCCGTGGTGCAGTAATTTACACCAGTGCAAAGTAAAGTGAATAGTGGGTGTACAACGCAGTTGAATCAGCGTGATAGTGTTTTACACTCATTTTGCCCTGATGCAAATGACCACACAAGGTGCAAGACACTGGAGAATGAAGCTCTCTTGTGTTTTGTTTTCTTGCCTTTCTCCTTTTGTGGATACACAAGCCTCCAGTTCCAATGGTACGTCGGGTTCGGATTAGCATCCCACTCCTCAATCTTTTGAAAATCTGCCTTAGTTTAAGTCTGAACTGATGATTCTGCTGCACTGGCAGTTAAAGTGGAATAGAATCTGGAAAGCAAACTTTAAGAAATAATATACATCGCTATTATAACCAGTTGGCTTAGCCAATGATACCCTCTGATGAGGCTGATTCTATGTCCGCTCTATACCCACTACCAGGCACACAAAGGGAATCTTCCCACCAATGGACCAGCTGATTTGCACAGCTGACTAGCTGATCTGCTGGTAGCTTTAGCATTTATATTGAACCTGTATTTACGCTGAGTGCTTTCACCAGTTTCCCCAAAGACACCACATGGCATTTTATCACTGTTCTCAAACAATCTTCTACCGCTCCAGTGCAGCAGCTCAGAGCGCTCATGTTTTCCTCGCTTGTATCTTATTTCTTGCTCTTCCTATTTTGTCTCTTTCATTCTCTGCTTCTTCTGTTTAGTCTATCCCTGTCTTTGCTCTTTGATGCTTGTACCTCTTCCCTTCAGTTATTTCCGTACTATACTCACCTTTCCTACCTCCTGATTTAACATGCAGCATTTCCTGATCTTTTGTTTGCTTTCCTCTTGTAGTTCAACCTCTGATTCTATGGAAAAAACTCAGTTGTTGCTATGAATGTTTTGGGATGAAGGTGAGATCTTGAAGGCAAGAAGAGGTTATCAATAATCCTAGTGAATGCAATGTTCACAGTAGCTTTCATCTCCCTCTAGCTAATGCTCCTGAAAACATTTTCTGATTCCTAACTAGCTGATTCACCTTCTAAGTCCTCATTCCCTTTGGGGGTGATCCTGATCACTGGTCCACTGGGGAGGGGCTTCTAGCACTTTGCATCCTAGCTAGGAGATCTACGGTCTGACTTGTACCTTGTGCAGTGATTTGTCCTTGTTCAGGGTTGATATAAATTGCTATCAGATCAGAATTCTCCTGTCACTTAGACCATTTTACACAGGGCACAGGTGTGAATGATCAGAGCAGGGGCAAGGCAGTGGGGAATCAAGCCCCTACAATATTTTTAACTCATCAGGTAAGTTACCTGTATCCAGAGACAGCTACAGAGAGATGCTTTCCCTTCCATTCCCTCTTTCTTTTATGGGTATATAGGCAAAATGGGGAAACTGGTTTGGTTTAAAAAAAGAACTGAGTTGAACATGTCTCAAATTTACTCTGCACCCAAACTTCCAATTCAACCTCAATGAGTGCTCAATTACATAAATCCAAACCAAAGAAAAGATTTGCATGAAATCTTTGCAAAGCAAAGCCACCAAGTCTCATGCACTTGTATAATGTACCACTATGTACTTAACAGGACTTTCAGTGGGAAACTTTGCTTTCCCATTGTTGACCATATCAGCCTTCAACTGGTAAGAAAAGACTGGTACTGTAAAAAATAGCACAGAGGAAAGGAATACAACACTAGACTCTATTCTCACTAGAAATGGGCCTGAGCTGTAAAGTTCATATACAGATTCAAATTGTCCTTAAGATCCTGGCATGTTCCGATCCAGCTTTTTGTTTCTAGCAATTACCGTGTTTTCATTATGTATTAATTTCACATGGCTTATCATGGCAATAATGACTGTTTTTAAAAAAAAGGCATTTCCTGAGAGTTAATGATCAAGGCCAGACACAGGACATCCATCCAGACACCAAAAACTAGCAGGCACCTTTGGAGTTATATTTAGCCTGCTAAACAAGCAGAGGGGTCACTGGGCGACTGAGATGCTAAAGGAACACTCAGAGAAGATAAGATTATTGCAGAGAAACTTAGTGAAATCTTTGCATCAGTCTTCATGGCTGAGGATGTGAGGAAGATTCCCAAACCTGAGCCATTCTTTTTAGGTGGCAAATCTAGGGAACTGTCCCAGATTGAAGTGTTATTGGAGGAGGTTTTGGAACAAATTGATAAATAAAACAGTAATAAGTCACCAGGAACAGATGGTATCCACCCAAGAGTTCTGAAGGAACTCAAGTGTTAAATTACAGAACTACTAACTGTGGTATGTAACCTATCATTTAAATCAGCTTCTGTACCAGATGATGGGAGGATAGCTAATGTGATGCCAATTTTTTAAACAGGCTCCAGAGGTGATCCTGTCAATTACAGGCTGATAAGCCTAACTTCAGAACCAGGTATATTGGTTGAAACTATAGTAAAGAACAGAATTATCAGACACATAGATTAATATGTTGGGGAAGAGTCAACATTGTTTTGTAAAGGGAAACCATGCCTCACCAATCTACTAGAATTCTTTGAGAGGGTCAACAAGCATGTGGACAAGAGTGGCCCATGGATATAGTGTACTTAGATTTTCAGAAAACCTTTGACAAGGTCCCTCACCAAAGGCTCTTAAGCAAAGTAAGCAGTCATGGGATAAAAGGGAAGGTCCTCTCCTGGACCAGTAACTGGTTAAAAGATAGGAAACAAAGGGTAGGAATAAACAGTCTGTTTTCAGAATGGAGAGAGGTAAATAGGGGTGTCTCCCAGGGTCTGTACGAGGACCAGCATTGATCAACATATTCATAAATGATTTGGAAAAAGGGGTGAACAGTGAGGTGACAAAATTTGCAGATGATACAAAACTACTGAAGATAGTTAAGTCCAAAGCAGACTGTGAAGAGTTACAATGGGATCTCACAGAACTGGGTGACTGGGCAATACAATGGCAGGTGAAATTCAATGTTGATAAATGCAAAGTAATGGACATTGAAAAACATAATCCCAGCTATAACTTTACCTCTGGCCCTCATTTCCTCCAGCTGATTATTAACTACCAGTTACTGTCCTCCAATCAGTCATTATTGCAGCTGATCAGTTTCCACATAAACTTTGATTGGGAAGGTTTTTGGGCACATGGCCTGGGGAAGGAGACTCTGTCACACACTTGGTGGCTAGGGTACTAGTCTGAGAGATGGGAGACCCAGCTTCAAATACCTGCTCTACCTGATTTGGTGTTAGCTTGGATGAAAAAGCTGTGCCCTGAATCAGACGCAATAAGGAGTTGCACCTGGCTTTCTCCCATTGCAGGTGAACACCCAGACAACACACAGACAGTTGTGGGGCCAGGAAAACATTGGAAAAGTTTTGTTTTCAGACCTATATAGCATGAAAACAAATTCTGAAACCTCAGAAGTTGCCATGAAATGGAATTGTCATTCTCCAGTCAGCTCTAGCCACTACTGATTAAGGACTCAGTTGAGCCTTTAGGCTTAACTTGTACATGGGACAGGGCACAGCTGTGCTGCCCTAAGGGGCGCAGCTAAGGGTGGGCCTGGGTGGGCTGTGGCCCACTCACTTTGAAAGCAAGCCCACCCAATCTGTTGCTCCTGCTGCCAGCGCTCTGCTGCTTTGCTTCCGGCCACGTGACCAGAAGCAGGAAGTTCAGGAAGCGACCAGCGGAGGATCACTGAGCAGCCCAAAGCTCCAGTTGCCAAGATAACTAGAGCATCCGGCAGCTTAGTTTCTCTGCCCGGTCGCTTCCCGAACTTCCTGCTTCCAGTCACGTGATCAGAAGCAGGACGTGAGCCAGGCCCACCCGAGTCAATCGCAGGCCCAGCCAGAAAATCACTTCTGGCTACACCCCTGCCTAAGAGGATCTCTGAGAAGGAGCACAGGGTACGTCTATGCTGCAGTTAGACACCTGTGGCTGATCGGTGCAGCTGATTTGGGCTCAGGGCTCAAGCTGAGGAGCTGTTTAATTGAGATGTAGACATTCACGCTTACATTGCAGTCTGAGCTCTGGGACCCTTCCACCTCCCAAGGTCCTAGAGTCCTGGCTCCAGCCTGAGCCCAAATATCTACACCACAATCAAACAGCCCCTTAGCTGACAGTCCCTGTCAGCTGGCACAGGCCAGCCATGGGCGTCTAATTGCAGTGTAGACATATCCCCAACATCTCATTTCTTTCTTTCCTCCCAGAGATAAGTAGCTGAATTTTGTCCTTTCTCAAGTGCAGCTTATTCCTCTGGCTGGCTTACTGGGGATTCAGAGCCAAGGCTCCTCCAGTTTCCCAGCCCTTTCTGGCCACTTGGTTTCGCAGGAGTATTGGGCATGCAGTCCTTGGTCTTCCTCGACTCCTCAACCCCGATACAGGGAGTGTGAGCATAGCCATGCAAAGGGCAGGGTGGAACTCTTGCCTCCATATCTGCTTAGTCTATGCCATATTAACCCAGGTCACATTCTGGCCCTAAATAGATCCCTAAAGGGAGTGGGGTGGCTTCACATTCCATTGCCACTGGGAGTGGTGATGAGTTAAAGAAAAAGCCTACTCTAGATTCTGTTCTCATCAATCCCAGTGTACGCTGGGAGTAATTCCACTGACTCAATGAAACTACAACAATATGAAACTGATGTGAGATCTGAACCAAGCCCACCATCTCTCTCACATGGTTACTTTCCATTTCAGTGCAGAAATTCTTCTGGCCAAAATAAGGATTTTCACATCTACTGTTGTTTCTCTGTTGGAAATAAAGAGAGGTCACAGAGAATAAATTAAACAAAACTATCCAGAAACGTAGAGGAGGAGGATGGGGGAAGCAGATTTCCACACATTGCTTAACTTCCTGTTTTACAAAGTTCATTTCTGTGATCTGAGTGCAGATGGAAATTTGCAGAGGTTTGTGTGTCAGCTGCCCAGGGCATCCTCAGTACAGTGACCTCTTCCTCTCCCCGGCATGGTACACTGAGTCACAAGGGCAGTAGGAGAGCAGGAGAGTGTGGGCCCTGGAACTTTTCCAAAGCACAAAAATGTACTGCTGCTGGCTAAGTCAAAAGCAGGAGGGAGGGACAGGAAAGGAAGGGAATCCCCTATGCTCAGCAAGTTCCTGATCCCACTTCCATTGAAGTCAGTGGAAACAATCCCATTGACTTTAGCGGGAACTGGATTATCTACAGCTCGGAGCTTCTCATTGTACTTCAATGCTAGACTTCAGGCAGTATTGTTCGCTGGGCAAAGATCTGCCCCCCTGAGCCAGTCATTCATTATTTGAGTTATGGTAGCACCCAGAAAGCCCATTGTCCTGCTTTGTGCCAGGCGCTGCACAAACTGCAAGAGACTATTCCTGCCCCCAAAGTGCTTACAGACTACATAGACAGGACAGAAAAAGGGAAGCATTGTTACTGCTATCTCACAGACTGCAAAATGATGCACAAGAGAGATTAAATGACTTTCCTGAAGTCACACAAGTATTCAGGAACTAAATGTAGATCTCTTAAGCCCCCCTCTAGTGTCTTAACCATGAGTCCATCCTTCTCCACCCCCATCCGCTGATCCTAGAGAGAATTACAGTATATCCCCTTAATGCAACAACCGAAAGGAGACCACGCTAATGGGCAGAAGTTATCAGTATCACACACCAGCAAATGAAATATAATGGAGATTGACTTTCTTGCTCGAAGCACCTTAATTCAAGCACCTGGGAAAATACTACAAGAGCTGCCCCAAATACCCCAAACAAACAGAACCTCTGCAGCCTGCAGGAGGAAATGGGAAGCACAACTCTAGTTATGAACTCTCACATGGTCAGTCTTGGAACAAGCAATGGATTGAAACTGCACCTGACCCTTCATGTCTACCCTGAAATGAAAAACCTGTGCCTGGCCACAACAAGCTGTTGCTGGCCTTGGCTATAACATATAGGTAATAGGAGAACAGAGCCCTTTTTAAAAATAGGCTTTTCAACAGTGCTCATAACCTCAACAACATTAATCAGTTTACCCTCAGTGCCCCTTGGAGAGAGGGAGGTATTAGTGATCCCATTTTACAGCTAAGGATCACTGAGGCTTAGGCCCAGTTTGAGCACCCTCACTCATAGTACTTTACTCTGTAGGCATTCTCACTGCTGTCAATAGAGCTACTCACAGAGCAATCAACTGCGAATTAGAACTGGAAAAGGGACAAACAATGTTTTTGGAGGAATAACACTGGATTTTCTCAGGCTCCAATTATATTGTGGAATTTGGTACCCTTTGATCCCTGCACTTGTGTTAAATATGCATTGTTTGATCATATGAATGCTTTGCAAGCAATGGAATAGTATTCACTGTAGGGATTTTTTTTTAAATCAGTCTGTCACACAGATGACTTGATTGAATACAGCTGCTGGCTTGATTATCTGTGTGAATCTTGCAGCAGAGGGACTAATATTGTTAAAGCACTTTCTTCTCTTAAGATAATCAACACACTATGATCATTTAAAATACATGAACATGGCCTTTTATATGACCATGTGTGATGGGGGTCCACCCCATGCAAGGCTTGAAGAGGTAAATTAAGCCAATTAATTTCTAGACCACACCTGGAAGAGAGCCAGGGAGTTCTAAGGCCTAATTTGCTGATGAAGTCCAGCTGGGGGGGCAGGGGGGAGGAAGAAGCTGGGCTGGGTTTGTACAACCAGGAACCTGACTACAGCAGGAGGCTGTAGGAAGTAGTCTACAGTCATTCCCTGGAAAAAGGGATATGCATTAGGGCTATAGAGAGTAGCCTACAGTTATTTTATGAGAGAAGGGAGTTTGAGCTCGTACATCCAGAGAAGGGGGGAAACTAGAAGCTTTAGGAAGGAGTCCAGTGATGGAGCAACAAGGACTGATGAAAACAGGCCACAGTTGTAGGTATTGTATTCCTAGAGTGGAATCCAGTGTAGTGGGCAGGCCTGGGTTCCCCAACTGGTCTCTGGGGAAGTGGCACCATCAGGAAAGCACTAAAGATGATGGTCTGAGACTGTGCGGAAGGACTCTGGGTAAACCCCTGGAAAGCTGAGTCACAAAGAGGAGGCTGCAGTTCCTGGAGTGAGAGGGGCTGTGGGGTGAGACAGAACTGGTGAAGATGCCACCAGAGGAAGGTGCAATGCCTGACAGAGCTAATCCCTAGGATGGCCGGAAGGAGGTGCCAGCAGTTGTGAGTGGACCTTGTCATACCATGGTGATGCCTAATGCTTGAAAAGATAAAGACTACTACTTAGCCAGAGCCAGGATGAATGTGAGCACCAACAGGCATTATTTCAGCTTCTGGGTGAGCATGCTGCCAAAAGCACCAGTCTCCCTGCTATGCCAGTTCTGGGCTGCTCTTAAACAGAGACTACCACTCATGACCAATAAACATGTGCTCCTCTGTGTGTGTGAGATGTGGACAAGCATCCACAAGGTGCTCTCCAAAAATCTCAGTTCTCTTGCAAGCTAAGCCAGGTTTCCAGAGATGACAGACTAATACATGCTATGCTCCAAAAAGCAGGACCCGTGAATTCTGTTTTCTTAAATCCAGGCACAAAGATGGAGAAAAGCCAGAAAAGTGGGAATGAAGAGAACAGGATTCTGTTCCCAGCTCTGTAACTGATCTGCTGCATGACTTAGGTAAGTCATTTGCCTCTTCTACAAATAGGGATAACAACTTTCTTTCTAATATTCTTTGAGATCGATGAATGAGAAGTGCTACCTAAGAGCTACGCATTATTGTAAAAGATGTTGAAATATGAGTTGCCTGGTTACTTGTGGGTTCCCTCAATACTTGGCTGACTTGCATGCCAACCACACAGAGGGGAGTTTTTATGTTGTAATGGCAAGGCATGAAGAACGGCCTCAACAGTGGTAATAATCCCAGGTATGGCATGGAATAAAAGTGGATATTCTGTAGCATCCTTGTTGCCTGAGGTATCCTAAAATGCTTTATAAAAGTCTTTAGAGACACGAACATGGTATGCGTGCATCAGCCATTCAGAAGTGATGGAATTGCTGTGACAACACTCCCAAAAGCATCATTTTGAGTCACTGCCCTTCCTAGAGTCGCATAATTCAGCATGGATGCTGGCAGCTGTTCTGAAGTACAGTGACAGGCTCTATTTACTCAAGTTTTTCTCAGCTCTGTGTTCAGAAGTATTCTGTGTGAGGTTCTCTTGACTTCTTTCAAAATAGCTGAAAATCAAGATAATTCAGGTCTCCACTTAAGTCCAGTTTGATTTGATAATTTGAAGTGATGACTTCTAAACTTGGTCATTTTGGGGTTCTCCCCAACCACATTTCTGTTCTTGTTCTGTTTCTTAAACCCTGTTAGCTGATGATCCCAATCCTGGGAGATGCTGACACTTCCCTCTCCGCTCTCCCACAGTGAGCTACTGAGCGTCCTTAGCTTCCATTGACTGTAAGGGTAGTTGAAGGCTGAGTCCTGTCAGAGGCTGAGCAACAAAAGTGTTTTAATTCTTCATGTTTCAGATTCATTATGCTCTGAAGGACAAGACAGAGATGGACTATCCAGGTACAGTGTTACGAGATGTGTCTCTCTCTCTTGGCCATAGATGAACTCTTCACCCTAAGCCTGCTACTGTTTACAATAACGAGAGAAATCCATCCACCCTTTCTAAAGAAAGGGGATTCAGGGACGACATCTCTCTTCCCAGCTCTTCAGGGGAATGAGGAATCCACTTTGCCCTTCTCTAATCTCCACTGTACAGGTACGATTCAATGTAAAGCAGGCAGAATTAAACACACAGTTTGCATAAAACCAAAAGGGATTGACCGTTTCCTAGCATTATACAAGCTCCACTCTAGCCATGCTGTACGATTGAAATGGAACTGAGATGCAGATGCTCTTCATTAAAAATCTACAAAAAAGGCATCCAAATGTCCTCATTGCACCTTACTGAGAACATTTTCTTTTTGTCTGAAGTCATCTGGGACATAAACATTACCCATGCCACCTTCAAAGCAGTGTTTTCATGGTAGTAATTCAGTTACGTCACTGGGGCTAATGTCATGGTGATGTTGGATTGAAGGGTAGGAGAAATGCTGTGAGCAGTTCTTTCCTGATTTATATAGAGGTGTCCAAAAAGCTTGACCACCTTCAAAGTTGGGCTAGTGTTTTAGGAGTCTGATCTTTGGATCAATTCTGCTCTTCCTTGCCTACTTTTACCCTGAAGTAAATCCATTGATTGCACTCGAGTTATTTTGGATTTATGCTATCTTAAATGAAAGCAGAACCCAGCCCTCTCTGTAGCATAGGTTACTTCGAAGAGCTTGTAATACATTGAACAATTATATTCACAAGTAATAGTAATACCTAGCTTGTATCGTAATCCGCAAATACATATTAGCCTGCTTTTCTGCCTTCTGTTCCTGATAGTCTGGGGCAGGAAGGCCTTTGCCTAGCACCTGGTGTAAATCAGCAGCCTCATGGCTGCTTTAACTTGTCTTCCCATGCTCTGTTTTGGGCCCTGGGTAACAAAATAATGGGATGCAGCATGCTTAGGCCACACTCCCTGCACCCCAAGATGGGGGGGCTGGGAGCAGAGCTGGCTTAGCAGCTCTAAATTTAAATCAGGGGCCCCTACACAGGAAGCATTTTCAGGAGGTCACTTCTGTCCCCTTTAAACATCACCAGCATAGCAAAAAGGGGCCTGGGTGTAAATGAGAATCAGGCCCACTATTTCTATAACTAGAATGGCCTGAAAAAAGGAAATCTCTACTTAGCTACAAAGCCAGGAGCAGAAAGACTAATGCACGCGTAGTAATTCTATGCAGAGGTGGGAAGGGCCCTTTTAAGTCTACAGCTATTTAAAGGAAAAAAAAAATCTGAGGGAGAGGCGGTGCAAAGGGGCTGAGCAGAGCTTTGGAGAGCTCCCAGGTACCCTGTCTGCAGGGCCTGCCTGAGCCTGCCTGGGAGACTGACAAGCATTCCAGGGCAGGGAGAGTCAAAGTTTTCTGATCTTCAAATCACTGAGCTTCTGCTAAAGTCACATCAAGTGACAGGGGTCAGAGACGCCTGAAGTGTCAGAGATTTTGCAAAATGGGCATTAAGAAAAAAGCTAGCCGGTAGTTTTCAAGAGAGACAAATGGAAAAAGCCCCCCACTAACTAGTCATTTAAAAAAAGGAGAAACAGAATCTTGCTGTATAGTCCCCTCCTGCCACCTCAGCCCTTCCATGTTGCCAATAAAACTTCATAGCCATCACAGCGAGGGGGTTTTGAGGAGACACTTGAAAGAGCAAATCAATGTGCATAAATGACTTTAGTCCATAATTACAGTCCCCTTATCACAGCCAGACCAAAAGCCAGATTGAAAAAGACTAAAGAAATCATAGAAATGTAATTCATACCACAGCACTCCTATATCTTCAGAATCTCAGTGAACAAAGCCACCTCGGAAAGTTTATCTAGGAAAGATGCAGTGTTTGGTTCCACCTGACACAGGATTTATTACTGTGGAGATGCACAATCTAAGCTGAATCTCAACTTCTTGCCCATGAAGGAGGTGAAATATTCCTCACAGTGAGACACTGTGGAATCTGTCTGATTCACCAGGCTGCTTACAATTGGAGCGTTACCTCTGATTGGGAGTTCATGATTGCCATGGTGGAGAAGAAAAAGGCTTTCTGGGCTTCCGTGACACGGTACTTCAAACATGTTTCCA
This sequence comes from Mesoclemmys tuberculata, assembly GCA_007922155.1. Lineage (NCBI taxonomy): Eukaryota > Metazoa > Chordata > Testudines > Chelidae > Mesoclemmys > Mesoclemmys tuberculata. Next base: position 13,101,157 of record ML675604.1, read on the forward strand.
TGTTACAACTGATCAGAGTCAGAGCACAAATTCAGCCACTGA
>ML675604.1:13101598-13130869 GCA_007922155.1 Mesoclemmys tuberculata
TCATTTATCACAAGTTATTTGTGCCAAGGTTAGCACACAAATGGAGGAGACAGCTAGAAGCTACTTAACTGATGGTTAAGCACAGAAGATTAGCACAACAGTTTGTGTGTTATCAGTATCATATAGACCAGTTCTATAGTATTCTTCCTTAGAGTAACTGGAATCCAGACTGAAAATCAATAAAATGCCTCTGTCAGAGGTACTAACAATGGTCTTGTGCTGCATTTGTCCCTGAAGTGACTGACTCATGTCCTCAACAGCATCTTTGCTGTTCTCATTCCACCATGGTGGTTCTTCACTCTGGCCTGTTTTCATGTCTGCTGCACCTCAGACTACAGTCCAGTTGGGTAGCTGGAAGGTGTGCTAGAGAAATGCCATGCAAACTCAAAAAAATCCATATCACAAAATTGCCTTTACTGTAAACTTAAAATAAAAATCACCATTAAATAAAACCAACCACCTCCAAGGATACATTTCTGGAGGCTAAACTGGCTGTTAGCTGACTATTTACTGCACACAGACAGACTGCCTGTAAACAAAACTGAGGGGGTTGAAAGTGACCCTCCTAACAAAGGCTATTAAAGTTTATGTTCCCTGTAACTTGAAAGCCACAAACATTGAAAGAGCCATCTGTATTAAACCAGGGCTAGGACCATGTTCATTAGCTGGCTGGCGGTAAATACAGACTCCCCCCAGCACAAAAGGTAGCGCATGTCAGCTCAAACCATCACAAGCAGGTTTGTGTAAATATTTACTGTGCTGTTCAGACTGCTGTAATTTGAGGCTGTTGATGCCTCACAAATACATTAGAAAATGAGCTGGCAAGTTCCCGAAAACAGCATCAAAAGGCTACAGTATTGCACAGGAAAAGCTAGCTATGCACGGTTTTCATAGAGGTCTGCAGGGGTTTTGATTAGGTGCAGGTTTAACCACTCTGAAATCAGATTTTGAGTTTGTGTCCTTTCACCTATATGGGATACTTTTCTTTTCTTTAGGCTCTGAGAAAAGATTGCACTGAACTTTTCACTGGGGATGGGGATGCTATAATCCAAATTATTTCTAGCAGCATTTTTTTTTTTTTTTAAAGCAAAAAGACTTTGGAAGGAGAAACCCGGATACTTCAGGGCATAAAACCACCTCTAGCCAATGTGGGGTTAGGACAAAACTTGCCCTGTGGGCAAGTTTTCTGTAATTGATCACTTCAGAATTTCTTGCAACTTTTGCTGCAGCATTTGTTAATGGCCCCTCTTGAAAGCAGAATAGTGCACTATTAGATGGACCTGATCAGATTTGGCATTTGCCATATTATTCATTTAAGCACCAACAATGAGCATTACCTAATACAAGCCATAAAATGAAGGCAGTTCCTGCCCGAAGGACCTTTCAATTTGTACCTTTTATTCACATTGAATTGCCATTCCAAGAGGAGGTCCTCAGTATATCTACAGAACACCTTTGCCACGCTTCCCTGCCAGTATGGCTCACCACTGAATGGCAGGGACTGCCTCCAGCAGCCTCTCTGCTCTCTCAGCCCCCGTGCTGCTAATTGGCGTCAATTGTGGAGGTGTGTTCTGTGACGCTGATGCCTCTCCACTAGAAATGGAATGAAATCACTAGACTGATTTCAAGTTGGCCCTGGAACAACTTAAGCATAATTTCAAGATAACATGGACAGTATCATCCTGGGCTAGTGCAGTGACCGCTTCCAGTTCTTATTCTGTGAATATGGGGGTGAGTAAAATGGAGTATGACATCAGCGGATGCCAAAATAATTTCGTTCATGGGACGCTAATTTATCAGCGGAGATGAGTAAAGACATGCCTGAAGGGTGGGAGTATGCACCCAAATACATACCCTGCCTGGCCCTCTACTAACCCGCGCCATGTCTCCCTGTCCATACTGCTATTTTAGCAGTATAGCGTTCCACTGCCTCCTTGCTGCTGGAGCCCTCCCCACCACAGGAAAAGACTCCCTCAGCAGGGAAAGGTTCTGGCAGGTGGGTGGCAGCAGGGAAAAACGCAAGCAGCTTCCTGCTGTAGAGCCTATCCTCTCCACAGGGAAAGGTGCAGACAGTGGGGAAAGTCTCTGCCAGCTCCCTGCTGCTGGAGCCTTTCCCCACAATAGTGAAAAGCGCTGGCAGGAGGATGTCCTCGCTGCCTCCATGTTGCCAGAGCCTTTCCTCACCAGAATGAGAGGCTCTGGGAGCTGCAGGAGACGTTTCCTGCTGCCTCCCCGCTCCCGGCGTCTGTCACTGACGTCTAGCTACACACCACAGTCTGCTTTTCACTGCAGCGTGTAGCTGCACATATCTTACTTGCCATTGCCAGTGGCACATACTGCAAACATAGCCTTAGTGCCTGTAATTTTCTTCCATATGTGGCACTGCATAATTAGTCAGGCACGTTATGGAGTTATTGTGACTTCCCCTGAAGTATTGGCCCATACGGGAGGCAAGATTTCATCTCCTCAGCTAGTGTAAATCACCATAACTCCATTCCAAGTCAATAGAGAACTACTGATTTACAGCAGCTAATGATCTGGCCTAGCATACTTAATTAGATAGGCCCATGCTCTTACCTGCAAAGGCGAATCCTGTGATCTTGCTTTCCATAATGTGTGTTGCACAGAAAATAGCCCCCCTGCGAAGCCAGCCATTCACAACCCAGCACATATCATAGTTTGGCATTTTGTTTGTTTTGAGGCATATAACAAGCTCTGCAGCCCTCACACATAATTCAGTATTTCAATTGCAGAATGTAGGTAATTTCCATTTGAGGTAGGGCTCTGTCACTCACAAGTCACAGCTCTGCCAACTGTATAAACAGAACAGCCCTGCTCTGAGTATTCATTAATGGCTCACCCATTATTCCAACTCAACAAAAACAGACCTGCAATGCATGTCAGTGTTTTGCTGTTCACTGGTGACAGAAACCTTATTTTAAAGAAGACGAAAGCATAGGTCTTAGGGGCTCTGCTCACCAAACCTGTCTCCCCTTGCAGGGTTTAATAAGAGGAAGCTTGATCCAGAAGCCTCTGTTGTTCTGAGTGCTTTGTGTTGTTATATAGGCAATAAATAGCTAGAATATTGCTTGAGCAAGAAAACAGCACTAGTCCTATTACAGAAAGCATAAAAACCACTGCTGGGCACACTATATCTGGTATGTTATAGCAATCCACCACTTGAAAACATACATTAGCAGTACAAACAGCCCTCTGAATGGCTGAGGGAATTAGTAAAGAGTGACAAAAACTTTTACATTTAAATCACTGGGCCAAATCCAGTAGTGACCAAAAATACTTAGGCCAACTCAGTGGACAGGTTTCCACAGCACAGAACGCATTATCTCAACCGGCTATTTTGCCGACAAGCTCAGCAGAAGTCAAGAATTGAATAGGCAATGGGCATGGAGGCTGGACTAACTACCCCGTCATTTGTAAAGGTGATCCTTCCCCGTCCGGGGCGGAGACACACTGGCAAGGCAATATAGGGAAACGTGCCCTGTGACTGCTAGGGAATGCTTGTTCTGTGGAGAGAGAACTTCAGTCTCCTGGACTGTCAGTCAAACAATCAGTGCAAAAAAAGCTCATCCAAACAGGTGTACGTTCCAAGTGCGGAGAATGCACAATAGAAGCTGCAGGAAATAAGAGACACCTCAGAACTTTTAGGGAAGATGAGTATTAATTCTCAGGGAGACATCATGAGAAGAGCAGTAACACAGAATAACAACATATGCTGTGCTGGTGGTCATATATTCATGGACATAAAGCACTTAGCCAGAGAGGGTCATAATTGTCATTCTTAGCATTTATCCATCCATTAACACAAAAGTATTCACTAAGCATTGTTATCCCTTCTTCCAAGGTGAGAAGCTGGGGTTAAATGATTTGCCCAGGGTCACACAGCAAATATGTAGAGAAGCTAGGAATAGAAACCAGATTTCCTAATTGCCACTTCTTGTGTCCCAGTCACTAGACCACAAAGCCATCTTTGAGCTTGATGCTAACACAGGTTTGGTTGTGAGTGCTTACATTAGCAGAGTTAATAAGAATGAGGACCTCTCTTCAGCTGATTCAGATGTCAGAACCAGAATGAAGTTCCCCATCTTTTGGATTTCCTAAAAATCTGTTCACAAAGTCCCTGAAGTTTAATCTTGTCTTGAGATGCTGAGTCCAGAAAGGAGGTGGATTTGACCTGAAGAAATAAATAGCATGGCCTTGTACTGCCTTCCCACCTCGGTCATTATATGGCTCTCCTTAAAATGCTGATACTCTGAATTATCCAGTTAGAGGCACAAGCAGTGTCTGTAATATGCTAGCTGCAATATCTATGAATTCACTTAGCCTCTGAGTATTGGCCTCATTACTTGTGCCAAAATAAATCCACAGAAAGTGTAGTTCTGTTGTCCCAGTGGTTATCTCCAATGATTTGGACAACCTGCATGGAAGCTGTAATTTCAGAGCTGAATACTGCCCCTACCTCCTCCAGCTTTTACCCTCATCACCTTTATGCCAATAACCAGATGGCTGCACTTTCTGTGGCATGTTTTGCATGGCAAAGAAATTAAACAGCAGCAGCAGTAGCTAGGGGCGGGTCCCTGCTTCTTAGAACAACCTCTGCTCTTTCTGAGTTGTTAAGATGCAGCTCAGAAGCACTAGCAAAGAGATGGAGACAGCGGCATCATCAGAAAAAGGAAACAAAGGAGAGTCCCCTCTGAGGTGCGGCAATGCATTCATAAAAATGAATCACAACAATTAGGTGTGAACAAAACTGGTCACATGATTCAGTCCATCTCCCTGCCAAATGCAGACTTGATTCCTAACATATATTCTCCAGTGTTTTATTGAATCCAATTTGAAACAATACACATGCTTGATGATTGAATTCCTTGGTTCAAAATCAGCTTGGGAGACCCCACCAAGAAAGGATATAGGGAGAGGGAAACACACTGCCTCCCTCTGATGTCACTCACAAGTGAATGCCACGGCCACAGATGGTACTGGGTGGGTGAGAGGCAGATTCATAGGGTCTACCTGCAGGAAAGGTGGTGGGTCTGGGCAACCATGGAGTAGCCAACAAATAGGGCATGGTGTAGCACTTGGACGGGCACAATCTGCCCAGGATGCAGATGTCTGGCTGGGTTTCAAGTCTACTGAGTGCATGTCAGGATTTGACACGTTGTGTGTGTGTCTCTGTCTTGCTTCTAAGCCCCAACTTAGTGGGTTGCAAAGGATGCTCCATCACAGAGGCTTATTCCATAGCTTACAAAAGAGCCAGACCCATTTTGCTCAGGAAAGCATTCTCAGCATTTGCTTTGCTCTGAAGAGTTCATTGCTTTGTATTAATTCTCAATTGCATTTGAAAATAAAATGCGCTTCAGTGTCTCCTGCTGAAGAGTGGCAATTTATCTGGGATGTAAATAGCAACAGTCATAACAAACCAGCTCCATTCTGGATTGACTTAAAAATCAGAGAAGGAACTTTACTGCTTTACTTTCAAAGTGAGATTTCTGACAAGCGACTTTAAAAATGGGACCATGTAGTTCTATATTTGGTGACTCACTGAGAAATAACCATTGAGCACTCTTAGTTTACAAGCAAAAGGGAAGGGACTATCTTTTTTTCTGTGTTTGTACAGTGCCTAGCACAGTGGGGCCAGAATTCTCCATGAGTGGGGCTACCATAATACAAAACCATAATAATAATTTCATAATAATTATTATTTTTATTTAAAAGATGCTTTTCCTAATTGCCAGGCCATAAAACTCACCTTGGGATCTGAAACAAAACCTAGGTTCATTCCTTCTTACACATCATCACCAGCAGTACAGACTTCTCAAGTGGTGGTCTGCCCTCATTTACAGCTGAGCAAACCCACTGGAGGCTCATGGTCTTGCATGATCATGACAGCATCATTTAAAGACAATGCTGATGCATAAGTGAGGGGATAATATGGCCCTCAGAAATTCTATTAATAGCACTGAACAGGCCCCTTACTCTGGCAGTGTCACAAATAATGTCACTTTTCCAGTAAGATGGCACCTGGAGGCTGAATTCCCAAACGGCATCTCTGATCAAGTGCTGTGGGAGCCAACAGAAACGTTAATAGGCCATGCGGATTGTGGGGTTTACATGGAAAATTAGTCCTGTATATATTAACTGATAGGTGCCCTCTGGTGCAGAAGAAGGCATCGAGTGGCTGCCAAGAGAAACAGCCCAGAGAGAATTGTGGGAAGGTATTGGAGGACCATCAGCATCTGAGTTGATTAGCCTATGTCCAAAATGCAAAGTGGATGGGTTACCAGCCTGAATGCAGGCAGCACTCGAGTTTAGATTATAGGCCTAGATGAGCCAGCTAGCCTGGGTTGAAAGCATCGCTTAACTTGGGTCAGAGGTTTTTGTGTGTGGACAGGAGCCAGGTTAGGGGCATTACCCAAGTAAGAGCCCAAATTAACTCTTCAGTGACTGATTCACATTCAGAATCCATTCAGAGATCTAGATTCCATTTTGCAAATTTAGCCCATACAGACAGCTCTTTGGGGGCCTGCGTGACGTGGCTGGTAATCTCAGCCCAGTTCCTAATGGACTGGCGTTTGTATCCCAGCAAAAACGGCCACAAATGGCATTGCACTGGCAGTCTCAGAGGGGAGTGGAAGGGTTGAATGGGCAGGAGACTGAATTTGTCTCTCATTCGTGGACATAGCTCAACGTCTGAAATAAGGTGCAGGAGTACTGGTGGGGAAGTTTGTGCTGCTACCGTCCATGCTGCACCTCTTCTTTGGAACGATGAACTACACTTCAATTTTCAGTGCTGTCAACCTGGTCTTTTTATCCATACACACTAAAATTCAAATCTATAGTTTGCATTTTTTAATGAAAATGATTCCAATTGTCATGTGGCCAGTAAGGCATTTTACCTTGTAAGTGTTCAGAAAGTTGCATAGAAACAGAGAGGGGCAGTTTTCCTTTCAGCTGCTCCAGCTGCTCTGTTGGCTGGCCTAACTAGCAGTCCAATTGTACACGAACACACTGCCAGTTAGTTTAACTGGCAAGAAGGGACAGTGTCATGTTCCCGGACACATCATTCTCAACCGTGACCTCTGTTACAGTGTGATTGGCAATTGCAAGACAGAGAGAGTGTCATTGCAACAGATGGTCATCGTACACCTGGGTTTATTGCTGCCGTACATCTATGTTAACCTCATCTACCATAGTTCTCTTGGCCAACTCCCCTGCCGGACATCTGGCAGATGTGTAAGTATAGCAGGGTTAGTGAGGGTGGGGCTGCTGTTGAACTGTCATCGGCACTCTGACTTCATCCCTTAGCGCAACAGTGATTTTGAGAATTCTCTTTAAATTCCTTTTACACTGCATGATGATATAAGCACCCGTGCAGAAAATGACTGGGGAGCCCATGCATAGTATAAATAGGAGAGCTGCTGGTTAGTTCCCCGTTGTGCAGTGTGAGTTTAGGAGTTGCCAAAAGAGTGACATCACCCAACTTTCTGGGGAGACCACTGGATAGTGAGAGAATGTAAGAAAGTCCCCGTACTATTTTAATACTGGCTGAACTCTTACAGTGCTGGCCCTTCCCAAGCTAACAGCCAGAAGAATGAATAGGAACACCCACACGCTCATATTTAGCTCTGACGTAAATGGGTGCAGCTCCACGGAACAGGTATGCCTTCTTATCATCCAGGCAAAACCCAAACGGACGTAGTCTCTTTGCAGACAGTTTTCAAGTGCCTTTTTCTGAACATGCTGCACGTGGGAAGGAATGGTTCAGTTATCTGCTGAATGTTCAGGCTTCTGGAGTAAAAACAATAGGGTAAAGTTTTCTTTTAAGGTGAGCCAGCTCTACTTCCCCTGTGTTGGGGAAGTCTGTGCCTGCCCCTTTAAGGCACCTTCCTGCCTGCTTTGTGCTGCCTCAGCACAACACAGGAGGAGTCAGGGGCAAGAATTTGGCCCTTAATAGCCAAAAACAAAATTCTTATTCTTTATTCTCCTCATCTCTCCAAAGTCCTAAGTAGCTGGGCAGCTGGATAAAGTTAAAAATACTTTAGTTCTGACAAAAACTATGGCAAAACCTCCCTATGAATATTGTTCTTTTCTCTTCAGTTTTAAATAGAACAGTATGCTTCTCTTTTGGATCCTACCCACCTGCTTTTTCCTGTTGGCATGGGTGGAGGGATGTACTCCTTGTCCCTCAGCCAGTGACAAATGAACAATGTGCGTTCCAAAGACGTGCATGGAAAGGGAGTAATTTCCTCAGCAAGGGACCTCTGTTAGAGTGTAATTGGCAATTGCAAGACAGAGAGAGTGTCATTGCAACAGATGGTCATCGTACACCTGGTTTTATGGCTGCTGTACATCTATGTTAACCTCATCTACCATAGCTCTCTTGGACAACTGCCCTTCTGGACTTCCTGGCAGCTATGTAGCTACAGCAGAGCTACTCTATTTTTCTACTCTTTTATTACTCAGAGTGCCTGTCTCTGCCCTGATATTTCATTTTCTACTGGTTCACATAATTGTCTATTAGCAGCTGTTGAAAGCATCCCTCATCTGAATCATCCAAAGTGGGCAGGAACAGGCTAGGAAGGGAATCACCTATTTTAGCTGCAGGTTGGCAGGAACTAATGTGTGAAAAGAAACAATTCCTCTGCCCAGTTAAAAGTGAGAATTGAATCTGCTTATAGTGACTTACATTTAACTACCCGCTTTGATCCAAAATCATTTGCATTTAAGGGTCCTGCAGCTATTCACAGCTCATGCTGATAAAATCTTCACACCACATGCTGTATTTTATAAATATGTACTACAGATTGCTTCAAACATCACTTATATGCATCCTTCTCCAGGGTGGGGTCGAGTACCCTAGTGTTTGAACAGCACACTGCATTGGACATGGAGTTAGAAATCATTTTGCCAATTAAGGTCCAATGGAAGTTTTAAGTCAGCCTAATGTAATTACTCGATCTCTAAATATGGTTATATTTAAGGAAGGCTTTAACAGTGGGAAACAACCCTGACTATAAGTTTTAGCAATACTGTTGGCTCTGTACTTCTACCTGCAAAATGTGAACAGCACTGAACTCAGATCAATGCCATTTACCTGCTACAGGAATCAACCAGGAGATCCTACATTTTGATGTTTTCGTTTGAAATTAGCTAAGTGTAAAGGAAGTTTATGTAAGATAATGTCTGCCATAGTTTTTGTGGTATCTTGTGACAATCTTGCTCTTCACTGTGTGGTCGTTAGACATTGTGATCTAACTAAAGTATGTGCAGATATCTTTGCCTTCAAGGTAGTCTGGAAAGATGGGGTACTAAAGAATGGATCAAGTCCCACTCTCTTTGAGATCACACCAGTGACGCCCGATGAGTCTAAAATGATTGTCTTAATTTTTCTACTCAGCTGTGGTGTCCCTCTGACCAAATGCCTTGGCCCTAGTCTTTTTGCTGTGCGGGAAGGAATTAGAGGAGGGAGACTAAAGGAAGGGCCTTGGACTTTGTTGTGGAGCCATACAAATGATGATGAAAAGAAGGGGTTACATTAGTCTGAAGAATAGAGGTTTTCAAAAGGCCTCCTGGCTGCCTCACTCAGATACAGTTCCAGCTTGTCCTGTAATTTTTTCCAAACTCTAGGCAGGCTTAACGAAGCGAATGATCGCAGGCTCCTGGCAGTTCTGGTTGCTGACCCTCATCTATCACTTTCTAGGCTGATCGGGAACTAGAGCTCTCAGCCCTGTGGTCAAGGTCAGAAGAGAGAGCTTTTCATCATTCAGTGGGGATGCATCTAGTACAATCAAGGAGAAAACCTGAACAGCTCTAGAGAGGATATGAGTGCATAATGGGTATGTCTGAGGAGACGAGTGCTTAAATGCAATCCTGATCATGCTAATGAACAATTAAGCTTTGTGTTCCACTCTTCAGGCTTACTTCTATTTACAACAGGCAGAAGCAACTTAGCTGCTGCAGAGAAGCACTCATTATTGCAAAACTGGCTTCCCCTATACCTCTTTACCTGATCTTCACTTTTCAGCTTGCGCTCATGTGCAACACCATACCACATAGTGCAGGATCAAGCCTCAAATGAGAAATGTATGGGAAATATATGGGAAACGCCAGGAATGCTTTCACATGGAGTTACAGAGGTGGAGAGACAAGGGGACCTAATGCGTGGTGGAAAGAAGAGTAGGAATAAATTTATGGAAATTTCAAGACTTCTCTTTCCACTTTCTTATCCCTAAATGGACCAAAAACTTGAGAAGTTTCAGATTCTAGAGCACCTCCTAAAAGATAACTGATTTCAGTCCTCCCATCATAGTTAACTACATAGCTACAAAGAGGATGGTTGAGAGTTTACCAAGGCAATATTGTAAGGAGCTTTTAACCAAAATATATACTATCTATCTATCTTACACAGAAACAGTGTTAAAGGGACATATTAATGTTGCAACTTCAAGTACACAAAAGTTAGGAAATGCAGAATTAAGGTGGTTTGTTTAACCTTAATTTGATACCCTTGTGCATATGCGTTATTATTTTAATATATGATCATATACTCTCTTGTCCACAGGATCCCTGCCTCATTCAGTGCACAGAATAGACCATGCTCATTGAATAAGCAGCTATTCAATACTTTGTTTTCTCCTCAGTGTGTGCCTTATGTACCACACACTATTCCAACCCTGCCCTGAAGACAGAATTAAGTTCCTTATGGACTTTTCTATGGAGAACATCATTGTGGGATATGAAAACTTCTCAAGCATTAATACATTTATTTTCACAAAGCCCTTGTAAGATGAGGGGGTGATATTATCCCCATTTTACAGATGGGGAACTGAGGCACAGAGAAATTAAGGTAAAAAAAATCCATTAATTTTGTGTGTCCAATGTAAGAAGCCATAACCTGATTTTTCAGAGTACTTAGCATTATATAATACTTCATGTGTTCACACCACAGCTCCCATTGACTTCAGCTGTGGCTGTGAGTGCTCAGCAAGTCAGGCACCCAGAAAATGAGGCACACGCAATTAACGACCACATATGAAATCTCTGCTTGAAGTGACTTGCCTACCAACACACAGGAATTCTGTGGCAGAGGCAGGGTTAGAATCCCATTCCCCAGGACAGCGTTCAACTGCCTTAACAATGAATCCATCCTTTCTCTTCCTGCAGTTCCTTGCCTCATTCATTACCTGTCTTTTAGCTTCTGCAGCAGGAGTCCTACACACAAATCTCTTTTGCCACTTAATCCTGATTCTTCCCCAGAGCAGGTCCATCTAGGGCACTGAATGAGGCAGGGGTCCTGTGGAAAAAAAAATATGATCGTGTAATTAAGGACTGTAACCTTTAGATTCATCACAGAGCCCTCTACCACCTAAGCCAATGGAGTAAGTGATAGTACTAGTAGGTTGTCATCTTTGATTGCGGACCAGCACTAGAGGGGAATAAGTTTGCCTATGGTTTTCATAGGTATTTGCTGCCAGTAGAGGAATGGTGAGACTCAAGAATCTTGAGGTCTATTCCAGGCGCTGGGTGGGAGTGTGCTGTAGTGGGCACAGACTCTTCTGCCCATTCCCTCCCCTCCCATTGACCCTTATTGCTCCAACCTGTCCCTGGCCCAGTCCTGTGTTTTCTCTACCCCAGTCTCATTCTTATCGCCTAACTAATCTCCACTCCTCAGATGTCTTGTCCCAGTCTCCAGGAACCGCTGGCTTAAAGGTAGAGAATACCTGTCCTGAGACCGAGATGACCATCATGAAGTGGAGAAAAGCTCCCAGTATCCTGAAACTGGGACACTTGGGTCCCCATCTGTTCCATCTTATCTGTTTTATTACCTAGCCTGCATATAGAATCAGAAATTGAAAGTGACAATGATTCTGTCTGAAAACTTATAAACGTGAAAATTGATTAAGCCTAACTTGGGTGGTCTCGTGCCTCAGTTTCTCACCTGACAGCACCTCTGGGGAAAATCCTTTGAGCCCCAGGGCAGGACGTAAGATTTGCAGCCTGGCAAAGGCCCCTGCAAGTTGATCAGAAGCGGCATTGTCTGGCAGCACCAGCTTGCCCTAGCTCCCAGCCTGTGGATGTTGCTGCTGCAGCTTGGGTGCCCGCCTGCCCAGTCAGGGGTTTTATGTTAGCCAAAATGAGTTTGTACCCGAATAGGCCTGAGAGGGACTGAGCACCTGCAGTTCCTAATGAAGTCAATAGGAGTTACAAGTGCTCAGGTAGGCCCATTATGCATAACGTGCACATTATTATGAGATAAAAATACCGAGTAAGAACACGGGCTCGCACTAAAGCACAATAAGCAGTAATCAGGGAAACAAAGCTCGAATTATAGCAGTTCATTATCTTTTTAAGAAAAGGATCTAGTTCGCTCATGTTGTCACATACGGTTCTCAAGTGAACAAGATCCTGGGTGAAACATTACAAACTGTATGTATTTTACCCTGGCTGCTTGGTTACAAGGAGAAGCAAAGGTTTGCAAAATGACTTTTGAAAAATCTTGTCTGTCTAATGAAAGACAGATAGGGAGAGATATGTAATATGCCTGGTATTTATGTGTTCCTTTGTCATGATAATATGCAGGCAGCTTTTAAAGCTTTTCACCTGATGGCCATTCTAATATGCCAAAGAGAAAAGGTAGCCTCGGTAACTTTTGCAAAGAAATATGCCCTATTTCCATTATATGTAGTTAATTGGCCAGCTACAACTCATTAAAGCACCCTGTACTTTGACTTTGCTTAGGCCATCTGTCTCAAGTACATACAGAGAACCGATAAAATACACAAAAGGCCAGCCACATTTTTTTTTTAAATAAAAAAATACGACTGCAGAAATATGATACTTCTGACCTTTTGTTTTGGGGTTTGTATTTCAAGCTTTCATTCTAGAGGCAGATTTTTGGACACTTCCTTAGCAATCCTCCCTCCTTTGTCTACTGTAGTGAAAAAATAGCCACATCATCCTTCTTATAAAAATGGGTTAAAACAGACTATGACATTTTTGAGAACTGGAACAGCTTAATTTATCTTTCTTGCCTACTCCATGGGTGTAGAACCTAATGGCTTAGTAGGACAATACCCTATTAATATTTGGGTTTATTCATGACGTTGAGTGTTCAATTATATCATCAACAACTTCCTTGCGTGCTAACCCTATTAGACTATTGCTGCTGCCTATGTCTATGGAGCCACTGAACTTTCTCTCTCTCTCTCTCTCTCTCTGACACACACGCACACATGACACGTGATGGGGGCAACGTCATAGGTGTGACTATGATCACCCACTTTTGGGGGGATAGTTTCAGTGACACCAGGGCTTGTTCCGGTTTCAATAGATCTGGCCACGCGACTGGTTAGCTGTCTGGTTACCCTCTGCACATGCCCTACTCCATCTTTCACTCACTCACTTCTGATGCAGCTGTAACTTCCTTATAATTCGCTGCTGCTCTTGCTATGCCTGGGTTGGGACTGAATTCTTTGTTTCTCTCCCTGCTACCCACTTCTTCACTTTGCTGAGCTGGCTTCCTTGCTGTGGATTACGAGTGCAATCTGGGAGGCTCAGCAATCCAGAGCACGGCAAAATTGTAAGTGGAAGGAGAAAGCAACCGTGAGATTGGCAGTTCCTTGGGGTCCAGCGTAGTTTCAGCCAGCCCCCGCAGTAGCAGATAATGAGTGAGAGGTTGCAAAGACATCAGTAACAACCATGAAAAAAGAGCTTCAATAGCCTAGCCTAGTAGTCATTTAAGGTGGGAGGAGTGGGAAAGAGGTAGGGTAATTGGGACAGAGAAGTAACTGGGAGAGTGAGATGGAGACGAGGAGTGTGGACCTGGGAAAAAAGGTTGGGACACTATGGTATTAGAAAATTTTTTGCCATCCCCAGCTATCGAAACCCTGAACGTCAATCCTCTTTATGGTGGCAGGTGTCTCAGGTTTACTTTATAACTATCAGGTCACACTAGGTTTTTCACATGTTCATAGATTCTGTGGCCACAAGAGAGCATTATGATCATCTAGTCTGACCTCCTTTTATAGCACAGGCCATAGGACTTCCCCACAATAACTCCAGATCTATTAGGAAAACATCCCATCTTGATTAAAAATTGTCACTGATGGATTTCACCATGACCCTTGGCAAATTGTTCCAATGGTTAATTACTCTCATTGCAAACAAACGTACACCTTATTTCCAGTCTGAATTTGTCACCTTCAGCATCCAGCCATTGAATCGTGCTATACCTTTCTCGGCTAGACTGAAGAGCCCAATATTCAATATTGGTTCCACGTGTAGGTACTTACAGACTGTGATCAAGACACCTCTTAACCATCTCTTGTTAAGTGAAATAGATGGAGCTCCTTGAGTCTATCACTGTAAGGCAGGTTTTTTAATCCTTTAACCATTCTCATGGCTCTTCTTTACACTGTCTCCAATGTACCAACAACTTTTTGAATTGTAGGCACCAGAACTGGACACAGTATTCCAGCAATGGTGGCACCAGTGCCGAATACAGAGGTCATAAAACCTTTCTACTCCAGGACACCACGCTTATGCTTCCCAGGAACACATTAGTCTTGTGGTCATAGCATTACATTAGGTGTTCATGGGTAGCTGCTTATCCACCATGACTCCCCCGTCCCCCAGAGCTTTTTCAGAGTCACCGCTTCCCAGGACAGAGACCTGCTGAAACATGACAAGTTTTGCAAAATGAGTTTTTCCCTTCGGCACGATTTTCCACAGGAGTGATTGATATAGCTCTGTGCCAGCATTAATTAGTCCCCAAACATGACAGAGTGTGGCATTTATATGCAAGAAAAGGTGGCTCTTTCATGAATATAGAACATCTCTTGTAACCTGAGAAGACTAATATCATGGATAACTAAGCTGTATTGCTTTGCTGGAAGCAGAAATGGTACTTTTTAAACAAGAAAAAATTGAAGATGCAAAGATCATTCTTAGGATCTGATATTTTAAGATCTGGAGCATCTCTTGGGAATTTAGGGTGACAAACTCCATGCAGGATTGGGCCTGTCAACCCCAAATGAGGTTATTTGGAAAGCACCAGACATACTGGAAGGTATACATTTTCATGTTTAAAGGGTTACGGGTGCCTAGATTGCAAAAACTAGCTCACTTCTGACAAACTTCTTTCACTTAGAAAATGTATCAAAGCAATGTGAAGCATCAGAAAACATGGTCATCTCCATCTCCTAATCCCGCCAAACTTTCCGGGGAACTCATAACCAATGCATCTAAATTCTTGTGTGGAAGTCTGATGTGTAAGGCACAAAGTAGAGGCTGTTGCATTTGCATTGCCCACACTGGAAGGGTGAGATATTGTATGGATGATGTAGTCTAAGCAATTGAGAGTTTGCAAACAGGGAACCTGAGTCTGACATTTTGACAAGATTAATAAAAACAAAACCAGTTTGAGACACTCCAAAGCCACATAGTAAGCAATGCCAAAGAAGTTTCTGATCCAAAGCCGGTTGATTGGCTCTCTGTAGCTGATGGATGATAGCCAGGTGGGTTGGCAGAATGGCAGTCCTGGCTAAAAACACAAACAAGTCTTTCAAGTTCTTTAAATGACTACTTCCTAGGCTTACTTTTCAGTCCTGGTTGCCATCCATCCACTCAGAAATATGCCAGCGATATGTGTGTCCATTTGGGAGTTAACTCATGCTGTGCAGAATTGCAAAACACTGACATCTGGAAAATTCCCTGGCAGGATCAAAATGTCCTACCAACTTTGGGGGACTTAAAGAGAAAAAATAGTAGATCCTTTTCCCAAATTGTGCGCATCACTCTTCCTTATTATTATAATTCATTATTTGTATCGAAGTCGTGGCCAGATTCTCTAAGTGAGAGTGGGGCTCCATTGCACTAAGTGTTCTATAAATACATAGTAAAAGGTTGTCCGTGCCCCACAGAGCTTACAAATACACAAGACAGAGGGTAGGAGAAAGGAAGCATTATTATTCCCATATTACAGTGGTGGGACTGGGGCACAGAGATATCAAGGGGCTTGGCCAAAGTCTCGTGGAAAATCTGTGACAGAGTCTGGAATCAAACCCAGATCTCCTAAGTCACCGGTCCCTTAAACATCCTTCCTTTCTTATCCTTCATTATCTTTTTCATGTTCTTTTTGTGGCATTCTCATGTTTAGAAACAAGCACTGCAGAGGATGTCAACCTGACATGGCCAGCTGCGTGGAAAAAGAGACCCTGCTAGAGAGAGGTTATCAGACCAACTGGTTGCTTGACTTGGCAGCTAATTTTAGCATTTGAAGAAAAAAGAAGGTATCTTTATGGACAGCTCATTGAGGTGATATGTTCACTAACCTGTCCTTTAATTCTTTCATGCTTGCTTTCTTCTGCCCTCTGCTTAGATACAACTGCTCATCTCATATTTAGGGACCATCTGGAGCTGTGGTTTAAAAATATATTTTGAAATGATTTTGCCTGTAAATCAAAAAGTTGGCCCCAAAACAGAGTAGTTTAGGTTGGATTTGTTTTCATGAATAAGTAAAAACAACACAAGTGTACACAAACATTATCCAAAAGGCCACAAAGTTACTGGGCAAAATGCGACGAGAATTTCTTCATAAAGCTGTTCAGCTGTATAAAATTAAATATTATGGATAAGGTAAAAAGGGAAGTGTGCACTGAATTGGTCCTAGGGGAAAACTCCAGATAGAGGCCAGATAGTGGAGCCAAATTCACCCCTGAAGAAATTCCTCTGAAGTGTATAGAAGGATAAATGACCAGGAATGAATTTGGCTGGAAGCATCTACAAGTTATACTATTCGTCCTGCTGAGACAAGAAGAAAGCCACAATACCTGGTAGCTGAGACTTTCATTTTACTCCTCAACCATCTAAAATCCCCTGAGTCTGTGATCATGTGAGAACTTAAATTGAGCAGAGCTGGGCTTGGTATCTTACTGGGCTTCAGTGAGACAACCTAGCTGAGGACTAGCTGAGGATAGTCCTGCCTTGAGCAGGGGGTTGGACTAGATAACCTCCTGAGATCCCTTTCAACTCTGATTTTCTATGATTCTATGATTCTAACTTCAAGGAACCATCCTGGGTAAGAAAAATTTTTAGGAGTGACGCCACCATGTAGCGTTGAGGTAGGCAGGCTAATATCACTTAGAACTTATAGAGTTTGCATTTGTAGGTGTCAAAGCACTTTGAGTATCATTACCTTCATTTCACATATGGGTAAGTAAGGCAAAGAGAGGTTAGTTTGCTGACGGTTATAAAGCAAGACAGAGGAAAAGCTGGGAACCAAACCCAGACTCCTGCCTCCTAGTCCTGTCCCCTATCCAAGAAACAGGCTGCCTCTCTTAGTTCTTGAGAAGGAATTTGTCTAGGACATCAAACTAACGCATCTATTCCGGCCAAAAGTGCCATGAGATCTTTACCGACAATAGGCCATTGAGAAAGTGCCATGCTGCTCCAAAAGGAGTTATTTAAGGAGGAATAGAGCCAGAAGGCTAAATCCCTCCCCAAATTCCCTGGCATGCAGGGCACACATGAAAGCATCCCTTGGGATGGACCAGTGTGCTCCCCTCTCTGCAGTCAGTCAATTTCGCTGGCTGGCACAGAGGGGCTTGGGGACATGGCTGCATCCTCTTTAGGGCAATTTGTGCCCCCAATGGCACATGGAAGAAATAAACTGTGATTATTCTGGTCAATATATGGAAGGAAGGGGGAAGGCTCCTTGCACCCTCCCCACGACACACATGTGCAAGGGTCCATGGATTCATAGATTCCAAGGCCAGAAGGGACCACTGTGAAAATCTAGTCTGACCTTCTGCATTGCACTGGCCGTAGAACTTCCCAGATTCATTCCTAGGGAACGTAGAAAAACATCCAAACTTGATTTAAAAAATTGTCAAGGATGGAGAATCCACCATGACTCTTGGCAAATTATGCCAATGGTTAATTATGCTGTTAATAATTTACACTTTATTTCCAGTCTGCATTTGACTAGCCTCAACTTCCAGCCACTGAATCGTATTATGCTTTTATTGCTAGATTGAAGAGCCCATTATTAAATATTTGTTCTCCAAATAGGTACTTATTTGCTGTGATCAAGTCACCCCTTACCCATCTCTTTGTTAAACTAAATAGATTAAGCTGCTTGAATCTGTAACTATAAGGCATGTTGTCTAATCCTTTAATCTTTCTTGCAGCTCTTTTCTGAACCCTCTCCAATTTTTTAACATCCTTCTTGAATTGAGGGCACCAGAACTAGCCACAGTATTCCAGCCAGTCATACTAGTGCTGAATATAGTGGTAAAATAATCTTTCTACTCTTACTGAAGATTCCCCTGTATGTGCATCCAAGGATCTCATTAACCCTGTCAAAAGCGTCAGACAGGGAGCTTATGTTTAGCTGCTTATCCACCACAACCTCCAAATCTTTTTCAGAGTCATTGGTTTCAGAATAGATTTTCCCCAGTCTGTAAGTATGGCCTATATTCTTTGTTCCTAGATGTATA
This sequence comes from Mesoclemmys tuberculata, assembly GCA_007922155.1. NCBI lineage: Eukaryota > Metazoa > Chordata > Testudines > Chelidae > Mesoclemmys > Mesoclemmys tuberculata. The sequence goes on from ML675604.1 coordinate 13,120,114, forward strand.
CATTTACACATAGCTGTGTTAAAATGCATAGTTGGTTTGTGCCCAGCTTATATAACAGTGACCTGTCCTCTTTATTGTTTACCACTTCCCCAATTTTTGTGTCGTCTGCAAACTTTATAAGTGATGATTTTATGTTTTCTTCCAGTTCATTAATAAAAATGTGAACTAGCACAGGGCCAAGAACAGATGCTTGTGGGACCATATTAGAAACACATCTGGTTGATGATGATTCCCTGTTTACAATTACATTTTGAGACCTGTCAGTTAGCCATCTTTTAATCCATTTAATGTGTGCCATGTTAATTTTATATCAGTCTAGTTTTTCAATCAGAATTTCATGTGGTATCAATTTAAATGTCTTAAAGAATTTTAGATATATTATATCAACACTATTACAACACTATGACCTTTATCAACCAACCTTCTAATCATAGCCAAAAAAAATCAAGTTAGTTTGATACAAGATATTTTCCATAAACCCATTTTGATGTTCATTAATTACATTATCCTCCTTTAATTCTTTATTAATTGAGTCTTATATGAGCCACTTCATTATCTTGCCCAGGATCAGGATCAGCCTGACAGGCTTATATTTATCTGGGTCATCCTGGTTACCCTTTTTACATATTAGCACAACATTAGCTTTCTCCTAGTCTTCTGGAAATTCCCCAGTGTTCCAAGACTTAATGGAAATGAGCATTAGCAGTCCATTGATGTCCTTAGCCAGATCTTTTAAAACTCGTGGATGCAAGTTACCTAGATCTGCTGATTTTAGTAGCAGCTGTTTAACATCCTTTTGAGATACTCGTGGAATGGAAAGAGCATTAGCATCATCATGTGATAAGACTACATCATCTGTTTTTTCCAAATACAGAACAGAAATATTTATTGAACACGCCTGCCTTTTCTGCATTATTATTAACAATTCTACCATTTCCATTGTCAGGATTTTTTTTGTTCCTAATCTACTTTAAAACTTCCTCCTTATTGTCCTTAACTCATCTGGCCATAGACTTCTGCTTGCGTCCGTTTGCTTCCCTTATAAAGTTTCTAAAATACCTAGCTTCTCATTTACATTCATTACTCCCTACTTCCCATTTCTTCCACTTGTTATTTATATATATTTTATTTCTATGGCTGCATTCACTTCCTGTCTAAACCAGGTCTTTTTTTTTTTTTAACGAATACAGCCTTCTTCCTCAATTGTGGGATTGTGGCTTTTGGGGAATCTAGTAAAGTGTTCTTAAACAATTCCCAATTATCAGTCACATTTCTCTGAGTAAATTCTCTCCCCCCAGCTGATTTAGCTCATAATTGTTTTCAGTTTTGTGAAATTGGCCTTTTTAAAGCACCAAGTATATATAATGGATTATATACATATAATCCATTTTCCTCATTCCTAGAACATGACGGATTATGCATTTAACATTTCAAATTCACTTACACAAATATTTTCTTCTTCGCATTTCCTGGTTTCCAAGTGATCTTATGCCAGGATCTCTCGTTTTAAGTTGTAGTCAAATACTCCTGCATTTCACCCCATGGAAAGTGAAATGTTCTCTTTTTTCAGGAGCAGAATAAACTGTCCAATCTCTTGGTGCCAGGGGGACTTTCCACAAGAGTATTAAAATTGATGGATTGATGCTTTTGTACCTTTCATTTGACAATCTTAAAGATTTTCTCATTAATAAAGTAAGCTTTACAACATCCTTGTGAAACTGGTAATCTGCAGATTGTACTAACACGGAGTCTGACCATTTGCAGGGCATATTGCAAGATCTTCCTCTTTGAGAAAGCATTCCCACCTTTAAATACATGTTTGTCATGTCTGAGGAGAGCCACATTAGCCAGGGAAGGAGAAGTCCATACAACTCTATGAAGTCTACTGAAGGTCTCCCCACTCGGGTGTAATTTACCTGGGAAGCACTTAGATACAACAGTGACAAGGACTGTAGAAATTCTGTCACAGGTGTACCACCTGTAAATTTCACAGAGGGACAAGCTGAAAACACAGGGAAGGCAAGGCCTATATTTTCAAAGGTACCCACTCATCTGTGGTGCTTCCATTTTTCTCCTGAGGGCATGGGTGGAGTTTGTGGAGAGCATGGGGAGGCATTGCCACCCCCAAACTTATGATGATTTTTTTAGTTGAACAAAATGCAAATTAACAATAAAAACATATACATATGTAACTGTGTAATCCCTAACGTAAGGGGCAAAACCAGCTGGAATGCAACTATTTCCCTTATTTCTGCCCTTCACAGCAGGTATCGCGGTATTTGAAAATGATACATCTTTTCATTGGACAGTCCAATATTTTCAATCTGAGTACACTACGTTTGAGTGAACGATAATCTAAAATAACTCGCTTAAATTCCACCAGAGTAAAATAATTCGACATGGCTGAGAGGGCTATGCGTGTGTCTCGTGTGTGCGATCCATGTGTATCTCTGTGGCTGTGTGTGTGTATGCAATCTGTGCGTACATGTGTGAGCTCCGTTCCACTCCCCTGCCCCACATGGTAACTGCCCAGCAGGACTAAGGAGCATGGCGTCACATTTCAGGCCTGCAGTTGGTCGAGCTTAGACTGGTGTCAGCCGGTGTCACTAATTGGGTCCAAAGGAAACGGGCCAGGGCTGCAGGTTCGGTTCGGAGCCGCCAAGTGGCAGGGCTCAGTTGGGGAGAGAGAGGTATAGGGGGCGGTGGCCATGCCACACAGAGGGGCTGGTAGGGGCTGCCCAGATCCCACTCATCCACCCCCCTGATGCTGAATAGGGGAAGGTCCGGTTGGGGGGCAGGCAGCCCCCCAGCTGAGGTCACTTTCTGGAGGAGGGGGAAGAAGGCAGGTGAGCGGGGTTGAGCCACCTATGGGAGCAGCGTGGGCTGGCAGGCCAAGCCAGAACTCCTGAATTCTCTTCCTGGTTCTGGCCAGGGGGCAAGTCCCTTCTCCCTCCTCTCCGGGCCTGTGAGTAGGATGGAGGGGTCCCCCCCATGGGATGCTCTGACCTCCGTACCCTTTGTCCCCCCCCAAAATTAAGCAGTCAAACTCCACTTGTGCCTAAGGGTCTGATTCTCCCTTGCCCTGCACCTTGTGCAGTCACTGAGATCCGTGCAAAGTGGGTTGCACTTTACATGCACTTTGCACGAGTGTCAAAGACTACACAAGATGTAGGCCCTCAGCCTCCAGCTTTAACGGTAATATTAACCTCAGCCTCCCAGATAACTAAGAAGTGCCTAATGCTAGTCACACAAGAAACTGATCGAGTCTCACCTGAAAATGGTAAGAGAGGGAGAAGAAAAGACGACTGCCCATCATTTTGCTATCAGTATGGATCCTTTGCTGAGCTTCTCCCCTCATTGCAGTGCACAGAGACAATCAGCTTTAACCCCTTAGTTGCTGCTCCTGGCTGTGGCTTCTGTCCTTTCATGTAACAAGATTGCATTAGAACACAGGCAATTTCAAAGGTAATGAATCTGGAGATCTGCCCAGAAGGTGACTTTTGCTAGATGTTCCATGTACATAACATGTCACTGTACTGGTTAATGAGAGTTCCATGCCTGCATTGATATGGGGAACATAGCTTAATTGTTTTTCCTATAACATGGCACATAAAGTCATAATTTTCTTGCTATGCTTAATAGTATTAAGCCAGTTTCAGAGATGGGGTTGGAAATCAGATGTATTATAACATTAGAGAGATCAGATGGATGAGGTGATATCTTTTATTGGACCAACTCCTGTTGGCAAGAGAGACAACTTTATGAGCTACACAGAGCTCTTCTTTATGTCCAGTAAAAGATGTTACCCCAGGCACCTTTGTGTCTCAAATATCCAGGGATCAACACGGCTGCATGTTATAATACTGTGCATTGAAATCGTGCTTCCAATAATTTCTCTATTAAGATTAATAAGCAAACACAAATGAACAGTTTGGGATACATTTTTTCTTTCTGTTTATGATTTAGGAGTGAATATTTAGGGCTTTGAATGCTTCCAGTTAACAAGTACAGTCAACGCAAGTGTGTTTAATGTCTTCCATACACGGATCTTGCGTTTGTACTTGTATAGAATCACACACACCACGTATTCTCAAATGACCATTGTCAGCAGGGAAAGCACTGTGCTTGGGCAAGCATTCAGAAGACTTGCACTAGAGTCGTGCTACCACCAAAGTAAACTAGTAATCCCAAAGTTATCACTGTAGAACGATTCCTCCCTGAGTATTAAAAAGTGCTTCAGCTGTTCCCGTCTTGTGCTGAGATGTGATCTCACCGCTCATCCTGCAGGAGTTCCTGCCCTGAGGGTGAATGTCTAATGAGACTGCCCATAGGTTCTGATTCACAGAGTTCAGGTGGAGCTCACAGAGTTCTTAGCCTGGAGCTCTCACCTGCAGTCACTCCATGAATGAAGTCTCAGATTCAAGAGCCTTTCTCAAAATGCCCAGTTTACCTCTGTTCAATCATCTGTCTACAGATGCCTATATTTCTTAAGGGAAAGAGTGATAGGGGAAAAAGTTAACTTTCTTCAGAACTCATCAATGGAAGTCAACTAAGATCTGCATTGCTTTCTATCATTGTATCCCACTGAGGTACCATACCAAGTTTAGACACAAAGGGAGACAATGTAAGGCTTTTGCTGCTAGAAGGTTTGGCTAAAGGTAAACATACTTTCTGTGTCTGCCACAGTTTATATTTAACAGAATGGCTGTTCTGTTGTAACTCTAACAGTTAAAGTACTTTGCACTGTGCTGTCTGGAGCATGCTGTTGGACAGATTATACGTGAAGAGTGACTGAAAAAGGCTTGTAACATGGCCCGAGGCAGATTTGAGTCTGTTACCTTTCACCTCCCACCCCCCAATCCAATCCCAGAGAAATTTAGCCTAAATAAACATCCTGGGGCAACTCCTTCACCCTTCCAAGAAAAAAAGAATGAATTTCATGCAGTTTGTCACATGTGCGTGTTTTGGATGGACTTTAATAATTAGAGCTTTTTGTAAAGAGAAGAGGGAGAAGGAGTTTGCACTGGTGCCAAAGGCCAACAATTTATCCTATGCCCTAATTCAGTGCAGGCTTCTGTGTGGTGTTTGGTTGATGTTCTCCATCCCAGAGGAGGTTGCATTTCAGAGCCATTGTAAATAGATAGTTTTGCAAATGGTTTAGGGATCATATGGGTTGCAAGGTGCTATATAATATGCTTTTAAACTTTTAGTTCATGTATTGTCCAGATAGTTCTCAGTTTAGATTCTGTCAACAAACACAAGATGAGTCTTTTTCTCTTTCCTTTTTTTTTAATCTGTCGAGCTAAACTAGACTTCTGTGCTGCAACCAGGCTATAAAAGGCACTCCAATTCAGGCAGGGCAGGTGACTCAAAACAAAAGGCCTTGATTGAAGTGGCTACAATACACAGAAGCACTAATGTTATTCTGGGGCATTCAGTGTGGTTTATAGCATTGTGCAACAACAAACAAAGATGAAACTAAAAGTGTTTAGTGATTCAAGTTGTATTTATTTATTTCATTTTTATTTTCTCTCACTTCACATTTAAAGAATATATTTTAAAGGTTTGGAACATTTCTTTGACTTGTGTTTCCTGGACCATTTTCCTCTCCCCAAAGCCCCCTTTATCAAAGATATCTTTGTAAATAACCTCGCTTTCTTTCTGTGCGCTTGGTTATCCTGCCAAATTAGCTGTGCTGCCATGGAGACGTGGCATCAGCAATCCTTGTTTTTTTTCTGTAGTATTTCACTAGGCCCTTGTCTCAGGCCTCGTCTGATTTAGGAAAATAATGAGATATTGAATGTAAATGTTATACAATTAGCATTTTTGATGATGGTGACATAAATGTAACATTTTATTTGTAATATTTATTTTATTTAATAAAATGTGTCTTAGTTTTTCTTTGAATACATATGTCTGTTGGGTTTTGGTTTACCCCACATTACAAAGCTATGTTATCTATATCTATATATGTTGTCCAGACAAAAAGATAGGAAGATAGTTAAACCTTTTTTAGATTGTTTTTATGATTCCTTGGTTTAATGTTCTTGTTTGCAGTATGTGTAAAACTTGCTGTTACATTTTCCATTATAATGACCCTAATTATAGACATCTTTAAAGAAGGAAACCTAATATTTCTGTTCTAGCTATTTATTGAAACGACATTCTCCTAAGACTGGCTAACTGCACCAATTAGCTAAATATACAAGGAAAGTGGATACTTTCATATTTGCAGACCCAGTCTTTGTTTTATTACAATATTTTTAAATATAAAGTGTGTGCATACTATCAGAATAAATAAAGAAAGAAATAGCAACAACTGTGGTATCTTGAATGTCTGAACAACAGCAATATGGTCCCAGAAATATCAAGAAAGTAGAGACGTAACCAGTTATACTGATTCCAGTGTGGTTTCTGGGCTCGCTATTGTCACCTTGCACATTACCATAGCTCAGATAGAGTTTCTGCTTAAGAACCATGAGCTATCAGGTAAGGCAAAAAGTCCCTTTCCTCTAATTTTGTCAGTTAACCCTGGCATGTAGGAAGCTTGTCTTATCTGGCAATTCCTCTGTCTTGCCATGTGTTATACAAGCTGTTAGTACTCAGCCTAACTCAGCTGTTTTGTGCAGTGTGATGTGGTGTACAGGCTTTTTTGGAACCCCTAGAAGAGACACTGGAGCCCTGCTCCGCCCAACCTCTGTGAAGTACCTAGAAGGAGGTCTCATCAAGCCAGCCAATTGCTTGGTAATTCAGGAATTGATTCCTATGCAAGGGTTAGCGGCAGATCAGAGACTCATTCCTAGCTGAGCTAATTAGGTGTAGCTGGGCTTATTTATGCTCAACCACCCAACAGAAGGGAGTGTGTTTCTCAAAGGAGGTAGCGACAAGGACGTTCTGATGACTGGAAGCCAGGGCATGGAATTCTAAGGAAATGAAGCTATCCTGTTTATTTTATTTATAGATAGATTGATAGATATATTTTTGTTTTATTGGTTTTTTTGAGTTTACTGATGGTTAACAACCTAGAGAAAAATGCCAATAGATACTTTAACCACCTAGATGTCAGTTTTGGTTAAACCAGAACCCTTCAAGTAAAACTCAGCCCCGAGAGGGAGATGTGTTCAGACTTGAGTCTTTAGTGAACATTCTCTCTTGTCATTCCATCTTTGTCTCTGCTACAACTTGAAAGCAGTGGTGGGCTCCCTCTGCACAAGAGAGGGAAGATAGGGAGCTTAGCAGCCACAAACCCAGTTCACAGCCTACCAGCAATTTCAGCGGGCTCAGAAAATATAACAACAGCAGGTGCTGTTCCAAGAGCTATTGCTTCAGAGGCTTATCATCCCAGGTGCAGATTGCTTGCCGATCATGAGTCCCAGCTCCATGCCGTCTACAATGGGACCTAGGTGATATCCTTCATGAAGGAAACCCAAGCTGTCCAGGAGGCCCTAGATTATAAATCAGCCAAGAATTAGGCATTTCTGAAGGCAATAATATTGGATCAACTGGGGTTATTCCTTGAGAACTACTCACACAAATCCTGGTTAAAACTCTCCCCCCCTAGTGTCCCCTGCCCAAGCCATAGATAAGTGTTTCAAAGGATGAGCTACTCAGTCTCCAGCCTAAGACTCAAGCCATTAAAGACTTATTAGTCTACTCTATCCTGGAAGAAATATCTGGATGTCCTGCCAACAACTGTGCAATGCTGGGGCCACTGACCCAGAAAGGGACAATGTGGCAGAGGCAGTCCAGGTAATGGAGAGTTACGTGGTAGCCCATTGGCCTGAGTAGCTCCACAGCCTGGACCGCAAGCCAGAGAGAACGGGCCACATTCACAGCAATTTGAAGAGCCATTTGAGTTGGTAGGGGAATAAAAGATGACGGATGAAAGAGAGAGATGCCCACATGGCCTCCCAGATCCTAGCAAGGACCCTTCAGAGGGGTATTCATGATTTACTGTGCACAGTTTCTCAGGAGGCCAGGACATGGAAGGCTCTCGGGAAGACTATTTGGCTTGCTAATAACTTGGTTTTGTTGTGGGGAACCCGGACACTTTGGTTAGGAGTGCCTGATGCTGGAGTGTCATCCATAAGCATCTGTGATCTGACGGACTGAGGAGAGCACAGGCAGTACCAGGACTAAGAAGCTCTTGTCGAGCTCATATTTGGACTATCAGCTTCTGGCTATGCCCCAAAATTAGGGAGAAAAGTCCTAATCAACATGAATGAGCCTGATCAGCCTGTCTGTATTACTTATACCTCTGAGGGCATGCAATCCTATCAAAGGACAAGTGTTGTGACGAGAATAGGGAGCCATGTGGAGAATACATGGGGCTGGGGTTGTTAGCAGTTTACCATGGAGCGTTATCAGTGGGAAAGATCAGATTTTTTTTTTTCAACTCTAGTTGCCAACTGGTGGCAAGAAAAAAAATCTGCTGTGGTGGACAGAGCTCACACAAGGGAATTAAGAAACAAATTCCCCATTCTAGTTTCTGATCTCTATAGCACATCTTCCTGGCCTTACGAAAAGACAGAAAGCAAGATGGTTTTGGCCTTAGGTGTGCTTTCCTTAAAAGGAAATGGAGTAATTCCCTGAGAATGTGGAGGTAGGATCAGAGTGTTGCATCTTGCCCAGAACCCAGTCATACCTGTCATCATGAAGTCTGGTGAGTGAACAGATGGGTGTGATACATACAGAGTCCTACCCCCAGAGATTTGAAGTATTGGTAAATAACACCAGCATTTTGGAGTCCCTGGCTTTACAGCTCCCCCACTTCAAACTCCAGTGGGATTTGTTCCATTAGTTAGATTGGGCCCCCACTCCAGGGAGGTTCATCACAAACTTTTGGTGCAAAGGGATGCTTGAAGCAAGATGCTAAGACTAGTGCATAGTCTGTCTGGCTCTGGCCACCTGGGCAGAGACAAAGCACTGAACCTGTTACAGGCAGACAGCAAAATAAATGTTAGGTAAATGCCCAAATATAACCCATTCCTGCTAAAGCTGTGCACAGGACCAGCCTAAGGGTTTGAGGAAGGATCTGTGCAATTGTGAGGGTTGGGATTTTCTGGAGAGGTTTTTTGTTTTGTTTTTGTGTCAGATTTCTCAAAAATCCCATCCCCTTGCTGCCGAAGTGGAATAACCTGCTTGTTCCTTTCACTCTGGCAGTCAGTCTACCTTGGTTTGTATGACTTTTTCTAAGAGTATCTTTTCTAGGAAAAGGACCTGAAACTTGCACACACACACACACGCCTGTGGCTATGGGCTTTGCAGGCCTCAGACACAGGCTCTGATTAGTGTTTCTTCTAAAATAGTTGGGGGTCTGAAAGGGTGATTAACGGTAAGTAGTGCAGGTCCTCTTCTCATTGCTCTTTGTGCCAGCAATCTAAGCAGGCGTGATTTGTAGGCAAGGATAGAGAGATTGTAGAACAATGAAATAAAGATCAACGTGTCTCTGTTTCCAATTTCAGCTTTTACTTCATCTGCAAACCCTCACCGAACAACCTCAATATGCTTCCTATTTATGCTCAACTGCTCTTCATCACCCCATTAAATTGCACAACTCCAGTGGCTTGATTGTCAGATCACTGCACAATTCCTTTTAACCCGCTACTACACCTAAACGATGAGAGCAGTTAGAGAAGGTGCAAAGGTAACAACAATATTCTAGATTAGTCTTTTGTTAATCTTGAAATGCTTCTGTTTATGTATTCTGAGAAGACATCAGATTTGGAAAACATATAGCATGGAGTAAAATGCAAGCTTTTTGAATTATAACCTTAAAATCATAGAAATGAAGGACTGGAAGGAACCTCGATAGGTCATCTAGTCCAGTCCCTACAATGAGGCAGGACTAAGTATTATCTTGACCATCCCTGACTGGTGTTTATCTCATCTGTTTATATCTGATCTGTGGAGTATGGATTTCTCAGTATATATCTTTTGGCTACTAAGGAGAAACAGGCACTGAAGCAATGACTCCTATCTATAGGTTTGGGTGTGAGGGTAAATGGGCTTTCTAGTACAATTTTACTTAAAACAGTTGATTTAACTAGAAATGTTTTATCATCTAAATTCTTAAATCAACGGTAGGAAAAAAATAAGGGTTGAAGGAAACCAATGCCATCCTGTGCTGACAGATGGCTAAACTGTAATGGAGTTAAGCAGAGACCTTTCCCCAAGGGCTTCTACTTGATGGTGGCTGGGAGGAATTTTTCGATGAATTGACGGGGCTACATTTTGAAATTTCAATTTTCAAGGAGTATTTTTCAGATTGCAATGTCAGATTCCTGTTAAGACTCCAGGATGACGTGCCAACTCGGTCATATCTCAAAACAAGTGAATTCTCAATTGGAATGAAAAATAAATTTCCCTGAGCAAACTTTTTTTTTAAGTTTACTCCTCCCCTGATTCATACTGCACTCAAAAGTATATGACTTTCAGAATTAAGCAATTGTGCTTGCAAGTTCACTTCCCTTTACTGGGAGGTTGTTCTATGGTATTCGTTTGTTCCACAGCCTGCAGGAAATTCCCTCCCATATGGCTACCGGCACAAACTCCACATTAGAATGTGCCTAAGTGGAGGTAGCTGAATCATGGGGTTATGCAAATTGGAGCACACTTAATGAGAACACTGTAAGAGTAAACAGTCCTAATCAGAGAGAGCTAAGAAAGCCCCACTCAGTTTATTTGCTGCAGTATCGTTTACAAAGATCTGTGCAAGTACTGTCTCTGTACCAACCTCCTCCGACCAAAGTATTTG
>ML675604.1:13130879-13144120 GCA_007922155.1 Mesoclemmys tuberculata
TGTGCAAGTACTGTCTCTGTACCAACCTCCTCCGACCAAAGTATTTGAGCCCTGCACAACTTACAGTCCTTATTATGATATGATTTATATGGTGCCTAAAGTGTGCTAAGTACAGAGGCCCTCATAATACGATATTCATGTCCCATCAGACTTTACAGATTCACAGGGACTGGTTCTGAGCTCATACTGGTCTAAAGCTGGAGTGTTTCAATTGAAGGAATTGGTTTTACACTGATGTAAAACTGGTATGACAGAAGAATTCAGGCCCCTAGATTTTAAAGTCAGAAGAGATCATTGTGTTCATCTAGTAGTCTGACCTCCTGCAAATAATGGGCCATAGAAATTTCACCCAGTGATTCCTACAGTGGAGGAAATTATTCTACCCCGTGGGCTCTTTGCTCTTCATTTGGGGTCCCTGCACCATATGCTGTCCTAATCCGAGTTAAAGTGGTTCCAAGAAAAAAGCGTGACTTTTCCGCCCAGAATGAATTGGTAGTACTCTGCCAGCATGGGCCACAAAGAGTGTAGCACATTCACAATGATTTAGTTGATCAGAACTTGGCGGTGCCACACCACAGACGTCAGGATTTCCCAAATTCTGGTGCTTGTGGAGCAAGTCTCACCTCTGCTTCAGATTTCATAGCTTTCTCATGTTCCCCCCTGTTTAAGAGGGGACGTGCGGATGATAACGTAGCCAGTGACCCCAAAAGAAGGAAGAAGAAAACTCAAGGTACTTCCCACCTTTGCCCTACTGCACATGGGCTGGACACAATCTAGAGTGTTCGTGTGCAGGCAGCATGAGGAGACGGGCACCCACAGCAGCATCAGCCTCCTCCAGGAGAGCAGCCCCTGTGTTCTCCATCCACCACAGCAGCTGGCCTTTCACAGGGACACAGGTGCTACATCCTTGAGAAGGGTGGCCTAGCTCTTTGGAGCTCTGGGTCTCACTCAGCACTGTGTACCACTGCCTTTTGGAGTAGTGACCCGCTGCAGCGGGAGAGCTGCAATGGAGTTCTTACCAATTATCTGCTTCTGAACAGCTCGTGGTACAGTAAGTCAACAGAAAGCCTGAGTTCACGTTCTAGCTTTGCTCAGGTAGCCACGGGGGAGGCTAATATTTAGCGTGGGTGTCCGTTGCCTTGTGCTCCCTGGATGCAAAGATGCTGCATTGTATTCAGTAGAGCAAAGGTGGGGAGAACCTTAAATCCTCTTCCCCCTCCATAACCTACCCATACTGGACTGGGCACAACCACTCCCTAAAACTGTAAACCATGAAGCTTTTGCAATGTCTAAAAGCAAAACAAAATACCCACAAGAATCAAAACCATTCATAATTAATGTCCAAGCACATTTCTCATGCTGTGGTCTTGGACAAGTTCCCACGGTAAACTTAATAGCAAAATCCTAGCTTGCCAAATTAAGCCCTCTAGCAAATCTGTTTTTACTTCAGTAAAGTTCAAGCCAGGCTGAGAAAGGGGGTGAAAGAATTGCCTGCAAAGGAGAGGAGGAGCCTGAGGGGTTTGGAAAATGAATGGAGAGAAAATGCTATATGCAGACTAATAGAATCAGAAAATTAGGCTGGGAAAAATCTTGAGGCCTGGCTCAGGATTCCAGGACAAATCTTTTGGAGTTACATGGCATAAAACTCACGTGACAGAGCGAGTCAGGCCCTCATTAGATGGGGATCTGCAAAAGGTTCACAGAGAACCCAGAATGCCCCTGAAATCAGAGTGTTTCCTGCATTCTGTCACCTTTCCAAATCTTGGCCTTCCTCAGCCATATTTCCCAAACCTGGACTCCTGTCACTCATGTGCACCTGAACCTCCAAACGAACAACCCTAGGGAATGGGCTGTCTGGGCCTGGTCAGTGAAGACCACATGATATAGTCTCGATACATGGTTGTATCGTTAGGAAGTTTTGTCCATCCCTTGGCCAATGCAGAGTTATTCCCTACAGTATACTCTTAAGAGCTGTCTAGAGTTGAGTCCGTCACCGGAGTATTGCGAAACTAAATTCATCGAGCCCTTTGGGATCACTGAGCAGAAGGCACTGTAGATGTGCACAGTATTATTGATAATTAAAGTGCTTTGAGATCCTCTGATGAAAGTCATAAGACTAGTGCAAATTATTATTTTGTATTACAGTAGTGCCTAGACACTCTAACCAATACTGGGACCCTTGTTATGTTAGACATTGTGAATGCACTTAGTAGGAGTAAGTCCCTGTCCCAAAGAGCTTACAATCTAAATAGACAGACTAAGTGTGGGAGAAACATAGAACAAGAAGAAGAGGGGAAACTGAGGCACAAATTGATTAAGTGGCTTGCCCAAGGCCACACAGGAAGTCTGTGGCAGAGCCAGGAATTGAATCCACCCCTCCTTAGTTTGACTTCAGAGCCCTAAAAACAAGGCTATCCACCCTGAAAAAAAAAACATTATTGTTAGATAAACAAAACTTCTCAGAAGCTTGTTGAATGCAACCACTTGCATTTGAATATATTTTGAGATTTGAACCATTGCTATTGGTCTATTGGTAACTGCATTTTTTCTTGGATGTGTAATGAAATGTATAAAATTGTAGTAAGAAAGGGAGGTGGTAAAAACCAGCCAATTAATTCATATTAGTGTTAAACGTGTAATTTTCTGTGATACAACAGCTGAAATGTGACCTAAACTTTTTGGATGAAATGTTTCTGATATTCACAATTTTGCTTGTTTAAAGAGAACCACATAGACCCCCACAGCTGCAAATATCCATAATCTATGATATACTAATTACATATAGTTTTGTTTTCCTCTATCCCGGGGCCTGGTGCAGTCAATAAAAACTGTGATTTGATTTAACGCTCCCAGGTAACTAGCTCATGCAATTAACCCTCCAAATGCAGTTAAATTTGTCGTACCATAGGAACCAACAGCAATGGAAATAGGAAAGCTGTTTTGGAAAATAGAAGGGATGCTGAATATGGTTTGGGCTGCTTATTCCCAAATGATGTACTGATATTACACTGCTGCTTTTAGTGTATGTTCTCAACACTAATTTACAGACAAGCCCTCTCACGCTCTCCAGACGTGATTCATGAATGAGTTGCCCTCATGCCTTCCGCCAGGCTGAATTCCTTTGCCATTCACTACAGCTTTCTAGCAGGGTTTCACATTGCTTTCCCTGGCAGTGAATGTCCCCTCAGCTCTCTCCAGGAACCCTGGCACTCTTTGAGTGACGACAACACATGGGCAATGTGCTTACCTTCCCACTGTGGCCTGAGGGTGGGAAGAATCCTGGGAAAGGAGTCCCTACCTCTGACCTTCGGGGTTTGCTAATTTACCTCACTTCCATGAAGAGATGATGGGTTCCACAGAGATGGCCACAACTCACAGCTGTCACAGCAGCTTTCCTAAAGCCAGGAGTCCCTTTGCTTTCAAACATTTGTGAAGGGTGCCACTCTCTCGTTCCAGCAATCATTTGTCCTGGTGATTACTGTCTAGATAGAGACAGTCATGAAATCCTGAGCGACGCTGACTTCAGGGAGAGCTGGGTGGGCTCAGCTTCTCTCCAGATTTGCCCCACAGAAGAGAGATGTAAAAGACGTATTAAGTCATGTAATCAACCTCCCTCCTCTCCTGCCACCCACCACCCATACAAGTTTCCCCCTACAGTATATTCTTCAGTGCTTTATCCAGTCTAGTTTGAATGACACACAAAACGGGGCTTCTTCAACTTCTCTTGAGAGACAAGTCCAAAATATAATAGGTGCTCATTGCCAGGGTTATTTTTCCTGATGTTCACTATGCATATTACTGTATTCATTTGCATAACATTATTCCACTTTATTCCCCCCACCACCACCATAAACAGTTCCTCTTCCACCTTGGAATTTATAACGTTCAGATGCATATAGAGAATTCTCTCTCTGCTCCCCTGATTCTAACCACATTATACGTATCTGGATCTTGTGAGCTTTATAAATTCTTCCAGCACCTTCCTGACATTTGCTGCTCTGCTCTGAATTCTATCCAATTGGCAGACATTTTTCTGTTACTGAGGTGTGCAGAAGTGTCGTCAACATTTCCATGTGGTCTCGCAGATTCTGTATAGAAAAGGATTGTCACATTCCTGTTCTCCCAAGAGAGTGGTTCGACACACGTAGCTCCAAATAATATTAGCTATCTTTGTTGTTATTGCCAAAATAGGCCCAATTTGCTTTCTGATATTATTACTAGATCCTGATCAGCATTACTGCTTTTTAAGTTCTCTATGTCATTGAATATCTGTTTCCCCAGATGTCTTGGGCTGTATTTATGCTGTTTTGGAAGTCTTGTTGCTATTCTCTTTGGGTTGCCTTTGTACTATTTCTCTGTCCTCAGTAGTGCTTGCGTCACCTCCATATTTAATATAATCAGTGGACCTAATGTGTTGTTTATCTCTCCCAATCCCTGCAACACTCACTGGAGCTGCATTTCCTTCACTGTAATTCGATTTCAAAAGCGATAAGGTTTGGCAGATATCACTGGAATTCCACAAACCTGTTCTGAGAGGGGCATGCTCTAGCGGGATGAGTCCAGAACTAAGTGCCAAGAAATCTTATATTTGAGCACGAGTTCTGACACTCTCCGTGGCCCAATGCAAGCCACTTAACCTCTCTGTCTCTGTTTCTCCATATGTGAAGAAACAATCATACTGTAAAATGGGGATAATAATATTGACCAGAATCACAGGAGTGACTACTGTTTTGAAAATGACGAAAGCAACCCAAGTATTGTTTATTTTATTACTTACAAGTCTGACAGGGTCTAGGGCCCCGATCCAGCAACACATTCAAGCATGTGCTTAACTTTAAGCATGTGAGGAAACCCATTGACTTCACTGGGACCACTCAAGTGCTTGAGGTTAAGAAAATGCCTAAGTGCTTTGCTGGATCTGGGCCTACGTGCTGAAAGCGTTTTCTTCTTAACATTTCTTCCATTTCATTTTGGATTGAAATTAGATCTACTGGATGGTAATTATCGAGTTCGTTGCTATTCTAGCTCTTTTTTTTTTTTTAAGGAAGTGTTACACTCCCATCTCAACTTCCTCCCCCAGCTCTGTGTGTCCTTGAGTTTTCACATATAATTACCCATGGTTTGGTGTAAATTCATTAGCTAATTTCCTTAACTCCCTAGAATGCTTTTCATCTGGACAGGCTGATTTGTATACTTACAGGGACACTTGGAAAAACTGAAACTGCTTTTTCTCCACAGCTGCATAGATAATTAGAGATGAATGGTAATTACGCAGCACCCATCCAGGCGTGTTTTGTTACAAAATGTCTGAAAAACCTCTTACAAAGGAGTTGAATTTACACCTTTTACACTCCCTCATCTGTTGTTCTCGATTGCACGTGTGCTTGGTTTGCTACATGGATCCAGTGAACTTGTCTCACTGAGAACTCTCTCATGCTTTTCAGGCTCTGGTCTGGTCTGCAATTGGGTAATACAGAGTTACTCCACCCCAGTGGGAACTCCAGGGGACATCCTTCTCCCAACGATTCCCTTCATGCAGAAAAAGTGTACACGCTGCCACAGGCCTTCAGCAAGTGCAGCATATACTACTCCCGTGCCAGTCCCATTTGTTGGCCAGTGGTGAGAAGGAAGGAGAGACTCTTTGGGGCAATGTGTGATTGCATTTTGGACAGGGTCATTGTGTGCCCCCCCCCATCTGCTCCCAGATCAGTTTATGCAAACAGTCCTATGGACTTGAATTATATTTGGCAAAGCCCATCTCTCTTCCTGTGTATTTGGGGAGGGGATGCCAGGAAAGGTTTGCTACTAGCCTGTCCATGTATGGAAGATGTATTGTAGTTTTTTCTGGTGGATGTTATTAAGGCAAGGGAATAATCCATGTTGTAGAATTTGCATGCTCTGTTAACATGCAGTGTCATGTATGTCAAGGCTCCCAGAGCATGGCATGAGTGCTTTGGAGATTTTGTACACTAAGTAATGATAATAGAGACTGATATTGATGCCATGTGGGTGTGACTACCTGAATGAATAAAGTCTACTCACACATGTAAGCTTCATGAACTCTAGCCCTTATATGATTTGCTCTGCCACCTTAGCGGCGTTTATTTCCATGTCTGCCAGATGAGAAACATGGACAACATTATTTATTACCCTGGTGAACTTACCGCACAAATGCATATATGTTAACTCACGTATATACACACAGGGGAAATATGGTGCTACTGACTAGCATCGGAAATGTACCTGCCATTGAAAATAAGGTTTGAATATTGGGTCATCTAGAACTTATGTTCAAAATTTAACTGAACAGTTTTGTTTATTTAATTCATACATTTTGCTTCAGTTTTTCATCGGTGTTCCTTGCTGTTTCATTTCATACAGTATTGGCTAAGTGTACACATTATTACTGACATATTATAGAATCTGTCTATGTATCTATCTGTGTAACTACTTGTACTCTGATAATTAAAGAGGTTGTTAATGTTTTGCTTGAAACACATTTTCTTACGGAACTATAACTGGGCTTTCAAAGGAATTATTCACAAACTAAAGTGCACCATAAATCTCAACCCAAGAGCAATTTATTTTTAAAGGTGAACTAAAATGCTTTTGTGAAATGCATGTTTTAAAAATTGTTTAAGAACCTAAATCATTAGCTGAACAGACCAGCGGGCTAGATGTAAAGGGCTCTGTTATGATTCTGTGAACCAGAGCTGTTCTGTCCGAGCAGGGGGCCCTGCAGGCATAGGAATGCCTGCACAGTGGAGGAAGAGGCAAAATTCCTCTGGGTGCTTAGGAGTTGTGCAACATAGGCCAGTGCACAGGGTGTGGGGCCATGGCCACACTCCTCTCCTGTCCTGACATGTCCCCTCTGAGGCCAGGTTTTGTGAACCCTGACTCCCTCTCCAGTGGGGATCATTTCTGTAGCCACCTCCTAGGAGTTATTCCTGTTAAAGTCAATGAGAATAACTTGTATGTAGCAACTGGACAACCAGACCCTAAGGTGTGCTAGCATCCAAATTTTGATTACCTTCTATATTTTGATATTGGGTGCACCCTTTCCCCACTCACACACACCTGCAGCTAGCCTAGGACTTGGGAGACCTATGTACAAGTCCCTGCTCTGCCACAGATTCCTGTGGGACCTTGTGCAAGCTGCTGGGTCTCTCTGTGCCTCAGCTTCCCACCTGCAAACGGAAGTGTTGGGAGGCTAAATACCTGAAAGATTGTGAGGTGCTTAGATCCTGTGGGCCATACAAGTGTGGAAGATATATAGAAATCAGATACAATACAGGATCAGGATAATTCCTGATCATGTGAAAATTATTTCTCCTTCCACTTACTTGCTATGACCTGAGTTCAGCATTTCTTGATGATTTCACAATCACTCAGATCAGATAAGGGACACTGGGAAAAATGCTCTTTCCACCTTAGGTGCTTGCTTTGTCATCAGCTGACCTCAGTTTCCTTTGGTGGATTTCAGCGCTCTGTTGGTTCTTGTCTGGAATGCTGGAAGCTTTTCATGCCAGGTAATATCTGAGCTAAGGCATATCCTTGGGAAACTAGAAAGCAAATGTACCTGTATATTTCATGAAGCATATCAACATCACACACCTAAAGTGTGCCTGGAAGGGATCTTGTAGTGTTTTCCTATGACAGGATTATGAGACACAGAACAGCAGGAAAAATATTGCTGCAGAATCAAATGTATTATTGGCAGCTGATAGCAATGTGTGATACCTCACTGAGCAGTAAAAAGGAAATTGCACTGTTCATTCCTGCCAAATGATATGTTACTCTTCTAATCTGGATGAGTAACTGTGTCTTTTCAAATGCAAAGCGAATGAGACCACTGGAAAAACATGCAGGATTTTCAGAAAAATCAGAGGCATTTCCATCACTTCCTCGTGAGAAGTCGCAGCCAAGGAGTGCTGTTTTGACATGTCAGGGTTAGGTAAACAGCACTGACAGCTCTGGCTCCCAGTGCAAAACAGGCAGATCTCATTCACATAACTTTCCACATAATTTATAAAAGACTACAGCGTTATGGAGGGGAGTACCAGAGAGCAAGTTCCTATCCTAACCCGCTGCATAGGGCCACCCAGAGTGCAGCTCCAGCAACACTGGGGAGATCAGGAGCTATATGCTAGATGCCCCCTATGGAGAATAAGTAGGTGAGGAGTGGAAGGAGCTGTGTTGGGGCACATACCATCCCAATTGGAAAAGGCTAATGTGCTCCTTTGGGCTCAACGGTACTAAAGAGGTACGCCTGCAGCACCTGGAGGAAATGAACTTAAAAGTGAGGGTTTGTCACAGGAGAAGCAGCAACCAGGAAGAAAGCTGCTATGCACTAGAATTAGTGGACTCTTCTCACAGAGCTGCTGAGTGGAAGACAGCTTGAAAACCTCTGCTGCCCACAAAGACTCATCAAGCTGTGTACAAGCCAATCATAGCTGAGAGGGGTTGAAGAGAGGCCCTGACCCAGGCCCTAGCCATCCCCCACCTTCATAAACAAGCCAGTCCTCTATAGACCCTTTTGAAACACTCAGAGGTTGAGAGTCCCCCATAACTAGAAGAACTTTTAAGAGGAAAACTAAAAGGTCTTTGACAATGTCCAAATGGGAGCTGAAAAGAGCCCAGATGATCACAGGAGCCATGGCTTTCCCTGGTGCCCATGCGGTGGCCAGTGGAGCTGCTTTATCTCTTGTTTTGACTGTTCTTTTCTGGGTTTCCGTGTTGTCTTGACTGCAAAGGAAGATGAAGGGCTGCTCATTGGCTTTAAATAATGACCATCAAGATGTCAATCGTGGATGAGCAGGCATCAGGTATTCTGTGCAGATAGGCTGTCAGGTGGGACTGCCTATCACTTTAAGCACTGCAACACCTACTCAGAATCCACTCTCAGAAACCCCCTCTGAGGCTATTATTTCTCAAGTGCTTTGAATTTAGGGAGCATAACCCTGACTCAGCTTTGGTGGCTGAGGTGGGGCTGTGTCAGCAATGCCTACACTGACACAGAGCCAGCTGAGCCATTGTGGTAGCTTCACCACCACCATGTCCTGCATCTTTCCTTACAAAGCCAGAGCCTCCGCCAATGCCTGAAGTCAAGGGTTCTGAGCTCATGGGACAAGGCTTTGCCTCCCCGTAAGATGAATCAACAAGAGTCACTGAGAGGGAGTCAGTTCCTCTTGGATTGACCAGTACCAAAGCCCTAAACACAGCACCAAAGCCCCAGGTATCCCTGCTTTATAAAGGTTTAGGGTTCATCTCAAGTGTCTAGTGTGGTTAATCATTTTACAAACTTAAAAGGAATGGATTCTTTAAATGAAGCAGACATGTTCCCATACTTAGAAATCTACCATACGTGAGTTTAAACTAGGTTTTATTTAGTCTTGGAATGCTTCGGAAGATGCTATACAGACAAGTCAGAGTGAGCAAGTGTGAACATATACTGGTATCTCTGAAACATGGTGTAATAGGCAATGACACCCACTCTTTATAGGTAATTTTAATTAGCAACACACAGGGAAATGCCTCAGGACACTAGTTTTAGGAATGGCTGGTATTTGTGGGAATTATACTGTGATGCTAAGATCCAGTTGGCTGATCAGATACACAGCCCCTACACTGTCAGCTTCAGGACACCCTCTGCTGTTCAAAAATACTCCAAAGCTTCTCAGCTGCTTTAGTCTAGCCTGAGATGAAGGATATAAATAGTAGCACCAGAACTTCAGTGAAGTTACACCTGGGATAAAACTGGCCCATAGGGTCCAATTCTGACCTTGGATAGACAACTGCAACTCCTTTTAAATTCAATAAGAATTGTGCACAGGTATCTGAGGGCAAAATCGGGCCATATAAAGTTTAATTGTCTACTTTCCTTATAAATGACTTCTCAGCATTCAAACAGACACTGTATTGACTGTGTGCAGAGTTCTTTGTGCGACCATAAGAGAATTCAAACCCTTACCACAATATATTCTATTTTATTTTAATGTATATATTATTGCACATAAATCTACATGGAAAGGACATTAAGGTTGTCAAGCACTCAAAAGTTAGGAAATGCTAGAATTCAGGTTGCCAGTGCATCCTTCATTCAGTACTTTTGTGTTTTAACTGTTCCATTGCTGTGAAAATAAGTCAGTGCTCCCCATCTGGAAGAAAAAAATAGGAGATACAGTACCTAAGTGGAAACCCAAAACTGGATGATTGTGCAACTAAGGTGTCAGAAGACAGACTGCAAACTAGAGAGATATTCTGCACCCCAATTCAGGACAGCAGGGATTGTGGACGTGACATCCTTATGCCATTTGATAGTAAAACACTTTCAAAAAATGTGGGAGTACTGCCTGACTCGGTAGAAAGGAAAGAGACAGCAGGGAAATCACCTCAGCTCCATGTTGTGATGTCATCCTATCAGATTCAGAACAAAGCCCAACACTGTGAAGCCCTGGATGGGAGGTGAAGCCTGGTCTGCCTTTCCAGACGTGACTCAGCAGAGTGGTTGGGTGTACAGTCTCATGGCCAGAGACTCACAGGGGAAAGTCAAGGAGTGAGAGAAAAGGGGAAACACACAACAAAGAGGAGACTTAACATGCAACATGGAAGGAAAGGAAGAGGACCTTTAGAGAAATCCTTGGGAATAGGTAAATTCTTTGTGTGAAGAACGAGGGTGTATGGTTGTGTGTGTTCAGAAGTCAGGGTGTAAACAGAGAAATCCCTAACCCAGTGGGGCTACAAAGATTTGCTGCATTGCTGGGAGCTTGGGACATGGTGCTGTGAGCTCGGTGGCACCAGGGATTTTCTTGGTGCTGGGAATGGTCGTTCTGGGATATTTCCTAATTGCACTAAAAGGCAAGAAAAACACTATAATTAAGAGATTGTAAAGAAAATAGACAAGTGTTCTAGCTGCACTGGTTCAGAGGAAGAAGTGGGGCTTTGACAGTCTGGGGCAGTTTATCTGGGAGGGATTGTACCAGAGAGGAGAGGAGCTTTGAGGCCTTCTCTTCACCGCTAAAAGCAGTATATTTCTGGGTAACTAATGTGCACGAACTAGGTAAAAACACATTGGGACAAGGTTCTTCAGTATTACAAGGTAAACTAGGTGAGGTCATTGTTATATCTCCGCCTGGGGTTGACCATACCTTGTTTAGCTCACGGTAATTCTAAAGCGCCTTCCCGCCATGTGTTTTTACTTTGGGATAGCTCACCTTTTTCAGAAATGAAGACAAAGCCTCAGTGGGTATGTCCACACAGGGGTAAAAGCCCTGCCGCGTGCCTGTGGCTGACCGGGATCAGCTGACTCCGGCTCAGGGCTGAAACATTGCTGTGTGGATATTTGGGTGCAGGCTGGAGACTGAGTTTTGGGACCCTGTGAGGGTGGAGGATCCTAGAACTTAGGTGCCAGCCCAAGCCCGAACGTCTACGCAGCAAGTTTTCAGCCCCAGAGCCCAAGCTCCACGAGCCTGAATCAGCTGACCTGGGCCAACCATGTTTTTTTTTTATCCCTGTGTAGACATGCCCTGTGTGTCTAGGAGTTTGGCAGGAGGGACTGGTGCAGAGGGAGTGATGGACGCATGGGTCCCATAGAGTTTGGTTTGGGGTGGGGGTTGCTACAGACTGTGTTGGGGAATTGACCAAGTCAGCTAGCTCTGCTGAGTCTTTACATCTCACAGCCAGGCTGGACAGTGTTCCTTTTCCACCACAAAACAGGAATTAAATTAGGGCACTTTCCAACCTCAAGAGAGTTATCTTCTGCTCCCACAAGGCTGTCAGCCAGAGCCCTGGAGGAATGCAGGGGATAGACTGTAGGAAAGTCCCAGGCCACAGGAGACATTTGGCAGAACATTTGCACCATAATCCCAACAGGGAGAGTGAAATTAGCCTGAGCTAAAAACCACAAAAATTCGGACCGGAATCAGTAACTTGAAGCTGCATTGAATCCCCTCACACTCCATGTTCTTTCAACACACAAGAGATTGCAAATCAGACTAGTGGGCAAAGGCTGAATTCAAGGGTAAACCCCATTCACATTCTCCATAAGGGTAATAGGTGGAGACTTCTCACGGGCACTAGTTGTGGGGTTGAATCTAGACAGTAGGGTTCATCTGGGTGACTGTCCAATCTGTAGACAGGCGATAGTGCCCAGGCCACTCAGAGCAAATGACTGGCAAGTGGCCATGCTGTGTACCACAAAGAATCTAGCCCTGTGATGTCCAGGTCACAGAAGGGGGGAAAAAGCTAGCTTTTTGTCTCTAAGGTTGCTTCATCTTAAGGCACTGATTTAAAGAGGAATGAAGGGGGACTGAGTCAGGGGGGAAATTCCAGAGAAATTCCACCTTTGAATGGGAAATCAGTGTGCAATTCTATCAACCTCAAGCCCAACCCTTCCTTGGGTTTTCATTCAGCAGATTAGTGGGGAAGGAGCATAGATCTCCCAGATCTCTCCAGCTCACCCACATTTGACCCTTCTTTTGTGCTGACTGACAGGGCCCAAGCATAATTTTTTGGGGCCCTGTACAAACTTGTAGCAACCCACACATAATGGGGGTTGCAGCCTGGGCTGGGCCCTCCAGGGCCTCCAGACCCCAGTAAAGCCATTTTGAGAGAGGGGAGGGATGTTTTGGGGCCCAGCTTCTTTCACAAATAGCCAACTCCCCCTTGAAGACATATATAAAAAAAATTCTAGAAAGAAGCTATTGCTGCTCACCCTTGGGTTTGAGCAAGAAGCCATCTCATTTAGCATGCTATTTGCTCCTCCCCCCCGCCCCAAATCGCCTGGCACTATCATTGGCCAACATTTGACAAAGGGACCAAACTTATTAATGTTGCTCATCCATGTCAATCTATTAGGATGTTGCACAGAAACCGTGGTAAAAATCCCACCACCATTGTGTGCTGATAATGCCCTGGGACAGTCCACATGGCAGGGCTGCCCACAAGCGGTGGACCCTGTAAGCACTGGGATCCTCACCAGGTGCCCAGGTAGGGAGCTTGGCAAGTTTCCATTAGAGCTCTGCCTTTGATTTGATGAAGATTGGGTGAACCCAAGCCACTTTGGGTTTGACAACCCTGCATTTTTGGACAAAACTGATTTGTCTAAAGAATTCTGACTAGCTGTGTACCTATCACTGAATGGCTGGTCTGGAGACTGGTGCAGGGTAGGGAAGCTTTAAGTGCAGCAAACAAGAATCCACCTGGAATATTGTGTGCAGTTCTGGTGTCCCATGTTTAAGAAG
>ML675604.1:13144520-13217542 GCA_007922155.1 Mesoclemmys tuberculata
TATTGGTCCCTTCTGACCTATGAGTCTATGAGTCTATGAGTCATGGGGATGTAGGAGAGGCTTAGCCATGGTCCTTCCCTTTATGCCATGAGGAGGGTGACCTAGAGCTGGTTATTCTCCTGCTGGGGAGGCCTGTTATGCTAGAGGTGTCCCTGGGTGTGTGTGAGGGTGTTTGATAGCTGCCCTGTGTGTCCTCTTTGCACTCAAAGGGCCACAGTGCATGGATGAATTCCTCCTGTGTGCCCTTTCCTGCACTGTGCACCCACCAAAGGGCCAGGCAGAATCTGGCCCAGGCCCATTGTAAAGAAGCAGTGAAAATAAAGTTACATTATCTACAGGTGCAATATACATGCCATAGGCCAAATTCAGCTCTAGGTACAGCCACGCCACCCCGCTGTAGTCAATATGGTTGCACCAGTGTAAATGAGAGGAGCATTTTTGGCTAGCTGCGCACACATTTATTTCTACACGTATTATACTTTGCAAGCCCTGCAGATAGAATGGACACGTCTCTGTAATAGTGTCCACTGGGCAACACAGGAGAGTTTGGCTAGCAACACAGAGAGCAAGAATGAGAGGGTGCCCATCTGCTAACACTCTGCGAATAAACAGACTGTTTTCCCATTACAGCACTGTTTGTATTGCAGAAGAACTAGAGGACTCATTTCCAGCCTATGGCGGGGTGTGTTTACTTGCTGTGAGGGGGCTGATGGCGGGGACCAAAGACAGCATGAGCCGGTGATCTAAAGCGTTAACTGCTGTCATTAACTTCTACCTTTTCAGCCTTCAGCTGCTGGCGTGAACCCCGAGGGGCATTAACAAGGCCCCAGAGATATGCTGCGCAGTCCTGCTGATCTCCTCCATTATTTTTTGGTAGGCTGGCTTTTCCAGGAGACCCTTTGCTCAGGACTTAACTCACAGACCAATACAAGTTCCAACATTTATTGTCCTTGGCTTGTAACACAAAAGTCTTCCTCAGAAAAGTAGACTACAGAGCTTCTCTGCCCTGTGCAATGCCATGGCCGGGTGGCTGCTGCTGCTTCTTCTGATATTATTGTATTCCCATGTGCTGTTTTTGATCTTTTCTTCCCTCCCCTCCTTTTTTGCTAAAAACAGACAAGGCCTTTGCAGACAAATATATTAATCCACCCCTCTTTTCCCCACTGTTACACACATACATACACTCACTGTCTTCAAGCTACATAGAACTCATTGACACAGGCACAATCTAAGACCACACACACTTAGAAGCCTATTCCTGTTTCCTTGTTCTTCCTTCTGCTTCTGTGAAAGTGCCCATGGCGACCAAGGGAAAGCCTGGGATGACACCAAGGAAGACACATTCTTTTCAGCTTTTTATGGGTGACAGCTGATTTCAGTTAAACCGTAGTGAGAATTAGGCTTCTCTAGCTAAACACCACTCCAGACGCACAACAGTGGTTCCCAGCCAGCTGGGGAGCTATATTAAGCTATTATTTTTATTATATGCCTCTGATGTTAGAAGAGGTGGGGAAAAAACCCTTTACAATGTAAGTAATCAGTGGGAATAAATATATTCTAAATGTTTGAACAACAAACAGTTTCTCCAGAAATTCTGTTTATCAGAAAAGGCTTTACATTTTTTTTAAAAATTATTATCTAGTTGGTACCCTGTAGATGAATGTTTAGATGTTATAGGCAAAGATCCAAAGAATAAATCAAACTGTAAGAGGTGCAGTAATACATTATTTGTAATGCTTCTGACATTGAGAATCAAACAAAGCACGTGCTAACCATATATGTTTAGATTTCATTTAGTGATGGCAAATATCGAAAAGTTTGGAGAGTCGATCTTCCTTGGCTTACCCCAACATCCACAAATTTGAATATTTCTTTGACTTTTAGCCAAAACCCCTTGAGTTTTGAAAAAGAGGACTGGAAATCTCAAAGAACAGGAGTTTACCTCTGAGATTCTCTGTGTGATCTGCTTCCACTTGGGGCAGAAACATCCTCACACAGCTCTTAGGGTTCATGACACATCCTGAAATGGAGAGCTGAGCAAAAATGAGAGAGAGTGGGGTGATGTTGGGAAAGGTACCAACACATGGAGAAAAACAAAAATAAAACCTGCCAAAACACCAGCCCAGTTGATTGGCTATTTTTCTCAAAAGAAAGCCAGCATGCAGAGTCTACATGAAAGAAAACTTCCATTCATTTGTATAGCAGTAAGCTAATGACAGCAAAGAAATATGTGATCATTCCTATGGCACCTCCTCCCCATTACAAATTTAGATCTAGATTCTGGTTTTTACAGCTGGACACACCCTGGAAAGAGGGCAGAGGGACTATACTATGGCCAGATTATCAGAGATCCTCCGACGGGCTGTTAAAGAACACCTGCTGCAACAATAGCTCTGCCACCCATGCAACCCCGGCGCCCAAACCTTTTTGTGAGGGAGCAGTGGCTGGTCTCTCAAATGGAATTGTGCCCAGACTGTGCACGTGGGAAAGAGATGGACGCTTCTCTTTGTGCACATGTAGAAAAGCCTAACAAAATCCCACAGCGACTGTGGGCATAGCCTCTTTTGTGGGTGGAGTAGACAGGAACAAGGTGATGCTGGAGAATCCATCAAGATGGGGGGGGTTCCCTATTCCTTCTCCACACCCCCAGTGGGAGGGGAGAGGGGTACTAGTGCCGGAGAACCTATGCCCGCCCTTGGGATAGAGTAGTAGCCATGGAGTGGTTCCAATCCCGTTCCACGACCTGGGTTCCACCTCCTTCATTGCTGCTGAGTTTCCCAGTTGCCAGCTTGGTTACTTTGGCTCGGTGCTAAGGGGCAGAATTTGGGCCTTAATGCAGAGGTAAAGGGCTCATACAGTATTTAATTATAATTACATTTCAATTGCCGTTAAAAATATATGGAGTGAAATTTCACACTTGATTTTGGTCTGTGTCCGAGATCCACTTTCCATTGAGAATTGCTGATTCTCAGCGACTAGATTATTAGCAGTGAGCTGGCATTTATTTGTTTGGTGTGAAAAAACTGCCTTATTGAAACAAGACTTAGATTTAAATGGATGGTTCTAGTCTAAATACCAAGCGATCATTGAAAACATATTGGTTTTAGGTTAACAATTATGGAGGGCCCTGTCATGCAGCCCTTTAGTTATGTGAGTAGATTCTTACTCAGGCATGTGGTCTCAGTGAATGGGGACTTCTAATATGAGCAAGGGTTGAAGGATTTGGTCCTTGGGGATTTATATTTATGACTTTGTTGTTAAGACTCCCAGCATATGTTTTCAATAACCAAATGGTATTAACTCAGTATACAATAACTTCTTAATTAACCTCTACACATCAGAGGCATATTCAGGAATCTTAATGGAAAGCATTAATATTGAGGCATCTCACCAACAGAGCCACATTCCTGTGTGTAACAACTGACTGCACATATGACAAATACTAATGGCTGGAGGATGTCGCTCAAAGATGATCTTCTTGTAAGGATAGTGGATGGGGGGGCGTTATTGTTTCTATTGGGGTTCCAGGTTAAAGGGCTTTCTGAGATACTCTGTATTCATCATTAGGACAAAATCGCTGAGACAAAATCCCCATTGAAGTAAAGTGAGGTTAAATTCAATCTTATTCCTGACTGTCTTCAAATATTCAGTCTTCCCTAGAATGGCTACACACAAAAGCTAATTTTAAGTATGAAGGAACAAATATTCACCAAAAACAAATTTTGAATTCTGCATGTCAACTGTAAAACTAAATTGCCAAATTGTCTTTTGTTGGTTAATTATATAAACCACCTAATCTGGGAACAGAAACATTACCATGTGACCCATATAACTAAACAGCACCGTGTGAATTTTAAATTATATATTCAAATATAACATTAGCAATCCTGGCCATTGGTTAGTTTTTATTTTATTATTTATTAACTAACAACCTCAAAGTGTGCTAGAAATCATGCAGACCAACCATACAGAATACCTGCCACAAAGAGCTTACATTCTAATTGAGACAGGATTCAACCTGTGGCAGTTACAAACAGTGCAATGAGATGAGAGGAAAAAGGAGGGTGACAAAAACACGATAATACATTCATACAATTACTCAGGGCTGTTATGTGCATGTTTTCATTCTTCCATTAAATGTGCGTTTTTTGTTTTTTTTTGAGAACAAGAGATAGAGATGAATACGTTGACACATAAATATTACTGGTATATATGATATGTAGAGAGATACAATCCTATGAATTGCAAATTGAATAAACAAGCTACAAATCAAGAATTAGACTCTGCAAGTATACACATATAATTTTGACTAACATATACGTTTGAGGAGTTCACAATCCGGACATGAACAATTGATGGACAATAACAAAAATGAAAACCAGTAATCTTTTTTGGGGGGTATAATTATCCATTTGTCTCTACTGCTAAACATTTTGCTGCCTTTGTTCTTTTTCCCTCCCTGAAAATAAATGGTGAAGGCGAGAGAATACTTGGTCTTAAGTGTCTCTCCAGATCAGAGGTGAGAGCTGTGAATATAATGTCGGAGAGGGCTGCTAACTGCCAGTGTCAGAAAGGACAAACCTCCAGCAAAGACAGATTAGAAAATGAGCTGTAATAACAAATAGCAACTGTACTTGACAAAAAAATAAATAAATCCCAGGTTCCCATCAGACCAAACAATTACCCAGCATTACTGTATTTGTTTGCATATAAGCTGTGCCCACTGAGGCTAATAGAAATGTTCAGAAAATGCCAGTAAAATCTGTGAGGGGGAGGATCTAGAGCCTCATGAGATTCCTTCTTCCCACCAACACATAATTAATCAACCCCCTCCCCAAACAAACACACACACACACAACAGTGGCTGTCCAGGCCCTGAGTGTAAATGAAATGAGTGTAAGGAATTAGACAGCTCATTCTCTGTTCTAGCCATGTTTGATCAAGCAAGTGGAGGGCTTAGATCACATGATGCTTACAAATGGGCAACCCCTGGGTTAAAGCTGGACACAGGGAAGGGATACATCTCTTAAGCTGTCTCTAGCTAACCTGCAAGGGATCCCTCAAAAAATAAATATCAGGTCTTTGCCTGATATTGCCTGCTGCAATTCCCTTCCTCCTTCTTCCCTCCACCCACCATCACATTTGTAAGACAATCAACACTGGGTGTCGACTAAATAAAGCAACGCAAAGCGCAGAGGGAGCGCTGATTGAAAAATAAATGCATGAGTTGTAATATTACAAAGTAAATGGAATAACAGGAGATGGCGGTTTAAACAAATGACTGTGGCATCAATTCGTGCAGTAAAAATTAAATTCCAGGAAAAGTTCTATTGTCATGATCCTCTGAGGTACGACTGCCAAAAGTCCGCACCTGCCACTGAAATCAGGCAGTTCTCAGTACCTCACATGGGCCTCAAGTCAGGAAAGCACTTAAGCACATGATTAAGTCCACCCTTAGTCTGGAGAGCCTCAAGTATATGCTTAACTTTAGGCATGTGCTCAGATATTGTCCTACATAGCAATAATTTTCTGAATCTGGGCTTTTATCAGGCTTAGGGGTGAGTTCAGCGGAGTCTTTTGTAAATGAGGTCACGTTTGTTTTGCGTGGAAACAAAAATTCCCACAGCATTTCATATAAGTACAGGGGTTTGCCCAAGTGAGGCAAGATTGTCTCTTCCCCTTGAGCTTTCTCTGTGCTGTGCTGGGATCAAGCTTCAAAGCCACTGTAAAGCTCCTTTGGTCTGATGCCGAGCCCAGTGTGTGTATCTTTAACTACATGTCTATTACTGACCTATATTACTCTCAGACAATCTTTTACCTCTAGGTGAAGCCCAGGTTAGTAGATAGTGAAAGTTATGGTCAGAAGTCAGGAAACTGCCAGAATTTTTATGCAAGTGCTGGAGGGTAGGTTGACCAATCTCTTTGTCAACAATGACTTTGGGTGAGGGAATTTAGGATAGGTGAGGGTGTGTGTGTGTGTGTGTGTCACTGACATCCTTAAGGCACATATTATACCTAGAAATGGAAGTCAAACTTGTCCCAGGAAATCTTTTCCTCTTGTTTTACAATTTTGTATTTCTTTAGCAATATATGAAAGGATGAGTAGGGTTGGGGTATATAGGTCAGGTAGAGGAAAGGTTATACTTATCTGAACTGAACCGAAAATAGACTTAGATTTGGAACTTGTAAAAGGTTCAGCTTTATTCTAGTTTATTCCTACTTCTCATTTTACTCAAACTGGTCTATCCATCCCTAAACATTAACAGACAAAATATGCCTTTACCTCTGTGGTAAAGCTACAGTTTAAAAAACAAAATAAATCTGTCAAATATGAAAATGAACAAATTAAAGGAAAATAGATAAATAATCAGATATCTTCAGATTGTCTATAGCAGGGGTGACCAAATTTACTGATCCTCTGAGCCACATACAACAATCTTCAAAAGTTTCAAAGCTGGGGCACACTTGCTGGGCCTCGGGGCTTCAGCCCTGTGGTGGAGAGGTGGGGCTTGGGGTTTCTGCCCCATGGAGTGTGTCTGCCGAAGCCTCGAGCCCCAGCAGGTACCTCCCACAGGGCAGAAGCCTTGAGACCCCCATCCCTGCAGGGCTGAAGCCCTGAACTCCCCACCTCCATCTGGTAGGTGGAGTATGGGGCAGGGGCATAGAGGGCTCTGTGAGCCGCACTTTAAATGTTAAAGAGCCACATGCAGCTCCCAAGCCACAGTCTGGCCACTCCTGGTCTATAGACTCTTAAATAAATTTACATGTGTAAAATATCACATCACACAGTCACAGAATAATCTTAACTCTGCCTCCCTAAATGCACCCAGGAACATTCCACCCAACATGCACGTCCCCAACATAAGATACAAAGCATCACAGATCAACATCTCCCCATCACACATGGTCCACTGACCCTTACAAAGATTCTTACCTTACCTTATCAAATTCTTCTAGTTGATCTGCCCATTCTTAGCCAGATACACCAACATCTTGCATCTTAACCTTCATATACTCAAGACTGGAGCTTTTCCCTAGTCCAGCTTCGCACCATGTTCAAAAGACCACAACATATCCCATCTGAGTCTCCATATATAGTCCACAAGCAACACCATTTCCCTATGTACTAGCCCATTCTGAGGCTGAAATCCCAATGTAACCTGTTCTCCTTTCTTATATGGACGGGAAATCCCCTTCCTTATTTACCTGCCCAACATGAGTCAGAAATCCCATCGCCCATATAAAGGTCAAAAATCCAGCATTACTCAGTCCACTATATACATACATATAGGGCCAGATTTTGCCACTGGCCTGATTGAGGGCTAGTGTGGATTTCCATGACCCCAAGGGTAACTCAGGAAGGGATAGGGTACCTGGAATGGGACACAGTTCCTCCCTGAGCAGCCCAATGCATAGCGGAACTATACAGGCTGCACTAGCCTTTAGGATCTTTAGCTTGAGTGTGCTGTAGTAAACAAGACATGGGATGGGGAGCCTGCAGCTCTGCCAATGTCCTTGGGTGAGCCACTTCCCCTTTCTGTGCTTCTGTTTTCCTATCCATTCTTTGTCTGGCTTGTCTGTTTAGATTATCAGCTCTTTAGGGCATGGGGGTCTTTTATGTAGTTGGGGTCTCTAAATGTTACCATAACACAAACAACAGGGTAGAGGGAGAGGGGTTCGCCATGACTTTGCCTTCTCTTTTCTCTCACCCAGGGAGTGCACCAAGGTTGCAGTTCATGTGCTACACTAAGCCCAGGCACCATGATTGTGACAGTGCTTGTGTGGGGATGGAAGGAGTGAAAAGAGGCAAAGAATTCAATTTCAGTACAAGGTAGAGCAGCAGCTTGAACAGGGAGCCCTAACATAGTAAGAAAGGGCCTACTAGGTCACTGGAGTTGAGGGTATACACAGTGGGTATTACCTTTTCATTTAGTCAGAGGTTTCAAAATTTTCAGAACTGTACTTACGATATAAGTGAACTCCTTTCTGATCAATGAGGGGCTATCAGATCAAACCCCAGCCATTACTAGACTTCAAACAGGAACCTTAGTCTAACCCAGATCCATGTCCCAATATCCCAATCCCATGTCCCAATATCCCTTCATCAACCTTTTTGCAGTTCCTACAGGGAAGTCAAAGCAGCTTCCATTCCTGCCATGTGCTCAGAGTGCTTTTCCTGGCAAAAGTGACTCATTCACAGAGCTTGCTTTTATAAAGGATTTGAAAATTGGAAACAGTGTGCTTTTATTTTTTTGTAAAGCATTCATTTTTAAATGTCAAATGAATGATAAAATATACCTTTGCTCACACTGATGTCTCACAGCTAGAAATGGCACACTGACCTCTTGTGCAATCGCAGATCGAGAATGCACAAGGCATCACTCTTGATCAGCCAAGAAACTCCACTGTGGGTCCATTGTTTAACTTTAGAACCTCTCAGTGACATCAGAGAAGGGATAACGTGCGCAGCAAAGGAGTATACAAGGCAATAAATTTTTTTGTGGGAGATGCCAAATTGAAACGGAGGCATTTGAAAACCACAAGAATACTCCAAGGCCATGAACATTATTCCTGCTATACAACAAGAAATACAAAAGATTCAACAGACCATAAAATGAAGGGGAAAAATCATGTTTTTCTTGCCTCAGGAGGGTTTCAAAATTCAGTGCTGCTGTGGCTACTGCTGCTATTAAGGACTTTTCATTGATGTCAATTCAGGGGCAAGGCTTAGGTGAACAATGGCTCAAGGGCATTTAACTCTCAAAGTGCTTCACAAACATTAATAAATAGAGCTAAGCAAATAATTTTCAGTGAATTATCCAATTAATATAGCTTCTTTTTCAGCTCACAGAGGGCTAGTTTGTGCCCTTGTCTTACTCTGTTGAGTGTAGAAGTAAGGGGGAAAAGACTCCCACCCCTATTCTTGCTCAGGATGATCTTGGATCGGTGTCTGGCACTATGGAGCCCCAGCTCTACAGATACTTCACCTTGCAAGTGACTAGGAAAGGGGCAGAGATTTGGATCTGCCCCTCCCCTGCATTCACTTGCCAGAGTAACTGGCCAGGCATAAGAATTAGAGTAAATCGAATCCTTTTAAAGGGTGGCAGTAATTTACTTTTTACCACTGCAACCAGAGGGGAGCAGGGACAAAATTGTAACCAGAAGGGTGTGTCTACCTCCCAGGGCTATATCTGGAGCGGTGTTTGCCCCTTGACCATAGCTATATCTAAAAGCACACTCTAACCCTGAGAGTTCAGAAGCAGATTCCACTTTCCTCAGATCTATTTATTGTCTGCATAGACGGTAAGCTCCATGGGACAGGAACCATCTTTTTGACATGTACTTGTACAGTGTCTGATCAGGGCCTTTTGGGACATGTTAAAAATACTAATGATAACAATAGTAATAATTTATTTAAAAGCAGACAGTGAGCTTTGCAGTTTCTTTAACTCTATGAATTGATTGTGAATAGTTCTTTGCAAATGTTCAGTATCTATTATTTGAATCCTGTTGGTTAGCTGTGATTGGACAGATAAGACACATGGCATTGTTTATTTTTCTTGGCTGGGTTAGTGTTCAAGCACTTCCATCACAAACACTCCTATGTTACAACCAGAAATTCATTTTCTGTGAATAAGTAGGCACATGACCCTGAAATTTGCTTCAGCTAACGTTCAGGCTAGTGACACTTAATTGCATGGATAGCCCCAGAAAGCAAATGCAAGAGGCATGAGCGTGGCTGAAAAAAACATTTAAGTATCTGAACAAAAAATTGTAGAACATTTTGTACAGCATTCACTCAGCTTTATTAGGCCCCTGTTCAGGAAAGCATTTAAGCAGATGCTTAACTTTAAGTGGGATTTAAGCATGTGCTTAAGGGGTTTCCTGAATAGGAATGCTCTTAAGAGTCTGCTTATAGTTAGACACAGGCTTATGTGCTTTCCTGAACTGGGGTCTTAATTAATAAAACCCTTCAATCCCAATGTAAGTATTAGTATCCCCATTTTACAGATGAAGAAGTGGAGGCACATAGCTAGAAATTAAGTGAGACAGCCAACATCACACAGGAACTGTGCGACCACCAGGAATCAAACCGAGACGTCATGACTGCCAGCCCTGGGTTTTAACCACTTTGCCGTGTAATTTTTTTTTTTTCAAAGAGGGAACTAAAAGGTGACTAACTCTGCCAGGGAGTGGGGGAAAGGCGTGATGGAACTGGACATATCCCTAGCGTCAGGAATACAATATGGTGTACAAAGGATCACAACACATCAGGCAGTGATTGACTGAAACACTTCTCTCGCTGTCTGGGGGTTAATTATTATTCAGTGATTAATGTTCTTACTGCATTTGTTTAATCCCTTTAGAATGGTAAAATCCTGCATTGACAGATTCTTTAGCAATGCAGATAGATCTCAAAAGCTTCAAAGGTCATATTCTTATCCAGATGTTGGGCCCTGGCCTGTATTGTGTGAGCCAGAATTACAGGAAGGGGACCCTTTCTAGGGGTGTATAGGCACTTCTGTTTCTAGTCCCATTTAAAAAAGAAAGCACAGAGGTTCACTAAATTCAATAAAGGAGTTGAACCAGATTATTTTCAACCCCTAAAAAGGGTTCGTTTGGGGCTTGGATGACGTTTGTCATTATTTCTTTGGTACCCTTTTTAAAAAAACTGTAATTCCTGAGGTTATTTTAATATGTCAGTGTTAATGTAGTGTTTGGGAAAGCCCTGTGCAACACCACCGACCTCTTATGTACCACTTTCATCCCTAGATCTCAAAGTGTTTTACAAAGCAGGTTGGTTTCATTATTCTTATTTTACAGTGTGGAAACTGAGGTGCAGAGCTGTGAAATGACTTGTTCTAAGTCACCCAACAGGCCAGGGGCAAAACTGGGAATAGCATCCAGTTCTCCGGACTTCTGGTCTCATGCCCTATCTACTAGGCCATGCTGCTGCTGGTATGGGACTCAGAAAACCTGAGTTCTGTTCCTGGCTCTGTCCTGAGTGACCCTGGACAGGTCACTCCCCTGGAGTTTGAAGTTCTCTTTATGTTCTGAACAAATGCAATACGAGCCATAGCAAAGAAAAATCCTCCATATTACCCTTCCAATGTGTGCCACCACCCTGACCTGGAAGACCCAACGGTTGGGATAAGAGGGTTTTCAAACTCCTCTATGGTGGGTCCTTATCTTCTCTACACCATTTTTACTCCTTCCATATTCTAACTAGTACTTGTCTATACATAGCCTATATAAAATGTTAAAAGGAAAAAGTTTCATATATTTGGAACACAGATTTCTCCATGTTTTATATTAATTAGGGCATTCTGAAAGAGAGGCTTGTATTGTGTGTATTTTTGCCATGGGAGATAGTAGGGCAGAGAAGCCCGAGAAACTCAGAAGAAGGGATGGTTACAATCCACTCTCAAAGTCATTCTCATTAACCACAAACAGTCCCTGGACTTTCTCTAGAGTTCATTCTCAGAGGTGGGAAGCCTCCTCAGTTCCCACCGAACTCACTAGCTGCTACAGTGGCAAGGCAAGGCTATCAATGCCAATATGCAGGAAAAAATCAATAGAAAAGATCAGACTCTTTAAGAGAAAATTAGGCACAAATCAGTAGCTAGCTTTAATAATAAAGCCATGCATGCAAAATCACCTTCATGTTGAGAAAGCAGTATCAATACTGATTTACTGAATGTACATGAAAGCCTGAAATGGGGCTTGGCTGGGATTTCGAGATGGCTGAGATATTATTTGAAGTCACTAACCAGTATTTGTTTTGGAAAACATTTTGATGCTTGCTTACCAAGTTCTAATTTAATGTGTAAGGATCTCTAGGGAATTTAGTATGGTTACCAAGAGGTCAAAGAAGAACTGTAAAGCAGAACTGACGGAGAACAATAAACACAGCTTTATTACAGCATGTAGGACAAAGCCTTTGTGCATTGGGACTGTAAATAAGTCAGATGTAGAATAGGTAAAGGTGGTATCAAAAGAAATCAAGTTCTGCCTCATTGTCGCATTTTACGGGCATTTGTAACTCAGCCCATCAGTCTGGAAGTGTCGGGGCTGGGAAAGGCTGCTGTCCATGGTGACTGCTTATTATTCACAAAGACTCATCCACAGGAACAATAAGGATCAGCTAGAGATGAATATTTCCACAGATAATGCCCTAGTCTAATTGTTTTCTTTTTTTATTCTTCTCTTAGTCAAATTTATTAGCAGCAGAGAGGCAGGTGTACCGTTATTACCCTTAAGCCCCTTTCATACTAACCACAGAAAAGGCAAGGTTGCATATGCTTGTCAAGCTAAACCACAAACCAATGGTTAAAGGGTACGTCAGAACCAAACATACACACACACACACACAAAGGGTGCTGCTCTATAATGATTTATCCAGTTATATTGGTACATGGAAATGACAAAATCTACTCTTCCAGAGAAATGAGCCCATACTGATGCTGTGAATCCAAACTTGCCTCAACAAGTTTGCTCAACGTGGGCATCTTTGAAAGCTGAACCCAGATCTAGCAAATGGACCCAGTTTTTGAAAAGGGATTAACATCTGCATATTTTAGAGTTCATCTTGCATCTTTATGGCAATGTTATGATTTTTAATAAAATAACAAAAAATGAAGAACCAGAATATCTTAGCCCAGAGTTGGAAAGGCAAGAGTATCAAACTTCTGCCTGATACTTTTAAATATACCTTTATTTGTATGTGTTTGTAATGGCTCTCCTGCCTGTCTCATCCTGGCATTAGAAAGTGCTCTGATGAGCTGTTTGGGTCATGTCACAACTGCAAACCTGAAGCAAGTGGCTTTTGGTAATTCCCAAATGGTGACTGGAAGCCAACAAAATCCTTTTTCCCAGGAGGTGAAGAGAAGAAAGTGAGCAACAGGGAAGGAGATCAAGAGTTTCCAAAGGTGACCAGATACATCTGCTCCCTAACCTACTATCACTTATTGGCTGAGAAAGCCTTTTCCTTTGGTAGTAACTTAGGCCCCAGTCATGCAATAAGATCCACACAGATGGACTTCTGCATTTGCGTGGAACCCAACTGGCATCAATGAGATTCTACAATGGTACAGGGGTCTACTTGTGCAAATGTGATGCAGGATGAGGGCTCTAGGAATAAACTTCTCCCCCCTGGTACCTGAACTGAACTATCTGCACAGGTCCTTTGTGTTCTGTGTGCCCTTATTCCATTGTCCTACTTGCTTCCTCATATAACTCTTAAAATACTACTTAGTAAGTCCCCACCTCTCTGATCATCAAATGTTGTACGGAGAGGTGGTAAAAAAAAAATCAGGGTATTTTTAACTGAAAATTTGGAAAATTTCCACTATCTCTAACTGTAACTTGCTGCAATCTTCCAACCAGCAACCCCCCTGCAAAAGCCACCACTGCTGCTTTTACCCTCCATCACCTATATTTGAACAATGTCCTTCTTGTGGTTCTGACACCTTCCGTATGAGTATATTATATATTTTTTAAATTCTTAGGCCTTACTTAAAATTAAACGAGTCTCTGTCTTTAACGATTCATCAGGTTTAACCAGGCCATTTTTGATAACCGTAATGGTTTTGGCATATTCGGGTTACGGGCATTCATGCTGAACATTGATGATTAGGTATATTGTTTCTGAATCGGTTCTGGCCCAAGTGCTAGTGTTTGTTTGTCAGACTAGCAGAAGGGAAGGTACTGGTGGTACTTTCTACACGGTATGAGCACACATGGATTTTCAAAGCTAAGGGACCAAACAATGAGCAATAGCCCAATTGGTGCTCCTGCTGACAGTGGAGGAGGGAAAGAAACTAAAGGGAAATTCAGATAACTTCTTCACTGGAGATCCACTGGGGCTATCATTTTTAAAGGCCGAGAAGGGGTTGTTATTGAAATAAAATTACATCTGTAGAATGAAGAAATAGGCACTGGGATGGTGTAAAGTACTGCACATTTAGCAGGGGACGGGTTTGTTATGGAGATAGATCGCATAATTTATAAGCATTAGACCATCTAGAGTGTAGCGAAGCAATCAGCAATAAGCAGCATGTTTCTAAAGAGTAAATATTGCCAGACAAACCTGACCCCCTTTTATTTTCATTGGACTAACGCAATCAGTGTATAAAGGAAATGCAGTATATCTGATTTTTACTAAAGCATTTCATATAGTGTCTCCTGAAACCTTCTTTGAAAAATCCATTCAAATTGGCGTGGAAAAGGGCACTATTTTGAGGACTGTAAATTGGTTGAATGACCTTACATAAAGTGTAACTGAAAAATGATATACTCCAATATATCAAATTACTATGAAGTGTCTACTGGAGTGCTGCAGAGATCTGTTTTATGCCCAGGCTCACGGCCTGATCTAAAACCTATTGAACACAGTGGGAGACTTTCCATTGACTTCAGTGGACTTTGGATCAGGCCTTTATTCAATATCGCTATTAAATCTGTGATCTGTGAAACGGAGTAAATGACGTGTGAAGGTGTAGATGACTCTAAATTTGGAGAGCTGCAAAATTTGTGAGAATGGAGACATAATAATAAAAGAGCTAATAAAAAGGGATTTAGAAACCTTAGCACTATAGGCATAAAACAACATGTGAAATTCTACTTGGGAAATTTATTTGAAGTTAAATCAATGTGAGGAGAAAGAATACAAACCAAAGTATTTAATGAGAGGGAAACATAGAATGCAGAAGTGCTGAAAATGAGCTCTTAGGCCCAAGTGAAGTGTGAGTTTTCGATGTGCTCTATGAGGGAAAATCCACTTTAGTTCTGGGCCACACATTGTGGAGTAGTGAGGTAGTACTCTCAGTTCAGCTTCGGTGTGACCTCACGTGGAACATTGCACTGATTTAGGGGCACATTGGTATCAAAAAGATATTGACACACTGTCTTGTTTACACTGTTGTGGTAGATGTGCTAGTCCCAGAATTATTAGAGAGACAGAGTTCTGGGTAAGCTCAAAAGCTTGTCTCTTTCACCAACAAAAGAGATGGTCCAAGAAAAGAGATTACCTCACTTACCTTGTACCTTCCACGACTGGAGCAATTCAGAAAAGAACCATGAAAATGATCAGCAGGTGGCAGGAAATGACTTACAAGGGAAGATTAAGAGTTAAACATGTATAGTATAGCTAAGAGATTAATTGGAATGTAAGACATTGACATCCTAGATCAGATAATAGTCTATCTAGTCCAGAATCCTGTCTCCAATAATGGTCAGTATCAGATGCTCCCAATGACACAACTGAGCTTTGGATCAAGCTGTATATCCCTTATGGAAGCTTCCATTCAATGCTTTCTCTGCTGCTCTGACCCTTTGATAAAGCATGCCCATTTGCATATGGGATTTTATTTGGGAATGAAATGCCTATCAGACTTTTGGAGAATGATCCTATCACCATTCTCATAGAATTTCTCAGAGAAGGCTAACAGTATACGAATGTTTTCATCTTCACTCTCTGTTGCCTACATCAATGAGCTGAGCGATACTTTGCCACTGTCTGTGTTAAGCTCCACTGCATTTCAGAACTGGGTGAAGTGCTCTGTTCACTCAAGAAATTCCATGGGCCTATCAGACAAAGTGCCGGGTCCCCAGCTCACCTAAATCTGCATAATTCTATTCCGTGGAGTGAGGTGGATTTACACCAGCTGACATTCTAGCCCTAAAAGTCTTGTGGAAAGTGGAACTTTGTCATTTACTTTGCCTCTTATTTATGCTAGTCAAAAGGGAGTTAGCTTCTGATACCATCACATGTAAAAGTGGTAAAAAAATCAGAGAAGGAATTGCTTTCTTCTAACATGAACAAAGAACTTTATTAGATTTTTAAAAAACAGCATTATCCCTAATGCTACTCCATGTCTCTGTTTCATCATAGAGCTCCTGGTTAGAACTCCCTAGGCTCCTTTTGGCTGGCTTCCTGTTACAGCTCTAAAGAAATGGTACATGTATACCTCACCAAAGGGGGCAGGGTTTCATCCCATAGATAAAGAGAAATTGGTTGTACAGAACAGATGAGCATATTAGAAGCAGTGAAACAAATATTTAAAGAGGGAATATTTAGGCTGAATGCCAAAAGAAACTTCTTGACAGTGTCATGATGTGGAACTGTCTCTCATAGTGAAAGACCCATTAACTTGGGATATTCAAAACTAGACTGGCCAAGAAAAATGTACTGTCGGGAACCATTTTGCATGAGGAGAATGGACTGGATGACCTAACTGATCTTTTCCGTCTCTGACTTTTCTAACATCTGGGATTCTATGGTTGTGGTAATAAAGCTACTAAATTCTCAGCAGTTATATTAGAGCTCTTGTGATCTACGTGGGATTTTGGGGATAGAGGAAGTGCTAAAGAGAGAGATTTTATATGTCAGAGGTGTTTGAAGAGGTTAGACAAAGTAATGCAGAAAAAAGGGAGTTTTGTAGATGCATCGTGGAGGGTTGGTGGGTTTTAAGTCACATTCAGGACACATAATATTGGATCCCGCATATTACGTTATTCAGTAGGACTGAAAGAAGCAGGAACACCTTACCATATTAAACATTACTAAGAGTACAGAACACAGTTAGCCTGTACTTTCTCTTGCCTCCAGGAACTAAGGAGGCTTCTTTTGTATGTAAAGTCAAGCATGTGGATTTCCTCAGCGATAACATTGTGGCATCCTGCTGCGTAAGAACTGTTGAACTTGGACTCTGGGTGGTTCCAGTCATTCTCAAAAAGGAATTTGCTGTAACTGACCCATGCGGATAAAAAATAAAAAGTCACATTCTAAATGTCTAAAGATTGCATAAAAGAGCAGTTGGAAGTAAATAACTATCGCTGTCAACACCCGGAGGATGGTGCAAATTGTTAGAACTATGGGGGTTTGCCTGCCAGTGTGAGATGCACTAAAGAGCTGCAAACTAAAAGGAAATAGCTTTGCTGTGGTAGCTTGCAGTGTTGGAATCATAACCAGGTCACTTCCTTTCTGGCAGCTTATAAAAGTGCCACAGGAAGCCTGTACTATACACTGACGCTAAGCCATAAAGAAAAATGTGGGAGTGGGAGAGCAAGGATAATTGAAATGTAAATATAAAAAAAAATCTTCTGCAGCTTAACAACTGATGGAAATCAGTTCAAACAGGAAAAGAAAACAGACACCTGCACATGTAAAGTTAAATCGCTCATTTTCTGCCAGTGTCGTAGCTTCTCTGTCCTCTTGCTCGTGCTCAGAACTGTGAAATCTTTATGCTCAAAGGGCCAGGTCTTCTCACAGAGCCCCAGTGACAGATTCCCACTGGACTTTCATGAGAGAAGGATCGGGCCCCAACTTAGAGACAATGTATGTAAAATCAGGCCACCGTCAAGTGCTGGGTAAGCAGAATTGTTTTGGCAAGTTGCTACTCCAGCAGTCACTGTGAACGTGGAAGGGGTGGCGTTTTACAGTTCCTGTCTCTTTTAACTATCCAAAAGATACAGAGCAATTGCTGTGCTGGAATGGAGCGATGGCCATCTAGCCCAGTATCCTGCCCCTGACAGTGGCTTGTATCAGATGCTTCGGAGGAAGGTGAACACCCTTCCCTCTGCCTCAGATGAGGCATGTGGCCAACTGTGCAAAACTTCTTCATGAACTCGGCTGGTGATCAGCTTATGGGCTGGAACATGAAGAATTAATGTTTGAAGCTCAACCCTTTTTAGCGCAATAGGGAGAGGGGCTGTGGTGGGGAAGAAAAAGAGAGAAAGCGAGAACACTGTCATCTTTTAAGACCTTCTCTATC
The DNA here is from genome assembly GCA_007922155.1 of Mesoclemmys tuberculata. Lineage (NCBI taxonomy): Eukaryota > Metazoa > Chordata > Testudines > Chelidae > Mesoclemmys > Mesoclemmys tuberculata. Next base: position 13,162,295 of record ML675604.1, read on the forward strand.
CTAGAATGGGTTTGCTGGCATAATGAAACCAGTAGAGGTATGCTGACAAACCTCCTAGTGGACACACAGCTTGTAGCTGCAAAAGAGCACGTTTGCCACTGTAGCTTGATCCAGTTCTCCAAATAGAATAAGCTGTTTCTGCAAAAGGACTTTTCTGCTAATATAACTGTACCTATATTTGGGCTTTTTTTCTGGCATAGCTGTGATTTTTATTTTTACAGTCCTAACCAACATAGCTGTGCCAGCAAAGCTTTTAAGTGTAGACCAGGCCTAAGTGATAGGAGACACTAAGATATTAGCATCACGAGGATTAGAGGGAAAGAGAGAGGTGCCACTTAAATCTCGGGTCTCTGATGCATAATTCAGGACTAATGTGGTATAGTATACATGGGGCTTCACTTATGACAGTGAATCTCCACATTAGCAAAATAACATATCATGTCATTCAGGCCTCTATATGTGATTTGTTATATTGTGATTCTTGTACTCCAAATAGAAATCATTAAAAAGAAACGGAAACTATTAAAGAAGAGAAAGTGACGCTAGATACAAGCAACTTTAAAAAGCCTCAGGAGTGGACGGAGCCAACCTTCACTAAAATCAATGGAAAGATTTCCATTAAGTTCAGTTGGGCTGGGTTGGGCCTCCTGTTTCTCACACAAAAGTCACACACACAGTAGTTAGCGCTCATTGGTGCTCTTTTTACCCTGTCATCAGAGACACAAAGGACTGATAGAAACTGAGACTGATCTACATCTTAGAGATGGTTCTTCCAGGTCATTGCCAAGACAGGTTGGTGGGGGCACTCTGGGGAAGCATTCACTACTGTTGTCCGTGCTACAACTGTTCTGTGTTTAAATGGTGGCCTTTATTTTTAGTGCTTTCAGTTTGGCACCTTTCCTTAGCACTGAAGTTCACTTTAAAATACAAACACAAATGTTGAGTTGGCCAATTTCATAGAATCCAATAGGATTTTTATTTACTTTCCTTTTTAGAGTTAAAAAAATAGGCAGCATGTTTTTTCCCGTTTCTTTATAACATAAAGGACATTTGCTTTTCTGTAAATAGCAGTCTGAAACAAAGCTGGGTACCCAGGAAGCAGGGCTGCACCCAGTGCAGTTTATCATTTACTAATAGCAAGTTACATATTGTAAAACAGTGTAACCTAGCCCCATGTTAATGTTTAACCAGATGCTAACCATGCCCTGGCAATATTTTGAGATAGGCCCTTCATCTGGTCATCTGGTGTATTGTGTTTCTTAATGGCATCGTCTCTCCATTTTAGAATGTGAGCCCCTCTGGGGAGAGGGTGTATCTTCTCTTATGCAATGTACAGTGCCAAGCACTTAATAAAGAAAATGCCATCACCAAAGAGCAGTTTCGCAGAAGAATGCTAAAAATGTGCCTGGGAGCTGCAGTGGAGCAAGAGGAATAATGCTTTTTTGTCTGTTTTGAAAAGAGGTTCCATATTAATTTAACATGCAGTAGAAACCACACAAATAAACTTTTCACCAGCCTAAATTCAGACCAAACCTGAGCAGATGTTTTCTGGTTAAGTTTACTTTTAGTTTTCAGTTTTAAGGCAGTTCTCACCCTTCTGGATTCCAGCCAGGATCAGGAGCAGAAGTGCTAAAATACTGTGCTGTGTCTTTGAGAGAGGCTATTCTCCAGATATTATATAAATTGCGACCAGAAACAGAATGTATCAGCAGTCTTGTGAAACAGCCCATCCTCATTTGATTTCCAGTGCAATCTCACAGATTCGAGTGATGTTCAGATAGTTCAATACTGTTCTGATCAGTGTCCAACATTTGGGTGCTTATCTTCCGTGATTAAGAACCTTCACGTTCTTGACCTTTACCTGCCCATCACTGATTTCCTCTGAAACATACTTTTCTTTTAACTGGTCTATTTCTGTAACTAATTAATTCAATGACAGTGACTGCTGTTGTATGGGATATGTTACAGATTGGATCCCACAAGGTGCAATCATTAGATCTATTTCCTATTCCCCTTCTCCTTTTGACATATTGGAAGTTTATTCGTTCATCTTATTTATTCCTAGCTAGCTAGCTATCTGCAGTACCTATGAGTCAGTCTCTTTCTCTCTGTGTTAGCTTTTATCACCATGTTATCTAAGAGTTGCACATGGCTGTGTATCTATCTAGGTTTTTACATGACCCTCATAACCATATTCTGTCTGTCTCCCATGAATAAAAGTGAGAGCAATCATATCTCTCTAGTCCTTCTCTGCCATCAAGAAGAAAACATGTAGGGGTGGTTTTTTGTTTTGCTTTCAATTATTTATTTATTGGTGGTGGTGGTTCATTTTTCTATATACCTATCTATCTATGTAACAGCAAGGGTAGGAGCAATGGTCTAGGACATTGGCCTAAAACTTAGGAGACCTAGGTGCAATTCCTGACTCAGCTGGGCACTCTGTAGGACTTTGAGCAAGTGGCTTCATCTACCTATGCCTACATTCCCCATCTGTAAGATGGACATAGCAGAGCCCTTTGTAATGGGAGCTTGTAAGGGGGAAAAACCTATTAATGGTTGTGAGTAGAGTTGATTAAAACTTGAAATTTCTAGTCCATGAGAAATTCAGTACTTCAAAATTTGTTTTCAGACTACAGCAGCACAAAAGGTGAACATATCAAAAAAATGTCTGCAGCATGAAAAGTTCAGAAAAAATTCAGGTTTAAATATCAGAATGAATATCTGGTTTGGTTTGACATCAAACTGTGTCCACCTGCACCACAGTGGTGCTTCATAGGCTTGTAGTTTGAATGCCTTATCTCCCCTATGTTTCTTTATGGGCCAGGCTTCCTGGCCAAACTATATCTCCCATGATACATAGTGATCATATAATTTCACTGAGCACCTCAGCATTCGAGTTTAGTATTGATATTGGTATGAAGGTAGGCTTTGTCTTAGGGCCCACTGGCTTTGGTATCTTCTTATATTTTTCTTAACGCGCTTTTGGAAATGATCAATCTGGCATATTACTTGAATTGAGGATGGACGGCACTTGTTTAACATCAGACGATTCCAGAGCAGAAAGCATGCCACCCAGTTTAGCATTTGGGATCTGCTTTTCGCAGATGCTGCTGCATTCATCTCTAATTCACCTGATGAACTGCAGGTCATGATGAACAAGTTTTCTGATGCATACACCAAATTTGGCATGGTAATCAGACTCAAGAAAAGAGTTGCCATGTCACAAAGTACCAATATTTGACCTAAAATCTATGTTAATAATGAAACGCTGGACAATGTGGATCATTGCTGCTATCTTGGCTCAATTCTCACCAGCTCACTTAACCTTGACAGGGAACGTGATGCTAGAATCGGCAATGCTTCTGTTACCTTTGGCCTGTGATACAGAGGAAGGCCAAACAAGGTCAAGCAAGGCCTCAAGAAATTCAGCATTCCTACTGACTACTGGGGAAATTCCATGGGGCGAGTCAGGAATCAGAGAATGCTTCAGCTTCCATCTGGAGAGTAGACCTATAGCCGCTGTGGGAAGGATTGCCACTCGCCCATCGGGCTCTTTTCCCATACCGTTGGTATGTTACCACTGATGGACCAGCTTAGTCACGTCTCCCATCCACCACCGCAGTTCAACCAGCAGGGAGACTACAATGCATCATGGGAGATATACTCCAAACAGAGATCCTGGCCCATAGAGGAGCAGAGGGAATCAGGCACCTTAACTACAATTCCCATGAGGCGCAGCAGCAGCTCAGGCCTGACCCAAAATGAACCTTCATTTCACTTTTCCTAACCAATAATAATAATAACAAAAAAAAATCCCACAGATAAATTCAATTTTGCAGAAACTGCATTTTCCATCAAAAAAGCATTTTGAAGGAAAGTTCCCAATCAGACCTAGTTGTGAGATGCTCAAATACTACAATTATGAAGGCCGTGAAAATATCTCGGTAGCACAGGTTACTCTTGTAGCAAAGACTGGGTGAAGGGAAGGATTTGGGGGTCATTTAGAGTTTTGACCAATACTTTGACCAAGTATTGTGCTCAATACTTCACTGTATTTTGAAAAATACTTGGGTTGGGGCAAAGCAAATGAACTCTTAGAATAATTCTATTCATTTGCAATCTTAAGCAACTGCCCAAAACACCAGGAAAAAAAACCTACTGGCAAAGGAAATGAGCTTTTAATGAAATTAGGAGCAAAAATATATATGTCTACTTTCACTTTCGTGAGAATCCTCCTGAAGGAGGGGGCTGTTGATAAACAAAATAGAAACATTAGTAACATGCCTGCATTTCTTCAGACAAGACAGTGAGGGAGGGAGTGGCAACTCTGCAATTATGTTGGGAATTACGTGATTATTTAGTAACAGTGTGACATAAGCCATCCTTTCTTACCTAGATATAAAAAGCTGCAACAACAGCTCAAACGGGGCTTGGTAAGCTAGTTCAGTGTATTTCTTGCATACATTCAGGGGCTGAGCACGCTCCTCAATACAAAGCTCCTGGCCCATTCCCATTCTGGGAAAGATGGACGCTAAGTGCTCCCATTCAAGCAGAATGGTTTATCATTAAAGCTATCTTTTCTTGTGATGATATTGCAGTGATGATAGATGGATCCTCAAGTCTCTACTTCAGGGAGGTGAAATCTCTCTGGATCCACCCTGGAAAAACTCAAAAACTGGGAAAACTCACTTAACTTCCCTTTCCCCTTCCACCATTATGTTTCATATTTGTGAACTTTTTAATTTCTAGATCCTGGTTAGTACCAGAAACAGAAATGTCCAAATCCTAAGGGAAATGCTACTATTGCAGTATTTCCAGCCCCAAGCAAGAATAGGGAATACTGGAAATCTTGCAAGAAACCTTGTGCTCATGGGACTTCCAGCCCAATTTTGCAGATTCAAAGAGCTTTGAGTTGTTCGACCTCTGGGTGTTTATCTAAACAGTACCTCTGAAATTTTCAAGGTTCATCCATCACTGGTTTGTTTTCTTTTCTCGTAATGGCAAAAACAAGACAAGATAGTGAAAACAATTGCTGTGGAAACAGAGCTGGGAAAAATGACACTCCCAAACAGACCTCAGAAAGTCCCCAAAGCCCTAGGGAAACCCAAAGTGTCATGCTATTCTATGACTCCACTTCCATTTCAACAGAATGAGCTTGTTTGTTTGAGATCTTTCTCAACAGGCACACACATATTAAAGCTAACAGTTTTTGTCTGGAATCTGTCCAGAAAAAGTGATGTTCATCAAATTCATTTGCTTCTGTTGATTCAGCAGAACACACATCAAAATTCAATGGACAGAAGAAATTGGAAGCAATGGTGCTTTCTTTCCTGCCAAACTCATTTACTTTATATGCCTATGAAAAGTAGGCAATTATCAATCTTCAGGACTTTCCAAACATTCCCTTTCAGCATCACCATTCTTGGCAAGACAAATATGCAGAAAAGAGTAGTCTTAGTGGGGAGATGGCAGAATAAAATATTCTTATCCCTGCCCTACTGCTGCTGAGAACTTGTTTAATAAAATAAATACCACTAATAATATCGTTTAACTAAAGCACTAATATGCTTCAGGATTTAGTTATGTCTTCCACCGCCACATTTCTACAGCCCAGCTAAAGCCATTTCAAAGAAAGTGATACCCCGTGATGTCTTTAGGCAATAAATCACACCCCCTGCTCTTGTTTCATTTAAAAGCGAAGGGTGCTGAGTTTTACTAGGCCCCCTCTTGTCATCACAGTCTGTGATTTGCAGTGCCAGGGCCAGACTTCTCTTCCCTTTTTTCTCCCAACTGCCACGAGATCACATTACATTAGACAGAGAGGTCTGCCAGGTCACGGCCCTGGTCACTGTCACCTACTTCCTGTTTCCTGCAAACTCCATACATGGGAATATTTTTCCTTTTTTTTTTCCTTCCGAAAAACTAGTTGGGGCCCTTGTCCAGTCAAAGGCAACCATGCAAAGATGCTTGATCTGTGTGTGTGCACCTATGAGCCAGAGAGGGAAAGTTGAAAGGGAAGGGAAGGGGTGAAGTTACAGTCTTGTGTCTGGAAAATGCATTTCATACTCTAGCACCACTTGTGACAGCCTTTCAAATGAACCATCAGCCTCGCAACAATGCACTGCTGTTACATGGAGCTCCCAGTAGCAGACTGTACATGTGGGAATTGTTTCAGCTGCCAATCTGAGAACTGTTAGTTAGTAAACTTGAGCAAAATAAAACAAACACTAGAACAGAGCAACAATGGATGTCTAGTCACCTCTGATTCACAGGGTAGGATAGAGCAAAGTGCACCTCTGCAGAAAAATGTCTCCTGATGTGATTAAAACACAACTTACTGATGGGTGGTACTCAGGTCACAATGTTTGTATCTACACACACTCCCATGCATAGATACAAATTAGCACTGAAGGTTTCAATCTGTATTACTATCAGGACAAAATATACGAGATCCTCAAGTGGCGTAAACTGGCATAGCTCTTTAACTTCAAGGGACCTAAACTGATGTACACCAACTGGGGACCAGCTGGCCCACAGCAGGGAATAATCCTGTGTTGCTGGGGTGAAGACCTAGATGACTCAATAGATCTTTTCCATCTCTAACGTCTATAACTCTGATATAATATTTATGAGTGACAGAAGTTCCTGTAGGGTTGGTCAGAGAATCTGAAATCTTAGAAGAGTTTGCCTGCAAGTGATTTATCCAGTAGGTTATGAATTACAATCTCGGTAGCAAGATCAACAACAGTATCATTCCAGCCTTCGTATCTGAAAACAAAGACAATCCCCTCAGGGGAATGAGAGAGCTTTCTTCTGTATCTTTAGGATTAAATCCTTTGTGAGATGCCTGTCTTCTGTGCTAACATAACCACAGTCAGAGGAAAGAGACACAGTTGGCTTTCTCATACTCTGCAGTTTAGTTCATTCTTCTTTACAGAATCAGTAGCTGGAAGGAGATTTCTTTCATATCTAGGAAGTGAACCTAAAATTGCTTTCATTCCAAAAGTCTTGTTTGGTTGAATGATATTTACTTTTTAAAAAATAATAATAATAAATAAATAAAAAGAAAGGTCCATTGGCAATTGGAGCACTACCGTGAAAGGAGAAAGTATATCTTCTCTTATTTTAATAGAATAGTTAGCACTGCACATAGGGTGTGATGGCAGACATATAACTGTGTGCTAATCAAAAGCCTGCTGAAAATACAAAAAAGGTGGGATATTAATTAGCATTGCCAGGTCTTGTGATTTTACCTGATTTCACACTCTTTGGTGTTTTTCTTAAAGCTCCAACTCCTGAAGTCATGTGATTAGATAAGATTCTCAGCTTTTTGGTTTTTTTTTAAAGTAAGTTGCTAGCCCTCATAGTGACAGGGAAAAACTTGAAAACATGCACTGTAAAAGTTCAAACACCAGAAGGGAAATAAAAAGAACCCCAAGTTTATTATTTTTAAATGTCATGATTTTTAAACTAATCTCATGATTTTTTTTGGGGGGGGGGGGAGAGGGCCTTTACTCATGACTTTTATAATGCTTGGGCATGAAAATAATGCAAGTGCTCAGCATGGGCCACACTTTGCTCCATTGAAGACACTGGTAAAACTTGCATTGCCTTTAAAGGGAAAAGAGTTAGGCCCATGCTGAGCCCTTTTGAAAAATTCCACCCAAAGAGGTATACCAACTGCCACAAGGAATGTTACCCCAAGAAACAGAAAACTGTATACCATGGCTCCTGCTCCCCTATCCCATGCCTGAATTACTTTCAAAGCACCTCTCGATCCTTGGAAGCAGTTTGGAACATGCTTGCAATCTCACCAGAGACTGACAGTCCATTTCTACCATAGGGTTCCATTGAAGCCAACACAGCTATGACGTGAGGATAAGGATGGGGAGGAGGAAAGGAAGTTGAAGCAGGAGAAATTATAGCCTATAATGAAAGGGCTTGGTGAAAGTCCCATGACTCTTGCTCTGAAAAATCTTGATCTGTAATTTCTCTGAAATTCGCCCTTGATGTACACATTCCTGGGCTCTTGAGCTCCTGGATAGGATGCTGAGGAGTGAATTATTACTAACAGGAGTACTGTGGTGCTTGACCAGCAAGTAAAAGACAAGGTCTCTGCCCCAAGGAACGTAAGTTCTAAATTATACTGGGAACACAACACGAACCCTAGCATATTTTGGGAGGCGGAGTGAATTGGGAAAAAGACAGCAATGGGAAGGGAATACTGCTCTTGGGGGAGCACAATGCATTCCACAGAGGGCCCAGTGATTAAAATGTTTAGTTCCACATCATTCTTGTTAGTCACTTTTTAAAACTAAAAAAAAAAAAAATTCTGTTGCAAAACTTCCTGAAAGAAGTGTGTTATAGAGAGGTAACTGAACAAAGAGGGAGGTAGTTGCTGGCACACAAAATATGAAAGGCTCTTCCAAGCATAAAGGGCATCATGAGAGAAAGATATGACAGAAATTATTAGACAATAGATCAGCAGAGAGGTATTCGAGTTGGAAATGGAGTAAGAAGAAATGACAGCAAAGATGTAAGTAGGAGTGGCGTTGTATAGTGCCTCAGAGATACAGAGCAGATGCTTGAACCTGAAATGGTGAACACATGGGAGTCAGTGAAGGGATTCAAAGAAGAATATGTCATATCTGAGCAGCAAGAGCAAATGATGTTTGTAGGAGCTGCATTTTGGATGGGCTGGAGGAATGTGAGGAGAGAAGCATGAAGAGCAGAGAGGTATTGGCAGCTGTGGTTCAGATGAGAAATAACCAATGCATGGGCAAGGGATTTAGCAGTAAGACTGGAGAAGAAAAATATGGATTTTAGAGATGCTGTAAAGAAAAAACCAACAGAATCTGGAAACAGCCTGGATGAAGGAGGAGAACAGAGCAAAATCAAATCCAACCTCAGGGATGCCAGGCTCCATGACAGAGAAGAGAGAGGAGTTATCAGTGGGGATGGAGAAGAGAGTATTTCAGACGAGGGAAGAGTTCAGCTTTTGTCATGACAAGTCTGTATTGGCAATGCACATCCCCAATGAGACGGCGGAGTGACAGTCAGAGAGGCAAGACTGAACAGAAGTGGACAAGTCAAGGTGGATTGGTAGGTTTGGGAGTGTCAGCATAGAAGTTATAGTTCAAGTCATAAGCATCACCAAGGGATAAGCTGTGGATGGAACAGAGGAGGGACCAAGTCCCAAGTCAGCAGGGAAAGGCAGGGATCATTGAAAGGCAGCATGAGAACCAGACAGTCACAAAAACTCAAGGAGTGGAAAGAACCCAGAGGAAAAAACCGATCAACTATGGAATGAACATGGAGTTTGAACTGCCGTCTGACCCCCAAAATAAGTCCTATCACACTAAGCTTTTTGCTCTATGGCAGGGCCCTGTGGGGAAGTTTTCCCAGCCTCCGCCCTTCCAGAACATGTTCTATAGACAAAGAGAAGATTTGGATGCCAGTTTCCAGGGCTATCAATCCAGCATTTATCACAAGCAATGCATTCATGAAATAATTCTATTCAGACAAACTGGTCTGGGAGTGAGGTACAGTAAGAGACACAGGAGCAGAGCTTCTTCAAGTGCTGCAGATTAGCAAGACACCACAGCCCACCAGCCAAGGAGGAGAAGAGCAGTCACTCATGTGAGGATGCAAGAGGAATGGTGAGAAAGTGACAGAAGGTTGCTTGGAACAAAGGCAGTCACTAGCAGAGCCACCTTCAGCAGGGACGATCATATTTGCATGTAGTCTGAAATATCAAAATACAAAGGGGGCAGGTAGCACAAATAAACAGGAAAAAGACAAAGGGGGCCTGTCTAACACTGGTCAAATACAACAACACACACACACACAAAAATCATAGTGTGCTGCCATTAATGGGGAGTAGAACTGACACTAAGGTTTATCTTACAACCTTGCTTACACATACGTAGGTTGTGTGCATCTCTGACTAGTTGAGTAGTATGTGTGATACCTGGAATTTTCTGAAAGGAGAGCAACTCTTGATCCTGTGATATATAAAAAGCAGTTTCTGAGGAATGTGTAGACCAGGGTGAAGGAAACAAGGCCACTGCAAGGTTTGCTCTTTTAGCCTGCATTCAGGTTTCCCACTCCCTGCCATAGGTTTGCACATCTACTGCAACACAGAGCTGCTTGGAGCACGTTCACTTTTCTCTTTGCATCAGTCTCTCTCAGCTCACCCTCCTGACATACCAATGAGATTTGCAAGAGCGTTTGAACAAGCAGCAGCACAGGCTGAGGGTGTCAGATAGGAGTTACAAGCAGGAACACAGTGGGTTGCGGGTTAGGATTTGGAATAGGCCAGGGAATTCAGGAGAAATCCTGTTAGAGGTGGGGGTTCTCTCCTCGTCATCTCCCTCCATGGTTGCCTTCTTGCTACACATATTGTTAGGAAGGTGGAAGCAAGGGATTTGCCAAGTATACCCAGGGTCACAGTTTTCCCTGCCACATGTTGGGTTCTGTGCACAGAAAGATAATAGTTGTGGAATTTTCTTATTAATGGCCCAGGAAATAATGGGGTACAACAACTCTCTTAAGAGAATGCAGTGTTGTGGGGGTGCTGAAAGAGAGAGCAAGTGAGAACTACAGGTTTGTGAGACTGGTGTGTGTGCCTCCTAATGGCACTCAGAGAGCAAAGGTTTGCCCTCTGATGTGTGCACAACTTCCATTAACTGATCTGGGAATTAGACATCTCTTTGAGGGCAGGATTTGGCCCACGGTGGTGTTCACTTCTCCGCAGCAGTTTTTCTATCCTGACTACACAATGCATTTGAAGTCATTCCGATTTCCAGGGCAATCCCATGGGGAAAGAAGGGAAGCCTCAAGGAAAGGCTGAAAATTAAAGATTTAATGGCTTATTGATGCTCACTCGGCTCTCTGCTCACTGCTAAGATTAAAGGCTCGACCTGCTTCCTGTATCTCATAGCTGGGTTTTTGTTTTGTTTTGACAGAGCAGTGCTGGGCCTGTAATACCTGCTCCCTGGTTTCTTCTGTCAGGAAATACACTGTAGGGAGTGAGGATTCATGTGTCAAATCTCTCCATGGGCTCAATGGGCTTTGTGGAAAAAGACAGGAACAAGACAGCTTTAAAAGTGGGCTTCAAAGCTATACAAGAAACATAAAAATCTGCTTTAAAGCTGCTCACAATCCTGAATCAGCAGCAGTCACATAGTCAAATTCTGCCCACACTTACACACATGCAACCCCACTGAATTTAACACCTTCACACTGCTGTGAAGGGAGAATTTGGGCCTGGATGTGTAGAATTTAAAATTACCTGCAAATACATTTCAAAACAAATTAATTGAGAATCAGTTTGTCCTTCAGGATGATCCACATAGTGGTCTGCCGGGTGTTTGTGCCACCTGAATTTAACTTTGAGTTTCAAGGTTAAGATGGGCCCAAATATTCAAAGGGAAATGGAACAAAACTCAGCCAAAAGCACGAGTTTTTGCCTGATTTATGGTCTTCCTGAGTTTTCAGCCCAGATTCATAAATCTCTGTGAAACTTTTCATGAACCTATCCCAAGTTTGGGCTTTGCAATGACACCTAAAATGGGAAGAGTTATACCTGGCTTCATTATAAAAGTTAGGCAGAGGTTTAATTTTTAAGCTGACACCAATTTATAACAGACAGCATAGTAAGTGGCATTACACCAAGAACGTTCTTCCCCTCTGATTCAAATCTGCCATTCAACAAGGCCCTGATCATCAAAGCTTTTAAGCCTGTGTGCATAAGATCAGTGTCATTGACTTCAATGAGACCACTCATCTGTTTTAAGTTACGCACGTGCTTAAGTCCTTTGCTGGATGAAGATTCAAATGAGTGTGCCATTATTGAAATCCACCCATGCAGAGCCATTTGAAAAATGCCTCAGTACCCTTTATCTGTATGCTATGTTGTCATTTTAAATTTCTGCTTTCCCCTTTAAAAAAAATTGTTTAAACGGCTTCCTAATTCTATTTTGTGAGAAAGTTGTAGGCCAGCTCATTTTTCACCATCTCAACAATGCAGAAATTCTCCGTTCTTCCAACTAGCATAACCCTTCCTCAGTTCTAAATAAACAATCTACAGTCATTTACAAAAGATGCTTGATTAATTTACCCACATACAGTAACAGCTCCATACATGCGGTTATCATCAGCCAAATTCACTTTAACTTTTCTTTAGCGACAAAGGGCTCGTGTGTCTGTGTGCGCGCGTACAGGACGTTATTTGTTTGTGTATGCATATGAAAGTGTGACACGCTGTGTGACTATATGATTGTGACAGCGTGTGTGTGGCTGACGATGAATGCCCACACATACACACAGGCACAAACACTTTAGGAAGGGTTAGCGTAGTCATAAACATTATTCAACTCCATGCACACTATATAGGGGAGTGTTCACTCAGGCATTTCAAGCAGTGAGCAGAAAGGTCTTTCCAAGCTAATGTCTAAGGCTGTGAAAATGGGACATTTTCCCCTTCAGTGCTGCAATAATCCACCATGCAGGGCAGGGTCAAATTTTCTCTTTCTTCACATGCCAGTCACTCCAAGTGTTGCTGATGTCGGAAATCAAATCCGAGTGTCTCCCTAGCGCGCATGGTGCTTTCTTCCCCTCTGTCTCTTCTGCTTGGGTCCCCACCCACCATGAACCTGCCATCACATTAAATATGTATTATTTAACTCAGCCTCTGGGAGAAGCAGTGATTGTGTTGTATGTTAATGGCCGCATTTGCAGCTGGATTACCCCCAGGGTCCTACACGGTTCATAGTTGGGCCCGTGACCCACTGCCTCAAAGCAGAACCATAACCAGTAAATTTGCACCTGACTGTAAAATATGATTGCTCCTTTTCTTTTTCATTTCCCTCTTAATTGCCTCTGCCCATCCCTCCTCCCCCCAGTACATACAGACAGCTCCCAGGCTCCAGTAGAGCTAACTAACTGACCCCTGGGAGCACATCAAGGGGAAGGACATGCAAATGACAAGACTCGTGGTGTGTGTGTGTTTTGTGTGTGCGCATGCACGCAGTGCTTACAGACCTCCCCCATGCAGAAATACCAATGGTTAACATTACCAATGCATTATGTTTTTCTAGAACACACTAAAGAATCTGCCATGAAAGGTAAATAATGTTTTTAAAGGCAAGGATACAGATGCCAGTCTGGATAACAAAGAATGTTTGTAGTTTACTTATAGAGAAAGCAGAAATGGGCCTGCGCTATAAAATTCAGATATGGATCCAGGTTTGGTTCAGCACCCCTCCAAAATTTGGGGTTGCTCTGATTGGGGCTTGTTTTTTGGGCCATTCCCACCATAAATGCAGAAAGTTCTACTAAAAACTGCAATCTGCTAGCATGGGTTTCTTTTGGGTGTCCAGGATCTTAGATAAGACAGTGATAGACACTTCATTAAGAGGAGGCTAAAATAGTCCAAAAGATAAGAATAGATTAGATGGAAACTAAGGAGTGGAATTTTCAAAAAGCATCAGTGACTTAAGGAGCCCAAGTCCTGCTGAATATCCGTCCCGCTGGTTTGGAAAAGAACCTTGGACTATGAGAGGCCGTTAGGTCTGTTAGGTATGGCAGTTCTTCTTATTATGTTTTACATACATAGCATGATAAGAGTAGAATAATTTTAAATGGCACCACACCCATAAAGCTTCACGTTTTTGGATAGTTTTCACTAAATAAGCAGCAAGAAGTATCTCATCCTGCCTTCGTGACGGCCACCATTTTGGCCACCATTCTGGGGACTGACCTTCAGAGCTTAAAGCATGAGCTGCTACAGCTAGAACAGGAGCTATAACAGATTCAGAGCTCTATGGATCAGATAGAGAGGAGGCCATACAATATACAGGGCCCAAACATAATTTTTTTGGGCCCAGTGCAGACTTGTAACCAGCCCTCTCCCGCACACATACCACAATCCCTTATCCCGTACATACAATCTCATGAGCCATGAAATTTTTTTTCCTCATGGTAATGGGGGTTGCAGCCTGGGCTGGTCCTCTAGGGCCTGTGGGCACCAGTAAAGTGTAACTCCCCCCCCAAGTGGAAGCCCTAGCAACACACACAGGGGTGAGTTACTCTTGGTCCTTACAAAACTACAAAACTGGTGAGGATATAAACTAACTGTTCTCCAAAATAACAAGACCTCAAGCAACAGATGTGTCTCTAACACCCATCTATTCAAAATAGCGAGCTAGTTTCAATGTTATTCATATAACAGACATACTATATTGCCAGTGTACAACCACAACATACTGGTATCAAATTTCTCCAAGACCAATGGATTATCATTGCCGTTCCACTGCTTTCTCACATTAGGGATATTAATTTCTTTCAAACTTCCAGGTTCAGTGACCACCTCTTACATAATCTTGCTATTACAAAAGTGTTCATTAGTATAATAAAGGCTCTTCGAAACTACCAGTATGAAGGAATTTTGGCAAACTAGGCGGTAAGGGCTTTGCCCAGCACCCGGTGCATGATGCTGAACAGAGCTGCTCTGCCTCAGGAGAGGAATGGGAAGCAGATTGTGACTCAGAGAACTCTTCTCTGCCTCCTGCTCCAGCCAAGTGCCTGGCACAGCATACTGCCACAGCTACACTGACCATTGCGTTGGCATGGGGGGGGGTGAAGTTATAGATCTGCCAGGGAGGGCGAGTAACTCCTGTGCAGAGACTGCTTCCACCCTTCCCTTCTACCCACAATACAGGAAGCCAGCATAGGGTGTAAGGCACCCCTCTTACTCCATGGACGATTCCATGGATTGTTGGGCCATGAGGAGCAGTGGCTGTTATTACAAACCTCCTTTGCTTAAGGAGAGGGTCAGCTTGTGATTCCCTGACATTAAACAGTACTTTACTCCCCACTGCAGTCCATGGGATTACTTGTGATTTCTCACGTGTCAGGTGCTACTCGACATATGGAAGAGAATCACAGTGTGGCCTAGTTTAAGGTTTCTGGGTCAGATCTTCAGGTGGTATAAGTGGTGTAAATGAAGCCAATGGAGCTACACTGATTTACACCGGATGAGAATTTGGCCTTCCGTGTTTAGGAGATACTGTTGCCTTTCAGCACAGTGATGAGTTTAGTAAAGCTGCTCCTACCTTTAATTTATTATTATTATTATTATTATTATTTTATTTTGCAAGTCAGAGCTCACTCTGAGAATATCACCTCAAACACTCACATGCCTCAAATCACGAGGGTCAAACTCAAAGTTTCACAAAGAGAAGGTTAAGAGCTGATTTAATCACAGTATAAGTAACTACATGGGGAACAGAAATTTGATAACAGAGGGCTCTTCAATTCAGCAGCCAAAGATATAACAAGATCCAAGGGCTGAAAGCTGAAACAAGATAAATTCAGATTAGAAATATGGTGTCATTTTTAAGTGAGGTTAATTAGCCATTGGAACAATTTGCCGAGGGTTTTGGTGGATTCTCCATCATTAGCACTTTTAAAATTGATTCGATTTTTTTTCTAAAATATATACTCTAGTGCAACCACAGCTACTGAACTTGAATTAATACAGGGAAACCCTATGACCTGTGTTATAAAGGATGTCACATTAAAATGATCACAATGGTCCTTTCTGGCCTTAAAATCTATGAAAAAAATTACCAAAATATAGGGAAGGGAGACATTTTCTCCTGAAAAAAACCATGGAGAACAGAGTGAGGAGTTCTGCTGAGAAAACATTGTATGGAGATCCCTGGCCAAGAATGGAATGTTTTAATCCACAAAAGGCAGATAAAAAAAAAAAAAAAAAGAGCACATTTGCAAAATGTTACAAATTGCACCAAATATGTCAAAGCTTCAGTGCAAAATCTTTTATCTATTTTTGAAAACAATTTCTTTGACTTGCCATCATCTGACATGTTTTGCTGAAATGCCACAAGTTTTTGCTACATTCCATGCAATTAGAGAAGGAACTGCTTGAAAGAAAACTTAATAACTCAGTAATAAATTAAGGAATTTTTACATTTTTGCTTGTGTAATTGGAGAAGCAGAGGATTGATGGATTAAGGCCCCGAGTTAGAGCTCAGAGCCTTTCAATGGGTGCCTTACAATAAATCTAAATAAATAAATATGGCCATTCCCATGAGTGCCTAATACTACAATACATTAACCCAAAGGATAAATGCTGCTTGAAAGAGTTGAAGCAAACTGGAAGTATCCATTCTGTTGATCATATCAATTAACAATGGGGAACAAGAAAGGAAGGATGAATGAAAGGATGAAACATTTTTTCCACTTTTTTTCAGGCAAAACTATTTGCCAGATTCAATCTAAATTGATTAATAGTTTTGGTGCCTCCAAAATTACATTTCTCACTCAGATCTACTCAGCACCTCTGAAAATCAGGCCACTTTTATTTAATTATCTCATTATGGAGGTAGATGCCTAACTTTAGGCATCCACGTTTTAAAAGGTTGGTCTCAGGATTTACCAACTGCAGCATGATGGTATCTCCTGTTCTCAGTATGGGAAGATACCGACTTATTATTTTTATTATTTAGTATTTGTATTGTGGGAGCCCATCGGAACTTCAGTCATGGACCAAAATTCCATTGTGCTAGGTGCTGTACAACACAGATCAAAAAGATGGTCCTTGCCCCAAAGACCTTACAAACTATGTCAGTGTCTGGTTACCACAGATACCAGAAGTGATAAATTCTAAGCCTGCTCTAAGACAGACCTCTATGATCACCAGTGATTCTCTCAATCAGTTATAAACACAACTTCCCTCACTATCCTCGTGCCCCTCAGGTGACTCCATGGTATCGCCTCCACCTTTGCCTCCTGGATGTAAACCTTGTTATGAACTGGGGAACACAATTGATTTAACGTGATAATTCCATTTTTAGTAATCTTTTTCTTTCTTTCCATTTCAATATATTTCTGTGGAATGCATGGAGCTCTGTGAATGCCCTTTTGTAGCAATAATAATACCTCCACGCCGCTAACCAAAGACTTCATTTCTTGCAAAAGGCTGAACACCTACTAGAAGGTGTTGACTGAATAGCCTGGTCTCCTATGGGAGTCACTGGTAGTTGAAGGTGTCCAGCAGCTGTCAGCAGGCTCTAAGCACCTTTTGCAGAATCAAGCCTTGTCTGTGTCTCTTACTGCCCAGGGGTAGCTCATTTCCTCCCATCTGATTATAAATTAATTAGCACCTCCCACTTTTATTGCAGGAAAAAAGGTCCATAACTCATCACATTTCACATTAAAAACGTTCAACTTGTACAAACAACAGTTTGGTAAATACGTGTCATCACTAAAAACAGCCACATTGGACCAGAGATATCCATTTCAGTGGTTTAATAACTAATCTTTAAATAATTCAACTAGTATTAATTATTAAACTAAATAATAACGGAATATCTAACTTAGCACATTTGTGAGGGTTCATAAAACCCACATGGGAGCTCTGAGATGGATACAGGGACTGACTGTGTCTTGTTTAATTGGACCATTTACACAAGTATCCCCTTTTCTAAAAAGTGCCTCTTTCTTCAGATGCCCTATATTCATAAGGCCAAACTGGTCTTTTTTTCTAACTTGATTTTTCTTATACATAGGAAACACTTTTGATCCTATTGAATTGCCTTAGATACACAAACGTTATGGAGCCAAATTCTGCTCTCATAGCCATGTAAATTTTCAAGTAACCTACTGACTTCAATGGAGTTAGTCTACATATAAAGCAGCTAACTGAGAGCAGATCTTGGCCCATGGGATTTACTCTCAATTGTCCCTCCCTCATTTCAACATATGTCACTCACTTCAGTCCCAAAGTTATCTATGTGCCACACAAACTTGCTTTTATTGATGAAAATAATTTACATTTAAAAGTAAAGAATCATGAAACTGAACTTATGGAAAGAGTTCTCTATACCAGTGGAATAAGTCCTACTATGTTTGAAGTTTCCTTCATGAATAATTTCTCAGCATTCTCTAGTTTGGGTCCTTGTCAGACTGTGTATCCCATATTTGACTCTTAGCAGGCTGAGAGGTATGGTTGGTCTTGTAGATGCAGGGGCAAATTCTGCATTACTTAATGGAGCAAAATCCCCATCGACTTCAACTGTAAATTGAACAAAGATTTTTTGGACACAATTGTCATACTGCTTAGATAATGTGCACATCGTACCCAGGAGAGTAAACATCAATGACCCAGTCATGCCATCACTAAGTCACATGAGTTATTCTGGGATGATTGTTTTCACTCTCTCATTGTGAGCTGGTACCGATTAGACTAATTTCCTGGGTGCAATGCATGTGAAAAGTGTTTGTGTCTTGTGAACTGATCCATGCATGATGCCTTCACTTCTTTTGGCCATTATCATCGACTCTTCCTCTTTGCTGATCCTTTGAAAAGTGATGGCTCTCCTCCCTCCCCCAGGCTGTTCAGCACCGTGAACAGGGGGGGAGGAGGGGCAGGAACAGCAGCAATGGTTTGACAAATGACCCTGAGCAATAGATTAAACAAATGGTAAAAATTAGCTGTAATACAAACTCCCTAACCCACCCCCTTTGCTTCCCCACCAGCTCTTTCCTCTCCACCTGCATCCACATAATAGATAGGCTGCAAGAGATCTTCTAGAAGCCCTTAATTGGTAAGAGCACATTAGAGAAGAGGAAGGGGGGAAAGGATGACATTAGTGCACACAATGGTCCACTAACTATAATTGTAATTCAGGACAGACTCAGTGACTAATTGATTCTCAACTCCACATAGCATGGGCTCTAATAAGAATGTCTGGCATGGGATTGCCCTGTCTCCAACAATCACTCACATACCCAAAACTATGTCCAAGTGGCATACACCAATAAAAACAACAAGGGAACTCAAGAGAAGCCAAGCCACTGTTAACTCCCCCTGATCTGGAGTGTCCCACACTACCTTGACATGAAAGGCATGTATGGAATGAACAGAAAAGTTTTCACCTTCATTCTGAATTTTTGAGATTTTCCAAAGTGACCAAGGGATTTAGGAACACAAGTCCCATCAAGTTTCAATAGGAGGTAGGCAAACTGACTCCCTGAGGCACTTTTGAAAGTCCCACCCATATGTATTACTGCAAAGTTAAGTCAGACCTTTGGTGTTGGGTTCATACAGACCTACCTACACCTCTTATGGCTCATTCTGGTAGTCTTAGAACCTGCCTCCTCTCCATTCCTTCATGCAACTATTTGATTATTAGTGTGAGTGCCTTCTCTTCAAAACCTACACTCTGGAACAGATTTAGTATCTCACTCACTGCCTCTTTGATTTGCCAATTTATCTCCAATCTCATCTGAAAATGTCTCTCCAACTTTTCTCTCCAATTGTCCCTTAAATAACAGCAGAAGGAGGGAGAAATTAACTCCTTAAAGCATTTTGGGATACAGTGTACATGAAAGGTGATGTACAAACAAATTAGTTATACTGTATTACTTTTTAATATTTTTAAAGGGGACTAACATCTCTGGTGGTGTAAAGGGGTGCAATTCTTCTGACTTCACTGGACTTTAGCCCCTTTATACCAGCAGATACATTTAGACTGAAAAATTAAATACCTTGGAACAAAAATCTCTTCTCTGCATGGCTTGGCAGATCTTGATTCCAATATTCTGCTCTTCCTACTTGCATGGATCTCTCTTGAAGGCAATGGAAGATGTAGAAATATGGTTGTGATCTGACATATGGATTAGAGAGATTCTTCCCCTGGATGAGATTTTGAAGTCTACCAGAGATTGCTTTATTTCAGCACAGTGATCCTGACAGCAACTACCTCCGCATGCTCTAACCTGCCTCTCATTGATATCGGAAGTCACAACTGCTCCACTCATATCACTAAGTATAAGCATGCAAAAACTTAAGCTGCATCTTATCTCCCTGTACTAATTAATTTACTGTATTAATTATTTATAGCCAACAGCAGTTACTGCATCTGCAGATTAAGTAGCTAATTTTCTAAATGAAATAACTGTCATTTTTTATTTCCTAATTTTCCATCACAGCGAAAGCAATTAGTCGGAATCATTCTCAGCACTTCACAAGGAAAATTTCATTTTAAATCGTTTGCATGAAGGAGAGATGTGCAGGCTGAAAATGGAAAAGTCTCTCCTGAGTTTGGTTAGCTAAGCACATCGAAGAGGACTCTAGGTTCAGGCATACCTGTGGGTCTTGGCAGAGTTCATTTCAGAGTTCACTGTTTCTGAACTGTCCATTTTTGATAGAGTATCTGGAAGATCAATAGAGGCCAACACTAACTCACTATGTCACAGCGAAACATGGTGTCATGCTGCAGTGCCATGTCTGAGCTGATCATTTCTGTGCATTGTAAACAATTAAATAATTTTAAGGGTCCCTAGTGAATACATTTTAATTAAGTCAAAGTGCCAAAACTAGAACCTTTAAATCCAAATGTTTTTGAATTTCAGCAGGGTTCAAATTTCAATCTCCACATCTGAATCGACTCTAATAATTTTAATTCTAACTTGAATCTCCACCCTGAAAGTCCCTATTTTCCAGTTCTTAGTGCCAGTTCAGGAGCAGTTGAAATCTCACAAGAAGAGGCATTCATATGAAACACTGGCCCGAGTGGTAGACTTCATCTTGTGAAGGAATCTTGTGACAACAGATAGCTCATGAGATCAGCTGATCTCAAGATTTTCACCTCTTTGAGCTAAAATCTTATGAGACAGCTCACAAAATTTTTCTGCTGCTGAATTTGAACCTCAACCCTAATCCTGATTGGGCCATGAACCCAAATCATATGACCTAGCACCATCTCCTCAGATCTTAATTTGACCTTCTCAGCCTGTCTATCGTTTATAACTTCTGGTATCAAAAGTGGACTAGTACCACATGTTCCTTATGTTTTCTAGTCTGGTGAGGTAAGCCCTAGAGGTAGCCAGACTAATTCTAGAGGTTGGCATACAGAGGAGAGGGGTAGCAGGAACAGGAAAAAAATCCCTGACCTATTATTTGCAAACAAGTGCCTGCTGCAAGTATGCTTCAACAATTCTATATACAGAGGTGCATGGCTTCTTGAAAATAATCTGGTTTCCCTTTCTCCTGGCCCCTAATATATCCAGCAATAGGACCAGCTCACCCACCAGTTCAAGATTCTATTTTTCCCAAGGCATTCACCACTGTAGACATAATTGGACCTAACCCATATCACCACCAGTGGATGCTCCCACCACCAAACCAGAGAATTTTATATTTTGATGAGTGAGGAAAGGACAAGGGTCCCACCAAGGATGGAGGACAGCAGTAGGAGTATCCATCAGGAAAAGAGGAGCAAAGCTAGACAAGAAACAAAATAAAGAGAACTTAGAAAGAAAAGACGAGGAAGGAGCGAGAGAAAAAGGACAGGCTAACAGTACCAGAGCACTTTCAGGGCATGGATTGGCCCAGTACGTGGCAATATTGCATTCCAGCACCTGTCTCAAGCCGCCATCTTGTTCTCCAGAAGCTGAGCTTTGTTTTTTTACCCAAAAAAAGTAAGTCTGTAGCTGTTTTGTTGTGAAGAAAACATCGACAATATGAACTAAGTTTGTACTTACATTACAGAGACTAAACCAGCACAACTATGTCATCGTTGCTATGCCAGCATAACTCCATAGCATAGATTGGAGCCTACCTCAATGGCAGAGGTTTTTCTGTCAGTGTAGGAACACCTTTTCCTGAATGAAGTTAGCTACATTGATAGAAGCAACCTTCTGTCAACACAGCTGCGTCTCTACGGGGGTTTAGGTTGACATATCTTTGTCAGTCAGGGGTGTGTTTTTTCACACCCCTGACTGACATAACTATGTTGACCTAACTTTTAAGTGTAGGCCAACCATGAGTGTAACAGCTGCAGAGAAAACTGCAGAAGGCTGGATACTAACTGTGATAAGCATGAACTTCCCCATTTATCTCAGAAAGGGGTTAACTCAGATGTCAAGTGATGGGAATATAATTGTCAGTATTTTTAACTATTTTATTTCTCAGGTAAGAGAGAGAGAAGGGGCCAGAGCAGCACAATCTACTGTGAGTGATATCTCATATGGGTGCCACAAGTGGATGCAATTTGGGAGATATCACCCCTTACTTTTTGCCCCCCCAGTTAAAAAGGAACCATGCTCAAGGAGCCAGACAGAATTCATGGGCATATTTAAACCTTACCAGAGTGAATCGGGGGCCCAATGGAGCTCAAGGAGCGCACACAATCTATTCGGAACATCTGTACACTCTATTATGGGTGACATCTCATTTTGATGACTCAGATGGGTACAGCTTATTTTGTGGGCAGAGCTGGAATGAGTACCCTCTCAGTCCTTCCCTAGTCTGACTCTTTAGCATAGCACAGAGGAACAGGTTGTGGGAGTTGGAAGAAAAATCCACCAATCCTTTTCAAGGAATGTTCTTAAAAAAAAAACCCAACTACTGGCCCAAAGTATTAAAGTGGTTTCTTGCATGGGGACAAAAGGGGCTGTTGATAGCACTGTCCATGTTATGTACTACTCTAAAATCTTGTAATCCAAATTAAGCAAGGGATAAATATTTAAACCCCAGTTATATCACCACTGCATGGTAAATATGATTTGTTAACTGCTATTTAAATGGACCACTAATATATCATTCATGTTAGTGACACTCTACTATTACTACAGTACAAGTTAAGCCTTATGTGAGGAAATGTTTAACAGCACTATAAAAATGACTCTGCGCAGTGTTAAATCCTAGAACTAGGCCTCATGACCCATGAAATTAGATGGCCTTGGATGACAGCTTCACTTATTAACTTTGCTGGCACCATTGTTATACATGAGGCTAATATTTTCAGTGTGAAATTTTGGACTGTCCCACATACAAGCTCTTAGGAACCCAAGTTTATTGGCCTCAACTGTGGTCTGAGCTGCCTGGTACTCATTCAAAGTTAATTCTTCCCTTTATTAATTGTTTCCATACAAGCAATCATTTTGAAAAGGGGTTGCCTTTTTAAGAACTAATAAAACCATCCATTTGGGATAGTTCTCACTGCATCCAATGGGCCATGTCACTTCTACTGAAGATTATTGTTGGAGGAAACAATTTTTCCCCAGCATAATTAACCTGACGCAAATAAATATATTACATTTGAATAAGTTTTATTTAATAATTTGTTAGAATTCAGACTGGGAGCCCCATGAGAACACAGGCTTTCTTGTGAGATTTCCTAAACAATCCAATTGTTGCTAGGATGGAAATACTGTAAAAATATCTTTTCACGTGATATTTTGTTGTTGTGTCTCCATGTTGAAAACAGAAAGTATGGATGTGCTTTAAAATGAAAAGAAAAATGCAGTAAGAATTGCAACCAAACCTTTCTAAAATTCATATATTTTGGTGTGAATCGGCACTACTTTTTTATTTTATCTAAGTTGCTTATCAAATTCTTCAGAGATACCTGAAGTTTACCAATCTGATTTGTTCCCATGGCTTTAGAATCCAGTTAAAGATCTGATGACCTTTGTGTCTGTATTTTCCTATCTTAGATACACTATTTGCTTCTAATTTTGGCCCTAGCAGGCCAATATAGAGTCTTACACATGAACAGTGTGATTGTAAGTAGGTCTGATGGAAGCTCAGTGTAAAGGAGTATCCTCTGAATTGGGCCATGCAGAGATCGACATAACGTATCCTGATCCCTTCAGCTTCTCTTTCTCAAAGCTGGTTCTGAGTTTCAAAATTAAGATCAGAACCAAAAAAAGTGGTTTGTAGACTGTTTTATCTACATGCTTCTCAGAGGTAATTCCACACAAATATTTACAGTACATTCATTAGGAGTGTAAATACAAAATTCAACACACTCATACTGGCACTCAGTGAGAATTAGTCATGCTTCCTCTTCCCTGTTATGAAAAGGGCCAACAAAACAACTCCTTTCTCCTTTCCCACCTACATGGTATATATACTTAATCATGTAAGGTAACATTTTCAGAAGCGCTGAAGAGACACAGGGGATATCTACACTGCAGCTGGGAGTGCATCACCCAGCCCAGGTTGACAGACACACTCTAGTTCTCCTCGAGCTAGCATGCTAAAAATAGCAGTGTGGACATGGCAACATTGGCAGTAGCAAGGGCTAGCCACCTGAGTACAAACCCACCTGACCTTGTGGTGGTTAGTTCATGCCTTCATGCATGCCACAATGTCGACACTGCTATTTTTAACACACTCGTTTGAGCAGAGCTAGTGTGTGTTTGTTTACCCAGGCTGGGAGGCACATTCCAAGTTACATACCCTTATATCCCCTTGACATAGAGTCCAGGGGCCAAATTTCCGAAGGTATTTAGACATCTAAAGATGAAGATATGTCCCTAGAGGGATTTACAGAAGGGCCTATGCAGGTTAGATATTTAACTCCCACTAATTAAAGAACAGCAAACCAAATCAGTGGAGATAAGGAAGAAAGGCCATTTGATAACTATTAATGGTATTTTAAAATGCAGCAGGAGTTTTAAAGAACTGTAGAGATGTCCAGTAAGAAACTGCTGAAAATATTATCCTTGTGAAAAAAATTCACTTTCAGTTTTAAAGATAAATTGGGCATTGCAGAAAAGCAAACTAAAAAAAAAAAAATAACATCCTATTCCTTTTGTAGTGTCTGCTGATATATTTATGGATCTTGAACTGAGAATTTACATACTTCCTATACCCACTAGAAAAACAAAAACATGGGTCAAAGTCCATGCAATCATAGAAGTTAGAGCTGAGAAAGACCTGTAGCTTTAGATAATCAAACCCAGGCCCCTGCAAGTACAGGATATAATCCTGGACAGAGGTTGTATCACATGTTATACCAAAACTACCTCTAAATTTGGTCATTTTGAATGTTCTGTCCTCAGAGTAAACCATGCTGTAAAAGGATTCTAATAGGTTTCAGTATGGCTGGGAATAAATATTATTAAAGATGTTTTCTGTGACCCCACAAATTATGGGACAAATTCAACATCCATGGAAACCAATGGGAATCTTTCCACTGACTGCAAAGTTTGGATTGGGTGTTGGATAGACCCACATGGATAGAACATGGCACATGAAATGTGGGCATTTGTTATATATTTGTATTGCAGTAGCGCCCAGAACATTCCAGGTGCTTTCCAAACAGATAAGATACAATCCATGCCCCCAAAAGCTCACAATTAACAAAGATACAAAAACAGACCAAAGGGAAGAGAAATATAACATACAAGCAAAAAGCTAGATTCTGCCATTCTTGGTCACATTGAGTATGTCTGCACTGGAATTAGATATCCACGACTGGCCCGTACGAGCTGACTTGGGCTCACAGGGCTCAGGTTAAGGGGCTGTTTAATTGCAGTGTAGACATTCAGCTCAAGCTCCAGGACAGTTCCCATCTTGCAGGGTCCTAGAACCCCAGCACCAGCCCATGTCTGAATGTCTATACAACAATTGAACAGCCCCTAAGCCCAACCTCCACAAGACCAAGTCAGCCGGCACAGGCTAGCTGCGGGTTTTTAATTGCACTCCAGACATACCCACTGAGTAGTACCTTACACCATAGGTAGTCCCCAATTATGTTACTTAGCTGCATGTATTTCAATATTAAAATAAAGGTTTTATACACACACACCTCTAGGGTGGGAATTAGAGAATGATTTTTGAAAAAGTATCCTTAAGAAAGTAAATGTTCTCAGATGTGGTGGAGGAAACATCTGGCTTCTTCCTTTCTGCTGCACTGTTATTTGTGTTTTTCTTTAATGAGCAAAAAACCTCCTATGACATAACCTCACTAGGGAAAGAATTAAACACAATTAGGAAAAGAACACAGCCCCATGTAGCAGGTGCAATATGGAGTCTCTGATGACATTTTGCTTCTTCCATAGGTCACATTCCTCCTATCTAGCTGACAAGCCACTTCTGTTATCCTTAATATTGAAAAGCAGAGATGTTATCCTTTGAAGCTAGATAATTTTAGGCAACAAGGAGTTAAGAATTAGTTAATATTAATTAAAGTAAATGACACTCTTCGTTTTACCTTCCAAAAACAAGATAATGAAACAATAAAGTCAGTCAATGATTCCTGGCCTCTTTCCAGTATTCTGAAGTTTTGTTATGATTTACTGGACACAACAATGTCAGGCAAATCTATTATCTTCCAGATTGCTGTTTATCTCAAGCCTGGTCTCCAGACCTAGCTTTTTTTTCAAGGCATGCAGCTTTATCTTGAATTTCCAGAGACTGACCTGTCTGACTCCTGCTAAAAGACACTATGGTTACTTTCCAAACTATGCACAAATATATACATATAAAACAAAACAAAAAAAGGTGACGCCAGGATTTGAGTTATATTTTGCACTGGTGGTAGGCCTTTATTTGTTTTCAAAATGCTAGGGGGTTAATTCTACCCAGCATCATACAATAGAGTACTCTCCTCAAAATGCTAGCAGACTGCGAAATCTGATCCTCTGATGAAAATGTAAACTCAAATTCCACTAACAAAAATACTAGCTCCAGACCCCCTCCTCTGTTGTTACTTATTATATGTGCCAGGCTTTTCACCGGGGACCTAAGCCAAAATCCATTGAAGTCAATGGGATTCTGTCAAGTGACATAAATGGGATTTAGATCAGGCCCCAGTTTATTAGAGATGGGCCAAAAGATTGTAGAGTTTGATCCAAATCGGATTTGGCTGGGGTTCAGGATTTTAACTGGAGAATGAATCAGGGCTGGGCTTGAAAACATTTCTTGTGGGTTTTGCTGCTAGAACCTATACTCCCAACCTCTCTGTTAGCACTAACTTGCAATGAACTGATACATTTTTTAATTCATATTTTTGCCTCCAGTGGCATAGTAAATTCCTTCTGTCACTCACACTTCATCATTCTACCAACAAATTCTACCACAGGCTTGGCTGTTCAGTAACACAGAGAAACTATAACATGGTAGCATATAATTTAGAGACAGTATATCATAGACGAGATGTGTTTTGTACACATGATGTAATTGTTTAGATGCATCTAATTTCTTAGTTAACTGAAAGGCTGATATTAAATAGGAGAGAACTATAAATATTGAGCTCTCTGATCTCTTGGATGCCAAGCGTATTGAAAGGATTTTCCTTAGCAGTTCTGTAGAATATAATCTCACCAGCTAGCATTTCCTGAAACTCAGATTAACTTTTTCTGACCTGGGGCCAGAAGCGAAGTAACAAATAGATTCAAGGGGGCATATCGCACACCTGAGTTTTTCTTGCTTCTTTGCAGTGCCTTTCAGCATACTCTTCTTAGTCCCAACCAAAGTTGCAGCCCCTTGTGTTCTGCTCCTTTGAAGAATCACGGTGGCGCGTCTAAGCAGAAAGTGTTCTGTCAGCAGTTTGCAAATTGTGCCCCACACAGATTTTTGCTTTTTGTTTTCATGCTCGATGGTTTGTAGCAGGGCAGCTTTGGTGGCATCGCTGTTGTCTGTGCTTCGGGTTCTTGCTCTACTTCGAAAATACTCAATGTTAAGCCGCGATGTATTTGCAACACTCACAATAATAGTGCAAGGTTGAGTTGGCTCCATGTCTCTGCAGCAATGGCAAGCGCGGGGAGTGAAAAAAGGCTTGAAAATACTTTTCCTGTTTGTTTGGGGGGGGAGGAGCGGAAGAGGGGAAGCAGCATTGCATCATGTGACGATGGCACTTGTCCCAACAGCCACTGCGGCTAGTTGCACTGTAGGATAGCTATCCACATTGCACTGCTTTGAAATTTGAATTAGGAGTGCTCAGTGTAAACGCCTGCTCAGGAGACCTGAGCATACAGCATAATGTATACACGCTGCTGCGATTTCTAAAAATCAGCTGCTGAAAGTTAACTTACTTTAAGTCAACTTCACTTGGCAGTGTAGACATGGCTATGACAAAATATTGGGAGCTAAGAAATTGTGTATGGCATCAGGGCCAAATTCTGCTCTCATTCATGCTGGTGTAAATCTGGAGTAACACCATTGTAGTGAACAGACAGTCTGGATAATGGATTTACATCACTATAACTAAGAAAAGAATTTGGTTCTAGGTGTATCTTAAGTGCTATTGGTGGCATAGTCACAGGAACAAGAACCTTGCTTAGTGCAAGCCATCAATGTGCACCTCATTATTTTCTTAGGCTGATGGCAGTTTTCCAGTCAGAGAGCCAAGCCCTATGAACCTGACAGGAAAATGCCTAGAAGGCTCTGCTATAGGCAAAATTTGAGTGATAAATTTGGAGAACCTTCCATGTTGTTAATC
Organism: Mesoclemmys tuberculata; assembly: GCA_007922155.1. Lineage (NCBI taxonomy): Eukaryota > Metazoa > Chordata > Testudines > Chelidae > Mesoclemmys > Mesoclemmys tuberculata. The sequence goes on from ML675604.1 coordinate 13,190,560, forward strand.
TGTTCCTCTTGGTTATACCTTGGACAATGTACAGTAGCAGGGAAGGTTAGTCGATTTCTCCGTCTTCTTCCACAACAACTGGGTATGATTCCGCACGTACCTCCCAGAATGGATAGGCTGGCAACAAATATGGAATCAAATATCCATCAGATGCACATAGGTATGTACTCTGCTGTGGGTCCACTGATGAATACATCTGGTTGGGCTATGAAAGGGTTAAGTGAAGGCTCCTTCAAGCTGTGATAGTGCTACTAAATGCTACTGACACAAAGTTTGGAGTCATTTTAGCCAGTCAACTTTGCAGGCACCACAATACGGAACCTCCCCTGTACACACACAATTATGCTACGTTACATTCTTCCCATGCCATTGTTAGTGCACAGGGTGGAAACTAGTCTCTTCCATTCCCCTCCATCATCTCCTGCTGTTCCATCTGCTTTTTGGAGTTCAGATCAGCTGTTATGCCCTCCCTACTAAGGGTTTTTCTCAAGTTTCTCTTGGGTACTCTCATTTATTCATACCCTTTTTTTCTACTAGGAGCTTCATGTGGGAGATTGTGTATTGGCATCCAGAGTACCAGTCCCAAATATGTCCAGTGCTTTCTTCTGATTCTAGTGGAGACTAACTGCTAATCTTGATTTCTCTGATGTCTGTGTTGGTGACAAAGTCTTGCCATTCAATGTCTAGAATATTTTGTAAGCACTTACTTTTGATGGCATCTAGTTTTCTGTCTATTGTTTCAGTGGATCCCCAGTTCTCACAGCCATATGTTAGCCCTGAAATTACATTTGACTTGAAAATTTTCAGTTTTGTTCTGATGTAGATCTTTGACTTCCATGTGTTGCTGAATTTAGTGAATGCTGTGGAAGCCTTCCCTATTCTTGATGTCACTTCCTTCTTGATGTTTCCACAGGCTGGCATGGTGCTGCCCTGAGACATTAACTCTGAAGTGTTTTCTTGCTGGCAGCATCAGACTTTTCAGTGTCCTGGCTTCCAGAGACCGACTTTCACCAGGAGCCTTCATGCAAAATGAGGGGTCTGCAGCCATTTTTACTGAGATAGTAGCCAGGTTCCATTTCCTTACCCAGGAAGTTTTTTTTTTTCTTATGAGGCGCAGCATTTAGCCTTGTGCTCAGTCCTCCCTACATTATCTGGCCTGGGACTGTGCAACAGGTGGGGTTATGCACGCAGTTACTAAGGAGGAAATCTGATGGAACATACCTGGTCAAATCACACATTTCACACTCTACTCATCTCTAATTTGAAGGACACAGTTCACAAGAGCTGAACAGCAGGTGTATTAACCCACTCCACTATCTACATTATTCCATTAGTAAGTGCAAGGAGTGGGCTGATTTTACTCCTAAGCTGATTTGTATTTGTCTCTGGCCATGGAATTACCAAGAGGTCACTTACCACCTTTCAATATAACTTATCTGGAGGAGTGTTGAGACTGTATATTGCATATACTTGCTAGCTAATCCTGTAACTCTTATCTATAGTTACTCTTGGTCACCGAAAATTTAGCCCAAGTGCTTGCAGCTAAGTACAATACAGTTGATCCCAGTTATTGACTGAAGTCTGGCATGAGCAGCACATGCAATGTTCTACTGGCTGCCCTCACATAACCCCCTGGCTTTCTTTGGTACAAGTCCTTTGGAAATGTCACGCCGCATGTTTTATTTCCTCATTTAAGCCATCATCACTTTAAGGACAGGTGCTGGAAAGGCCTGTGTTCCTGAGTACAGTGAAATCCTAGAAGCATGGCTGGTTTGTCTATGTTTCTAAAACGTTGGGAATGAGAAGCTTAGCAGCAATCACTGCACAATCCTTGCTGAATGGTTCCTTTGTTTTCAGCATGGTAACATTTACCATCACAGAAAAGTTTGCAGGCCGTATTTATATTAATTGCCATGATGAGGTGTAAATACCCCATCCTAAGGCAGGGAAGGCCAGGCAAGGGAACTGCCTGTCCTGGAGAACCTGCTTTGCCTGCTGATTGGAGTGAGAGACTTCCTCAATTGGCTCAGCAAGGCAGGTATTTAAAGCAGAAGACAAAGTGGTTTGGGGGCTTTCAAAGGCAAGGAGAAGGGATAATCCCTCCTCCTATATACATGCTCCTAGTTGCGCTGAGGAACTGAGTCAGGAACCTGCCAGAACCAGCCCGACTGACAGGCCAGGAGAACATGGGGAGCAACTTCCTTCACCACTGCCTCAGGATGGAGCTTTGCCTGAGATGGTTCTTGGGTAAGGGGCTGTCTATAAAGTGCGGAACATATTTTTGGGTGATTTTCATGACCCACCCACCTCCTTGTAACACTTTCTGACCATGAAACCAACATGCAGAATTAAAGACCCCTTTAATGTGTTACATAATTTATGGACAGCCCCTAAGACTGATTTCTTGTCTCTGGTTTTTCAGAACTACGGAAAGGAGACAGCCCGGGATTTTGTGGTAGATTTTTCTCAAGGACTCAAAGCTGAAGGAAGCATAGGTCTATTGTGCTAAAAACCGGTTTTGGCCATAAAACGGACAGTATTATAATTTTCCTTTGTGTCGTTTCTCCTGTCTTTTCCCAGCATAATGCTACCGCCACTGGCCAGCCTTTTACATTTGCTTTTGGTCGATCTTTGAACTTAACATCACATTTTGTAATTAGAAATGGAAAGGAGCCTGGAATGAATCAAAAGGTACATAGCATTCTATATATCTTTTACCTTAAGATGTAATTTGTGGATTTTGAATGTGCAACAGTTAAATGCAAACTCTGGCTAGGCTATTATGTAGGAGTTGACAGTCATCCCACATGTCATTGGAAGGGTAATTGTCCCTATATTTGTAATAATGTCTCTGATATTGTCTATGAGCTTCCAGGCTTGCCCTGTAAATACAAATGGTCAGCCTTGAACTCCTCCATGACTATGAGGAGTTGAAGGTCACAACTTGGATCTCTGATTTGACTTTTGAGCTCAGTGTCACAAGAATTGAGGTATTCCTATACCTGTTCCTTACATGGCTATTTCCAGTAGTATGTACTATTTTAATATGTGCATTCTGACTGAATTGCATTGCTTGGTGTGCTCTTTTATGTTCCTATACACTAAACATATCTCCAGAAACCAAGATTGGTCTAGGAAGGGGTACAAATATCAAAAATTTTGAACTATACGCACACATAACAGTGAACAAAGAATTTGTCAGTGATCCTCCCGTTGGCACATCTCTGCTCAAAAGAAACGTGTCTTTTTTTAATCATAGATTTCTAAGCCTTTCTTTTATGAGGCATTTATGAGGCGCACACAAAACCTTGGCTGCAATCCAACTCATACTGGGCCCCTTATAAGCATTCCTTTTACAACCTATCCTTTACAGTAATACACCAGTTCCTTGTTTTCCAACAACAGCTTTTTATACATAAAACTTTCTTACCCCAAAAGAAGCTGTTAGACCAGTCCATGGTGTGATGTCTGCCATAAATAGCAGTTCCTGCCGTTCATCTATAATGGTGCTATTCTGAAAACTAGCAGCTTTTGCAGAATTTGGCAGGTATATTACAGGAAAATATGACCCCAAGAAAACACATCTAATTTAATTTGTTTTGCATTTGTGTGTGTATTTTAAATGTTCTAGACTGTAAAGACACCATTACAATTCTTAGTTCAGTTAGTTCTAGAGCATGCAAAGTATACATCAGCCACCCATTGATATCAGGAGAAAAGTCCTCCTGAGCTAGTTAAAAACTTTGAGAGCTGATTTCATATCCTGAGAAAATGGACATTTCGATTTCCCCATCTAAAAACCAACTGGTATCAACCCAATACCAAGGAAAATGACTTGCTGATGTATGTGTCTTAATGTTCCATGCAAGAAGGTTAGCACTTACCTTTCTGAACCAATTTCAACATGAGATCGTCAGTCAAGACATACCAAAAATTGTACAGAATGAGGTGGATAGGTACTATCCAATGCATGCTCGAACCTCCCATTATAAGTATGAAGTTATATCACTTAGTCCAGTTAAAACATGTCTAGCTGTGAGACAAAATACCTTGTTTTCAAACACGTCAGAGTAGTCTACCTCTACCTGAATAGCACAGATAAGATTACAACTGTAGTTTTTATTATTTGTATGGGTTTCTAATTTCATTCTGTTCATATATATAAATGCTCTCTCATGGAAATTTTAATTGCTGCCTTCCAAAATATGACTCAGCCACTCACCTAGGGGGTGGAACACACCTGGCAGGAAAGTAAAATACCATTCAAAATTTCCATTATTATAAAACGTAAAGGGCAAGTAAGCAGATTTTGTGCCCAGGTTGGTAAATTTTCAGGCCAATTTGAAAGTTGAATTACAGTACCTAGTATGGAAAATTCTTATTGTATTAGCAACCCAGAATCCCTACCTGGAAGTTAGGTGAGTCAGTTTTTGAAGACTGGAAAATAAAGCAGGGTGGATTTTTAGAAACAATTGCATTTACAGTGTCTAAAACAATGGGGTCTCAGTCCCTAATTTCAGACTCCAGGTGCTACCTTTGCACAATAATCAATAATAATAAAATCTCTAAGTCTGATTTTGGTCAGAGTTACACTGGTATAATTAAGAAGTAGCTCCACTGAAAACAAACATATTTACACTGGTAGAAAACCCATGTGAAAGGAGCATCAATCTTCTGTCTTTTCCTTAAAAAACCTGAAAGTCCCTGTGTGTACCAATATGCCACATTTCTCAAGATACTAGACTTATATGACCATGGAATATGGATCTTACACATATACATACATCTTTGAGTCATGGTCACTGTATCTTTACTACAGTTCAAACCATAATATCTTAAAATTCACTTTCTTCCCGCCAGTGTTGTTTGGCAACACAGTGTCTCTGCACTGAGACCGAGAGGGCATGACAACTGGACTTGTTGAAAGTAGAAAAATTGGCATATGGGCTGTACTGCTGGCCCTTTTCCTACCTAAGATTCACAAATGCAAGACTTTTTTATCACACAACAAGACCCTAAATGGTATGTCTACACAGCACATGAGCTGGCTTGAATCAACTAGGCTTCAGTACAGAGCAGTACAAGCCCCGAATGGATCCTGGCTTTAAATTTGGCTCACTAGTCTTCTCTGAAGGCCATGCTGCTCTATCTTCACTGCTATTGTTACCTGCACTAGCTGGATTCAAGCTAGCTCAGGTAGGCTAGCCCATGCACAGCTTTTGTTGTGTAGACATACTCTAAAGACCCTCTTGAAGTAAAGTCACTTGCCAACTCCACTAGGGTTTATGAATTTGGTGCTCATTCCTGCTCCTACTGATGTCATGAGGAACAATTTTCAAGTCAGATTTTTACCTACATATTTGGAAGAGAGTAGGAAGAGGAGTGGGGAAAGCAAATTTTCTCTGTTAGTTCTTCACCTAAAGATTTCATTGGACAGATGTGATTGGAATAAATAGGTATAAATAAGTGAGTTCAACAGAGCTTTAACTCCTATGACGTCAAGTATTAATTTAAGCCATAACTGAAACTATGTGCTGTTGGACTCTATTGATTCAAGCAAGAGCACAGGGCATATGACTTTTCCACTGGAATGCTTTCAAGGTTTTCTTCCCCCTCTGTTCCTAACTGAACTCAGGAACCTTCATGCAAACGGGCTTAGTCACAATTAGATTTCATCAAAGAGTGTTTATCTTGGTTTTTAGCCTGCTTGGGTTAAGACCAAGATAAATTGCAAATTGGCTAAAACCACTAATAAACACCCTCTTTTTCTGGTCATTACGGCTGAGGAATGTACAATACATATAGGTCTTATATTTCCACCACCCTATCCTGTTCTTAGTCAGCAATTTGTCAGGTAATTGAAAAACAAAGTTCAATAGTCTCTCTCAAAATGTTTTTTTTCTTCTGTCCCCCCTTTCACTTTTGTACGTCAGAAAACATTTACAAAGGAATAAAGCAAAATTGGTCCAGTGGAAAAGCAGCATGTTGCCACTTGTGAGAAACAGAGTGAGGAGGTGACTCTTAGTTCATATTCCTTGGAGACAGGTACAAGATACCATGCCAAGTGACAAGGGAAACAAAAACTTACACAAATTAGAGATGGAAAATAGCGATTAACTTTTCACCCCCACTCCCCACTTCACATCAATGTAGAATGAATCTTTTCACTATTGAATATAAAATACAAACTATATAAATTGACAATTTCAGCTGACACTGAAATACAGCCACCTCTGGAATGAACATGACATCTACTGATACAACAACACAACACAACAATTTAGTATAGGGAGTGATGGATAACTTTCCAGGGTCAAGGGAGTTTAGTTAGGCAGCATGTAAGTAGTCATAGCAGAATTTGATCAGTAGGGTTACAATCTTACTACAGCAAAATTTAATGCAGGCAAGTGGTGAAGAGTCTGGTCTTACAGACTGCAGTTGCAAGTGGCATCTCGCTTACACCTAACCTGCATTTAGTTTTGCATCACCGGTGAGCTAGAATTTAAGGGTGTTTGAGCCTGATACTGATTTAGCTTAAGCTGGTTCTACAGTTATGTAATGCCGTTGACTCCAGTGGAATCACTCCTGATTTACACCTTTAACTAGTAGTAGAGCTTGGTTGGAGGAAAAAGATAAGTATAATCCAAGAAAAGTTTTGGAAGAAACAAAAAGATTTTCCATTTTGTTCAAAAATTTTCATTCAATTTTTCAGTTTTCAACAAACTATTTCCAAAGCGAGTATTTTGAAAATAATTTTTTGATGTAAAAAAACCAACCCTCGCACATTTCACTTGAAAAATGGAGGAAAAAAACAACTTTTTTTGGCCAGTGGAAAAAGGGAGCAGAGAGTGAGAAAAAGTGGGATATTCCACAACGAAATTAAATAAAGCACAGAGAATGGCATTAGGTAGAGAACTGATTGAGATTAATAAATAGGAAATCACTGATACCAAAAATAATTCTGACCTGTGTGCCTGTTCCGGATATTGGTATATATACCATGGCAATACTTTGGAACAAAAACATTCCAGGATGAATTTTAGTCCATGTTATTAATTTCTGTGGAGGTCACTCTGAGCCTGACCCACTGAAGTCAAGATTCCCAGAAAATACTTTATAAATAAATCCTTTTAGGATTATGAAGCACTCAAATACTATGTTAATGGGGGCCATTCAACAGATTAGACAGATCAGGTATACATTGAATATGCTGTGCCTTGAATCAGACCCTGTATGTCCAAAGGACAATATGACCTGATATTGAAATCACAATCTGATTAGTAATCCCATTCCATTATTTTATGATAGGAGAAAGCTTTTAAAAGATAGCAGACTGATTTGTACTCTAAAGACTTCAGAAGCACTGCTGATTTGCTGCTGCAATCCAAATCATATAGATTCTTTAGACAGCATTTAAAAATAACAGAGATATCAAAGCAGTGCTTTGGAAAACTCACCTGGTGTTCAAAATTATGTTCAATGTCATGAAGTTTATTATTACTAGGGATTAAGTTGAGAGAGGCCCAAATAATAGAAGCCAAGACTTTCAAAGGTAACTAGTGATTTGGGTGCTATAATTTTTGGGGGCCCAACTGGAGACACCTTTAAGGGATCTAAATTTCAGAAAGTGCTGAGCAATAACTTCCAATGACCCTCCAAAATGACCCTCCACAGGGAAGATTTGGTAGGGGAAGTAGAAGTGGGGGACAACGTAGGCAGCCGTGACCATGAGATCGTCGAGTTCAGGATCCTGACAAAAGGAAGAAAGGAGAAAAGCAGGATACAGACCATGGACTTCAGAAAAGCAGACTTTGACTCCCTCAGGGAGCTGATGGGTAGGATCCCTTGGGAGGCTAATATGAGGGGGAAAGGAATCCAAGACAGCTGGCTGTATTTTAAAGAAACCTTATTGAGGGCACAGGAACAAACCATCCTGATGTACAGAAAGAATAGCAAGTGTGGTAGGCGACCAGCTTGGCTTAACAAAGAAGTCATTGGTGAGCTTAAACACAAAAAAGAAGCTTACAAGAAATGGAAGTTTGGTCAGATGACTAGGGAGGATTATAAAAATACTGCTCGAACATGCAGGAATGAAATCAGGAAGGCCAAAATGCAATTGGAGTTGCAGCTAGCAAGAAGGGAACAAGAAGGGTTTCTACAGGTGTGTTAGCAACAAGAGGAAGATTAAGGAGAGTGTGGGCCCCTTACAGAATGGGGGAGGCAACCTAGTGACAGAGGATGTGGAGAAAGCTGAGGTACTCAATGCCTTTTTTGCCTCTGTCTTCACAGACAAGGTCAGCTCCCAAACTACTGCACTAGACAGCACAGAATAGGGAGGAGGGGAACATCCCGCAGTGCTGAAGGAACAGGTCCAGGACTATTTAGAAAGATTGGACATACACAAGTCCATGGGGCCACATACAATGCACCGGAGGGTGCTGAGGGAGTTAGCTGATGAGATTTCAGAGTCATTGGCCATTATCTTTGAAAGATTGTGGCAACTGGGGGAGGTTCCTGATGACTGGAAAAAAGCAAGAAAGGGAAGAAAGAGGATCCAGGGAACTACAGGCCGGTCAGCCTCATCTCAATCTCTGGAAAAATCATGGAGCAGGTCCTCAAGGAATCCATTTTAAGGCACTTAAAAGAGAGGATGGTGATCAGGAGCAGTCAACATAGATTCACCAGGGGAAAGTCATGCCTGACCAACCTGATTGCTTTCTATGAAGAGGTGACTGGTTCTGTGGATATGGGGAAAGCGGTGGACGTTATATACCTTGACTTTAGCAAAGCTTTTGATACAGTCTCCCACAGTATTCTTATCAGCAAGTTGAAAAAGTATGGGTTGGATGAATGGACTATAAAATGGATAGAGAACTGGCTAGAGCAAAGGGCTCAATGAGTAGTGATCAATGGCTTCATGTCTAGCTGGCAACTGGTCACAAGTGGAGTGCCCCTGGGGTCGGTCCTGGGGCCAGTTTTGTTCAACATCTTCATTAATGATCTGGAGGATATAGTAGATTGCACTCTCAGCAAGTTTTCAGATGACACTAAGCTCGGGGGAATGGTAGATACCCTGGAAGGTAGGGATAGGATACAGAAGGACCTAAACAAATTGGAGGATTGGGCCAAAAGAAATCTGATGAGGTTCAACAAGGACAAGTGCAGAGTCCTGCACTTAGGATGGAAGAATCCCATGCAGAGCTACAGACTGGGGACCGACGAGCTAGGCAGCAATTCTGCAGAAAAGGATCTGGGGGTTACAGTGGATAAGAAGCTGGATACGAGTCAGCAGTGTGCCCTGGTTGCCAAGAAGGCTAATGGTATACTGGGCTGCATTAGTAAGAGCATTGCCAGCCGATCACGGAAAGTGATTATTCCCCTCTATTCTGAACCCCTCTGGTTCTATGAAAAAGAATTCCCCTTTAAAGGTACTGCCAGTTGGGGACCTAAAAGGCATTAATTGCTTTTTAAAATCTTGGCCAGAATTCAGATATGGATGTTGCCCAAACTTCCCTGAAATTCAGGAGTAATTTGAAGTCAGTGCTCAGGTTCTTGTCGATAACAATTGCAATTATGCCCCATAAACTTTGGGTCTGGTTCCAGATTCAAACTTTCCAAAAGTCTGGAGCAGTTCAGATCTGTGATTCTGTTTAAGGCTACCTCTAAATTAGATTAAGTTTATCTTTTTATTGAAAACATTTTATTTAACTGCTCTCATATACTCAGACAATTACCAATTAATATGAGAGCTGCATGACCATATGCTTAGATTAATAGATTTTAAATCTGCAAGGAATTTTGATCACCTAATCTGACCTTCTGCGTAACAGACCAAAGAACCTTACACACTAATTTTTGTATTAAACCCATGACTTCTGTTGGAGCTATAGCATATCTTTTAGAAAGATTTTTACGTGAACGTTTTCTGAATGGCAAAGTGCAATTGTATGGTATCATAGGTCTGTAACTGGTATCATCGTTAATGAATGTAGTGTCCATCTGTTGTCTCCTGACTGACGACAGACTTAGACTGTAAATTGTTTGGGACAGATACTGTCCTTTGGTTATGTTTTTGTGCAGCACCTACCACTATGGGTCCCTGGATCTATGATTATAAGCCTAGGTGCCACGGCAAATAATAATAATAAATGTCAAGGAAAACCCTGTATCTGAATGGATCACATGCTTGTTTTCACCCTCCAAAATAGCCACAAATTCATATATAATGCTATTTTTTAAATTGATAACAAGTAGGCCAAAACTATGAAGATGACTTGTTGCAAGGGAAGGTTGGGGAGGAGGAAATGCACTTTAACGTATAAGTGATACAGCCATATAGTCAGCTTTTTAATTTTTCCGTGTTGACTGGGTCTGGGTCTGGGAGTTTCCTGGCTGGACTTGCTAAGGTGGAGGCAAAAAGAAAGATGGGAAGAGAGATCCTTCCTTTGCTTCCTCTTTATGAGCCTAACCCAAAACTCACTGAAGTCAATGGAAAGATTTAGTGGATTTAAATGGGCTTTGGCTCAAGCTAGCACTGGATTAAACCACAAATTTGAGCCATGAGCTCTTTCTAGTCTCTTTGTAAAGCTCCCTAAATCACACCAAATCCTTAAATCACTATCAGGAACTTTTCTTTATGTCTTTAGCAAGATCAACAAAACTCAACCAATCTGGAGGATGGAGGATGAGAGGTTTTGGAGATATGAGCAAAAATAAAAGGATTTTTTTTCAAAAAGCCAAAACAGGAAAAAATGTAAATACCTTCATTTCAAATTTCTTTTTCTGACATCCATTTTCTCTCCCTCCCCCCTCAAAAAACCCTTCTCAGTAAAATTCTACCCCAGAATGAGATGTTGCATGTGAAATTTTGGGGGAAATTTTGCATGTAATTTCTTGTAGGGAAATTTGGTCTGAAAATTAGGCTTGGAATGGGCAGCTCACATCAAGTTTAACTATGGAGCAGCTATAGCTACAGTATATGGTCCAGAGCACAGGAATGTATAGCAGCATATAGCAGTCTTGGTAGCCATTACTGGAGAATGCTGTACTATTTATTTTTATAAGGACAGATTTTTTGCTTTTCATTAATCTAGCCAATAACATTAACTTTTACGAGCGGTGTGAAATTCCTCACAGAAACTCCTGCGCTGCATTGCAATCCATGTTCTGCAAAATGGTCTAGAACCTGTTAACTTAACTTCAGCCCACATGTTTATCCAGCAGGGTCTATCAGCCACAAAGAGGCTGCTACTATTAATATACAGCATGGCCTGACCAAAAGAGGAAAGTCAATGGGGAAATGCCCAGTCAGTGGTGGCAGCAGGCAGGCATCCAAGGCTGAATTCTGGCAGACTTTAGGTGTTTTTATAATTTTCCTGCAGGTTGCCAGGTTTTTTTTTAAAGCACTGTGCACATGCCTCAGAGTGATTTTCTTCCCCCACCCCCAACTTCCCTGCACATGCATGCGTCACTGCACAATTTTCTAAACTTATTTCATGGTGTGATTGGGAGGGGAAGTGCAGGAGCAGAGACGTTGCCACGTATGACCCTACAGTGTGACAACCTGACCAGCTAGGGAGGAGCAGAGGGAAGGTTCTGAATGGAGCCATTCTTGAAGTCAGTTTGAATCAATTTAATTGTTAAAATCTGGGAGAGAGAGGGAGGAAGCAGACCTCAGACTAACACTGTGGGGTTAATGGAAAAAGAAGTGATAAAATATAACCTTATCACTTGCTGTGCAGCAAGTCTCTGAGAGATTAGAAAGTTATTGAGCGAGAGAACAATTAAACTGATTTGTAATTAACTCTGCAGAGAGTAAAAACAGCAGAGTTAATGGGAGACCAAATACCACTTGCTGGGTTTGTCCCTAAAAAATGTTTCTGCCCCCAACCCTTTTCCTCTGTGCCTCATATTAGCTTTGGGGAGTTGGCAGGTCTGCATTTGAGGGTAGCACTACTATGTGTGGTTATAAATTAACACTTTCCTTGCTGGGCCCTTTTCTATCCAACACAGATTTCAAAGGTGTGCTTCATACACAATCACTACCCAGCCATAAAATGGGAGCAATTGTTTCTGATATTTCAGACAGCTATATAAATATTCACCAAGGGCAACATTTTCTTGTGTCCAGAGCCCTGTTCTGGGGGCAGTGGGGAGCCACTGTTTGCAGGGGAAGTATCTGGTGACATTCTGCCTCAGAGAGCTCCTCAAAGCGTACTATGGAACATGCAACACCCCTTAAAGGGAGGCAGTTACTCTCACCCCGCCCTGTCATAGATTCACAGATTCCAAGACCAGAAAGGACCATTGTGGTCATCTAGTCTGCTCATCAGGATATAAAACAGGCCACAGAAATCCCCCAACATACTTCCTTGGGCATAGCTTTTGGAAAAACATCCAATTGTGATTTTAAAATTGCCAGTGATGGAGAATCCACCACCACCATCACTGTTAAAAATTTACACCTTATTTCCAGTCTGAATTTGTGTAGCTTCAACTTCCAGCCATTGAATAGCATTATACACGGTTACAGTCATGCCGGACCAGCTGTGCTCCACCAACAGCCCACTCCTCTCTGCCCCCTTTCAGATGAGGTACTTCCATATACGGGTGGAGGAGACTCCGTACGACCTCCCTCACCACCACCCATGTGGCTATGCTGGGGCTAGCCATGATCTTACACTAAGTAGGAGTATAAATACACATGGCTTAGAAAAGAGGTGGCCAGAGAGAAACGCCTTTCAATATTTTACTGTTCCTAGGGCCAGTACTGCATCTCTCTCACCAAGAGATGCCATTTTATTGATACTTCCCAGAAGGCTGTGCAGTCGGACACAGTTGGAAATACTCTACAGAAAACATAGTTTAGCATTTCAATCTGTCTTACTCTCTCACCTGCACTGAGGAGCGAGTGAGTGGGCAAGTGGCCCTGCTTAATCCTGTGCACCAGACCCAAGGTTTGAGTAGCTGACTAGAAACAGAGCCGTGTTCTTACTCCATGTGGGGCTATGCCGTCCAAGCCACAATCTAATGATTGGAAAGACCTGTACGTGACAGTGAGTTTTGCTTAGGATGCCTCTACATCTGTAAGCATCATTCACACATTTCAATGCTATTTGGCACATTGTGTTGTAATGTTTTATATTTTTAGTGCTGTAAAAGAATCCCAAATGTAATGAATCGATGTAACAAAATACAGCAAGAGGATTTTCCTTTTTCCAGTCATACCATCATAATTAAGAAGGTGAGAGAAAAAACCAAAAAAAAAAAAAAAAAAAAAAGAAGATGGGTGAATAAAAGGAGAGCAGAGGGAGAAGTGAATAAACTTTGTACTGTTTAATGAGCTCTTTAATTCTACTATTACTACTAGTAGAAATAGTTAATGGGCAATTGCTATTGTAATTTTTTTAGTGTTAATGAAAGGTGATTGCTTGATAAGTCTGGGGAATAAAATCTTCTATCCATAGAACAAATCCAGCACAAATAAGGGCACAAGAAGCCTCTCACACTGCTCTGCCACCAATGAGTTTAAATCCTGACCTAACGGGGCTAACCTCAAGGTGTGATAGGGAAATCTAGTTTCCATGGCCCAGCCAATCTGTGGCCTCTTTACTGAGACTGCCAGCTAGGGTGCTAATTCGTGCCACCTTGGGCAGTGGTTTAGTGATCCGGACACCTCTTCCCTGAGAAGTGAACCAAGCCCTATTTGGCACGCTCTGCCAATGAGCCTCATTGGCTAAAAAATGCTTTTCCATAAAGACAAGCATCTTTGTTTATAAATTACTGTAGATAGTCTGAAGGCGTCATGACGATAGCACAGAAGCAATAGTCATTAGAACTATATAAATGAGTTTATTTATTCAGCAACAGCACATCTGCCAGGCTGTTCTGAAGTAATCTGCTGCAGCAGAAGACAATTAATTGATTTTCAGGAGCAAAAAAGAGATAACAGTCCACATAGATTTAAAAAAACATCTACCAGATTTCCAGGGAAGCCCTAAGAGGAATAATTTGGTGGGGATGCCACCATCCTGATAATTACTATGCCAACTGGAAGACTGTATTGATCCTTCTGTTTGACAGGAATGTTGTCCCTTTATGAAAGTCCTGTGAGTCTGTAGTGTGTACCCCAGTTTTGAGGGCTACTATAGGGTGCAAAGGACTTAGGACTATGTGAAATATTGAGTGTTTTGGTGTTATGTAGGGATTGCTGGAAAACAACAATTCTGTTTCATGAACAGCATTGGGGATTTGAAATTCCTTTGTGGAATGAAGATGAGACCTTTCAAACTTTGTGTGAAAATCCACAAGAGAGTTAGGGTTAAGGTCAGGGTGCTCAGCTGGGAAATCCAGGTTCAAATCGCTGCTCTGCCTGATTTTCAGCAACAACTAAGCCTCAGTCTCCCACATCCTAGGTGTGTACCCTAAGCACCAGGCTACTGGCTCTCTCTCACACACACCCATGAACATTCCATTTGAACCAATGTGTTTTATCAAAAAAAATTGATTAGCTCTAGTGCTATGTGGCTGCGAACACAGCTAGTAATAGACTCCACTTGATAGTAATCAGTCGTATGTAGAACTCTTAAATGTGTGTGTCTATGCTGTCAGAGCCTGAGGCAAAAAATAAGAACAGATCTAGATTTCCAGAAGAAAAAACATGTAGCTGGGCGTTGCTTGGATTCAGGGTTTTCATTTGGATCATTATAAATATTGGCTCCATTTGTAACATTTGGATCCAGCTCTGGGTTTAAATTCTGACCACACTACAATTTTTGAAGAGGGGTGGGAATCTAGGAATTTATGTATGGACCCCTCTCTAGCTGGAAAGTAAATTTCCTGCATGTTTTATGATTCCTTCATGCAAGCTTCAAGAGACTAGTAAGCCACAATATTTTTCATGCAAATGAGGCCTGAATTCAATACCACTGAACTAGTCAAATGACTAAACACAGAGGCTTGTCTTTTGACATGAAGGACAGTCACAATCAAACACAATGGTAGCTGTAAAATACTGTAGGTTGGCCTGCAGTCAAAATTTTGCAGATTCCATACTGGTGCTTACTTACTGTCAACAAAAGCAGAAGAACCACATGAATGACAGAAACAAAAATCTTGACTAAGGGTTTCGGTGGCTGTCAGGCTAAGTGTGATTGTCTGGCATTCTGGCCTACGGAAGCTATGCCTTTTGAATGAGTGAAGAAAGAAAGAATGCCACAGTCCTGGGACCAAAAAAATGATTCCCCAAGCCTCACCTCACCCCTCCTCCAAACGACAGTTAGTAAGTGGAAGTGACTGGCAGGCCCAGCTGATGTTGCTGCTGCTTGTCTGGCCCCATCCAATGCTCCTGACAGATGTTTTAATCTACTGTTTGAAGAATGGCTTCTGCACAGCTCTGCTGTTCAAACATCTGTTTCTGTTTAGGTAGACAGAGTCATTTCAAACTGCACTGGCCATGCCACACACTAGGAATTGTTTAAACGGCAACCCAAGTTGCTTACATTACTCCATTACTGCAAGAGGAGGATTTACTATAGCAAAGCTTGACGTATTCTTAAGCCCTGTAAAATAGATCATTCATGAAGAGGGAAGAGTCTTAGCTTCCTAAATATGTCCTTTTAAAAAGGAGATATTTACAATTATAAACCTATAAAGACATCTCTGGAAAGTAAGGCTTTCCATTTCTATCCATGTTCAAGTTTCCACTCTAGAAATTCTAGTTAACCTATAATTTTACTTTCAGTCCATTTGGTATGATGTCCATTTGTTTGCACTTGGAGAGGAAGATGATGTCTGTCTGTATCTGTGCGAGTTTATTCATGAAGTTGGTAGATTTCCATTTCTTACGGCTTCAGTGCCTTCCATGGTGAAAAGTTAACTTTTCATTATTTTACTCTCATCCTTGATTTTTCTAGTTTTGTGCATGGGAATGTGTGTGTGTGTGTGTTTTACTATGCCACCTTTTGCCCTGCTGTTCTCAACACCTTACGATTACTATTACTCCAAACAGCATATGACACATTTTGTGTCAGAAGATATTAACACAAGGTTTCCCAGTGGGAAGGAACATCAAGAATCCAAATTCAAAATGACAGTGCTATGAGCCCCACATGAAATCAACCAGCACAGCCTAGTAGGAAGTAAAGAACTTTTATCTCCTTAGTGGTTTGTACCTTCCAAACATGCTCTGAAGTTAGAGAGGTTACTTTTACCTCTGCTCTCTGTTCCCTAGCTTGTCTATTCATTCAAATCCTAGCTCACAAAGGGCATTTCCAAGAGGCATCCTGTGCAATATACACATAACAGAGTTTCATTTTCAACTGTCAAATAATTGATGTATAGGGCATGAAAGGATTACATGAACTCCCAGGCATCAAGTGGGAGCTCACGTGATTCGGCCTATTACTTGTGTTAACATAACAGGTGTGGTGTGCTTTGTTACTGCATTTGGCTTATTTCCAGTGGTGAAGAATCCCCTGGGGTCCTACTTTTAAAAATAGAAGAAATTGGAGCACTGCCTACAAAGCGATAGAACGAGCACACGGTGGGTTTGACCCCTTTCAGTCCTCACAGGAATTAGCAGGATAAAACCACATGCTGCCTGATCGTGCTACTTGTTTTCTTTACCATCCGTTCCCTCTCTGGGGGTTTTAATACTTTTCAGTGCAGAAGTCTATGCAATAACCATCCTTGCCAATGATTCATTGCCACTGGTAGGCTTCTTTAACTTGCACCTTTAGAAGTAGAATATACTCAGGCTTTTTCATCATTCCATAATGTTTATTTTCTTCCTGGACAAAAGTACTGGAAAAAAGAAACCCTGAAGGATTATAAAGCAGAGGCACGATGGTTGGTGTCTTCCTGTCTGATATATAAATTGCTATATAAATGAATATGAATACTTCTTCACTATATACATCTCATGGGATTTCATATTATTTATGATCTATAGGTTAGGTGATATGGCCAAGATTCATCAAGGTATTTAAGCATGTGCATAACTTTAAACCTGTGAATAATCTCACTGAAGTCAATGGAACAATTCACATGTGTGAAATTATGCATATGCTTAAATTCCTTGCTGAATCAAGGCCTATAGCAGTTAGCCTGGAAACAGGAGCTAGCTCCACTGCATAGTGATGAACCATTCTCTCAAAGAGGTGACAAAAACAATCAAAATAAGCTAATGACATTTTCTGTGACCCACTTTTGATCAACTTCCCTGCAATTAAATGACTAAGAGGAATTGAGGAAACACTTAATTATAAACACATATTAGCTTCAGGTAAATATTGCTACAAAAATGAATAAGGAACTAAGATAAAATAATGAGAGAAAAATTCAATTTTATATCAAGGATTAATGACATATGGTATCGAGGAAGTAGCACATTCTATTACTGTAAAAAGACTCCAAGAACAATGGGGCCCCTCCTTAGAAAGGTATTTGAACTGAGGAATGATCCCTTTGGAGAACATCTGGAAGTGGAATGTACCAAAAATGGGGATTAAGGAAGAAACTTATTTTTGCCTTGATGAGACATGGCACCCATGTTGCTGAGACATGACAATGGCCTTCTAGTGAAAACACTATATAGTAGGTGAAACTTCTTCCTCGAGTAATTCTCCACATGGATCCCATTGCTCGTGTGCACACAAGATTGGATTATTTTGACCAGCAGTGTCCTTTGTGGCCAGGCCTGCATCCTGTGTTTCATTTCCCTCGCCCCATCCCTGATAAGGGCATAAACAGTGGAGTAATTTTTAGATTCCAAGGACAAAAGGGATATTTAACCTCCTGTATAACACAGGCCATAGAACTTTCCCAACCATCCCTGAATTCCTTCTAACCACCCATGGCTACATGATGGAGCCCTCAGCAGTGTCTGTGTGACTTAAATCCCTTTAGTGTATACATAATTAGTATATTAGTCTAGATAGTTTGTAGAGTGAGTGGAAAATGCTACCAAATCAGAATGGTGGTGGTGGTTTAACATGCATCCTGCACAGATGTAAATGATTACACAAGATGCAACGTAGCAGAGAAATAGCCCTTTGTCTGTGCAATTAGGAATTGTGCTTGTGTGTCTGTTTTTTACTTTTTGGGACAGTGTACATATGCGCATGTATGGATTTGCGA
Source organism: Mesoclemmys tuberculata (assembly GCA_007922155.1). Taxonomy (NCBI): domain Eukaryota; kingdom Metazoa; phylum Chordata; order Testudines; family Chelidae; genus Mesoclemmys; species Mesoclemmys tuberculata. The sequence continues at coordinate 13,208,698 of ML675604.1, forward strand.
AGTGTGAGTTCATGCATGCATTTTTATGTAGGTATGCATCTACATAGGCATGTTCTGCATGTTTGTCCCCAAATTGTACAAAAAATATTCTCACAGTTGTCAAAACCTGTTATGAGACAGGTGTGCACAAGGCACAATTTTTACTTCAACCTTGAAATAGTTCAAAAGGCTCTTTCTTCTGAAGCATAATCCATTATTTAAAAAAAACTAGTTAGTTCTATATTTGGTAGTTTATCTTTGGGGAAATTCCCAATTTTAATATAGAGGGTGGAAACAGCGCAGAATTTTTGTTACTGAAAAAAGTCAATATTTCAGCCTGGATCAAATTCATATCTATTCAAAAATATCTTTGCTTTCAAGTATGTTTATCCTATATAGACAAGTAATTTTAGCTTCTCTATTTCTCCCTCTCACACGCACACACACACAAATTAACATATATTGCTTAGTGAGGAAGAGAATCTATGACAGCTAATTCTTAGCAGCAGCCCTGAATATGATTTTATTTAACATTATTGCATGATTAGGGGTGGTCTGTCTTGAAAATCACACTAGAAAACCATGACTGTTTGTGCTAAGGTTGCACAAGGCAACATGGCTAAAGTGTAAAAATGGGATCTGTTCAGGGTCAGTTGTCCAGGACAGAGATTTTCACATGGGTGTAGCTGTGTCTGGAGCGTGGCAGGGGGCGTGTTCTGGTGACCTTAGCCTGGAGTGCATGGTGCCTAAATACAGAAAGCAGTTCACTCTACTACACATAAGGATACTCATCTTTATCCTTGGTTGAAGACAGAGGAAAAGAGTTCCTTGTCGTGGGAGACCATAATAGGGTTGTCAGATGTGGGATCCTTAGCATCCCTGCAGCACATGGAAAAGGAAATGCTTAGACATGCTCCACATGTGCCTGCAAAGACTAAAAAGGTGTGTATGCTGGAGGCAACTAATCCATGCAACTCCCCAGCCTGACCATGGGCCAGCTAACCATTTCTTTGGCTTCTACCCAAACAAATGCAACTGATTATATGTAACAGAGATAAATGCTACATTGTGGTGCTGTGTTTATTAAATCACTGAATTTGTAGAGAATTCTTTGGCATTGTTTGTCTGTGATATAAATATTTTAAGTCTCTGTCGGTAAGTGAAGCTCGTGTGTGTATATTATACAGCGTACTCCCTTATCCGGTTAAGAGACGCAACAGATGCGAATTGTCCAAACAAACATCTTGTTTTTCCCCCCCAGCTGGTTTGATAATCATCACTCTGTCTCCCCCCAGCCTCCTTTAGTATTTTTTGTTGAGAACATCGTTATTACAGGTGAAGACATTAACTATGGTCTTCCCCACTAATAAGTGAACCATTCACAAATTGAGCCAACAAGTCCCTCCAGTCCAAACCAATGGGTACTCATATTAAATCCCCTTTCCTTGAAACTAATCCCAGCTGTTCAAGAGAAACTAGGCTCCCAGGATATCTGATAATAAATAAAATAAATAAAAAATGGTCATACTTTATATTTAAGTTCCTTATATAAATATTTTATAATGTGTTATTAAATGATTAGTAAATGTCTTTATGAATGGTTTATCAATCATTATAGATTGTTATGGAATTCAACATGTCAATAGGTTGCTCAAAACCATGGCTTATTACCAGTTATAATGCCTTCTACTGATATACTCAGATCCCTATCACTCATATCTGCAACATGCTGGTAATATCTATTAATAATTAGTAAAGCTTTATGAAGATCATCCAGGCCTATGATTCAATGTCCTGCCACAAAGATAATGAAGCAAAATAATTCTATAATGAAGTAGACATTTTGCTTGCAGAAGTCCATCTGTGCTTTAAGATCAGAATGGGTGACTTCAATAAAAAGATGAATCAGAGATCAGAGACCAATTGGCGAGTTTGACATAGGGGAAAGAAATTGCAGTGGATGAAGACTGGTGGAATTCTTGTGGAAACAACAGATTTAAACACTGAATACCATGTTCAAGAAATGGACCATCAGGAAGTGGACTTGGAGAAATCCAAATGTCAGAACAAAGAATGAAGCTGATTTCATTCTCAACAACAGAACTGATATCTTTGTGATTATCTCTGTTCTCAGCAAGACATGATCATCGTCTGGTATAAGGCAAGATTCTTTTGTCTATTCTGAGACAAAGACTGAAATTGATCAGGAATCAAACAGTGGTGACTGACACTGAAGAGCTCTCTTACACAATGACAGTTCTGGTTACCTCTGGAGAATAGATTTTGAGACATTAAGGAGGAGAGCAAAATTCTGGACCATTTGTACAAAAGGCTGAATGAAATGGTTCTAAGTTGCATGCAGGAACTATCAAGATGCAAGAAAAATGCTTTGATTTAAAAAATATCTGATGGAACAAAAACATTAATGGACCAATGAAGGGAAATGAAAAGAGTCTGCTCATCAAAGATGTTTTGGGGTTTATAATGCTGAACAACCTGTGGTGGGGAAGGGGATGGTTATTGAAACATATCAAGGATTACAACACCTCTGTCATCCAGCAAGCCCTGGAGAATTACAAGGGACTAAAAAAGGCAGAGCAGAAATTGGTTCTAGATAGAGATCAAGTGCCCTGAATGAAAACTGAGGGCAGATTAGTACATAAACCTTTTACAATATTGGACCATATAAAAGTTCCATCAAGATCTATGCATAACAAAACTTCAACCATTTCAGTCCCATTTCCAAGTGGCACTGATAAAGAGCTTGGTGAAATGCTGGATGTTCTAGTAGAAGAGGCTGATGCTGTGCTTGACTCCATTAAAAAGGGCAAATCCCCTGGGCCAGATAGAATCACAGTTGGAATGTTGAATGCTGGAAGATCAGCATCGGTGCCAGAACTGATCCAATTTTTCGCTACACGCCTGAAGAGCAATGACGTCTCAGGCATATGGAATGCAGCTGCTTTCAGAGAAAGTACTTAAAGTCTGTTTTGTCACCTATCATCCAATAAGTCTACTGCCATGCACAAATAGGCTGCTCATGAAAGTCATCACTAACAAACTAACTGCATTGCTGGATGCAAACCAGTGAGGAGAACAAACTGGCTTCAGACAGGGATACTCCAGCATGAATTCCATGCTCACAGTGCAAGAAGTGTTGCAGAAGTGTTAAGAATACAATTGCCCCCGATACCTTACCTATGTGAAGTATGAGAGCCTCCAATAATGTGTATATGAATGCAGTATTTCAGGCATACCTGCTGTTTATATTAAGTTGTTTAGGAACATTTTTAAAAATATGAAAGCCTTGCCCAAAGTCCATTTAGTGACTTTTGGACTTTGGAGGGAAGATCCAGATCAAAAGAGGAGGATGTCAGGACACAATTAGAATCACTGAAATTGCTTATGACTTTATTAGACATAATCTTCAAAGAGCTTGACTTGTCAGAGAATGATATCAACATTTATGGATTATGGCCATGATTTGCGAATTATATTGTTTTATTAGCATCAAATGCAAAAAAGAAGAGAGGTTTGTGCATGAATCACAAGGAGAGGTCACTTCAAATGTACCTGGTGCACCAGCGCTCAATAGCCAAATTCAAGGTGATGCAATCAAGGAAATGGAAGGCTAGATATCTCAGAGTCAAATGGATCACAGAGATAGTGAACAAGATGGCAAAATAGAAAGAAGAATTAGTTCAGGCTGAGTAGCATTCAGCAGCCTAAAACAGTTTCTTACGGGAAGGATGCCACTTGCCTGAAACGAAAGTTGTACAGCACGTGCATTCTGTCTGATGTCACCTACAGTGCTGAAACTTGGACACTGAAAACGAAAATGGAAAAACCCTTGAAGACAAGACTAAGAGGAGGGAAGTGGGAGATTTTGGAGATCACATTGAAGGATAAGAGAGCAAACACATGGATTTAGTGATAAATGATATATAATGTCTTCTTTTACGAAAAGGAAAGAAAGTGACAATTTGCTGGCCATATTGCATGACAGACAGACAAAACGTGGTCCAATAAAGTTTTAGAATGGTGTCCTCTGGACTGCAAATGAAGCAGAGAGTGGCCATGAATTTGATGCAGAGATGAGTTGCTAAAGTAGGAAAATGTTGCTTGAAGGGGAATGATCCGGGATCAAAGAAAGGGTGCTTAATAGTGGAAGCTATTGTCTAACCATGGATTGAAAATGGCTGATTAAAGAAGAAAGTGCACATGCATCCTTTGCTCTTTAAATGTACATTTTCAAAGTATGCAGCACTTTAAACTTTAATTTTTATAACCACAAAGTAGTTGGCAGGAAGAATTGTTTTTGAAGTTAGAGAATTCTAGTTTAGCTTATTTGTGCATCCTGTGTACCTTGGACTATAGCACTTTTATGTAGGACTCATAGACCAGTTTAGGAGATGAAACATAGGCCTTTTTACACCCATCACTAACTCCAGTTTCTGAGTGTTAAGAAGGAATCAATTCTGGAATCAAAATCAGGATAACAACAGAACACAACTCTTCTTTTTCCAGTTTCTAAAGAGTTGCCCTAGTTCCCTTTATAATTCTTGCAGACTCAATCTAAAGAGAATCCTCCAAACCATTCACGCCTGCATTCGTGAATCTGAAAGCAGAAGATTTTCTAGAAAGCTCATTCCTGCAACTAACTTTTCTTCCTCTGGAGATTTCTGCTGCATTGTTCCAGGGGCACAGCCTCTACCATTGTTTTCAAAGGGCTAGTGTGGCAGTAGGAGGTTAGCATATGTGCCCCAGAAACATGGAACTAAGTAATGTGAGTGTTTCATAACATCTCAGTATATATGAAGGAATCTCAACTGGCTAGTCTGATTGACTGCTGAACAATTCCCCTCACAGTTGTAATTAAGAGTAGGGGGCAGGAGGATTGTAACCGTGGCTGTTTGAGCTGGGGGGGTAGGATTGAGAGGCCTTTAGAAGGGCAAGAATGGACACTGTGCCTGGAACAGAAAAAGTGACAGGGGACTGAGCAGGTGTGGGAAGTCCCATCAGTAATTAAGAGAGTGGAAAATGTGGTGGTAGCCAAGGGAATGCCCAAGTCAGCCAAAGAGATGCAGATATCAGGCAGCCATTACAGAAACTGGATCAGTGCCAGCTGCTAATCAGGCAGTTAAATTATGGTATGATGGGCAAAGGGAAATCCTGGAGGAGTATAACCACTAGTGAGGTTGGGAATGGCCTAAAGAGGTCAGAGAAATGTCACAAGAAGACAATAATGATTGGGGCTGGAATAGTGATGGGGACAGAAATTATTACTGGGACTGGAATGGCTGCCATGGGAAAAGCTGCAGTAGAAGACGCACTCCTGAACTTGTTGATATCAGGAGGCTGCAGCAACAGACCCCAGCAGTAATTAAACCAGAGAAGCAGCGATGATTCCAAACACACTGAGCTAAGTGGGCAGAGGGGACGACCATGGGCACTTGAAGATGACAGTAACAAAAGAAAAAGTGAGGAGAGAGAGACAAAGAGCCAGCAGTTTGGCATCGCAAGGCCCCTGCCTGAAGCTCAGGATGAAGCTGTGTTTTAAAGTGTGCAGAAAGAGGGGAAGTTAAAGATATTGGGATCTGGGGTGGAATTCTGTGATGGAGGGTGAACTGAGATATGGAATTAGGAGAAGGCCCTGGAGAGGATGGTGGAAAGCTGGAGAGGATGTCCAGTTCGTTTCTATTGCTCCAAAGGAAGAGATTTTGCACCAGCACTTGCTTTTGCTTCTTAGCCCCCCTCCCACTTCTTTGCTTCCTTCATTTAGGTCAAAAGTGTCTTCCACATACCAAGTGAATCATGAAGATGCTGGCTATATTGCGTAGGTTTGATGGGAGAAGAAAAATGACTCCTTGGTAAAAAGGAAATTGGTGCATAGGTCAACAGATCATGAAGGTCTGGGGCTTAGACACCCAGAGGTGTTCTCTGTTACCCCTTCTTTTCACCTACTTTCAAAGGTCATAGCAGTTCCCAGAAACTCAGTGGGGATAACAATAGTCACTGTCCCATGCATCACAAGTCTCACCACACCAGCTCTTAATGAGGATGATCAAAGGGGGCATACCTGGGAGAAAAAACGAAGAGGGTCTGGAATACCGTGTGTGATGGGCTGCTCCCTGAGGTCTGTGTTTCATCCTATCCCTTTCCCTCAACTCACCCTCCCATATAGGGATATTTAAATTGGGGATGGGAAGGGCACAAAAGCAAGCCCTGTATGGATTTAGTTCCATCAGAGATAGGATGATGGTCTTCACAGCAAAAGGCTAAGGAATCTGGTGGCAAAGAGAAAGTGGAGAAAAAGCAGAAAAGCCTTTGGATTAGTTGCTGATAATATATAAACATATACAGGCTTGGGGAGAGGGACAGGGTGCTTCCAGGCACATACTCTACCAGTAGATGGGGGAAGGCTTGAGGCAAATGTGAACTGGAATTTGGGGACAGCTTAACAAACCAGGCAGCCTGCACCACAACTAAACCTGTGCAACACCGTGTCATGGAATGTCTTTGGTGAAAGGAGGTCAGGGAAGGGCTTGCTAAGATAATGGTCCATTCCATTTTGTTGGGGACAACAAGGCTCAAACTCCTCTGATGTGAGATATAAGGAGTGGGAAGGGGATGCTTTATTCCTCATTAGCACTTCTTTCCAGGCCAGATACAAAGTGTCTCCACATAAACAGAGTCTAATTTAGACTAGTTTCTAGGATGTCGTTCATAGCACTCAGGATGAGGTCCTCATAGGTAGCTAATGGGTGGACAGTGGGACATGGAGAAGGCAGGGCCATAGTGGAGACACACAAGGACTTGTACCTTTGTGTAGTGTTAGTGGACCATGCTTTTGATCTTCTGATTTTACTATTAATTTTATCGTTCACATAGAGCAAACATAGTCAGAAGAGGTAACATCTTAAGCACCTCGGGAACATATTCTTTTTTCCTTCTTTTTTAACTGGCAAAAGAAACACTTGCTTAGGGATGTCTCACTGAAGTGCTCCCTCATGCATATGGGGGAAGTGACATTTATTTAATTTCTTATTTGTTAAAGACACATTTTAATTTGAGAATGTTTTGTTCTCTATCTTTGTGTCTGAGCTCAGTCTGACCAGCTGGATGGAGATTCCTTTTCTTTCTCTTGTCTTGTTGTAGGGAACCTTGTTTATATTAACAGCGTATGCTTCTATGACATTGGGTCATGTACCATTTATGTGGATAACAAAAGAAATCAGCTCTTCCAGAAAGACTCTCACTAGAGATGAATGGTTAGCTCATTCGCCAGACACATTGAATCCTTGGCCCCTCTTCCAGGACTGCCAGAATGTGTGCCAATTGGTGCTAGTTATGCTATGAATAAATTCATGATATGAAGAACTATCTACTAAGAACTGGACTGAGAACCCCCACCTCACTTTATAAGGGCTGGTGAATAATTGTCAAGACTTTCAGTCACTACCAGTGTGGGCTGGATTCATGCCAGTTCTTAATCCCATTATCAATCCCCTAAACCTCCCAAACTCCATTTCTCAATATTTCTGTCTGGTGATGACTCCTTTTACATTAGAGTGTTACCACATAAGAAAACTGGAGGACACCGAAGGTATTAGTTCAAAGATGAGCAGTTCAACATTCCTTGAATTGCAAAGACACCTTGAGTCTCTAAACAGTATTTCACTGCTGCCACCACCACTACAAAATTACATTAAGGCATTAATGGGTATGCTGATGAGTAAAGCAGTTGATGAGTAAAGCAATCTTTCTAGAAGAGAGCAGATTTATTTTATTGTTATTCATGTAACCAGTACATGACTCTATCAAAATTAAGACTCTTGTCATGGCACTCTTTTTTATTAATTATGTCATTAGGAAGTAAATACAGGGGAGAAGCTAGATAATGCTATAAAAACTTTCCATTGCAAAAATAACTAAAGAGGATGTCAAAACAGCAGCTACTAGAGTTAGATTAGACATCTCCAAATCAGCAGGTCTGGATAACAGACGCAGAAATAAGTGTTCCAATTTTCTGTTATTAATCAGTCATATGAGTGTCACCACACTAGTATCCCACTTGAATTAATATTGGATACAAGAAAGGGGATTATTTTCCCACTGATCTTACCATAGGCTATTGGAGGCAGTTTTTACACAGATTACCATTTCCATTTTGTAGAAAAAGGAAACTCAAGAACATCTGCGGCATGGGGCATGGGTCACTTCTGGTGGATTCTCTGTACCTTGAAGTCTTTAAACCATTATTTGAGGACTTCCTTAACTCAGTCATAGGTGAGGGGTCTATTACAAGAGTGGGTGGGTGAAGTTCTGTGGCCTGCATTGTGCAGGAGGTCAGACTAGATGATCATAATGGTCCCTTCTGACCTTATAGTCTATGAGTCTATAATTGTACAGGACACCAGAGCTTTTGTAACTGTAGCATCCATTTCTTCATTCCTAGATATTCCACCAACACACCTTAGACCTGTAACTTGAGTACTAACATAATTTTGAACCTACATTCTCCACATTCTACACCTTGGATTAGGCACGAGCATTCACTCTTTAGGATGTGCATTTTTCAGTTGGGAAGTGTCATAGATTTGCATATTACTATCAATATTAGTTGTATATCTTTAGATATATATTGCAAAATATCTATTTCTTCCACCACTGCTCTTTGTTTTATTCCGTATCTTACTTTTCCTTTCTCAGACATCATTAACCACCATAGGAGTTGAGCCTACATAACTGCTTAGATCTAATAGTCCTTGAGTCTCAATGGGTTTCTTTTTATATTTGACCAACTTTTTAGACTTTAAGGGAATATTGTGTGCAGTTCTGGTGTCCCATGTTTAAGAAGGATGAA
>ML675604.1:13217942-13351385 GCA_007922155.1 Mesoclemmys tuberculata
GACTAGATGATCATATTGGTCCCTTCTGACCTATGAGTCTATGAAAGTACCAACATTTATTGTAAGGTCCTGCTTTATTTCTTTGGCTAGCACATAGCCGCTTAAATGCCACCAAGGGAATGGAGGCTAGAACTTTCCTTTCTATCTGATGGAGAGATAAGCAGATGATCAGTATTTAAAACTTGCCTTTGTAGTGCTCTGGTTACTACTTCCCAGAGTATTGGTGCTAACTGGCATCCTCAAACTTCTGTGACATATGCAGACAACAGAGTAGGGAAGTGGTGGTGGTGGTAGTAGTGGTGAATTAGAAAGTGAGAGGGCCTGTTGCTATTAGCATCAGCAATACCCTTTCCACTTCAAACAAATAATTTATCAAACACTTCCCTAGTAAAATCAGATGCCACATCTCTCCCACATTCCTGGCGTGCATGTTCTAGCAGATATATTATTCATTATGTTCAAGGAGGCTGAAGCCAGGTGCCCTGAACACACAGTTTCCCTTGCACGGGAGCCAGTAAACATACCAAAATCCAAAGCTACCTCTCACGAACAGTCACACACTATCCCAGCACCAGATCATATGACAGCACAACTCTTGGAATCGTACTGGCAATATGCTATACTTTTAAAATAATACTCCCTTTTGGCCTTCTCTGGGATGCCCTACAGGTTTTTCTTAGTTTTGGTTGCTTAGAAGAATTGGCCAATGCTTTTGGCAGTGAATATGCTCCCCTAGAAATTATGCCATAAGTAAAAATCCAGACTGGGTCTAAAGGGAAAAATCGAAGACCCTGAATATACAGAATCTTCCTGGAGAAGTAAGGTTGAAACTGATAAAGGGACCTCTCATCACAAGTCAAAATATTAATTATTAAAGTAGTTATATTAAACGAAATAATGGATGTGCTTATTATTTGCCCAATTGCAGTTTTTGGTACAAAGCTTTCTAATGCACTCCTAAGAGAGGCAACACAATTGCTCTGGTGATATGAACCATCACCATCCTGAGAAAGAGCACTATGGATATTATATCTACATGTTACTACCCTCCACCAGGCTCAAACAACATTTCCACCACCAAGAACCACAGAGCAACTTGCCAGGTTCCCAAATTCCATTCCTAATTACTACTATTAAATCTCTGTAGCACTCTTGGTAGTTGGTACTCTACAGGCTTATGAGGAAACATGGTCTTTGCCTTGAAGAGTATGGGCACATTCCTGCAAACTCTTAATTGTGTTGGTAGTCCTGACTCACATGAATAATTCCATTGAAGGCAATGGGAATCCTATATGAGGAAGGATTGCAGGATCAGATGCTAAGAGAGAGAAAATATAGACAAAAAGGAAAGGGGCAAGAAGGCTTGATAGGATGGAAAGAGAATGAGGAAGGGGTAGTTATGGTCAGTGGAATGGAGGAGATGGGAGATGAGGTGACAGCGGAGAGTGTGTGTTCATGTAAAGTGAGAACAGCAAGGAAAAGGAAGGCAAGCAACAACACTGAGCAAAAAGCCTGTCAGATTGTTAAGTACTGAACACCTGGATCTCAACCAAAGCACATGGAAGAAGGCAATGGAAACACTCCCATTGACTTCAGTGGGCTTTCGGTCAGACTCTTACTGAGGGCCTGAGGCTGACTTTCAGCATACACCTCAAAGCATTCTGTTTTCACATCGATATTTAAAATTAGACTGCCAACACTGGCACCAGTTCTGTAACTATCCTCCTTCTATGGAAAGCATATATGGCCTAACCAAAGTGCAGTATATTCACTGCTTCACTGTATGAACCATAAGGGGAATGGATCAAGCTGCACCCATTGAACAAAAAGAAAGATTTGCCACTGACTTCAATGGTAGAAGGGTTGGGCCCTGTATAAAGTGGGAAGGCAGTGTGTTCTAGTCAGTACATAAGGCGCAGGACATGAAGCCAGCTGATCTCACTTCTAGTCCCAGCTTGGCCACTGGTCTCAGTGTGACCTTGGACGAGACATTTCACCTCTGTAGGCCTCTGTTTCTCCTGCAATTCAAGGTCTGTCTAATCTATTTAATTTAAACTCTCCAGGGCAGGGACTGTCTGACTGTGTTTGTACAGCACAGTGGGGTCCTGATCTCCACAGAGGCTTCTAGAAATTACTGCAACGCAAAGGCTTTTTTAATAGTTGTTGCGCACTTTGTGTAAGTTACATTATTTACTGTAGCAACCTAAATGGTAACATAACACAATTTGTGTAAGACTTACAAAATTTTTAACTTGATTGGTTGCACTAAGTCAGCACCATCCCCTCACCCATAAATTTCACGCCCCTCCCCCCAAATCCTCCTCCTTCATCTGCATCACAGAGGTTCATGCACATTTTTTAAAATACAACTTGTATGCAAAAAACGAAAAAGCAAAATCATGTGCACGTCCCCACGGATGAAATTGCAACAATCGGCATCTAGAAATAATCTGTCTCTAGTCTCTGTGCAGAAGCAATATCAATATTTTACAGCGAGATCTTAGTTTCTACGAACACGTCTCTAGCAATAGTTCTACTCAATATTCCATTTCACTTGTGTGGTTCTCCTGGCATAGCTGAATAGAAGGCTGAGCTGCCAGCTGTAGAATGTGTATTTCATGTACCTCTGCAATTTTTTTTCAAGAAGGTTTAATGTCAGGGTTATCTGCACCAATCTGGCAAGAAATGTACATTTTGCTTTCTATTTTATAGGGATCTAGTATTGCCACAAGAAGTTTTATTAACAGGCAGAACATAGCCTTGCAAATTTTGCATTCATATAAATTGACACAGGATTGTAACAGATGGGGTCTGTTTGGATTTGGTTTTTTTAACAGCTCTGAGGAAGATTCTCAGCTAAACTGTATTAGACTATCCAGCAGCTAAATGACTGAAAGGGGAAAAAATCCCATTCATTTGCAGCTATAGCCATCCAAGTTAAAGCCCCTCTCGCCTGACAGCAGCAAGTGGCAAACTTAAGGAAGCAATGGGTCATGGGAAAGGTCCCATTAGATCAGTGGGAGCACACACTAAACAAATACAGCCACATGGATGCACACATTTAAATACTGCCCAAGGGAATATGTGGACATATGTTCAGTGCAGCTGAGAGAAGCAGGCTTTAGGTCTCGAGAAAACTGTGTTTAAAAAAAAAAAAATTCCATCAATCAGTCTCTGGTCCTGTGAAGTATGAAGACGAAAACTGCAAAGGAAACATGTGCTTGGCTCTCTTCACCAGCTGCCCCATTAAGCAACAACGCTCAGCAGCAATGCCATAGAGACACTATGATTTCAATTCCAGGCCATGTATGCTGTTTTTCTTTCTTTAGTCTGGGATGAGAAAGAAAAAAAGAGGCTAATATCACTTAGCTTCTCTCTGACCCATTCCCTGCCAATGCTAAGGCAATTTGCTTTACATTCGCTTCACTCTTTTCCAGGGAGCTGGCTGGGTTTATATGGTCATGGAGATGTGATTAACACTGCAAAGCAATAAAAAGGTAACTCAAACATGAGAATCTAATAGTGGTGACCCAGCTGGTGCCAACCAGGGCTGTCTGATGCCATTTGAGGTAATTCTGTCACTGGGGCATTGCCCCCTTATGAAAATAAGGTAAAATCAAACTAAAATAAATGTGTCTTCATCTCTCTATTTGTGTGTTGTTTTCAGCAGTCAATTTAACAGCATAAGGCTCTTCCCTGTTCCAGCACACACAGCCATGCGGGAATGATGCTCCATTAGGTCTAGGTGCAAATCCTGCCTTTCGTGCAGTAGTGGTGGAGTTCTGCTGCACAAATGTGGAGGGATAGGGATTTGGGGGAGGGAGCAGAAAGGTCTGCTCCAGAGCCCAGTTCCATGAAGACATGAAACAGATGGGCTGGGGAGGAATGAGATCAGAGGATTCCCTTCTTCATTGCGCCTCCAGTCTTGCCCTCTCCCCTACCTTCTCTGGGTGGTTCTACCAAGGGCCACATAGGGCAACGTGATCATCTGGCTGCAGTAGCCGTTCTGGAGTGGCTTTGTAGCCAGGGGGATGATTTCTCCTTACCTGGCCCAACCGCTCCAGATGGGCCCAGGATTTGCCCCGTCATGCTTATTCCACAAAGGTGCACCAAAGCAGCAAGAGGAGGTCCGGGCCGGAGTCCATGCTTTTTGAACAACCTGGCAACCTCAGCAAAGCAGAGGGGCACTTTTTAACATACCTTTTGTTCCTGGATGCACGTTCTGCTAAGGAGGATTACAGGCCTCCAGCTAATATTTTGACCTACAGCTGCCATTGGATGCCATGTGGAAGACCCCAGTTCTGTTAGACATTTTGGTCCTTTGTTCCCCAACCCCGTTCGTCACAGAGTAGATGTGCCTGACAAGTGGGAGAGAATGGAAGAAAGAAGGGGCTGGCTGCAGTCTGGATTTCTCTGACCTGTGTCAGATAATCTTTAAGAAAATGCATCGGTGGAATAGCCATTCCTTTCCATCCCAGCCACACGGATATTTTTCAGAGGCAGCCCACCACCCTGTTCCCCCATCCCAAACTAGCTTTCCTCTCCCTGGTGTGATGCACACTTAGCAGCATCGCCTGCACTGGGACCACTGATCTAATCTTAAAGTTTCAAAGGCACGCTGGGACTTGGCCACATTTTCTGCCCCAAGGTGCAGTACATGATTGTAAATGCTGGGAGAACGTGAGAAAATCCCTGCCCTTTCCAGGGGGGCTGGTAATCTCATGGGCCCAGGAGAGAGAGATTTCACATGCTGTAGAATGAAAACCTGAATGGGAAGGATTTTTTTTTAAACCTCTTACTGCACTAAGGGCAGAGCAGAAGTTCCTGACTCCCATTTCGATCTGCATCCCGCTACTCAGGATGGCAGCAGGGGGTCACCAGTTTGACTTTGGCTTGAGTGCAGAAAGCCATCCTCTGAAGAAGCCTGGACTGTGGGCAATGGTGGGACAATTGGCCGTCAGCGAAGAGAACCAGGGCTCAGAGGCATGAAAAAATAGTCATTGGAGGAGCCTGTGCACAACAGGAGATGCAGGCTATCTCCCTAAAGAGACCACCCCACGTGCTGTATGAAATAGAGGTTGGAGGCACCCAGCATTTTCATATGGCTCAGTCGGAGGAGGGATGAGAGGTGGTTCAGAACACCTATTTTATCCGCATCTCTTCGGCCACTCTTAGTTAGATGCCTGTGCATTTAGAAAAAATAATCAGTTGCTAGGACAATTCCATACAGTAGCATGCTCTTTAAGCCCTTCAAGTGTTAGCAGTGCTAGACTCCACAGAATTGGCCAGGCCCCAATCATTGTGCACACTGGCCCCATACAGAGGAGGAATAGCATGTTGTGCCCTGTCCAAAGGTTCAGAAGAGGCTCTGCTCCAAGAAGCATTCTCCCTTCCTGAGACATAGTGCCTCCAGGAGCAACCACTAGAGCAAAGCCCCTCCTCTGTCCCACTCCCAGCATAACCAGGGCTTGCGAAGCCATAGTGTGGCATATACACTTGTGTGTGCTGTCAATCATTTGCCCCCTGTAACAATCAATCAGCCTGGCCCAAAAGCATATGGATGGTCAGAAAAGCAACTGGGGGAAAATTGACTCTTTGTACACCTCTGATCTGCCTTGAGGGTGTATTCAAAGCCAGATCGCTTGACTGTAATGGCTATAAATGAATTTTTACTCCTCGTTGCTCTGCGGGTCCAACCCAGCAATGGGAAAGCTAGAAGGATTCTATTCTGACTCATGCATCAAGTCCTTTATTGCTGGCAAAGAGGTGTGAAACAGAGACACCGAAATTTGGCTCTCTGATCCCTGATGGAGTTTTCAAGCTAGCAGTGGCAAAATACCCATCTGTTTGTACACTGAACACCCTTGAGATGGAATCTTTGAGGGACAGACAATGTGCACGGAAACCCAAATGCCATTTTTAATGTCACTTTTTGAGGTTAGCCCGACCTGAACCTCAGCCAGGGTGCGCTGAGCAGATGTTTGTCCCACAATTTGGTAATATTATTCTGAGCTGATTGAAGTGTATCAGTGCCAGAAATCTGATACAAACACAGTCTTGTATTTGTTGTCTTTAATTCCACTGCTTTTTCTCCTGGATCCAATAACCAATCTTCACCTCGCGTCTCCCTGGAACACCATGTTTTTGCCCCTGGCTCTGATAAAGTGCAATTGTTTACCTATCCTATGTTTCCAGATCCTGCAGACATAGTGACTTCAGAAAGAATGTGTGGTACCAGCCAGCACATTGGCCAGATCTTTTTGTTTTACTTCTTATATCAACCGTGTTCTTTTATATTAGTATCAGATAAATCTATTTAGTGGCAGGTAGGAAGAGAGAAGTCTAATCCGATTTGGACATTCTTTGAAAAATCTCCCAAACATTTAAATAAGCATCTGTGTTTTCTCTGCAGGCTCACTCCAGTGCACACAACTCTGCCATAAGACTAATGTTAGATCTGATGCTGTAAAATCTGACAGGTGATTGAAATGGTACTAAGCCTGAACAGGACTGGCGTTCTCTGAGAAAACATGTTCTGTAATTTGTGATCACTAAGTACAAAGGTCAGGTTTCTAGCTTTATGAAGCAATGGCTTCTGAGGAACGTGGAGAAAGGGGGAAAATTCTGATGGCAAAAAAAAAAGGGAGATAATGGAAAACAATTAATATTTTCCACATGTACATGTTCAGCAGTCTCTGCACCACAACACTCTAATAGCTCCCTCCAGGACAAGGGAGCTAAAAATTGGTTTAAAAGGGACAGGCAACAGAGATGGGTTCAGGACTTCATCACCCCAACAAGTTTCACACTGGCAGGGAGCATCCATTTTAAAATGCAGCCAGGATTTTTGCCACCCTGCAAACTGTTGCTGAAGGTCACAAAGTGAGACCAGGCCAGTTTTCTGGCACACGCTGCAATGCAGTGCACACCTCTTGTTCAAATGAGAGCTAAATCCCCAGATAACACTGAAAATGGAAGTATTTGTGTTCTTTGGCATTCTCCCACTGAAAGAAGAGGGGATTTTTTGTAAAGTGGGAAGGGAAAATTTGCAAGTATTAGCTAGATAAGATGCATTATAAAGTTCAATATTGAATATTATATACACACATTTATTTTTGAATAGTTTTAAATAAAATATCCTCAAAAAGTTGAAATACTAGTCTCAGGTAATTAGCCCCCCTGAATTTACACACTCAGCACTCCACCAGCCCTCTATTACCAACTCCCACACACACAAACAAAAAGCTCTTTAAACAAAACAAAGAGAGACAGAGAGAAGCCTGCATATTATGTCCCTCTTGATCTACAATATGGTTCTGTTCCAATCTAGCAGGTAATTAAATGATGAGGCATCCTTTTTAATCCACATTTTATGTTCACATTCTGGTCTTTGGAGTATTTATGTAATTAAATCACGTGATCCCTTGTAATGAAACTCTTAATTAGCAAAAATATAATTAAACTGTGTTTCTTAAAAACTGAATGTCACAGCGCTTTCTAGGGTGGTTTGCTTTTAAACAGCCATACTATTGTGTTAAACTTTTAAAAAGTGAGCTGAAACTAGTTTTAAAAATACTCTTATAAATTACTTCTGTAATGCAAAATTAGCAGAATGCAGCTTTTTAATTTTTGTAAAACAGAAAAAACAATGCCGAAGCAGAGACCTTTGTGCAGCAAGCTTCACTCCAGTGATTATTTTACCTTAAAATTATAAACCACTGAAAAAATGGGATTTGTTTCAGAATAAAACTACGTTTTCCTCAGCACTCCTGTTAAAGATTCCTAGCAGGGATCTGACTATCAGCACAATAGGGTGACTAGATAACGACTGGGGTATGAGGCACCTACATAAGAAAAAGCCCCGAATATCGGGACCAGCCCTTTAAAATTGGGACATCTGGTGATGCTGGCAGAGGGGAGCTACTCCTGTCTTGTTGTCTCCCCTACTCAGATCCTTTCAGTAGTGCAGCCCCACTGCTTTCTTCCCCCTCCCTATGGCAACACACTGCAGCTATCTCTCTGGGGTCCTACTACAGGCAGCTGCTCCTGTCCCAGTCTCCACCCCCGCTCCCTCACACTTTTAACAATGGTCTTCCAACTCTGGTCTGTTTGTTTGTTTATTTGTAACCTTGTCCATCTGCCATTCACCATGGGTCTCACCACACTCCTCTTTTGCATCATAGCATCTGTCTTTCTCCTCCCTCCTTCCCCTCCTAACTGGCTCCATTTCCACATCCTTTTACTCTCACCCTTCTACATTGCTCAGAAACCAGCACTTGATGGTGACAATCTACGCATCATTAATATTCGATGATTCATTTAGCAGGAAGTCAACAGGTCTACAAAGCAAGGTCAATATCCCTAGAAACTTGCCATGACAAATGGTTTTGTTCTTTGCTTGTCCAATTAGATAGACATATGAAAAGCACTTTTTGGCTGAAGTTGGGAGTGAGACGGGCATTTCATATGTGGCTTCCTCAAGTGTCTCTTTTCCCAAAAACATGACATCTAGTTTTCCATTGGCCTGTTCCAAACTCCTACAAGAGTCCTTTACATACTGCTTGTCATTACACAGCTGATCACTGTGTTGCTGAAAGAGCCTTTGTTGGCTCATTGAAGTTGTAGTTCCACCTGATGGCCTCCTCCTACAGCTAATACGACAAATCTGTCTTGCCCCGAACCTCTGCTGTTTTCCCCATTGATATTTCATTTTCTATTCCTGAATGTATGAAATGCCCGAAGATTTTATGCTTAGCTGCCATACATTTCACTCTCTCTTTTCACCAAGAGGAAGTCAGGCACAGTCAGGTTATGTGCACAGACCTTCCATCCTTGAATACATGTAGAACATTAGCTCCATAGCCTGAAATCACAAATCCTAGGGGAAAGGCCATTTGGGGTCAGACATTCAGCTATTTGTCTGTTTGGTTTATATGAAGGATTTCCCAGCAGTTAGCAGAGGCTGCCTGCCTCTGAAAGGTCTTTTGGCCTCTACTAATGGCAGACAAGGGTGCAGAGAAATGGGAGAATCTGAAAGACACCCAGTGAGCAATCACTTTCATGTAGCCTTTAGTTTGACTACTTGTCAACATATCCATTGTTATATGCATGTGCTTGCCACTGCAGATGACTCTAAAGGCTTTGTTCCTTCTCTCACAATTCTCTATGCAGTTCTGAGATTCCTTTAGTGAGTAACTACTCTTGTGATGGCATGTGGTTATAAAGTGGATGACATAATATACATTAGCTCTGGAATCTGAAACACTTCAGAGGAAGGGGGAAAAAGGATCCTGGTTTAGGATCACCATGGCAGCTACACCTTTATGCACTTGATATGCAAAAGGAAACTAAATGCAGAACTTGGGCCATGTTCAGATCCTGCTTTGTGTATAGTTAACTGGGTTTTAGATGTACAAAAGATGTAGCATGAAAAGATATGAGGACAAAACCTCTCTTTTCACCACTTTGTAATGGATATCATTCAAAACCTGCCCTCAGATCTAGAACACTTCCAAATCCTGGCCATGGGTTTTGGGACAGAAACCAAAAAATAATCCAGTGTGTTTTGGAAACACCGGAGCTCCCTTGGCTTTGCCAGTCTTTAGTTCTTTAAAAAAAAAAAAAAAAAGTTTAAATGCTTTACCTGTTTCTGAAAGTGACAGTAAAACAAAAACAAAACCTCCCTGTCATGTCCCCTGCACACTTGTGCCTCTCAAACAGGAACATAAGAGCATTAGAATGATCATAATGGATCAGACCAAAGGTCCCTCTCATTTGGTATCTCTTTCTAAAAATGGCTGCCAGTTCCATAAGCTTCAAAGCACAGTGCAAGAAATCCTAATAAACAGCAATAATCTAGTCTAAGGTGACTGTGCTTCTTAATGCCCTGTTTGAGATTGACTTGTGCTCTGGAACGTAGGTTTATTGCCTACTTAAAGAAATGTAATAAAAATTAGCTTTGCATGTTCTGATTATCCATATAGTGTCTAAACCTCTTCTGAGTCTTCCTAAGCTCGACTTCAGTGATCTTGTGACAATGAGTTCCACAAGTTAATTATGCACTGTGTAAAATGTGATCAGGTTTACATACTTCCAATTTCATTGGCCATCCTTGTGCTTGAGGGCAAATGGGTATGCCCAATTTCTCTTCTCTGTACCATTGATCATCATTTTATTCACCTCTATGTCACCTCCTTAACGAAGCAAATTTTTTCACTTTCTCACATGGAAATGTATAAATTGTAGGGTCATGCTTCAAAGACATGTTGTCGTCCATCTCGGGACTTTCCTCTTCTGCTATGTCTTTTGAGACAGGGTGACCAGAACTGAACAGAGTACTCCAGGTGAGGGTGTACCATCCTTTTACAAAGGAATGATCATATGGCCAGTATTATTTTCTATTCTAATCTTCAATCTCTGTGAAGACTGATGCAAAGAAATAGGTTGCTTTGCAATGTTTTTAGCATCCTTCATTGCACCCATAACTCCTTGGTAATTCAGAGGACCCACCCATTCTTTCACAGGCTTCCTCCTTGTAATACAATTAAAGAAGTTCTTATTATGTCTTGTTATGCCACTGGCTATTTGTTCTTCAAATTCCCCCTAAGCCTTCCTAGTTTCCATCTTACAGTACACAGGTAAAATACATGCTCCTTATTACTGACTTTATGTGGTCCGGATTTCCATTTTCTGAAGATTACCTGTCCAGTATGAATTATCTCCTGAGCCTTGTAATTTAGCCATATTGATTTTATCGTGCCTTCCATCATTCTTTTGTTTGTGTGTTTGTCTGTCTAGGGTTACATGTGCCTTACAGCATTTTCAGGCAGCCTCCATGTAGCATCTAAGGATTTTAATTTTCCACTTTGATATTAAGGGACTGCTGACACAAACACTGTATAAGTGTCAAATAATAATAAAATATAAAATATACCACATAAATGGAATGTTTATGGAAAAAAACATTTTATTATATGGGCATCTTTGGCAAAGTTATCGTGCAAAAAGGACGTCATTAATAGCTCTTTGAAGTCTAAATGTGCAGTACCTGCCTTTAAACCATAAAATAATTGATCTTTATTGACAATTTCCACTTACAAATCTGAGCTTTTTCCATAATTTTTTTCCTCTACTGGTCATTTCTTATAGTTCCTCTATCTTAATTTTCTTTTTTACATGTGTCTGTAACTGTGACTCTATTGGCATTTAAGATTTTCTTCTCTATAAATTCAGATTCTAAGCCCAGAAGAGACCAGTGTCATTGTGCAGTCTGCCTTCCTGCATAACACAAGCCATTGGACAGCTCTGAATTAATTCCTGTTTGAACTAGAGCACCCCTTTTAAAAAACATACAACCTTCATTTTAAAATTACCAATGATGGAGAATCAACCATAGCCCTTACTAAGTTGTTCCAATGGTTAATTAACCTCACTGTTTAAAATGTGTGCCTTATTTCTAGCGAAAATTTGTCAAGCTTCAACTACCAGCTGAATTGGAACTGAATTTTTTTATGCTGTTGTCTGTTAAACTGAAGAGCCTTTTCATTCAGATTCTGTTCTCCAGATAGGTACTTATAGACTGATTAAACTACCACTTAAACTGTTCTTTAAGATAAAGAGATTGAGCTTCTTGAATCTTTCATGAGAAGGAAGGATATGATTTTTTTCATGGCAAATGTTGATACATTTAACAGCAGAGGTGCAGAAAAACAAGGATACGTCACAGAAATAGGGGGATCAAGGGAAGTGGGTGGGAGAGTTTCGTAGCAAGCCCACCCCACACTTACACTGTAGTGGTGGCTCCTGTCCCATGGGATGGCACCCAGCTTCCTACTCTGGACATTGTAACCTGGCCCGCATGGTCACAGCACCACTCAGGTTTGGCCCATCCACCCCACCATAGATGAAGACTGAGGGTTGAAGGGCCAAATTTGGTTGGCATTGTGACCTAGCCGCACAGGGTTGCAATGCCATTCCCATCTACAGAAGGGCAGATGCACCGAATTTGAGTAGCTCTGCAACTATATAGGCCAGGTTGCAATGCTCAGAAGGGAAAGGAGCTGCTGCTGCAGGAGTTACAGACTTTATTTAAATTCATAATTATGTGAACACCATGGTCTCCACCCCAAAATCATAGCCTTAATAAGGACGTTTTGCAGTCCTTTAATCGGTCTTGTAGTTCTTCTCTGTACCACCTCCAATTTTTCAACATCCTTATTAAATGTTGACATCTGCAGTGTGTGCGGTATTCCAGTATTGGTGTCGCCAATGCCATATAGAGAGGAAAAAATCTATGCCTATTCCTGTTCACTACTCCCCTGTTCATACATCCAAGGATTGCACTAACTCTTTTTGCCACAGCATTACACTCAACTCTTGTTGAGTTGTTAGTCCACTGTGACTCCTAGATCCTTTTCAAAATCACTGCTTTCCATGAGATAGTCCCTCATTCTTTAGGTGTGGCCTGCAGTCCTTGTCCCTAGATGCATGACCTTGCACTTGTCTGTATTAAAACTTGCATTTTGTTTGAAAGGGCCCAGTTAACCAAGCAGTCCAGATTGCTTTGTGTGACTGTCCTGTTCTCATCGTTATTTATCATTCCGCCAATCTTCATGGCATCCGCAAATGTTAGCATCAATGATTTTATATTTATTACCAAATCATGGATCAAAATATTGAATAGCATGGGTCCTAGAACTGATTCCTATGGAACTCTACTAGAAACACCTCCGCCCCCTCCTTCAATGATGATTCTGCATTGATAACTATTGTTTGAGATCGGTCAGTTAGCCAAGCTCTTAATCCATTGAGTGTGTGCTTAACTGATATTGCATGGTGCTTGTTTTTTAAACAGAAAATTATACAGTACTGAGTCCAACACCTTGCAAAATCTAGGTATTTTACATCTCTGCAATTGCCTTTTGTTTATCAAACTTGTAATCTCATCCAAAAAGGAAATTGGGTTTGTTTAACAAGACCTATTTTCTATAAAATCATGTTGACTGGCATTAATTGTATAAAATCCCTTAATAATAGTATCAATCTTCCTCCTTTCTCTGCCCCAAGATCCTGGAGCATAGATAGAACTTTCTCCATTCACAATCTGTCTCTGATATTGACAATTTAATTCAGCCCAATCTATTTCCTTCACTCTGACTCCGTTAACTTGCCTGACCTGGACAGTTCCTTTGGGTTTCCAGTTCACCTATTGGCCCAGTTGCTTTTCCTGTCTTTCATTGACCACATGGTGCTCAGCAGGTTTCATTCCATTGTGCTTTTCCAGTGGATGCAAAGTATTTGTGGGCAGGGATATTTCATTAGTGAAACACAGCTGTATTAAAAATGCCTGAGTTCAGGCTTGAGGCCACAGGCAGTACCAGATGCTTAGAGAAGCTTGGTGTAAGAGAGGTGAACTGACCATCTGAGTAAGGCCTCTGGGTGAAAGCAGGGGAGAGGTATCAGGCAGCTCCGCTGCAATTTATTTTGTGCAAGGGATTCTCAGGTGTATAGCTGAAAGCGGGTAGGAAAGCGAGAATGGGTGGGGGGAAGAGAATATTGGAACAGCTCCAAAACACTTATAATAATCCTGTGCACTCCTATGATGCTCTATCCATGGATCTCAAAGCACTTTACAAACATGCACAAAGTTGCTTTCCCAACACTCCTGTAAGTTAGGGAGGCATTATTATTACTGTTTTGTAGAGGTCACTGACGCACAAAGAGATTAGCATGTGACTTGCCCAAGATCACCCAGTGAGTCTGCAGCCAAGCCAGGACAGACCCCAGGTCTCCTGATTTCCAGTCCTGTACTTTAACAGCTAGACATTCCTCTCTCTCCTTAAAATGGTGGGTTTCGTTTGGACACATACACAAAGGACAAGGGTCAAAGCAGTGCAAATTTCTCTGCGCAATTCAGTTTGCCCAGCCCTGCTACTAAATCGCTGTCTTACTGGTCATAAAGATATGTTTATCTAGCCCCACTTCAAATCACACCCTAGAATCCACACTCTCTTACCCTTACCTGTTTTAGCATCTGTAGCCCTGAGACGATGTCTCAGGGACTCCTGCCCATGCTGAATTGCAGCCAAGGTACTCTCGCTGATCCTGAAGTACAACGCCATCGCTATAATGAAAACCCCAGCCTGGGCAGAGTAACTATAGAAACTCCCACAATAATTGCAGAGGTGGCATGAAGATGCACAAAAATAGAGAGGAAACCACATTTATGGTAGCCTGATAATCAATACCCAGTGAGCTAAAGAAAAGGAGGGGCACCCTGTAAGCACATAGCATGAGGGGATAATCTGCTCCTCCTTGGCAAGTGCAGTATTTGCTGTAAAATCACAGGCAGCTGTGGTTTAGACTCTGTACCACAGGGGGAAAAAAAGTTTGGTTAAATCTGCCTGTTACCACATTGCACCCACTTTTGAGGTATAACACAAGAACAGTCTGATTGGTAAAAGTACCTTCTAACTCATTGTGAAAACAGGCAAGTTATACTGAATTTGGTATAATGCTGGGTTTTTAACGTGTGAAGCAACCCAAACTTGAGACAGCTAGATCTGGGTGGAAGAGCAAACAGCTGTGGGAAATGCAAGCTATTCAAACAATTCTATTGTGCTCCATTCTCAGTCCTTGTGCTTCAGATTGATAACCACGTAGGGTCAAGAAGAAATAGACAGCCTTATATCCCATTTAGTAGATTATTGAACTATTAGATGCATTTGGGTGATTAACAGCTTCTTCTAAAGTAATAAGCACTGGCCAGTGTTCGAAACATACTAAACTACATATGCTGTATATTGCAATTCCTATAGTCACAACATTGCAAACTAACTTCTAATTCCAGAATCTTTAATGCTGGTGATGTCAGTACAAAGCAGAAAGAAAAGAGTTTTATTTGCAGACTGTAGACAGAGAACATAGTGCTGGTACCTGGGCGAATCTTGTTTCAACGTATGAAAATAAAGAGTAACTCCCAAGACACTAACTTTTCAGAGTCACTTCTCTGGCTGTACCTCTCCCTCATAATGTTGATGACTGATTTTTATAAAATGGTAAATTGGTTATAATGAGGGATCAGCCAGAGTGAAATCTCACTCACTGCAGACACATCAGTGGAATTTGGCTGTTTCTTACCTCGTTTACTTGCTATGCTAAATTCCTACAACTTTTTATGTAGAAAAAAAGTCTTACCTCTTTCAAAAAGATCACAATTTAGACAGTGGCCAGTTATTTACTCATCTCATCAGCCTCCAAGCATATGCCCTTTAGTCAGCCAATATAAATCCCAAATAAAAATGTCAATGATGACTGCCAATTTTTGACACCAATACTGAAACAAAGAAAAATACCACCTTAAAATGGTGAAAATATGCCAGTACTACTAACCAAACTTAAAAGCCTGAGTTTCCAAGAAACCTGTCTGCAGGGAGCACCCAGACAGATACAGGATAGAGAGTAGCAGACAATTTAAAATGGCAGCAAAGGGAAGGAGCACAAAGAGCAAATACTATGGCATTATTAGGGTTAAGAAATAGGGGTGGTTAGAGGCCTTTACCAGCTTTCCCAGACTAAATGGAACAACCATTTAAGCGATGCTGTTTTACACCAGCTGAGAATCATATGGAAACAAGTGTGCAAAGGCCCTCTATATCACTCAGAATTGCCACAATCTAGATGTCCAGTCTTCCTTTTAGCTGTGTTATTATATATGCATGGAAGAATTAAAAGGAGATAGAAAAAATTTCTGGGCAAGGGCCTTATTTGCTTACTGAATATAAAAGTACTTACCTAACTGGCCCACTGATGGGACTATGAAGACAAAGAAGTTGCATCTAAACAAAAGAAAGGTTCCTCTCTTATGAGGTAGCTGGGCTGTGTTTCACTCTCTCACAGTAAGAGCTTACTTGTTTGTGTTCTAAACCATTAGAGGGTCACTAAATTCTCTACCTTTGCTTAGCTGCGTGGTACTACGCAGCACAGGGCTATAATGAGTCAGAGAAAGTAGCATGTTTTCAAGAGGTACATAGGTGAACAAAGAAGATAACGCCATAGCTACTCGGGCATGCTATTATTTTCCTACCTATACCGAGGCTTATTCCCCTGTTTCCATTGTCTGACTGGATTTCTTCCTCCTATGCTTCTCCTACAACACCCCTCCATCTGCCTTCTCATTCAGCATAAGACAGTCTGGCTAATCTGATGTACTAAGAATTCTCACCCCTAACAAGCCTAATAGCCTTGATCCC
Organism: Mesoclemmys tuberculata; assembly: GCA_007922155.1. Classification (NCBI taxonomy): domain Eukaryota; kingdom Metazoa; phylum Chordata; order Testudines; family Chelidae; genus Mesoclemmys; species Mesoclemmys tuberculata. The sequence continues at coordinate 13,234,193 of ML675604.1, forward strand.
CTTCTCTGCTCTTTACAACCTTTACTGGTCTATATGTTTTTGCTGCATAGGGGCCCCTCTGGTTACTCATGGTCACCCTACCTTATGTTTTGCTGATTTGTTTTAACAAAGACAATGTCACCGGAAAACCCCCAATAAACAAATGTTGTTTTTTGTATTTTGGCTACAGCATCTATCTTCCTACTGCATTGTCCTCTCTATTGCAAATCCCTTCCAAGCCTTCAGTGTTCTGTATTTATGTGCACCTGGCCAATTAACACCTAATTAAGAAACACACCTGCAGTGGCTTTACTTCTGCCCAGGGTGCTACAGTCATTAACTCTCAATGGTATATTACATTAATGGCATCTTTTTCTCCTAATCTACTGTTATAATAATAATAAAACATTTAGCTGATAGTGAGTCAAATTCTAATCTCAGTTACACTGTTGTAAATCTGGAATGGCTCCAATTCACATCTGAATAATTTCTAAATTTTATGCTGGTGTAATTGAGATCAGAATTAGGCCGGGTAGGAGATTTTGTGACCTTTGTTACAACCATGCAAACCATGCCACTGGGGGGTGGCCTATCCTCCTCTGGCCATTGGGCCCCTTGGCTCTGTGACTGAGGGCTGCTCTACTGACTCCAGCTCTTGGGCTGCTTTGCCCTGAGGCCTGCGGATGGTCAGGTGGACTTAGTTATGGGGTATAACACCCCAGGTTCTGCCCAAAGGGGGAATGGGATGGAGCTACCCTGTGACGGTGCCATAACCACTAGAGAACAAAGTCATTCTCACTGTATAGCTAAATAAGTAGTTATCCCAAACAAAACTGCTTCAACAGAAGCATCTGAGGGAGCCCCATGTTAGAATAATCCATAGCTCAGTGGCTAGCACATTCCTTTCAGAGGTGGGAGGCCCCTGTTCAAACCCTTTCTTCCTCTTCAGGCAGAGGTGGGGAATCAAACCGAAGTCTCCCACATGCAGGGTGAGTGCTCTATTCAGTAGGCTCAAAGTTATAAAGTCACTACTTTCTCCAGCCATTTTGTGTAGCATTAAGCAGGCACCTAACTCATTCTCACAAGAAACCCCACAGCTGCCTGAGTCTAGGCAAGGGGTTCCTAGTTGCAGATCACTCAGCATTGCAACACCTCAGTTCCTTTGTGGATCTCAACTTCAGTGATAACAGGATCAGGCTGAATGTCCCCAGCTAACTGCAACGCGGTACATCTGTGTCTCTCTATAGGCATTTATGCAGCACATATCACTGTATCTAAGCTACCTATAGGAGAAATGCCTTTCAAACCCATGTGGCAATCAATTTCTGCCCGAAAGCAGGAGATTTGATTACCTTATCTTATCTTGTAGAAATACAAATGCCACAAAACTTCTCGGCCCCTTTTGTGCTTTTAAATGCAGGCAGTGTATTTGATTCTATTTCTATGATCACCCTGAAGCAATGAATTTCTCAAACTGACCCCAGAGGTGCAAAGAAGCGTATTCTTTAATTGGGTCTAAACTTGCCCGGCGTTCATTTCATGAAATACAAACATAATGGCTTCCAACGGAATGAGCTAGAAACAAGCATCGTCACATTTTCTAATCACTGTATTTCGTTCAGCATTACTGTTCATACAGTTCTCCAGGCTGGTCCTCAAATTCAGGAACTCCCCAAACCCTAACACACTACGCTGTCAGTCAGGGGACATAGGCTCTGTTACTCATTAGCTATGTGGCCTTGGGAAAGTCACTGGAACTCCAGTCCTACAAAGACTTACAAATATGCTTATGCTTGTTGGCTGACCTGTTAAAGTTTACTCCTGTGCTTGAAGTTAAGCATGTGGGATAAGGACCAGAGCTACCTGCTCAACCCAAGTCAGGACTGATGCACAATAAGGACACTTGTACAGGGCTGTATTGTTCCTCTCCTGTGGATAAATAGAGCTGTTTGTCTGAAACTGTCCAACATGTGTGGAGCATGACTGGAGAATACGCTGATATTTTAAAATCAGCATAGGTCTTTAAAATGACTGCAGGCCAAATAAAAATGCCCTTGTTCCTTTCTCTCCTATGCCGTGGGTTCATTTGAATAATCTCTCTCATCAGACTATCTAACCCATAAGGCAAGAGCATTTTCTTCAGCAAATGAGAGGAAAAAAAACTCTGCCCTAAAAATACACAGCACTGCTTTTTATTTAAAAAAAAAATGGAAAAAAGCAGGGGTGAAGACAAAAGACAAATTTGTCTTCAAATAGCAGCACTTAAATGCTAAGCTCCAAGCATGGCAGGTGTTTCCAATCCTTGATGAGCAGGTGCAGTAAACTGGCTATTGGGACTTGCGATGCCCTCCAGCCAGATTAGAGCATTCATTCAGAGTAAGAAAAGGAATGTGCAAAGCCATCAGGGATCTGGCCAAATGCCGGTTGACTCGCAAGAAGGCCACTGCCTATAAAGAGCCCAAGGCGAAAATAATCAGAGCCTCCACTTTTGGTCCCTGCTTTGCATCTGTCATACCATCTCTCACAAAGATTAAGGGCACTCGAGCTGTGCTAAACTATCCAGGTTTACCTTGGGAATCTTTGCATGCAATACAAATCCAACTCAGAGAGTTACAAACACAACATAGGGGCCCGATCCTGCACACAACCCCTAAGCAGCAGTGCTTGCTGTGTACTGTGCCATATTTTTAAAGGAAGTTAGCCTAACTCAAAGGGAGTGAGGTGCTTAATTACCTTTACAAATCTGTCCCTGTGGGAAGTTACTGTAGTAAACACCACCCTCAATCATAAGTGTCTCCGACTCTGGGACTAAGCAGTGCCTAGACCTCTTTTGGGTGCTATAAGATAAGGAGTAAGAACAGCAACTCTTGTGATTTTTATTATGAGTTTTGCAGATGTTGGGTGCTTTTCTTAAAGTCTCTAGAGGCATGTGATGGGGGGAAACTCAACTTTATTTTTTAAATAAGTTTCTATCCCTCGTGGTTATGGAGAAAGGTTTGATAACATGAGTGCATCCTCAAAACTTAAAAGGCAGAAGGCAAATGAAACACAAGATTTGTTTATTTACTTTTTTAGATTTGGATTTTAAACTTAAGCCCATCTCATGATTTTTCAGGGCCTGAAAAGGAGCCTGAAAGTTTCAAATTTTTGAGGTTGGCAGTACAGCACTCAGCAATTACAAGCCAAGAAATGCTGCATTTACGAGGCGTATGGGGGCAAATGGGGACAGACAAGGACTTTGACAGAAAGCAAATGTGAGTATCAGTCTGAGGCACTGTCATTTTCTTGCATGACCTACTGGAGAGCTATCCATGCACACAGCAGTCTAATTCCACTGGCTGAAATGGAGTTACTCCTGATTCTCACCTGTGTGAGAATAAGGCACAGAGTCAGACACACATGCATATGTGAGCACTGGCCTTCCACGTGTGATTGATGTGTTGGTTGTAAATCATAATCCCGCAACTCAGAAGGCATTTTTAGCAATGAGAGGGGGAGAATTAAACTTTTCTTGGAACAATAAACACTATCTTTCCAACTACATTTATAGAGATGAGCTAGATTATAAATAACAACAAATAGATATTGTACTAGTGAAAATGCAGATATAGGGGAGTGCAGAAACAAGAGTTTGAAACAGCTGGTCTGCTTTCTGTAAATATCTAGTTTTCAAACAAAAAGCATGAGTTTGTTTTTCTAATATAGATGTTTATAAATATGGGATTCAGAAAATAGGTATGATAGGATTGTTTTGTTTGCTTTGCTTTGCCACTCCATTGTTGTGCCTGAAAGGCTGTTTGTGGGAGTTTCCCACCTGGCAGTATATTCTAATAGCATGTTCAACAATGTTTCATAACATCACATACTATAAGAGCACACACAATATGACAAGATATTAATGTTTAGCAGATTAAGACTTTTAAAATAATACCAAACAGCGCTTACTTTGTACCAAACGTATCATAATTGTATGACACTGGTGAATACGGAGTTTGTGGGGGTGTTGTTCTCAGACACAGGGTGTCAGTGTTCCAATATCAATACCCATTCACTCCTGGGCCTCTTTGTTAAAATGGCAAACAAGGGTATAGATAATGCTAATTATAAAATTAGGAGTTTGGTAATTCTGCCATCTCTCCAACAGTAACAGGACACAGACTACAAATTTATTCAATATAGCCTTCCTTGAAGACCATGTATTCAGTTCCATTACCAGTCCACCCAAGCCCTCCAATCCTGCGGAAATAGCAGTACTGTATCCTACATGTGCATGCTTCATACATACATTGTATTTTGCAACGTCCCTTTACTTTGCTCTTCAGCCGCAGTAGGTTGCCGACCCCTGCACTAGAAGATGATGCCTTCACTGAGATCCATTGTTTAGAAGAACACAAATCCATTAAAATTAAGTAAAATGAATTAATTTTTTTCTTTTTCCCTGGTAGTTGGGCAGTTAGGTGGGAAAGCACCCACATGCTGCTCATGTGGTCTGCTGAGTCCAAATTTCTCTCTGCCATCCAGTCTCCTTACGCAAAGCTGCCCTAAAGCCAACAGATCCATTCAATAGAGGATTGTCCCTCTATATTGTAATCCTTCCGCTACCTAAGGCCCCAGTAGTAGCTGCTACACTACCAATTCCCTCTCATAGAATTCATGTCCAGTAGAAAGGGGCGATGGCCAGGTTGTCCCTGCACCCTAGATGGTTGTCCCCAGTTCCCAGAACAGCCCCAGGGCCATTTGGCTGCCAGCAGAGCTTAGAGCAACCATTCGGCTGTGCTAATCCATACTAAAAAAACAAGTGAGTGATGAACTGGTCAAGGCCTAAAGCTGCCTTTCCTGACCTTTATCCCCAACTCTCACACATAACTAGATCAGTGAGTTTGGCACTGTATACTGACTTGGTGAGGTGGGAGGAGAGTAAGGAATAATGATTTCCCTAACATTATCACAGTCATATGGAAAATAGAACCTTTGTCTTTGTGTCCCTGGAGTAGATGATGATGGAAGAGGTAAATGTGTCTGTTAAAACACTCCATGAAATGAAGAGCTTATTGAAAATGTCTTTGTATTTTCAGCTATCTGCTGTGCCTTTGTGTAGTTCCATAGCAATGAGTGACAGTAAGTCCATTGGACGTGTTCCCTACAAATGAAGTTGACTCAACATACAGAAGTCACCAAGTGAAAAATCTATTCACCAAAGTATGGATCAGTACTTTCCATATGCATAGATAACACCACTTTCCTCTCCACCACCTCCACTGCTGTTCCCCCTGCTCCAGCTTTCATTTGCTTGCACCCCATAAAGAGTTAGGCCAAGTAAAATATGTGGGAGGAAGCTTAAATCTCAAGGTGCTGTTTGCTGATTGTGTGAGTAATTGTACAAAAGCCAGCAAAGAAACAAATCCTCTGGCAAAGGGACTGGATCTTCACACTTCCTGCCTGTCTTCTCTATTGCTGCTGTTAGAGAAGACACCTCATTAACAGCTTGTAATGAGCATCAATAAACCATGTGTTGGTAAATAATAAATATATGCAGTTATCGGATATGGCAATTACAAGCAGAGCTGACATCAGATTGCACAGCTCTGGAATATTTTCACTGAACAAGACGTTAGTGGCTAGTCTCATTTCGATAGCACGGCACCTCATTTCCCTAAGCTTCCATCCTCTGCAGAGATCCTGTGTGCTCTTCTTTTATTCTCATATATAGTATGCTGTCAAAGGTTAGCCCATGTGGCACACTGTACACTGAATACTGTAGCAGGGAATGTGCTGTTGTTTGTCATTTAAACTGTACCAGTATATATCAGTCTTCATCTAGGACTCAGTCGTGGAAAGCACTGAGCACGCTCTCTCTGATTGAGCAAAAAGTTTAAAGAGGTGCTTAACTTTAAGCATAAAAGCATCCCCATTCCTTATTGAGTAAAGTTAAGCGCAGGCATAAGCCTTTGCAGAATCAGGGCCAAAGACTCCAGAAGTGACCTACAAATGTTAATTAAGCTCCAGAACACAGAGGCATGGAAGAATTATTTTACTGATTTCACAGATGGGGAAACCAAGGCACGGTCAAGTGATGGGAAAGAGTGCCCCACAGGGCGGCACTGCTGGGAACACAGAAGTTCTGAGCCCCACTCATTCTCAGTTCAGGTTGCCTGTGCTTATTTATCCTCGTTCATTTAAACTTAATTGATACATCCCAGGCCATGCAATGAAATACTGAAAATCACATCTGAACTCGGACAACGTAAACCACTACAGACTCACCGAATAATGAGTCTGAGTCTCGGTTTTGACTAGACTGGGATTTGAAATGGTTTTTTTTTAAACTGGCAAGGGCCCTTTAACTAATATTTGTAAAGCACTTGTGAAATCCCAGGTGTGCTATGACTAAAGTACTACACATTAGTCATATATTATTATTATTGCCCCAATCCAGAGCCCATTGCCAGGCCTGGCTAACTGGGATAGGTGCTGAGCAAATGTGTTGGAGAGAGGCAGGCTTCCCCCAGGGCCAAACAGGAATTCTACTCCCAGGAGTAGCACCGGGGTCACTCTTTGGAACCTACTACAGGCCAAGGGCTACAGTAGCCACTGCAGGCCTCTTACATGCTCCCCCAGGAAGAGTGGAATGGGAGGATCCATACAGGAGCAGATTCCTGTGTCTCACCCCTTCCCAGCCCTGCCCATGCCCTGCCTCCTCCTAGCCCCTGTGTGCTGCTGTGCCGGGGGCCCACTATGGAGTTAAGCTCCACCTTCCAAAGAGGGTACTGTAATGGAGTTACGGGGCTGGCTGGGGCTGGCCATGTGAAACCCACCCTACCAAGTGTGCTCACCTTTCCTTTTGCACAGTAAAACTGCACCAGTTTTTCTGCTAAGAGGGCTTCTGTGGCTATGGAAGTAGAGGCTGAATTTGACTCTAAAAGCTAATAGATGTCGAAAGAGCTGTTTTCACTAGTACTACCAGATATGACAACCCAGCACTGTGTATCTCCTAAGAAAACCTGATTGTTTGAACTCTCTAAAGTTGCCTCATCTGTGGGAAAGAGTCTTTAAAAATGTATCACAGGCAAAGTAATTTGGCCTTGGTACCTGACGGAGACAGAGTTGGGGAGTAAAAAAAACTGGTTATCCTTGCAGCTGTCCTACCACACCAAGCGCCAAGAAAGGCTGGACAGTGCACAGAGAGGTGATATCACTTTAAATGTCTTCATATGAGACACCAGTAATTCTACGCTGCAATCACAAGAAGCCTTTGGAGGAAAAAATGAATAACCAACAGTGAGACTATCTCAGTCTTGTAGCAATATGTAGCAGGAATCCCATCACTTACCGTAACTTTTCAGGTGGGCATGTTTACAACATCTGCAGCAGAGAAAAATTTGCTAGACCTATGCTGAGGTTTTCAGGGTGATACTAATTTTGAGATGCCCCTATCACCACGTCTTCAGTTTGGGAACCCCTCATAAGTGCAGAGTCGTGCATACTCTATTTCTACTGAGTCCTGTATCCCACCCAGCTCTGATCAAGGAACCATGAATCAACTAGTTATCCACTGTCTTATCTGGTGTGGAACATGACCCAGCATTCACTGGCCACAGTAGTTTTCAAATAAACCACCACGCAAGCCTTGTAGTAGAGCAGTAGCTGAAGCAATAATGAAAGGTGTAAAGCATTCTCTTTTTCTTTGATCTCTCATATACTGTAAAATAAGCCATGTTTTACTTTCTGAGGGATTCTGTATGTGATTCCAAAGCTCTAAGGATGAGCCAATTTTCCTGCCCCCAGAATTTAAACCCAATCCCACTTAACAAGTTAGGGCCAAATCTTGCACTGGGAACAAGGGGGAGGACAGACATGACTTTATTTTAAGCCACTTTTCCATGCCCTGGATCATGGGGCTGGCGTATGCACAGGCTGGTACACCTTGAACAGCTGCAGGACCTAGGGCCCAAAGTTCCAGCCCCCTTCATCTGACTCAAACATGACTGGCCTCTGCAAGCGCATATTTCCATTGGAACGGCCTGCATAGCCCTGGATAATTTTTCTTCAGCCTTCAAGGTACTGTGTATAGAAAGTGGTGTAAAAGAAACCTAGAACCTGATATGGTGTCACTGTGTTTGACGGTCCTGCAAATATTTCCTGTGAGACTTTCAGGAATTATTTAATATAGTAATTACTAAGGAATCAGTTACTATTGTATGGTATCCAAAAGGGCACTAGGCCCTGAATTTCACTGACGTGGCCACTGTACCCCACAGCTACTAAGAAGCCAGGAAGGAAACGTAGCAAGTATGACATGCAAGCAGTTGTATAGACCACTGACACCACAGAGAGCAGCAGACAGGGCACAGTGTGTGGTACATGAGCTAATACCAGCATGTAAGTCAGGAATTGGAGTGAGAGCTTTCAGTTCCTCCGCTTCTGTGGGGTAAAGGTGGGCCTTTCATGTTCCTTAAACATAGCTTTTTTGATTACTTGAATTAATCTTACACAGTCAGATACCCCCATTTATGTTTGATTTCATCTTCTCTTAGCTCACTCATCAAGGAGGCTTGAGTTACAAGCATTAAGTTATATTAATTTCAAAAGCCTCAGCCCTTTCATAACAATTGCTTATTGCTGAGGGCTTGTCACTGATCATTTCCTTATCTTACATCTCTCTCTCTCGTTTGCTGGCAGCTACCTCCACAGAAACAGGACTTGTCCAACTCCTCCTCCCAGCTATCCCAGTAACCTTTACAGGAAAAAGCAGCCCATTAAATCTGAGGTGTTAACTGCTCTCCTGACCACAGATTCCAAGATGTTTCCTGCTCATGTTTCAGGAGCGGCCTGCAATGCTGCAACCCCCACTGGGGCCATTCTGTCAGTCCAGGCATTTAATTAGCTAATTACAACCTGCTGACATGAATACACAGAATATGGTGTTCAAAGAGCAATTTTTTTTTTCAATTCATTTATTATTAACCCCCAGTAAACATCTGATATGCTCTTCCCTGAGGGGACAGAGTGGTAATTGGTCCCTTGAACACTGAGTTCTCGTACTAACGGGCCTGAGCTGGAACCAAGTCGCACCATCTGTCAGTGTTTGCGCACGCAGCCCGCCGTGTGTTTCACATTTGGGAAAAGGAAAAAGAGGAAGAAGAAAAGTCTCAGACGTATTTTGAATGTGGTCAAGCTAATCTCCTTTGTGTAGCATCCATAACTCACATTTCTGTGCCCTGCCCAGGAAGGGATGTGCCGCAGTCAGTGGAAAAAGCCCTTCCAGGATAAGCTGGTTGGGTTGGCTTTTCTTTTTTAACTTCTTCCTTCCACGTTCAATCCTGCATCTGTAGAACGTTGTTCGATGTAAGCATGGAAATTGCTCTTTGCTCAAGTGCTCTGACTGAAGAGGCAAGATAACAGTCGTGGTCCTGTTATGTTTTCTGAGGCAAACATGCCATACGAGCATGAAAGGAAAGGCAATGGAAACCAGGTGGGAAGCATTAAGACAGCACATCCCGAACGAAACTCCTTATCACCAAAGTAACCTGCCTGCACAAGAGCTGCCAAACTGGACTTGATTTAGCCACTTCTCAAATAACCCTTAGTGCCTGGGAAAGATTGTAATTTGTTGGGTGGTAGCATTTACAAGACCCAGCTGAGATAAGGGGGCCATTGTGCTAGAAACTGCACACCCAGAGGAAGACAGTCCCTACCCCTGAAGAGCTTGCAGTCTCAATACACAAGGCAAACAAAGAGGAACAGAGAGTGGAAGTGGCTAGTGCAAGGTCACACAGCTGATCAGTGGCTAAGCTGAGACTAGAAGGCACCTCTCCTGACATGCACTGCATGGGTCTACCCACCGGCCCATTGTGTCTCCCCAAAAATTCAAGACCAGTAGCTCCGGAGACAGCAGGCCACTAAGTATCCATAGAACAAGGTCGGCTTGGTAATACTGCCGAAAAGCTTCCCCAAGAAATTGTTCCAGCTTTTTTGAAAAGCATTCGCTTCAGCAGCATTGACATTGCTTTGGTATTTGCTTTCTAGGAACATCCTAAAAATAAGTGCATTGGCAAGAACATTTCCCAAAAGAAGGTTATTTTGGAAAATATTTACAGAAAGAGAATGGAGACAGCTGTCTTGTGAACAGCCATGTATCTGCTTAACTTTATGCATGTGAGTAGTCCCATTAAATTCGATGAGAATAATTACACATACAAAATTAAGCATGTGGATAACGTCACACATGCTTTAGCTGAGGAGATCCCTGAGCTACTGAGGCTGATATTTAGCAAATCTTGAAATGCTGGGGAAGTTCCAGTGGACTGGAAAAAAGTTAAAGCTGTGCTGATATTTAAAAAGGGCAAAGGGGATGATGTGAAACTATAGCCTTGTTAGCCAGATATCAATCCCATGCAAAAATCACAGAACGATGATATGGGACACAATCAATAAAGAATTAATTAATGGTAGCTTAATTAATGCCAATCAACATGGCTTTATGGAAAAGAGATCTTGCCAAACAAATATGATACATTTCTGTGATATATTTGACTTAATGCCATCCCAAATTCTGATTAAAAAATTAGCACTATACTAAATCAATGTCACACATTAGATTAAATTGATTAAAAACTGGCTAAAATGTACATTTCAATAAATAATTGTAAACAGAGAATCATCATTCAGTGGAGGTGTTACCAGTGCGCTGCACAGGGATCTGATCTTGACCCAAAGCTATTCAATATCTATATCAATCATCTGCAAGAAAACATAAAATCATTGCTGGGAAAGTTGGCATATGACAAGATCAGTTCTATGGAGCAACCTGGATTGCTTAATAAGCTGGGCGCACGAGTGTTTTAATATAGCCAAATGCAAGGTCATACATCTAGAAAGGAAGAACGTAGGTCGCACTTACAGGATTAGAAACTATATTTTTGGAAAGAAGTGACTCTGAAAGAGACTTAGAGTAATGGTGGAGAATGAACTGAACATGAGTTCCCAGTCCACTGTGGCTAAGAAACATGAACCAGGAATGGATAAGCAGATGAATATGGAGGAGCAGTAAGGAAGAGGCATTACCAATATATAACGCATTAATGAGACCATTACTGGAATGTGTTGTCCATTACTGGTATTTTACACTTTTAAAAGGATGATAACAACCTGGAAAGGGATACAAATGATTCAAGGTCTGGAAAACCTGCCTTATAATGAGAGAGAAAAAAAGTTCAATTTGTTTAGTTTATCCAAGAGAAGGTTAAGAGTTGATCGGTCTTAAAATACCCACATGGGGAAATTTCTGGTAGTAGAAGGTGCTTTAATTTTGCAGACAAAGGTCTAACAAGATCCAATGGGTGGAAGCTGAAGCTAGACAATTCAGAGTAGATGTCAGGCACATGTTTTAACAGTGAGTGTAATTAACCATGGGCATAACTTACCTAGAGATGTAGTGGATTCTCCGTCACTTGAAAATGCCAAAGGACTGGATGTCTATCTACAAGATAGGCTGTAGGTCAACCAGAATTTTTGGGCTTATGCAGGAATCACTTGGTGAAAGTCTCTGACCTGTGTTATGTAAGAGAACAGACTAGATGATCATAATGGTGCGTTCTGGTCCTAAAAAATTATGAATCTATGAACTTTTGACCTCTTGTGAGAGGCAGAAGTAGGGGCAGTGGGTACCTGGCCTGGAGCATTGTGTCAATGGTGTGGACCAGAAGAGTCCCTGTTGTCTTAAGGTAAAGCCAAGATGGGACACAGTACATGGAAAAAGATTGTGAGGAGTGGCAGGAATAGGGGATCACAGTTTACATTTGGCACAAAGATTGCTTTGGCTTTCGCAAGAATTTGCAAGGATATTGAAATGAAAATAACCGTCTGTCTTTTTTCCTGAAATTTTGATTTACCAGGAACTCATATTGTAGGAAAAAGTAGCTTATCCTGCAAATTTTCATAAATGTGCTTCAGTAAAATATTCCCAAAGTCCAAAAGAAAAGGAAAGAGACGCTGGCAGTAAATACCTAGAATGAGAAAAACACATAAAATTCCAGGGGTGAAAAGAACAAGTCGTCATCAACCAATTTCTTCAAAAGCAGATCCCTGATTCTAGACAATCTGGTTTCTTGCCAACTCATGCAGATTGTGGGGAGATGATTCATAGTTATCTACAAGTTATCCGATACAGAATGAATTAAAAATGGACAACATAAGGTAATGACATCTTCCCTGGACTCGACGAGAATGAGCGAAATACAAGGTCATATAATCTCTGAAATCCACAGTCCATAATCTTGGAGCAGAAATGGACACGGTACAAAAATCATAATGCTCCCATGGATGAGATGCTGAATAACTATTTAACAAACAGGGGGGGCATGAGATTTGCCTCAAGGGTGGGTAGCACAGAAGTTGTTAGGTCCCAGGAAGCCAGTGAAGGGAAGTTTGTTGTCCCTTCCAATGCAATTTGCCAAACATGCCAAAAGTTTAAGCACATCTAAAAACATGATTGTGTAATTCCGTAACTGTATCTTTGGGGCTGCAGTTTATATGTTTGGGGCTGCAGTTTATATGAAAGACAAAACACAAACTAGCATTGTATTGTGATACACTGACACTGTGAAAGGCTCTCTAAAAGTTAGGAAAAATGTTTGGGTCTGAAAAGGCTGGATGCTTATCTGAACCTTTTGCAATCTGTTCCTCACTTCCCCAGTACACGACTGAATTACTCTGAGCACAATCTGCCCCGCCTCCCTGCCATATCACCTTTTCATATTTTGCTCCGTACTTCCTGAGATGACTTGAAATCTCAGAATCAGCTAGACCCAATGGGACAGAATTAGGATCCAGATTCAAACTGTTCAGATCAGGAGTATTTGTCTGGCCGGTTATAAAAATATAGTCAGTCACAAACTTTAGAACCGGGTTCTGGATCGGCACTGCAGCAAAGTTCAGGAATGTTCACAACTGGGGGGTTTAATTGGGCCCATCTCTACCCAGAAGAGGAAAGTTTAATGTTGATAAGCAATTCTGAATAGGGCCAGGTACACCACGGAGGCCTGCATCCCCTCCTTTGGAAAATCTCTTTTAATCCTTGTGGAGTCAGAAGGCTGCTCAGTGAAAGGAATGGTCTTTCCACCCTTACGCTTAATATTTCTCTTTGTTTTGTGCACTCTTTCCTGAGAGGGTCACAGTAAAATTCCTCTTCTGAACATTTTGGGCAAGCTGGCTACCATCCCTCCCACTTTGGATCCAATAGCCGCTCTCAGCATAGGATCAGTCTTCTTTAATATCTAGCTGCAAAACTTCTCCATTGAATTGTCAGTATGTCAGGGAGCTCAGAAACGCCATCCTTGCTGGCGTGCCTGAATTCTTTTCTTCAGACGTTTCACACCGTACTGTAGCATCCCACTATTTTTAGCAAGTATTTCCAGAATTACTTGCAAGAGAGTCTGCAATCCACTGCACAAGTACGTTATCTGGGCCAGGAATTTAGGTGGCAATACTGCAGCACAAGTGATGTTTCTGCACCTATAAACCAGACCTACAGCATCCAGCTCATCACCTAAAATGGACTGTGTTAGTGCAGAGACCAGGGTGCCAACTTTTAGAAAGTAGGAAAGCAGGGTTCTTAAAGGTTCAGGGCTGAATTAAGCCAATACAGGGCCCTGAATGCACCTCACATGTGAACACCACAACGCTGCCCAAGTTGCTGTGGCACTGCCCCTCTTTGGGTGGCAGCAGGTTCCAGAATTGAGGTGACTAGGACAGTTCACACCCCCTTCAAACCGTTGTTTCGAGCTTTCTGCAGACTCAGACAGGCTTCATTTACACTCGGATAGAACCCTTTTCTCCCTCAAGAAAGCTGAGATTCTGATTTCATCATGTGACTTTAGGAGCTGGACCCCTTGTCACAGGCCTATAGTGCCCATGTCTTAATCGGGCCCCATGTAGGTTTCCAATACAAGTGAATATCAAACAGTTCAGCAATTCTCTAGTTCTTTTCTGTAAGTCACAGTAAACGGACATGATAATTTATCTGTATCCTATTGCATTTCTGGCTCCCCTTGGCCCATATTAGTTAATGGACAAGCAGGCTGAGCCTTTCTGATGGAAAAACAAATCTTTTCTTTTCCTTGCTGTTGCCTTTTTTATGTGGCATTATTCAAACAGGTTAGTGCCTGAAAACCGAGCTCATCACGGCAAGGAGAGTTTTAAAAAAAATCATGAATTAGTTATTTTCTTCCATGGCTGACTGTATCACTTATCAGCCCTTCAATAGAAGAGTTGGCACTGTTCTCTTACCGTGTGCACACTAATGGCTCGCTCCTCTTTTATCTCCTTTGATCAGACACAGGTGGATGACAAGCCTTCTACTTGTCTGTTGAAATAGGTGCCCGTTGTTGTCAGGGTGATTATATCTAATTACATCCTGGTTAATTATCGAACATGATTAATTATAACAGAGCCACTCTGCTCTGGAGATTGGTGCATCTTCCAGATGTCACACTGCTGTCTGTAGGGCACAGTTCCCCAGACCTCTTTTGAGTGTGGACAAATTCATAACGGAGAAACACAAATACACATGATATATGCTAAACAGTCCAATATTCTTTATTTCCCTCTCCCTGGTCTTACAGATCACTTTCTCTGGAACTTACACTGAAAATACAGGTGTCTAGCATTTCATTAAATGGTCACATTCACTGGTGTCAATGAAGCTGCACCTTCTTATGCAAGGTCTGAATTTAGACCCCCCTCTCACTCTGTTCCCATTTGCTCTTGCACTTTCTATCTTTTTCTCTCACATAGTCTTTGCCCAGCTTTCTTTCTCTCTCTCTTTCTTTCTCAGACACACAATCTCTCAGCATTTGTCCATTACCTCATGATGTGTACAAGAATACAGATGGGAGAAAGATGTCAAAAGATTTACCAGGAAAAGGGGTGCCCTATATACCTGTGAGCATCCCGAAGCAATGTGGAAATCAACCTGAGTACGTGGGACAATGGGTGGTGGTTCATATACTACCTTGGGCACCATGCTATTGGAGTCAGATTTGACCCCAATGTTTACGTGCATTGGTGATCTCCAGGCTTGATTTCTGAAATGCACTGTATCTGGGAATGAAACTGTTTGCCTTAAAAATAAAAGCACTAGTTAATGTAGAATGAAGCCACCTACTTACCCTGCAACTCACGTTACTGATGGCGCCTGACGGCTGCTCTTTACTGGGCTCTTGCTGAATATTGAACCAAATTCAGGGTGTCAGTCTTCACCCACAGGGGCCAGTGCTGACTCATGGGGGGTCTCCATGGGGGTGACCGGCTCATGCTGAGTGATCACGACCTTCCACAGCAGCTACGTTTCACTGGAAAATTGAGCTATCAATCTCAGACGTGACACTGGAATTCAGGAGGTAGAGCTGACCCACGACTCGGGGAGCTCATTTCCAGAAGAGATCTGAACGACCACGAATCTCAGCATCCACAGAGCAGAGTGCAAAACCCACTTCTTCAACCTTGGCGTCTCTCACTGACTCCACCAAAAGTCTCATCTATTAAAATACCACATAAACTAAAGCCAAGTCCCCTGTGGAACAGGGAAGGAGAAACAAAGAGCTACAGAGACTGACACATAAACAAGCTAGACAAACTGTAAGGTGCTCAGGCACCGCAGGGAAGGACACGGCACTGCAGCTAGAGCTGGCTGAACGTTTCTGATACTTCTAATTTTTCATTGAAATTTCAGATTTTGATCAACATTTTCATGACCGTTTTTGCAAAAGTTTCCTCCTGTTTTCCAACCAGCTCTAATAAGATGCCAGATGATGGAACACACCACACCCAAATAAGGCTTCGGGCCCGGTGAAGAAACAGTCACAAAAATGCACATACGAATATAGAACAAGAAGGCAACTAGTGCACTGGCATCTGGCATCTGCTGCTGGCAAGTTTCTTTGGCCGTATGCTATGACCCTCATAGACAGTGCTTTGATGTGCCAGACAGCTGTCTGCTGAGCTGTCTCTGTCAGTGAGGATCATGGGATACCCACATCACCATATTGAAGCACAGTTGTCTTCTGTGTGTACTCCTATGACCACGCTAATGACCTTTATGTCCCCTTTCTCTACTAGGGTCAATGACGTGCAAGAGCCAGTGTGCCATTTTGCAGACTGTTAGTCCGTGATCTACTACTGATCTATGCATACTATGCCTCTGGTCAGTGCTGACCTACTCTTTAGCACAAAGTGGTTCCCTTGAGGATCAAATTTTCATCATGCTTTTAACAAACACACGTGAGTGCTACCATTTTCAGCTCTAACTGGCACCTCCATTACAGGCTCTTCTAACTCACATAAGAGGTTGGATGACACGATGCAGATGCCGTTTTCATTAAGCATTAGTCCTCTTTCGGACAGGATGATACTTTATTTGTGCACGTCACTCAGACGCTCTGACACAACCTGGAGCAGTGTCACAGCTCCCCCATTTTCCTGGGCATTGCTTGTTTTTCTCCAGGCCAATTCATAACTTGTGCCTCTTTCAGGCTATTGGCATTGGCTATACCAAATTATGCCTTTCAAGAAATACTTCATTTCATAGAACAGTTTCCATAAGAGACAGAGACCTTTATTCTCCACCTCAGGATTTTACCTCATTGTGATCTCTGCTAAGGCTTTACTTTTTTTTCAAAGAATAAAGACAGACCTAATTCCTGTAACTCAGGGGCTGAGAAGAACCATTTATAGGTGTGGGAGGGGCATAGATTTGTGCCCCACATCTGAGCCTCCTCTTCCCCTCTCAGGCACTCCTTTCCCTTGCTGCCTGACCTCCCCCCCTCCCCCGACCTATGAGCCCCTACAACTACTCTCTCCAAATCTGAGTGACTGTTGTTGTGACCAGGCACATGGGATCGCAGCACCACTCAGGGTGCAATCCTGCATGCCAGGCAACAAAGCCATTCACTCAAATTTGGCCAGAATGCACATCTGTCATCACAGTGCAACTCAGGTTCAGTCTGGCCAAAAAGTGGTCAAGCCATGGTTTGGGTGGCCCCTCCAACTCCACAGCCTGTGTAACTTATGCAGTTGTAGCAGTTTCAGCAAAGGGCAGCCAGAATTATGCTGTATTTAGCCAGTGAGCAGCAAAACATCCTTACAATGAGGGGAAGAAAATAGAAATATAGAATACACAAATCATAACATCACTCGGCTCTTATACACTATTAGGATAATTTCCTTCGACATTCTTTTTATACACACACACAGAGGAATTGCCAGACTGGATTAAACCTGGGGTCCATCTAGTCCAATATCCTATCTCTGACATTGGTCAGCACCGGATACCTCAGAGGAAGGTGCAAGAAACCCACAGCAGGCAGATGTGGGATAATCTACCTCTACGAATGTCTCAGCCTCATCTCTGATAGTTAGAACTTGTTTTGAAATCTGAAATATTGACATTTTTATCATTTCTAAACTCTTGTGTTTTCAATAACTTTTATAACTCTGGATATTCTTGTTATCCGTATAAATGCCCAGTCTCTCTTTGAATCTTACTATATTCTTGGCATTAATGAGATCCAGTGGTAGTGAAGTCCACAGTGTAAATACATGATGTACCAAAATTATTTCCTTTCCTCCGTTTTAAATGTATTACCTTTTAATTTAATTGAATGCCCCCTTGTTCTTGTGTTATGAGATGGGGAGAGCCACAGTTCCCAATCTACCGTCTCGAGATCGGTCAGTATTTTGTACACTTTTATCATGTTTTTGCTTCCTCGTCTCCTCTTTAAGGTGAACAATCCAATCTTATCAGTCTGTCTTCATAAGATAATTTTTCTCTACACTTATTAATTCTCGTCACCCTTCTCTGTACCCCTTCTCCCTTCTGCAATAACCCTGTGGAGAACAGATGACCAGTACAACACACAGTATTCCAGACTAGTGTACTGTTGTTTTAGATAAGATATGAATAATTTATATTTTCCATGTTATTCTTCATCATGTTCTTTATTCATCCCAACACCTTGTTTTCTTTTTTGACTGGAGCTGCACACTGAGCAGAGAGATATTGTTCAGGTTCAGTTCAGCTGTCCACAATATTGCCCAGGTCCCTATCCTGAGTCCATGCAGCTAATTTAGATCCCTGTAAGGTGTATGAGTAGTTCCATATATTTCCCTCCAAGATGCAACACTTTGCCTTTAATAGACACTCAGCTTCATTTGCCATTGTGTTGACCATTTACCTAGTTTGGCTGAATCCCTCTGGAGTTTCTCACTTTTGTCTGGAAGTCAGTAACTCTATTTCCTGAAAAATGGGCTTGTTTATGCTTTACCCCCACCTTTTTCAGATCATTAATATTCAACAACACTGGACCTAATACAGAACCTTGAGTCACCCTGTTGTTAATCTTTTGCAATGACAAAAATGAGCCATTTATGCCTACTCTTCGATACCTATTTCAAAGCCAACTTATATATATGGCTAAGACAGATAAGTTGAGAGGTGGGGATAAAAAATAATTGTTGTTGGCCCTCCCCAAAATCCTAAGGCTGGTCCCATGAATATGGGTATGAACACAAGGAACAGGGGGCCCTTGAAGCTTTGCAGAGGAGGAATTGTTTCATAGGACCACTCCGAAATGCTAAAACTGCCTCTGATTGGTAGCTGTTTTCAGTGGAAGCCATGTGCATATAAGGATAGAATTTTCTTGAATTCTACTTTATTTAAACCACAAACATCCTCCTTTACATCTCCATCAGGTTGCGCTTACCTGAAGTTCCGTGAGCTCTAATTACCCATCCCTATGCACAACTCCTCGTTTTTCTAAGGGAAGAATGGCGTGCAATGCGGCATTGCCCAACTGTGTCAGACTCAAATATGGCAGCACAGAGAAAGACAGGAGAGGTGCCAAGCATGAATTAAGTCTGCATTCTGTCAGAACAATACTGCCTAATACAGATGTGTCCTGGGGCACACAGATCTCTAGTGATAATTTCACAATTAATTTCCCAAAATGAAAATGGCAACAACACAGAAAGGATGAGGCAAATTACCATCACTAATCAGTCTCCCTCTCTCTCTTCCCCATCCTCTTGTATGATAATTATGATAATTAACAAGCTAACAAGCCTCTAGTAAAAACATTTCCAGAATTTCAATGTATAATTAATATTTACATCCATAACAAGTTGCCATTTATAGTACATGTTGATTTTTTTTTTTAAATTAACACTTCATACTTAGGGAAAAAACCCTTCAGAGAGCATGCACAAAAAAGACAGCCTACATTCAGAAAACATGCCCTTATTTATTTATGTGGGGTTTTTTTTATGCCTAGAACTTTAGCATCTAGGCTCCTTACAAAATATAAACACACACACACACACACATGCAAAAAATACAGAAAACATTATGCTACACAAAAAAGATATCCCCAAATTTTCTCAATTTCAGAACACAGCTGCATCCAAATGGCCCTCGTGTTGTCAGGCAGCTTGTAGCATATTGTCAAATGCCTTATCCAATCAAGGCACCTTACATCATTCGTTGGTGATCAGGCTTGGGTGGACAGTCAGCTGAAACAGGTTGACAAGATAAGGGCCCTTCAGTAAATAAACCTTTGTTGTTCATCTAGGAGTGTTCACCTCTAGAACGTTGGTCCCCAGCTGTGATGGGTATATGGTCAGACGCAAGCTCTTTAATAAAATAGGGCCCATGATTCTTATTCCAACAGATGCCACCGTCAGATACCATGGTGTGGCTGCATAGGACAATGGATCATTGGGTGGATAGATAGATAGGATATGGATATGGATATGGATAGACAGATGATAGTATCACCTCACAAGTGACTGAATGAAATACCACAAAGGGCATCTAAGCAGATCTAGCACCCATAGTGCAAATTAGAGCTTTCTGATATCATAAGAGAGAGAGCTATATAAGGGACAATATTGATGACAGACACTCATTCAGTAGAGCTGAACCCTTTTTGTACCATGTCCCCAATTTCAGTCACGCACGACTGGTTCTGTTCTGAGCCATTCTATTTCCCATAACGCCATGTTCTATGGCACTTCAAGGGAGTTGCTGCCGGAACCGATCCAATGATTTATGGGGCACTCCTGGTATCTGAGCAGCACTAGTTGCAAGTGACCAAGCAAATCTGTTTCAGCTGAAGACCAGATATAAACAGCGGGAGCATGGTCACCAGTCTATCAGCCCAGAACATTGTTGGCAAGAACCACCACCTTTATTATGACTCATCCTAATCTGCGTGTTGGCAGGTTAGCTAGCTTGCAGAGTTAGGATTCTCTATAGTCACTATGTTTTGTCTTATACAAACTATTCAAAAGGTGTGAAGTGGACTGTTCCCAGTAGGTTGGTCTGACTGAGGTAGCATCACATCATGATGCAATATGGGAGATCCAGATTTAAAATCAGCAATGATTGCGTGACTCTAGCTCCCTCAAGTGGAGACCACGTCATGTGCTGCACGGATGATATGCTTGGCTACTGGCTCCTGAGCAGGGTGGAACACAAAGATAAAGAGGAAGAAAAATGAAGGCAGCAGAGAAATTTTTAATTATTTCAGACCCGGAAAATATAAGTATTGAACGCTGAAAGTCCCTGTCTACAGCAGAGGGAATTAAGGAAAGGAAAAGAGATGTTGATGTCCATACCCTGGGGGGTGAGATCCTAGGAACAGCTCAAGAGAAAGTTTAAGTTTTGTTGTTATTTGTATTAATATTCAAGGTAAACCTCCAGAAGGAGGAAGTAGAAACTATATCCTGTGTGCTCTGCCTTAGATTAAGAATGTCCTGTAACAGACTGAAAAAGTGTGGATGTCTTTGTGTACTTGGTAAGTTGAGCACAAGCAAACAATATGTTTTTTAACAGGGCCAAATGTAAGGTCATACATCTAGTAACAAAGAATGGAGGCCATACTTATAGGATTGGGGCCTCTATCCTAGGAAGCAGTGACTCTAAAAAAGAGTTGAGGGTCACAGTGGATAATCAGATGAACAGGATCTCTCAGTGCAACGCTATCAGGACTAATGCAATCTGTGGATGTATAAACAGGGAAATATCAAATAAGAGTAAGGAAGTTATAGTACCTCTGTTTTTGGCACTCATGCAACCCCTTCTGGAGTACTGTGTCTGGTTCTGGTATCCACAGTTCAGGGAGGATGTTGAAAAACCCAAGAGAGTTCAGGGAAGAGCTATAAGAATGATTAGATGATTGGACAACATGCCTTATAGTGAGAGACTTACAAAGCTCAATCTATTTACCATAGTAAAAGAGATGGTTAAGGGATGATCTGATCACAAAGTACCTATATGGGGAACAGAAATCTGATAATAGAGGGCTCTTCATTCTAGCAGACAAAAGTATGACAAGATCTAATGGCTGGAAGTTGAAGCTAGACAAGTTCAGACTAGGAACAAGGTGCAAGTTTTTAACAGTAAGGGTAATTAATCATTGGAACAATTTACCAAGGATTTGTGATGGATTCTCAATCAATGGAAATTTTTAAATCAAGGGTATGTTTTTCTAAAAGATATGCTCCAGATTAACCCCAGCTATTGGGCTTGAAGTAGTGATTAATTCAGGAAGTCCTATGGCATGTGTTATACAGGAGTTATTCTAGATCAGGGGTCTCAAACTCGCGGCCCGCGGGCCAACTGCGGCCCGCGGGCTTGTGTCATGCGGCCCGCAGTCCGAATCCAGCTGCAGGCTTGTGCTGGCATTTTTTTTTGAGCGGAGCTCCGGGAAGCTGTGGCCGCCTTAAAAAGGAAATGGCCGCCGAATGTGGGCCCCACAGAGAGATTTGACGGCGGACAGTGGAGCCTGCAAGTCCCTGTGAGAGCCTCTCTCTCCTACTGTGCCGCCGAATTTTACCCTGCGTGGAGATTTTTTCGGCGGAGAGTAGAGCATGAAAGGTACAGTAGAGTAGTGTGTGTCATGTGCGGCCCCCCTGAACTCCACTCAATGTAAATGCGGCCCGCCATAGCAATTGAGTTTGAGATCCCTGTTCTAGATCATACAATAATCCCTTCTGGGATTGAAATCTATGGATCTCTAGTGATGGTACAGTATCTAACATGTCTATCAGACACAATGGATCCAAAAGTGCCACAGAGATTTTTCCAGTTATTCTTGTCTCCTTTGTTATTCTCCTGTTCCTTGAAAGAAACAGAAGTCATTATCAGAACCCAGATGTTGCCCTCTTCTGTTTTCCCTTTTGCTAGACACATCACCTCAGGCTATAGCCACTATCCTTCTAGTCAAAGTCTTGCTGGAACTCCTTCTAGGGCCTGTAAAAGGATCACTATTAAGGGGCATGCAGTACAATCTCCTATCCCACTCCCAAAGGGCCAGAGCAAATTGCCTCCACTGCATTAGTCTCATATTGAAAGGAAAGAACACATCTCCCAATAGCATTGGAATGTGGCTCAGCTGATATTTCCTTACGAACTGCTTTCTGGTAAAACACTAATCCCTGTTTCATATTTGATTTTTTAAAACTAAATAATGCAGTGACATTGTAGTACAGGCTATGCACACACATGCTTAGAGAGGAAGAAGTGTCCTTTGCTTCCAGTTGGACCCACTAAGTTGTACTTTAATAGGTGAAGATTTTAAAGTCAACCTTTTATTTCTCTGCTACCACTGCTGACTGATAACAGGTTCATCTCTAGGCTTTGTCCAAAAATTTGAGATGCTATCTTAGTAAGTCTCTGCCTTTTTTGTAGTTAGGTAAATCATGGATACTCTAAGTGACTTACAAATTCACAAGGGCTATATATTGTCTGTTACCGATGCCATTTGAGCACAGGTGTATACATCATGCTTTCTCTTTGTTTAACATCATGCTATAAAAAAAATCCCGGCATATGGCAACCTTCTGCCCCTGTGAGTGTGAGGCAGGAAGTGTGGTGGAGCAGAGTGTCAATGACTGAGAGGACAGTCCCAAAGACATTTTGCCTGCATAAGGCACAGTGGTTCGGAAAGACTGGGAGGAATCACGTGTGCAGTAGCATTTCTTGCTTTGTCTCCTGAAGGGATCAGTCTGAGCTTCCATTAGTGTTTTTGTCAAAGACACAAGTGGATCCAGGGGCCAGAGGCCTGGCCACACTCCTAGGGCTCCTGACCGTGGTCCTTTGCAGCTGTGGAGGGTTGGGTCATGCCTCCCACCTAGTTCTGAAGGGGATTGGTCTAGATCTGCATTCTGTAGTGTCTCTGCACAAGTGCACTGAGGAAAAGTGCCCGGAGCTGCTGCCTAACAAGGGCATCCATGTAGAGCAGGTTAGAATTTTGTGCTCAATTTGTTGGGGCCAGTGATTAGGCACAGGAAGACCTGGTTATTTTGTCCCTACCATAAAAACATGCTTCTGTGCAGAATAACAGAAAATACTCTTCCCGTATATTTGTTTTCTAGGAGTTAAATCTTTGAGGAAATCCTCTCGGCAAAGCCAGTTAATAAGTTTAGATAAATGTCTTTGAAACCAAAACGCTGCTATAAAAACCAGAATAGGGGAGTGCCCAGAGCACCAGCTGGCTTTTCTTTCACTCATTCAAATGCAGCTGGAATGCCCCAGCCTGCTAACATTAAAACCGACAGTGATAAGCAATCAGCAGGGAAAAAAGAGCAAGATGCTTCTGGAGGAATTTTCCCTTTGGTGAGAAAGGTGGATTAGCTCTAATTCTCAAGGCGGCGAAAGCAAAACATTTGCCCAAATTGAGATGTAATTTAAATACTGATCTGGAGAAATGTGGCAACCTAAAGTAGCTGTGAAGTAAGATCCTAGAATCCCAGGCAATGATTTTATTTAATGTTGGGGCTGATTTTTCTTTAAAAGGAAGGTAATTGTTGTACTGTACGATCCAGAGAGCAGATTAATTAGGTGTAATGATTAAAGGTTGTTTAGTTAAGGACACCAGGTGAGGGGTTGATATTGCAGGCTATGAGAGCTCTGCGCACACAAAGGCACACACTGCTAGGAAGCTTAACCCGCAGGGTGCTGTGTACACAGCAGGCCAAGGAGAGAAACATTAACTAAATCACAGGATTTGGGTCATTTATCTTATCGTTGCAGGGGGACTAGTTTATCTTTCAAGCAGGCACACCTGCTCTCCTTGTAAAGCTTTACTCGAGCCATGACTGAGAACGTGTTCTTGTTCTAACGTGCCACTGAAGGAATGGGATGGAGCGTTGTGTGTCGGCGCAGGATAGGGCAGAGCACCGCCTCCCCAATGGACTCTAGGGACATCCGTGCTGATCAGAAGTAGATTGGCACCAATGTCCATTCAGGGCTCAGAAGGCGGGTGGCCTAGTGATTGTGCACCTGACTTCCAATCCCTTGTCTCTCTGTCAGAGGGGGATGGTAGCAGTGTCTGGTTCCTGACCCCAGGCCAGGATTGTTAGGGCCTTTGCCCTTAAGTTGGCCATGGTAGGGGGACCCAGGCCTTCCCTCTCCACCAGGTCTCAGCCCAGAGCCCTGTGGGAAGTAACACTGGGCAAGTTTCTTTCCATAGAAAGACTAAGGCTGCCATCCTGAGCTATTTCCTGTCTATGTGCTCCTTCAGTTTGGGGCATGACTTCTATAATCAAAACGGCCAATAGCATGACTGAGCGGTCCCTTCTCAGGCTCCACCTTGTGTCTGGCTTCCTGGAGAGGGATTCCTCTCTCCTGCAACCTGTCCACCACCCCTTGTCTGGGCTTCTGAGCTCCTTTTAACTTGCTCCTCCCACCAGAACATGCTCGGCAGGCCTGTAGGGGCAGAGCTACTTGGCCTAGAATTGCCTTTTTCCCCCTTCGGACACAGTGTGGGGTTTGTATACCCCATCACAAGCTCCTTACATCAGCTCTTGACAGGGAGCATCAAAACAGCACAACTCCAAGCCAGACTGGGTGGTAAGCAAGCAAAGGAGGAATCACACAGGTCCAGGAGGTATCATGTCCCTCCCACCTAATCCATGAATGCTCTTGCATGCAAGCACTAAACAGTTAGGGAGCCACAGATTTCAGGGGGCAGTAGCTAGTCAGAAGAGGACAGAGTTAGGAGGTAAGACTATTCTTTAGAGTATCATCCCCAAGCAAATTAAGCAGAATTTCTCATGGAAGCAATACCGTTCATTTTGCATGAACTTGTTCTCTGTACTTTTGGCCTTTTCATGGATGAGGGTAGCAGTTAGCCACATAAGACAAAGCTAATAGCAGCCCACCTCCCAAGTCAGCATGCCATTTCGAGAAAGTGGGGCTCAGGGAGTGGCATGAAGGGGCAATCCTTCTGAGTGGATGCCTCCAATATCCCCAGGCTGGGGACAGGATTCCTTGCAGATCCCTGGCAATATGCAGAGGGCCATGATCTTTGTTTCTTACAAGTTCCCTCCAGAAGCAACATCTAACATTATCCATGGCTCTCAATTGCTATATTTGCTTATTTTTCCACCACCCATTTTCTTTTACATGGAAGATGAAATAGTCTTAGGTATCTATAGGCCAGTATACCACCAAAGTTCCTTCATTTGCTTTTAGCACAGTCCATGGGAAAGTTATTGTTCATTATTCAAGGAAATAATATTGCTGAGAGGAGATTTTGCTACCTCATTTTTCCAGGAGACATCTTTGTTCCTACGTGGAAAGTAGTCCATCAAATCCTATCAAAAAGTGAATATGAGTCATAATTATGCATTTTTGTTGTTGTACCATTAGTTATAATCATGGAAGCCAAACCAACTACAGACCAATTGCTTTTTCACCTCTGCAGTCCCCCATATATTTTAACTATGAGGGAAGTATTATTTACCCCTTCACCTAACACAAGCACTAAGGGTCCCCAGATTAAATTAATAGGCAGCAGGTTTAAAACAAACAAAAGAAAATACTATTTCACACAAGGCACAATCAACCTCTGGAACTTGTTGCCAGAGGATGTTGCAAATGTCAAAAGTATAACTGGGTTAAAAAAGGAATTAGATAAATTCATGGAGGATAGGTCCATCAATGGCTTAGCTAAGATGGTCAGGGACACAACCCCATGCTTTGGATTTCCCTAAATCTCCAGCTGCTAGAAGTTGGGACTGGACAACAGGGGATAGGTCACTCAGTAATTTCCCTATTCTGTTTAGTCCGTCTGCAGCATCTTGCACAGGCCACGGTCAGAAGACAGGATACTGGGCTAGATGGACCATTGGGCTGACCCAGAATGGCCATTCTTAAGTTCTTTTAGATGTTGACTCATTTTCAGTAGTTCACTTTCAATGTAGTTAGCTCTTGTCTTGTAATTTAATGCTAATGTGTGAAGCTGACTAAAGTCCATAAAACAAGCAGCTTGGGAAGCCACAGTATAATCATCCCATCAATGTTCCTCAGTCCTCTTCTGAAGGGACCAGCTGAGGGGGGAAGGGTGGCACACAGGACACTAGACTGAGAGCTAAAAGACCGTGGCGCTATTCCTGACCATCCCACTTGAGCTTATGTGTGACGCTGGGCAAGGCACTTCATTTCCCCTCTCTTAGATAGTCAGCTCATTGGGGCAGGGACTCGTTCCACATGTTTGTACAGTGCCTAGTACAACAGGCCTCTGATTTTCCATTCAGTTCAGATTATTATTTATAATCTCACATGGGGTTTTGAGTCATTACTACTATAATGCAAGTAATACATGATAATTCAGTCTGAATTCCCATTTAGTTCTTGGCCTCTCTCCTGAGATTGCCAACATCTCGCTTTCTTTAGAACAGTAGCTCAATTCTAGTTAAGAGTCTGTCATCTTCTCTAGTTTAAAACTTCCATGTGATCTAATATACCTGATACACGGAGCATGCAGAAAATGTACTTCATAAACATGCAAATGACAAGGGAGACTTGAGCAAAAAAAAAAAAAATCAAGTTAAACTGGCCCATATTTCTAGTTCTAATCATGAATTTAAAATAAATAAATAAAATTTGTTGGATGACAAAGCTTTAAAGCTCATAATGTGATTCTACATGTCAAGCAACCATTGATTAATCTGAATGGAAATTAACACGAAACAGGAAGATAATTGTGCAGCAGTTCTGTAAATCTTGGATCCAGAGCGCAGATGCTGGACCACATCTGCCATGGCATATAGTATATAGGCCATTACTCTTAACCAGAAAACACCCTGTCTGCCTTTACAGCAGAAGACTCAGGAGGACACAGAAATGCTATCAATTTGATAGTCATCAGTTCTATAATTGTTCCATAGCCGCCTCCCCAGAGATAGATTTATATTCAGCATCATTTTTAAGAGGAATGGATATTCCTGACTACAGCGTTAGCACACCCATTAAAATGACACAAAGAACACCATAAATTAGAGCCTGAAGGTAAGCCCCTGGATTGATGATTCCAAAGATGCGCATTGTCCCGCTATCGCCCACCCCATAGGCAAAAAATATTTTGAAAACAAGTGTAAGGATTGCTTTCTTTTAATAGTCCATGGGGCTGTAAGGTAGAGGGACTTTCTCACCTGATCCAAGTCCCTAATCATCAAGAAAATCATAAAGAGCAGTGACAGGGCTGACACACAGGATATTATCAGTTGAGAAAGGCATGATGTTTTGGGAGGGGAGCCAGATTTATTGTACCTTCCTCTCCTGTCTCTTTCCCGCCCTCTTCTCTCAGCTTTTTTTTTTTTTTTTTTTTTTTTGGGGTACTATATAAACCAGAAGGCACGGCATCCAGCTGCTTCCAAACAGAACAATGTTTGGGCAGAGTCCATGTTGACACAAGTGCATTATATCCGGAAGGGTCAGCTGCATCTATTCTTTTTTTCTTTCTTTGCAAACATCGCTGCATCCCCTTTACTGCCCCAAAATTAATGAACATGACTAATTATGATTGCTCATCATTGAACTCCAACATTTTGTAGGGTACTAGTATTCTCCCCATTAAAACTAATTAGTAAACCCCCCTGCCTTAACACCAATAGAGCTATGTGTAGGATGTACACTGAGAACAGGCTACTTAGATTATAGCTCTCCTTCTTCTCTTCTCTTGAACAAGTCATATTACTTCAGGGAAAGCTGAAACATGACAATTCAGGCTAACAAACCATAGCCTCCTACATAAAGACACCAACAGGAATCAAATATGGGCTCTTAAGATTCCCTTGAACAAACTGTTAAGAACTTTGTTAAGGGAAACTCCTTCACCTATGAGCAAACAGCAACCTGTGTGAGTGGGGGCCAACCATTAAAGGTCAACACAATCGCATGCAGTAACCTAGTGCATTACTCCAGGACCACAGAGAAGGAACTAAAGCAGGAAAATCATTGTTAACTAAGTGCAAGGCAGCCCATCTGCAACACAGTGGTGGTTCACTGATATTGTTATTTTTACTTCTGCTGTTTTTTATCCACTTTTTTTTAAAAGTAAAACTTTTTTTAAGAGCATAATAGATGTGATATTTAATATAATTAAATATATCTGGCACTCTAGTAATGCCTTCTGCCTATTTAAATAGAGGAGGTTTCGAGGGTCTGGGTTCTCCCTGCAAAAGTCCTGATCCATGGCAGCAAGCTGGTAGGCCTGAGAGCTTCAATTCCTTGAGTGTTGGAATTGTCCAAGCATACACCTTCTTATCTAGAGCAGGGACATGAGGGAGCTGGCTGTAATCCCTGCAGCCTTCTGAGCCTCTGCACAGGGCTAGGGAACTGCAGCAGTGAGAACAGATGGGGAGAACCTGTGGTACTCGTTCTTCTGCAGCATTCTAGTTTGGACCCTGCAAGGGGCTCCCCAGTCCCTATAGGACTGGAAATGCCTAAGGAGATGGAGAGAGTGGAATGGTGGCCAGAGAGTTGGTCCATCTCTGATGACCCTAAGAGACATGGACTGGTGAGCACCATCTACCTGAACCCCTCAAATATTTTATTTTTTTCTTGTCTACAGGGGAGTATTGTCATGCTCCACCTACACCCCACTTGATGGCTGCCTTGCAATGTCAATGGTGTTGAAGCTCATGTTAAAGGGTTATGCTAGTGAGAGCAGTTATATCAGTCCAGGTCCCAAGGACCCCCCCTGTGGCAGTTCTCATCATGTGCTCTAACTTCGGGACATCTTGGCAAACATACTGGCTTCCAGCCCAGGGAAAAGTTGATGACAGAAAAGGTCAATCTCTTCCATATGGGCCATTGCAACAGTCAAAACATTTTGCCTGAACGCCTCTTTTGGCAAGGGGAAATGACCTTCATATTTTCAGCATAAAGGGTATCCTCTCTATCTCACTGTGAAGCACTTGTAGGCTACAGCTATGAGGTGAAGGGTGGGCTGCTCTTACAAAATGGTGCTAAACTTCCTTCTAGTGTAGGGATCCATCTTTCGATGCAGAGCTAGGGAGGAGCAACCCTTAGTCTTGGTTTTGGGGAATTTTAACAGCACCAAATTTGTCATAGTAAAAGGAGAGAAAACCTCTTGGAACAGTTCTGGATGTTTAGAAAGGGCATGTTTCTTCTACAACATTCTGAAGGTGTTTCTGTTGCATTCTATCTTAGAGTACACTTTGGATGGTATTTTTAGAAATGATGAGTGATGTAGGCACACAAGCCCCTTTTGTTTTTAATGGGACTTCTACTAAGACACTTGGGCCTAGAGCCACAGAGATATTTAAACTCCTAACTTCCAGTTTCAGGCATTTGTTACAGATACAAATAGGACTAGAAAACATTTATTTCTAGTTATCTGATTACATAAAAGCAAACTGCATTTAAATAAATTACCACCACTAATTTTTCTAAACAAATTGAGTGTTTAATTTTACATTATTAGTCCAATTGCACCTTTGAGTTTCTAGCATGGCATTGCAGCTCCAAAGTCTTATGCTTCACTTATTGCCAGATCATAACCACTGTCTGTTCTGTATAAAACATGTTTACACAGTACATTTACTTCCTGTAGCTACAAAAAGAAGTTAATAAATAACCATTCCTGCACTTCAATTTTGCAGGGCTGAGGGCAGGATCAGTGCATGGGAAAAGAGTTAATGGTCAGCTTCTCTCTGGCACATGAAAATGTGTGACTGAAGACTAATCCCTTATATGGAAAAGAAAACATGGAAAACAAACTGGTGTTGGCTGGTTCTCTCATGCTTTATTGTAGTTAACTGTGAGATGCATGTACATGGGAGTGGAATAGAGGAGGGATTTAGTGAAGAATACCAGAAACCATGGATGCCCTGTTACAGGCAACATATGTGGTTGCAGTTGTGCTCATGCCTGTAGCGTCTCGCCTCCAGAATAAACACCTGCTGTCTCCTCCTGCCAACACTTACTATCATATATAGTCTTATGGATTGAAGTCATAGAGATAGGGGAACTTTTCAGAAACCTCCAGGCCGGTCAATGAGTAGTATAGTAGGACCTCAGAATTACACACACTTCAGTTATGAACTAGCTGGTCAACCACATACCTCATTTGGAACTGGAAGTATGCAGTCAGACAGTAGCAGAGACACACCCCCCCGCCCCAAAAATGAACAAACAAACAAAAAACCCTCCACAAAATTCCCCACACAGCCTAATACTGTGTTAAATGTCAACTAAAAAAAAAAGGGAAAGTTTAAAAAATGACTTGTCAAAGTAAGGAAACTTTCTGTGCTTGTTTCATTTAAATTAAGATGGTTAAAAGCAGTATTTTTCTTCTGCAGAGTAAATTTTCAAAGCTGTATTAAGTCAATGTTCAGTTGTAAACATTTGAGAAAAATTAACATTTTGTTCAGAGTTATGAACCTCTAGGAGCTATGAACAACCTCCATTCCCAATGTGTTCATAACTCAGAAGTTTTGCTGTATTTTCATTCTAATATAGCTGTCTTTGGAAAAATGTATGCCAAAACTAATTTTGTTAACTGAACTTCATTTGCCCTTTCTGTTTCAAAAAAAGATGTCTCAACTCAGTGTGGGGGCCCTCTAAAGCATGGATCCTGCAAAAGATGGAGCTTTGCTTAGAGTGTAAAAAAATCCTTTTTAAAAGGAAGAATTTGATGTTTTGTATGTAACTATAAAAGCACTGCCCATCAACAAACATGCCAGGTAAATCACTTTTAGTTGTTTTGTTTGCTTGATTTATCTAAAATACATATTTCTAAACCAGTAGGAATGAATGATGTAAACTTGAAAAGGCAGCACACATGAGAACCAATCCACTGTAAGGAAAATCTAAACAGAGCGAGTCAGATGCTCGGCTATTGTAAATTGCCATAACTTCATTGCAGCCAATGGAGCCATGACATCTTACCTCAGCCAAGCATCTGCGCCAGCATGCGTTCTGATTCACAAAAAATGGACAGGCACCATATACAGAATAGATGCACTAAAACAAATTAAGACAAGAATGTTTTATGGCAGGGAGAAGAGGTCCCAATACTTCTGAAAAGGGTTTGTATCACAGTATGAAGAAATTGCTTTGTGCAGCTGCAACTCATGCTACCTATTTTTTAACTGCAACCTCTGTGCTACTATGGTCATGGGTTTCAAAGGCCACACAGTGAGTACTTCTTAACAGGGTGACATATAGTATAGTGCATATCAGTTCTTAATAACAGGCTGAAAAATCATTACTTACAGCAACAAGGCTGAAAAGTGAGAACACAATTTTCACACCAAACAGATTCTAGGTGGTTTAAAAAAAAAAAACCCTAACATTTACTAGAACAAAGATTTTATTTAGCCTTCAAGAATAAAGGATTAATTTTGCTCAGGGTATTATTCTGACTAATGAAGGATAAACTGGAGTCCTTTCTTTTTTGCAGTGTCACTAACATATTGTGATAAAAAAATCTGCACACCCCAAATTAGCATGAATTGCAAAGCTAATAACTGGGCCAATAGAGTCCACTCCTGGAAATGTATTTTGTTTTTCTCTGAAGATCTTAACTTTTGGCAAATGTCATAAATCCTGAGTGTATGGTTGTGAGCTGATACAACTAGCTGATTACTAAAACACTGTTTGTGATACACCTTTATAGACGAGTCTGAAGGTTATTTAGATTTAGAAGCAAAGATGAAAGAAAAAATTTCATCACTAGTGATACTCACAATGCATGACGTTTGTATCTAGTAGATACTAATGCTAATGCGATTTAAAGGAACTCAAGTTTCTTTATTACCATTCATAGGGAGCAGCTGAGAAAGATCTTAGGATGCAATGTCATTTCAGTTAACAAATGCTGCCTCCAACTGTTTGCTGTAGTGAACAGCTGATTCCTTTAAAATTCAGTGAGGATAAGTGTTGAGGGTAGAGCAGGTAGAATTACATGTTGCTCAAAAATTACTGGAGAAATATATCTTTGTATAACAAAATAGCCATCCCAACCCAAAAGTATTTACAATACAAGTTCTTAAGCTTTGTCAGTCACATATCCTTATTTGGGGTATTTGGTCCTGATATAGTTTCTTCCCCTCATTCCCTCTCTCAAGATTGGAGAATAACAAATTAATGATAGTGAATAATGAACAGCAAGTAGTTGTTCAAAAAATCCCTGCAGGAATTGGCATTTTGTTATGTTTGTACAGCACCTAGCACAATGTGATCTTGATCTATGGCTAGGATCCTCTAATGATAATATAATAATTGCATGAATATATATATTCATTCAAGGAAGGGCCATTCCAAAACATTTATATGAACAAAAGGTATGAATGCTTAACTCACAGTGAATGCTATCACTTATTTTTTCAGTATTTGACCCAGAAAGTGTTAAACTTCTATTCCCATGTAAAAACTAAACAGTTTTGTGATTGGCAGCCATATTTGCATTGAAACTTGTTTGGTTTAAATATATAGTATTTTATTATCTGAAAACTCCCCTCCTGGGGGGAGGAATTATCTTGCCCTGTCTTGCAGGTATTGGCCTGGGAAGATCTAATAGGTTTCTCTTTCATTTTTAGGATGGGATTTGCAAAAGCATGTGAGAGACTGCCATTGACTTTCAATGGGAGTTGGGTGCCTGTCACAGGTGCTTTTGAAAATCCTTCTTTTACACCCATTGTTAAACCTCCCCCGTATCTACCTTCTTGTATTTGACGTGCAAGCCCTTCAGGCCAGGAACTATCTGTAATTCTGTTTGTACAGTGCCCCATATAACAGGGTCGCACACTTGGTTGATTCTTTGGCACTACAGTAATACAACATATCACTAATCTTGTTTATCGGGATCCTTGAGGTCATGTGGTAACATAAGGAACTCATGGCACATTGATGGCTATTCATCTTTCTTCACTGGCACTTACTAAATGGCAGTTATGGAAGGACTGCATGAGGAATAGCACTTAGCCACATTAGCATGTTAAGCCTATGAAAGGTGCTCTGTAAAAAAACCCAAACTCTTCTTTAGGTCAAGCTCTGCCTCTCAGTTACACTTGTTCAACACAAGCATGACTGTGGAGACAGAGGAAGTACATAGCTGTAAAAACCAGGGGATTAGAACACTGCTCTACAGTTAAAACAAATCACCCTGCCACACTTGACGCAATCCTAGGAATTTGAAATATAACCCAGCGTGTAGCAATATACCCAGCTGTATGAAGAGGATAGTAGATGATTGGATAGAATTAGATATGCCTATTTCCAAACTCACAGGACAGCTTTTAACTCCTCACTAAACAAAATAAATCTTTCCATGTTTAAGCTTGAGGATGTACTTTGTGAGCTATTGTGGGCTGAGCAATTTTGAAAATATGGCATCTTTACTGGTGTACAGAGAAGCTGACCTGTTTTGAAAGGCTGGCCCCAAACATTTAGTTACAAAGGCAGTCAGACAACTGAGGCAGCAGGAAAAAAATCTAGTGCGCTAAGATATGCATATATCTTCTGAAGGGCTTTGGGCTGATGTTTCTTTACAGTACTAAATGGTGAGCGCTGAAGTTCTATTACCGCAAAGCCCAACACACAAATTCCAAAGAAGAGTGGATAGAGGATGAGAGCAGTGGAGGTAGTCATGGCAAAGAGCTTGTGCTACACATGACCACATTGTTCTTCAAAGCCCAAAAGGCTTGAAGGACAGGCACTTGTGCTTTCAGAAATCTAGACTAAGAAAAACTTTCTATTTTCACATGATGGTTCTCATTCTAAGCCTTGCAAAACTATACTCCACACAAAAATTAACAGACAGAGGAATAAGTGAATGGCTGATTTCGAAATAATTGCATTTTCCACGTCAGTTCCAAGAACATCTGTCTGGTGAAGATGGCAGCAGAGTTCCTACCAGATGCTCCAGTGGTTGGAAGAATGAAGGCTGCAGCTTACCTCATTCAGTATTCCAAAGGAGTATGCATACTCCCCAATGGCCAAAGTTCTCCCAGCCAAGATGTGCACTGTGTAGGTAAAACCTAAGGCCCAGTATACACTTACCTTCCAGATTCAGCGGCAGTTGATGTAAATCACTTGCATATCTCCCATCAACTTCGCTACCTCTGCTCTGTGTGCCGTCCACACTGTGCTGTGCTGACGGGAAGAGCGTTCCCTTCAACGCAGCGCTATGCCACTTATGGGGTGGTTTTCCTGCATCGGATTGCTGGATCGACTGAGTGTGTTTACACAGAGCAATTGATCTGACGTCAGTGAGTTTCCCGTCAGTGTAGACCCAGCCTAAGTGTGTGCATTGTTGCAGGCAGTATGTCAACAATCTGACATCTTAAAATCAGTTGATTCATTCATTTTGCTGCAGCAGTATCTGCCTGACCATAAATGTAAAATAGTAAACTAGAAGAAATGTGCTCAGTGAATCACCAAGAAGCGCCAGCAACCAAGTAAGCTACCATGTTATGAAATGAGTCCACATTATAGTGTAAAAGATTCCCTCCCCCCTTTGGAAACACACACAGAGTCTGAGGTTTAAATCAGTCTAACACATTAACTGTGGTAACCTACAGGCATGGAAGTTACACAAGTATTGTGGGGGATTTGTTATGCAAGTGCTAAGAACAACTTCCAACTGTGACTAAAAATCTTTATGTTGGTAATAACTACTCTTTTACATTTAAAAATGAAATGGAGGGACTAAGTGTAGTGGCTTGAGCTAGTATAATGTGGAGAAGTTTACAACTGCCTAACCACAGTGGCCAGTGTGCTCACCAGTGACCACAATTCTAACCTATATTATCTCTCCAGTTCTAGACCTCTCTTTTTATACCCATGCCTCTAGTTTTTATTTCCTTCTTTGGAACATTCCTAATTTCTATGTCCTTTTGACTATATAGTAATGAAAAGTGAATGTTTAAATGTAAAATTATAAATACCACCTGACATACTGCTACAGATACTTATTGTTGAGGAAAAAGTTGTATTTGTATGTAATAGGCCTGCTAAAGCTTGCATCTCTTCCAGGGACAAACACAATATATAGGATCACAGGAACTAAAATGATAATTGATCCACTAGTTCTCCAATGAGGATTTTCAATGAAGGATAGATAACTCCTAAAAAATGCAACTCAGATCTTCAATGATGTTAGCCAGATGCCCTTTGATTGAATTTTGAAAGAAAAATTACTTTCTGGTTGCACAGTATAATGACACACACTAGAGACAGTTACCAGACAGCCAAAAGAGATCTTCATACTTCTGTATCACCTAGCTTGTCATTTTAGAATACAAAAGAAAAGGACATCTGTGGAGTGATCCTCAGACTAAACACATCAATCTTTTATTCTAAGGGGCCTCTTATAGCACTAATATATAAATATTAAAAAAATGGACCTAACCAAGAGACATTTATCTCCGTTTTATGGCCATTAGGAAAAAAACATGGATTGATGCTCATCAGTAGATGGATTGTTTATTGAATTGATGCAGCCTCCTCTCTTTTTTTGGGGGGGAAAGGAAATTTATTTTCAAAAACAGACATAAAAATGAGGTATGCAACATAAGGACCAAATCACTTTTAGGATCAAGATGAACATTTATGTATGTATTCTGATTTGCAATGTACAAAACCAAACTTCTACCTAAACTATGAATTATTAAAGATTGGGGACCAGCACAAAGTGAAAAATTAAACTAACCAAAAAAGGTACCATGACGAGTGTAAAAATACTCTACTGAATACTTTTAGCTGAGAACACAAAAATGTGATAGTGTGTTTTCACATGTAAACAGTTGCAAATGCTAGTTGGTATCCCGCAGCAAACAAACAAACAAAACAAAAGAAAAACAAAAACAAAAAAAAGGTTTGCCCATTTCTGTGCTAATACTAGTGAACAAGGATTTCAGGAAATGCTGTTAATTCAAAACGTTGTAACGTATTGTT
Source organism: Mesoclemmys tuberculata (assembly GCA_007922155.1). Classification (NCBI taxonomy): domain Eukaryota; kingdom Metazoa; phylum Chordata; order Testudines; family Chelidae; genus Mesoclemmys; species Mesoclemmys tuberculata. Next base: position 13,270,437 of record ML675604.1, read on the forward strand.
GGACTTTTTTTGTTGTGGGAATTTTTAAGGGCATATGAGAAATAATACGTAGTATGAGGACATGGAAATTGCCAAGTATTAGTTTCATCACAGTAAAAGCTTTTTTCAGTTCAATATTTTCCTCAATACATTTATTTCAGTTGCTTTCCTGGTCATTTTCAGGTACACTGAGAAAAAAAAAGTGGTTTTTTTTTTGTTTTTTTTAAAAACAAGCTTTAACGCACATAATACACTTAAATAAAAGATACATTTCAAATCATTTCGAGGCAAGAACTCAGCCTGAGTCTCATTGTGTACTTGACAAACGTTCCATCTTCAGGAAGAGCAATTATCCAACTCCAATCAGCAACACTGTTGCTAAGGCCCAGTCTACACTTACCTTTGTGATTCGGCGGCAGTCGACGGGAGATACGCAAGTGACGTAAATCACTTGCGTATCTCCCGTCAACTTTGCAGCGTCTCCTTCACGCGGCGTCCATACTGCGCAGCGTTGAAGGGAACAGCGTTCCCTTTGACGCAGCGCTACTCCACTTACCGGGGTGGTTTTCCTGCGTCGCTTCCTGGATCGACTGAGCGCATCTACACAGACCGCTCAGTCGATCCAGAGCAACTGATGTGACGGTCGTGAATTTGCCGCCGTCAGTGTAGACCCAGCCCAAGTAAATGATAAATTCTGCTTTCAAAGGCGTTTTGCTGGAAGCTGCACCCAGAGAGAAGGGCAGATTATTCTAAGGATTTTGGCCACATTAAGTTTTGAGGCATTAAAAAAAAAAAAAAACAAGTTTAAAAAAAGTTTAACAGAAGCCAAGCATTTTCAGGACAACTTCATCTATGGTGCGATCTGCATTAATGTTAACTTTCTCTCGCTGAAAGTCCTAATTTTTATCAAAGCTTTGTGCGTAAGCTCCATGGATTCATCCCATTTGTTTTTCTCTGGGCTTGTGTAGGTCACCAAATTCTCGGTATACTGCAAGACTGACTTTAGAAACCTACAAGAAATAAAAAAAATATGAGAAAGTCACTCTTAAAAAGACTTTCTAAAAGGAATACAGACCACACTTTGATGATGCATAACTTGGGGCTGCTACTTTTTCCTGATTTGCAAAACTCCCAACCCTCACATGATCTCTGCTACATCACTTTTCCCTTCCTTACCTATGGCAAGGGTGGCTGGAGAGAAAATAAACCACTGACAATCATTTTTCAGAATTGCAGTTCATACTGGTGCACAAAAAATGCAATATTATGGGAATATAGTAATATAACAGTATATAGAGGAGTTCTCTCCTACAGTGTCCTTTCTTTGGCAGCCAAACACTTTACAATGCCTGTGGTCTCCAATAAAGTGAAGAGTGGAAATAATGAAGTTGATTACATGCTAAATGAAACGTTTATTATGCATTATTAATTGCGTGCTTGAATGTGAGACTATTCTCCTACTTGTGCTAATGGGAAGTCTAATAAAAATGGAGACTGTGAATAGCTGAATGACATGTTGTAAACAAATACTTTTTAGTAAGAGGGCTCTTCACCAGCTCCCCAAATGATTACTGCAAGGATAGGGGAAACAGACTGACTACCTGATGTCCCATATGCTGTTAAACCTTAATTTCAATAAGGATACATAATGTAGACAAGGGATGGTCTATTTTTTTTGTCAGAGTCCAGATTTCATGGTCAAGGTCCGGACTTGAAAGAAACTTTTCACAACGCAAATGCCCCTGTTCAATGAACACGTACAATGCTGTGTAATATACCCAGGGCCTATTGCAGGTGTAGTCAATAGGTGGACCATGGACCAAATCCAGACCACCAGAGGCTTTTGACAAGACCACAAAACTCTGAGGGTCGGGAGGCAGTTAGGCTGGGGCACAGGAGTTAATGCAGGCGGAGGAGTGACTGGCCATGTACTGACAGGTTTGGGGGAGTTGGCACCCGGGGTTGACAGGTGCCCTCCCACCCTCCCTAAATGGAGCCCTGTCCCCACGGGGCTGACAACTGCCTGGTGCAGACTCAGAATCTGGGAGGGTGGGGGGAGGAAGAGAAGGCATCAGCTGTCCTAAATGTAGCCCTGAGCCCTAGTAAGGCGTTCAGCAGGGGATGAAGCCCCAAGCCCCGGAGCACCCCACGGTCTGGTGAAAAGCTTTTAGCAGTCCATACATATTTGGACCACAGGATGCCTATTGATTATCCCTGATATAGACCAAAGGTGTTCAAAGGAAAGTGAAAGGAGTCTCGATTAGTCACCTATTTTAATAAAGCAAGTACTATATACTCACTTTAGATACTGTTGATAATCATAAGGATTCTTCTCACAAACTCTATGGATATTGATTAGTTCCAGAATAATCAACACTAAAATTAGGCGTAACACAGGAGATAGAAATTGAATGCTAGAAATAAGAAGAAAACTGTAATAGAATTTTTTTTAAAAAAATACAAAACCGTTCTTCAGATTTCCTGTTCCACCCTAAAATGGGTAAGGGTAGTAGGAGAAAAAAGTCTGAAAATTCATTAGTGAAGCATGGGGCAAAGATCATTGTTATAAACAAACAATTTACAGGAGCCATATATCTAAATTTCCAGAGGAAAAACATGTGTCAAGATAGGATTATGGTTGAGAGTACATAATAAATGTATTTTAATACACGTTTTTAGATCATGTAGTTATTCCAAAAACAAGTATTAGAGAGCCAGAAAATCTGAAGTTAACAAAGTAAATCCAAATATATAAAGGAACAGAAACACAGTTAGGGCACACAAAACAACCTTAACTTTGCCCTTTGGTGACACCATCCAATAGTTATATATACATACATATATATAATGATTAAGGTATTTTAGCATTTGTAATCCCACATAAAATTAACATTAAACAATTTATTAGAATTCTAGTTTCCCTGACCACACTCATATTTTTAAAGCTTAATCATAGATGCCAAGCAATATTGCTGGTTGGGAATTACATTAACGGACTCATAGCCATTACTCCTCATCTGAGCCAGCATCCTAAATCGATAAGATGAGAGAAGCAGGAATAAGATGGGGAGACACACTGTAATTCAGACTGAAAGTTTTACTTGCACCCCTCCCTTTCTTTTTTTAGAGCTTAGTTTCATCCAAGATAGCACATTAAAGAAACAAAACCAAAAAACCACACACACACCCTCATTTCCTTCCCCCCCCCAAACACTGAAATGACTTTTTAATTTGGACTCTAATAATTCCTGGTAAGACAACAGAAAAATGTTACCTATCCAAATAAATTATTCTTCGATTTAAGTTTTGTTTGACACTAATATATTAGTATATAATGGAAGTTATGACAGATCCTTAACTCTAAGTAGACCAATGACACAAATGTAGTTAAGCTTAAACATTCTGTAAATAGAATATTGAAAAGTACACATGCAGAGTAAAAGGAAAGAAGTGTTTAGTTACCCTGTTAAATCCTCTCTTAAAAGTACCCCTTCAGCTCCAAAAAAAGGAAAAACCAACCAACCTGTTTAACATTCGTAGATAGTTATGCCTCTGGCGAGAACGCAGTATCTTGTTTATCCACTGTTTGTATCTCATTTCAATGCTGGCAATAACTTGATCTGACACTTGATGGCACTGTGTGTTTATCTTACGGAGCACTACCAATATTTCCAGTACAGAACGTGGGCTGTACAGAGTACAAACGTGTGTGCTACAGAGTTCAATCAGTAGCCTGTAAAACAGGAATTATTTCTTCCATTTTCAGTTTTCATTAGCAGGATTTAGAAACACATCTATTTGACCATTCCCATTTAGCTTGAGCTAAAAATAAATTCTAATCCAGATGTCCTGGAAACAGGTTTACTCAAATCTCCTCATGACTCACCAAAACAAAAATCTATTTAGCATGAGTGATTTGTGTGCTCTCTCACATTACAGTAAGTAGTAATATCACATCACTAGAAGTTTGAAATGTTTCTCATCCCAGACCAGAACAGTAAGAAATAATGCCACAATACACAAAACTGACCAAAAATATACACTAGTGAATCAGGATGTGTCTGTGTTTTAAACCTCTCACTAATTGTAGTTCAGTTCACAACAGAACTGTGTCCAAAAGAGAAGATTCACCAAAACAAAAACACCATGAGCTAGTTAGTAGTAGTACAAAAAGAACTAGTCTTAACATTTCATAAAATATAAGTAGTAAAGTCAGAGTTTTAATCAGTACTACAGCAGATTAGGCCTCATTAAGGGATCTTAAAATGCCAATTTGTGTTGTCATCTTTATATATGCTAGTCAGCTAAATCTAAGTATGTCACAATTCTTGATGGCCACACCACTTCAAGTGTTTTGTTTTTAGGGGAGAAATTATTAAAAAACAAACAAGAAGCCAGATATTTTGCCATGCCAGACATAATGGTCATAAGTGTAAAAAACCTTAAACAGTATTAAGAAGCCTAATAAATTATACTTTAAAGGGGGTTTTAGTATTTATGAAAAGTGACAGATTAATAGGAGTGGAAAACAAAGGTTTGACTACAAATTATGTAAAGTAAAGGCAACAAAAGTGCCATCTTGCACATGCTATCCTGCCTACGTGCAATGAGCCTGATGCAGATGACACTTGTTCTCTATAAACCAGACTAAGTCCAAAAGTTCATATTAACAAGGTCACTGAAGAGCCATCACAAGGAAATGACTGTACTTCACTGTTCAAATCCAGCCCACGGTGGTAAAGAAAGACTCTTTGCAAACCTCAAATGGGGATTTTAAAAATGCAACTGATATAAATTTAAAAACAAAAACTGAACTGAAGTAATCTAGCTATATTTAGACCTCCAGAAACATCAGCAACAACAACAAAAATATTGCAAATCTCAGCTTCTACTTCAAAGATTCAAGAAACGTAAATTTGGCTAAAAGAGAACTATGTAGAGGCAGATCATCACTTTTAAATGTCATGCACACCTACAACACGAACCACAATGCTAAGACTAAAATCTCTAGTGCAGAGTGTTATACAGCACCATAAAGCAGATTCTATTGTAATAAAATTCTTGTGCATCTGTAGCCATTTTGCTTCCCCACTTCTGAAATACAAGCATGGTTGTTTTTTCAAGCTGCACGCCAAAAGAAAAAGATTACTACAACAGCATTCTGAGTATCTCCCCTTCATTCTGAGGACAGTTCTCGGTTGAATCCTAAGGACTTTTAGACTGAAAAAACTGTAGTACCGCACAGAGACATGTTCCTTCAACAGTGCTGCTCCACAGATAAGGGAAGGAACACTTGTGCAGTGAGCTGTCATTACTATCCCACATAGCTTTTATTTCCAGAAGTAAATTGTATTCAGGTGCAGACTCAAGGGCAAGGGAACATTAAACTTACTTCTCAGTTAGAAGATTATTCACTAGACCATCTAAAATGTAGCAATTCTGGGGCAAATGGTGTTGCAACTGAGAGAGAATTTCTGTAGTCAGAGAAATACAAGGACTAGTTTCTGTACTTCTTTCCAACCTTAAAAACAAAGATAAAAATTTATTTCTGTGTCAGAATCTGAAAGTAAGAAGTGTGTACAGTTTACATCTCAACACAATGAATTCAAGAAAAAGCTATTTTGTCAAAGCAATTTATCCAAATGCCCACTATTACTCTGTAATCCTTTGGCTCCTTTCCCTCCAAGCAAATGCCCACTATTACTCTGTAATCCTTTGGCTCCTTTCCTCAAGCAAATTCTTGAGTTCTCCATCTCCATCTCTTCTCAGTCTTACCAGCCTCCCTATTTACCATTATCCCATCTCCTTATTCCTTCTTCAAAATCCTGCAGAGTACTAAATATTGTACTTCCATTACATACAGTCAGGCTTCCTATCTCCCATCTCCTTTGGCTCCCTGTTTTCTGTCCTCTCCATATCTTCAAACCAGAACTGCTCTTTATTCCTCAATTCGTTCCACCACCATCCTCTCTATCATTAACAACTTCACTAATCTTACTATTCAGAGGCTCATAAGCTTATCTTTTACTTTTCTTTTCCTCCTCCATTTATGTCCACTCACTTACGTCCTATCACTACTTGGACAAAATGAGGAAAAAGTGGATTTTGTTAATCATTATCAAAACTGTTGGTCATCTCTGACCCAAAATTACTGTAAATTACTGTGGCTTCACCACATCTCATTTTTACACCATTCAGTCTCTCAAAAAATCACTGCTAAAATTATCTTCCCAGAATTGTTTCACCAGGGCTTTGACTCATATTATTTCCCCCTATTTCTAACATGGTTCTGTAGTAGGCTAAGTGACTTATGTAAGTGTAATTTATAAACATTAGCATTTTTAGTCTGCAAATACTTTAAATGTACACCATTACCACCTCTTCTAAGGAAGGCAAGGATACTCACAACTTTCTTATTCGTTCATATACAATGTTGCTCACTTCTGAAGTGCGGTTATTAAACCTCTGAGAAGGAAAGTTAATTCAATCCCAGATTCGGAACAATTTAGTATAGGAAAGTATGAGTGTTTTATTAAAAAGGATAACAATGAAACAAAACCATCTACACTTAATAAATTAAGCACATTGAATTACTAAGTAAGTGTCTAGTGAATTGCGTATACATCCGTAAGGAAAAACCACAAACATCTGTATCCTGGAATAAATGTTTTAGAAAAGCTAGTCTGGACATGTCTCACAATGTTAACCATCTTAAGTTCATTGGTAACTGTAAGTGGACATACCCCCAAAGAGCTAGCTCATTTACTGAAGGCATGAGAGATATTGTAGTAACTGTATTATTCATTTTAAAGCTGAATTCAATAGAAACTTCCATTTTTAGTTTAAATGAAGCTGCCATAGAATTCCAGGTGCTGTAATATACAGAAAGTCCTGCTGCAGAACTAGGTCCCACTTGCTATGGAGTACACAGGACCTTATAAGTAAGTATGGTTTCAAGGTATGAATTTTTTTTAAATTGGATGAGGTATACCCTCTAATTTCTTGAATTTGCTCTTCAGGCACGATAGGAAGTTCAGGCCATGAACTAATGCTCTTCATACACTCCAGCACCTAGGAAGTCAAAATACACTTTAGTAAAGCCAATCTTTCAATACAAGATATATCCCATATGAGATACTATGCAACAATAATACAGCAATAGAGATTTAAAAAAAAATTAAAATAGTAAAGTGTATCTTGTAACTCATTAGTTCAGTAGTTACAATTCAGGCATTTACACTCAAGACAAAAGGTGGAAAGTCCTAATATAAATGAAAAGTTCATGCCACAATATAAGCTTAAATTGCAGCCATTTCTTTCTTTTCCTATTGTTTAAATATCAAAGAATTAATCCGTACTATCATTGTAATGTACTTCATATCCTCAATTTAAAAAAGGTATGTATGAAGGCACTGTGTAATACAAACACAACTCAATAAACCTAGAGACTTTCAAGCAGTTCAGTGGTTCTCAAACTGCGATCTGCAGATTACTCCCAGGAATCTGGGCGCAGCTTCTGTCACTACTGTGAAATATCAGTTGGTTTTCATTAATAGGGAAATCTCTTACTAGCTGTAGCCTAATTCAGCACACTAATGGTTTCCAGAGGCTTTATTGACCAACTAAAAAATAAAAAGTCTCTCTAGGCAGAGATAGCTCCCTTCATAACTTTGTCAGTTACCTCTTTAATGTATATCCAATTACTAACAAATTTGCAGATAATCCTAAAATTAATGGGGCTGCAAACACATGACAATGGAACAAAACTGCAAAGTGACCTGAGGAGACTGAACCCATTGAGGAGCCCCCGAAGACAACAAGAGCAGTGCACTAACAAGCAATCTTAATAAATTGAAAGCTATAGAAGTCATAGAAATGTAGAGCTGGAAGGGACAACAAGAGGCCAGATAGTTCAGCCCCCAGCACTGAGGCAGGGCCAATGACACCCTAGCCCATGCCTGACGTGTTTGCTTAACCTGTTCTAAAAAACTTTCAATTACAGGAATTCCACAACCTCTCTTGGAAGCCTATTCCAGTACTTAAATATCCTTATAGCATGAAAGCTTTTCCCTATCATTTAACTTAAATCTTAATCAAGAAGAGAGACAATAAACTGAATACGTAGATAAAGTTTAACTTCCCTCAAAAACCAAACTGTTATTCAGGACAAGCAAAGCAAAAATACAACAGTTAAACAAATTTTTAAAAGACGTATGGAATGTTGACCCTCCTTGTCAAACGTACATACCTGTTTCTTAAGTCGGGCAATTGGATGAAACCGAGACCGGTAGCAACTTGCATGGCTGATCAGGGGTTTAATAACTGCATGCTCCTGGTTTACAAAAATAAATGTTAAAACATGTACTAATTTTAAAAAACTAAATCCTGATCCTGCAAAAACTTACGCACATGCTTTACTTTAGACATGTGACAGTGTCACTGACGTCAAAAGGGACTAGTTATAGATGTATATGAAATGTGTCAAAGTACAGGATTGAATATATTAGGTGATAATTATGTTTTTGCTTTGTTTTCTTTATCAATAAAACTTTGTGGCAAAAAAGGGCACTCTTCACTGGAATAGCATGTTATACCTTGAAGAGCTAGTAAAATGAGCTATAGCTAATAAATGGAGGTTTAGCTCAGTAGAGTTTGCATTAACGCACTGAAATTAGGGAAAGTAATCCTAATCATCAATAGGAAATTGGGAGGAATACGCTTATTGACCATTAATGTTAAAATGCATGTGTTGGTAGATAAGACAACTAGACATGATTCACAATACAGTGCATGGCCAAAGCCACATTTCCATTATTGTACCCCGTTCATATTCATAGTGGTATTGTCTCAATGACTAGACCGAGTGTCAGATCTTATCTCCATAATTGATTCAGCCACACTTTATTGTGAGCACTTTTAGGTACTTCAATGGAAGATACTGATAAACTGGAGGTAATTGAGCTATCAGGGAGATAAACTGCAAGGGGGAGAGGACAAAATGACAGTCTTAACTTAAACATATATAGTTTAGGTAAAAATTAAGCAGTGAGGTACAGTCAGGAGAAAGAAGTGTTAACAAGGAGGTGTGAAAAGAACAAAACAGACTAGAATCAGGAAGGATAATACTGGGAAAGCTTTTCTATGCTTCATTTCAGTATTACAGTGCAACAGAGAAATGCTAGGAAAATACTTAAAGTTTAGTGTAGCCCCTATTGCCACAAAAAGGTGCAGAGGGTTAAAAACAATTAAGAGAGGGGTAGCCCATAAAAGGTTTTAAAATAATATTTGGCACCCAAACAATTGCACATTGTTGTACTGGTACAATAGCAGCCCCTACCTGAAGAGCTGAGGCTTCCTCCTCTTCTGAAAATCTGCATAAAAGCGTAACTGAAAATGCAAGTATCTGATTGGCTATTTCTCTTGGAAACTCATTTAAATTGATCTCTCCATGGCTTAAATGATCTCGTACACGTGGACCCTCTTGATGGTTCAAGAAGTCCCAAAGAAATTCCTGTGGAATTCAATGTGGACAAAACTAAATAATATACAGCACAATTCTATAGAAACTCAAGTAAGAATGCAATTCTTTGGGCACAAAAGGCACTTAGGCCCATATGAAATGAAGCACTTAAGAGGGAAAAGAGAAACACCTCTTAAACCACCTTCTTTAAAAAGGCAACTCTGCTATCTTGGGATAGGTCTGAGGAGAGGTAGTGAACAAACAAAAAAATCAACACCAACCCACAATCAACAAAAAGAGCTGAAAATGACTACATTTAAGCAAAAAGACTCCTTAGTTGATACTTTATTGCTCTGGTATATATAACGGAATTGAGAGACTGGATGGCAATATGATAAACAGTTAAATGGAATAAAGTAAAGATGTTAATAGTAACTAGCCATCTTCCAAGAAAAAAATCACGCCCTATTGGCAGTTTGAGTTTCTTGATGCCAGGCGACAAAGCCAATTCCCTGTAAAAATGGATGTTCTCAAGTTGGGTTTCCTCTTCAGAAACCTGTGCTGTTTGAGCTAATCTTATATTCATATGCTAAGTATTATTTTGCATTTTTCATATTGAAGCAGGATCACAGGGCACTGGACTGTAAGCTGATGGGGGAGGTGATCTTATGTCTAAAGTAGATATTACACTTTTAGTACTATTAGTTATACATGGACTGCAAAATAAAAAGCACTTAATACACTTACCATTGCAGGCTCTCCAAGAATTAGAGGAAGTTGATTGATCTCTTTGTCATTCAACTGTTTTGTTAGCATCTAGGAAAAAAATCATTTGAAATTGAAGACAACTTAATGTTGAATAAACTCAAATTTATAAAGCTAAATTAAAAATACTAACTATAGTAGTAAGCATCCCTAATATTAAGGAACTACCACCAAATCACCACATAACTAGTACCAAAATTAACTTTTTTTTTTTGTAAAGCAGTAATGAACAACATGGGATAAAGTATTTTGGCTTTTGGAGAATGAAATAGGAAATAAATGTTTGCTTGTGTGTATATCTGCATTCACTTCAAATAGGTGATCCTATGGCAATAGAAGAGTATCTTGTTTTTATTAGTGACAGGAAAAAAAAAGCAGTTTACAAGAAATTAAATTATCGCCTACTCATTAAATATGCAATAGAGACATATGAAATACTTTATGGCTTTCATTTTTATTTAAACATAATGTAAGGGATCCTAATCAGTGTCCCGCTTCAGCTTTTGATTCTATATTCCATTCTGTTGCAGCTTTTGGGAACAGTTACTTTCCTGACTTTATGCACAGCAGAACAGCTGTGCTTTGGAAACAGATCAATATTTATGGGGTTAATAAGAGGACTGAAAAACAATTCTAATTCATGGAAATACTTTTGGTTCCAAACAAGCTAGATCATCTTGGATCAAAAAAGTACAGTGTAAGTGCTGTATTTTAGTATGGCTACTACCAAAATAGTGGCTCCATGCCTCTTTTTCCTTGAAACAGAATACTGGATACTAACCTCCTAGACCTTCCCAAAGTATACCAAATCCCATTCAATGTAGGCAAGAGTCTCAACAGATTAATAATAAAAATGTGTGCTACCACAACGGAGGAAAAATCTTCACATCTATCCAACCTGGTGGGAAAGGGCTTACTGCCCATTAATACTAAAAAGAAGTGAGCATAGTCACAATTAAGAACAATACCAAATATTTCACATTAGCCATGATCTCTCATTAAGGATTCTAATACATTGTTTGTACCAAGGACTGATGAGATAATATCCCTCCTTTGTATATCACTGGTTCAGTCACACTTAGAATTATGTGTACACTTTTGAGCACTTTAATGGAAAATAAATGTTGATAAACTGGGAGAGGTTCCGAGTTGGGCTACCAGAAAGATAAAGGACCATGAGGAAAATACGTAAGTGTACACTGAGGAGCTGCTAGGGGGTATATAGATGCTGTAATGAGTCTTATTTCTCTGTCTCTGCCATCTCAGGTCTGTGAAATCTTCTCTCAATTTTAAAAAGTTCGTGGAATTATCTTTGTTTTCAAAAGGCTTTCAGCATGGTTCATTTGCATGATGATAAGCATTTATATCTCATTTATTTTAGTACGTTTAAGGGAACAAGAGTATTGTTCCATCTTTCTCTGGGCTTGAATGCTACAGAACACTTTATGGTAAAGAAAAAAGGTGTTCAAATATTCCAAAAGATTTTACAGTTAACTTACCTCATCAAAAGTGGTATAAAGAGAAGATGACTAAAATAGAAAAAAAACCACCATAGTATTAATTCCACTTTCAGAAATAAAAAAGAGGGATATCAACTACACTTGCATCTTGAATTTTTACCTTACTAATTCACATGACAAACCAAAGTTGCTACAAATTGAAATTATCCCTTTAACGCAAGAAAAGAGGTAAAAACAGCATAAGTGGTTTTCCGCTATAGGCTACTCCATTCAAGTGGCAATGCTATACTGTTATACCTTTCAAACCTCTGTAAACAAAGGAAGAGAGCTGCCATGTGACACTCTAAAAGGAGTATCAGAGGTCTGTAAAAGAGATCAAACTATATGGTTCATTAAAAAGCTGCTTCTGTAAATATAATATTAAACTATTTTTAGGATAAGTTTTAAGCTTGTTAGTAATATATCATAATAAAGATGACATGGTCATAAAAAACCTACCTCAGCAGTTAGCAATCTATTTGGACACCTATTAACTGTGGTGAAGAGCAATCTAAGTCCATTTTCCAGCTGAGGGAGCAACAGTATTACACAGTCAGCATACCTGCAAAATTAGAGGAATGCATATAATATTTTAGTTTTTTCTTTAAACACACACTGATCCTTATGGAAGTTACCACTGTAATACAAATTTTAATAAGTGCTAATGGACAGGGGTACTCTAGGCACCCAGTCAAGACTGGAGTCAATTGTGCTGGGTGTTGTATAAATATACAATAAATAATAAACGCTGTCCAGAAAGTATTTTATAATCTACAGCAAGACATGCTGTAACAAGCTGAAATAGCATATAATGGAGAAGGGGAGGGAAGATAAAATTAACGTAGCATATGATTACGCAGGCCAGCAAATGTGCCAAGTTTGCAGGTTTCAATTGAAAAAAAATCCATTGTAAAGCTTGGTTTCTTGGCCTATCATATAAATTCTTACACTGACTTCAAAATCTAATTTAGAGTTCTAGCGGTCACTTGTTTGTTGAAGAGGTGTACTATTTTCTCATACAAGGGGGTTCGCATAAAAAAAAGTGTAATATTTAATTTGACTTTATGCTGCATTCTAACGAAAACATGGTTTAATATAAATGCAAGCACAACTGAATGCCAGGTCCCTGAATTGTACGCTTGCAGGAGGCTAGTCTAACATGTTTAGATGCCATTAATAGTTCTGGTACATAAAGCCATACAAACTAACTGATTATTCCATAAACAATGGATGCCTATGATCAAAAATTCATTCTGAGATTAAGAAAATAAAAAGGAAGGAAAATATAATATTGCAGTTCTGTTACCTGTGTTGCCTGAAAGCTGTTAGTGCAGCAACCCAAAATGGTGACATTGTTTTTAATACAAAACTGGATATCTTTGCTAGCTCTTCAGTTAAGGAAAGTGCTTCATGATTAATATCTACAAATCAGCAAAAACATTTTTTTAAATTAACATATATACTAAATGTAGAGCGTTAGACTTACTGAAGAGGAATTATTCACAGCACCTCACTCAAAAATACAAAATTATTTTTGCTCAATCTGTAAAGAGAGATCTAACAGTTATTCAATTACTTGATTAAACTTTTTAACTTCAATTAAATGAAATCATACAGTTAAAAAATGTTTTAAGACCAGAAATTGAAAACTGATAACATGTATTACTAGTGAGATGCTGTACATGACACACTAAAATAAAAGCATAAATTTTAAAAACTGGTTACTGCCTATTGGCAAGACTTGGGTACTCCACAGCAAGATCAACCTGAGTTCTATGACACTGTGGTGGAAGTTCTGCATCATCTTCAGATAAATTTAGAAAGTGTAGGCCTTATTATTCATTTAATTTCATTGAGTCAGTATAGTAACCCCCATGATAGTTTAATATTAATTCAATTTCATACTGTCCATGCATTTTCATTTTTCTATGTTCCTCAGATTATCATTTTAGGTTTCAGCATTGACAACTCATCACAATAAATGCAGCATTTCACACCTCTCAAATCCATTATGTCAAAGGAACCTGGACACTCACTGCATTGCCTGGCATCAAGTTCACATTATGAAGCTTTTCTCTGTAACCATAAAGACTAGAAATAATTTCCTTTCTAAAAGAAAGCTTAGATTCTGAAGCACAATGATGTGGCAAAAGGACAAATTCAGAAGCAGCTATAGAATTTAACAATACAAAGAGGCTCTGAATGCTAAACTGGATTCTGCCCTGAAAGGCCTGGTCTTGGTTTCACCAGCAGAATGAGAATCCATTTGGAAATAGGTCAATGCAGCACAAAAGTGCCCATAACCCCCACTAATCTGAATGTCTTGGGGCATACTGGTGCCACCCACAGAGTGGGAGGTATTGCATAAGAAGGGGCTTCAGGGAATCCAAAAGATTCTTGTCAGGCAGCCTCTACTAGCAGGATTTCAAGAGAACCTGGCGGGGGAAAAAAAAAAAAAGACGCTCTTCTCTGGCAGAAGCACCAGGGTGTGGCAGCAGTACTATGCCTTGTCTTCCCTAAGGACTGAATCTCCAGTTGGATGGAGAATGAAGCCCTTCACAAGCCCACATCAGTGACTAAAACATACTGACTCTGGAGTTAAGAATTTTGCAGAGGTACAGTAGGAAATTCTTATTTACACAGATTGTACTTTCACTATCAAAATATTAGACTATGCACTATACTATTTATAAGAGGCTTAAACTTCCTGGACTTAAATGCCCAACTTAGATTTGGGATGACACTCTTTCCATTTAAGAAAATGGAAAAAAACTCTATTAAGTGTATTAAAAATACTTCTGCAATTTAGTTTCTTCATTTAACAGCTGTGCACACAGATGTATTAATTAAGGGTTCAATCCTAAAAGTGTGCAATAGCCATTGTTTCCAACAGTAATTTTGGGTTTACAAAGAATTCAGGAGCCAATCTTCAGATGTCAGAGCTTGTTAACAGTTAGATACTTGCCTGGAAAAATGTCCAACTCTTGTAAGTTAGTGAAGGCTATATAAGGTCGATGTACTAAAATGGTTTCAGTTTGCAGTAGGTATCTCCTTAGCAACTGGCCCAATCCTGCAGTTAAAAAAAGCAGCACAGAGCAATATCTAGGGGAAATACCGCAACATCACAATATATTAGAAAAGAGCTTGTACATGTGTTTCAGAAAAACTGATGTTTGTAGCATGGGGATGTTCTGAAGAAATCTCCATGCACAAGATCTTTACAAGATTTATTGCTGTTTTTTATAGCAGGACCAATCCTTCCTCTCTCCCAGTCATCTGAGTGCAAACACTTAACATCTGACTAGATGAAGGAAAACAAGGAATTATAAAACCTCACTTTCTACTTCTGTCTGTTGGCTCTTCTATCTGCCCCATTTCTGTATCGTTTGTACATGCTTATTCCCACTGCTGCTCAAATGATCTTCTCTAAACACACAAGGCATCAGCTTTCCCAAAACAGCACTGACTCCCTCACTTCCCTATTAGCACAACTAAATATTTTAAACTCAAAGATTAACACCAAAGTGAACACAGCTCCTGAAAGAATTCCCCACTCACCCAAACACAAAATGAAACTTGACTAGCCAACTGAGACATGTCTGGAGCACAGGTGGCCATGCTAGTGCCATTACAAAGCTTCTGTTGAAAAAAAAGTAGTGAAGTGCTGTCCTGATTTTCCCCCGCACTCTGCCCTGCTCTCCCCATTAGCCCTTCCTCATATAACCATAAATATAGATTCTGTTCATTAGTTTTATTTAGGGTTGAAATACTTTGTTGGAAGAACATTGGTGAAGAAAGGGGAGTGTTCAGAAAACCAATAGCCAGAAGACTGTGGAGGAAAATATACCAGTTTTTAATTTCAAGAGAGAGCTATTGGTTCTGTTGAATGCTCCTTTACCTCTTGCAGCCTGACAAACAAGAGAGATATTTAGAAAATTTCACTAGTAACTTACTTTGCAGGAATTTCTTGAGGAGAAGCAAATCCATGCCACAAAATGTTACGGAGATTTAGACCATATGGGGACCCAATGAATACTCTTATTACATTCATCTAATTGGGACAGAGAATAATGACTATGTAAGGAAATATATATTTTAACTCTTGTATGGCTTTCTCTTGCTAGCAAATTTGAGAGACTATTTTAAGCTGATATTAACATCTTGAAGGAGTGTTCTTCATAAGCTTACTCCATCAAGCTAATTGATCATAGTTTACAACAAAAGCCACGAAAATAGTTCACTCATGATGCATGGCACACTTTTAAAGGAGATTTTTTTCCTATTTTGCTTGTACTTTATTCAGTTTGTATGTAAAAAATAGAGTATAAAAAAATGGAAGCAGCCAATCTACCTAACAAAAGTTAGAAACTATGCTGGATCTGGAAGAACAAACAAATGGGACCAAATTTTGCTCTATTTTCTAAAGGTATAAATCCCCAATAATTTCATATAGATCAATACATTTTTACTAATGTAATGGAGCAGAACTTGGCCCAAGAGTTGGGATTTCTTTAGTTAGGCTGGATTTTCCAGATTCATGTCTGGAAGAGAAAAATAATCTGAAAAACACTGCTGATTATTTTGTTTATTTGTGAAGTTTGGACTGCACATACTATCAAAACCCAAAGATTAAACAGACATCTTTGTGACATGTATATTGGCTTAAATTACTGTACAAAGACACAAATATACTAAACCTCTGAAGCAGTATCAAATAATTCAGGTCTGTCTTTCCCATTATATATTTTTAAAAGTGTAAGTTCTTTGAGAAGAAACTGTAGCTTCTTTTGTTTACACAAAAAGCCTAGCATGATGTAGGCACTAATAGAAAAATCCCATCCTCTTTTTTTGGTGAGGTGCTCTGCATCGTTATAAAATAATATTCATTCTGGGAACGTTAGAAGACATTTCACCACAACTTAGTGGCAGATTCTTTTAAAACTAAACTGTTCCCATGTGACATCTTCTGACTTGTAGTGGACTATAACAGTTTGTTATATCACATTCTAGAAGCCACAAACCTAAAATGTTTAAATTTCTGTAACTTCTGATGTTCATTTTCATGTATATCGATATTTGGTTTGACACTATACAGACGGTAAGAGTACTCCTTTATGTTCTTGAGGGAAAAGAAGATGGATTCTCGCTTTTCCAGGGGAACCAGTCTGACTGGGCAACAGATGTGTAAGTAAGGACCCCTGAGTTTGGGTTCCTTGACAATGTGCATCACCATAAATACTTATTTCCATTTAAGATTAACATTTTAGCTAACATTCTTGCACTATTCCCTCCCCCACACTACTGCTTGTAATTAAGTAACATTTGTAAAGGGATATCAACTATATACATACTATAATATTTACAAATTCTTGTTCAACCTAAGTTGTAGTTTGCTTGAATCTGGATCATGTTAGTAAAAGGACAATGCACCTCACAAGCAGTACGGACTTCAAAAAAGCCATACACTCACCTCAGATTGTCCAAAGATGGCAGCAAGTTCATGAGATACAAGTAAGTCTCTTAAAAGGAAAGGACAGTCTTTACCAATTAGTAAAAATACCTAGAAATCAAAGCAGAATATTGTGAAATAAAGATATATATATAACCTGATATATGTTTAAATGTTGCACGTATACAGCTATTTCTTTTCTACATCCATACTTAGTTCAACTAAGAACATTTAAAAAAAACCCTCTATTTTGAAGTTTCATGAGATGATAAAAGGACAGATCAACATAAAAAACTGTACCATGAATCGTATCATCTAATCACAGAATCTTACATAAGTAGTTTCTCTGATTCCAGTGCCACTCTAATTCCAGTACTAGAAAGAAATAAGACAGACACTAACTAGAAATTTAAAAAGGTAAATTATTTCTACAAAGAGGCAAGAATTTGGTGAGGAAGAGGCATAGCAAGAAGCTTAGTGGAGAGAATGTAGGGTACAAAAATGTAGGGTGGGAAGGGGGCTCGACAGTGAGTTTAAGCACACAATCCAATAGCATTTACTGGAAAAGGCTAAGCAAGGATCATGAATTAGTACATTGCTGACAACCTGCTGTGAGAGTCAAATGTAATTATTGAATCCCATAATGAACTACCAACCATCTACAAATCAGATTATATGCCTAATTTTTCATTGCTTCAATACTGGAAGCCAAGACTGGATTTTGATGTAGTAAAGGAATTGAAGAATTCTTCAGACAGAGACCAGCTTTTCTCTAGGCATTATTCCAGAAGCATAGACCAGGAGTTCTGAACTTTTACATTACATATTAGGATACAGGAACAAAAGCCACGTAACATAAAGGCAAACTATTCCTTGTTCTTACAGGCTACTTTGGCCAAAAGATAGAACAAAATCATTATAAAGCAGTGGACATCACAAAGGAATCTGCATGAAAAGCAAGGCCAAAGGAATAAAATCATTTCTGTTTCATGTAGAAATTGAGGCCCAGTCTACACTTACCTTCCGGATTCAGCGGCAGTCAACGGGAGATACGCAAGTGACATAAATCACTTGCGTATCTTCCGTCGACTTCGCTGCATCTCTTCCTCACGCCGTCCACACTGCGCTACGCCACTTACCGGGGTGGTTTTCCTGTGTTGATTTCTGGATTGACTGAGTGGGTCTACACAGACTGCTCAGTTGATCCAGAGACATCAAATTGACAGTGGCAAATTTGCAGCCATCAGCGTGGACCCAGCCTGACTTTGCAAGCAGCCCACCATTCTACAACATGCTATAAAATAAGAAACCTGGAGACACAGAAGACAAGCTTCCAGTCAGTAAAGAGATTTTATTTTCAGGCTTCAAATGGTTCTTAAAAAAAAAAAATTGGGAGGAGGAGCTAAGTCACACAAAAAATATTTTACTGTTCTAACATTATAAACTAATTAGATTAGTTAGTCTCTTCTAACCTTCTAATTATCTCAAGACCTGATATTACCAGCTGGCACCTAGATTTCAAGGCAGTGTACGAGACTTATCTTAAGACGTTGCCCTATCCAGTAACATATATAATGGAATCCTAGTTTCAACTGCAGTAAGATGCACGAGCAGATTTTTGAGCTGCTTAAACCAAAATTGTTTGCACTTACATCACCCAAGGCTCGCTCCAGACACGATGTTAGTTTCATTAAACTAAGTGCAATTGCTGTAGCTTCCATGCTGTCCAGTGCAGCAAACACTTCAACAAATAGCTGTGAGGTCAGAAGAGAAGGGGAAAGTGATGTTTTCCACTGTCAATGCACTGACACAAAAACAGAAGAAAGCTACCAAATACATATACAAAAATGGTTAGTTGAAATGAAGTCTCCCAAGTGTTTCTCAGTGATTTTTTTCACTCATATGAATCCATGAGACCAGATTGCTGAAAAAGTTGGTAAGATCACTATCTAGAGAATCATTTTAACTTTCTGTTCACAGAGTACCTAGCCTTTTATTTCTGACACAGAAAAACAAACAAAAAAGGACCCATAAAGAGAAGCAAACAAACATATTCAGCTTCACAGAAAAGCAAAGAGTCTTACACTCATCTGTTGATGCAGGCGAAAAACAGTTAGTGCATTTTTTTTGTAACAACAACTTGGCTAAATTTTAGTTATAAAATCAACAAAAGCAATAAGTGAACATATTTTAGCAGAGTTCTTATTCTATTGCTTCACAGAATGCCAATTAGTTTCAAATTCTGAAAACTAGTGTGGAAATTAATTAAAACAAGGAAACCTCGGGCTGGACACACCATCTATTCATCCTGATGGGATGCGCTGTAAAACATAAGAGGCGTTGTAAAACATCACCTTATCTCCCTTGGCTGCAGCCTCCCCTGCCCAAGTGTCTGGGTCCGTATCGTGCAGCTGCAGCATCTCCCCCCAGCCCAGGGTCAGGAATTTCTACAGGTCATCATAAAATGCAGATGCCTCCGGACTTGCCAGCGCCAGGAGAGCCCCCCCTTATTTATGACCTGACACATTGTAAGCAATTAGGTACACCCTGATGAGACCACTATACGATCCTGATTGTAATATGTAACCTTGACAAGCCTATATAACCCTGTCTGTAACTTTAGACGGGCGGAGTTCCAGTGACCAGCACAAGTGCTGCCTGGTCTCCCCCATAGCTATGGTCTGTCTGTATGTGTGTCTCTCATATTAAAGTTCTACTCGATCTTCACCTGAATTGGAGTGGCTGCGTGATTCCTTCCACGACACTAGGCTACAGAGAACAATTTGCTTTGCTGTTTATTTTTGTGTAATGTGGTCCCAAACTCTTCAGTCAGCTGCCTAATTTAAAATATTTACTGCCAATATTAGTGTTCATACCTCTGTATAGTTTGTCCACTGGAACCACAATGAGTACTGAACTTTAAACTGTTCCATGGTCAGGGATTGTAGATGCAAATGAACAGCGTCACAAAAAGGTCCCAACTGCTGCACACTTTTTACATAATCCACACTTTGATCTTAAAATGAAAAATAAAAAGGTGGTCAGAGCAGCTAAGTTCAAAAGGTCCATTATCTCAAATCCTATGAAAAATGAAACTTGCTCTTGTTACTCTGTATGTTTTAAAAGTTAAATGTCTCTCTCACCGCAAACAGATTATTCTGCCTGGATTAATGTGTTACTATTCACTGCCTCACAGGATGCTTGTAGTAGATGGAAAATGAAGGAAAGGTTACAATGGAAACAAGACAAGAGTTAGTACTTATCCTAAATAAGGAAAGGTAAAAACTTTTTCTTTTTTAATTTAAGATATGCAAACTAAAAGGGATTTTTTAAAAGCCCCATTCCAATGGAAGTTGGAAGAACTCATTCATATGAGAAAACAATACTTCCAGACATTTGTCTTACCTAACAACCTGAAATACATGTAGTTGCTTCTCTTTCTTATATACTCTAATGAGATTTCCCCTTTGACAGTTATCATGAATGTCATATTCTAATAGTTTGCCTTTATGTTTTACAGACAGAAAATCAATTTAAAGATTGTTGGTTTTGTTGTTTTTTTTAACATGGGCTCACTTAAGTATCTGAACATCGTATGCCTGCAGAAGTAGAAAAGGAGGCTGAGCTTGCAGAACCTAGCTCTAAGTGATTTCATGAAGGTCACAGAGGGTACGTCTTCACTGATGGCAGTGAATTTGCCATCCTCAGATCGATCTATCTGGATCGATTGAATGGTCAGTGAAGACCTGCTCAATTGATCCAGAAGTCAACACGTTAAAACTACCTCCTCAAGTCGTGCAGCACAGTGAAGATGCTGTGTGGAAGAGGAGTTACAAAGTCGACAGGAGTTACACAAACTACGGAGAGTAGTTTGCATAACTCCCATCCACTACCACCGAATTTGAAGGTAAGTGTAGATCAGGCTAGAGATAGGAATAGAATCCAGAACTCCAAGCACCATGCCTTACCCACGGGACCAAGTGACCCGGAAGAGAGAAGCTGTATGTAACATGGCGCTATATAAAGCTGCTCCATAAATTACTTGTTACAAAAATAAGTGGTGTACAAATTAAAGATGTATTGAAGAGGACAGGGCAGAAGTGTTTTATAATGCACTTGCCAATCATTTTTACCATCTGTAATAGAGCTAAGTAATAAGATATTTCATAAAAGACATGTGAACATGAATCATAAAACCACCATATGACTTGGAATAATAGACAGCCACTCAAACAAAGGCTGGAATGATAGCTGTGCTAGGATCAGGACTGAAGTATAGTGACAAAGCTGCCACAGGTCCTGCTGACATAATGGACCAGATTCCCAGCTCTTGTACGTTGGTGTAACTCCACTGATTTCAATGGAGAAACGTCGGAGGATATGGCCCTATACATGTAATTTTTCTTAGCATTACATGACCTCTTCTCTTTAGGATGAAATTAGCAACCTAAGTGGGAAACAATAGTATGTCCTCTAAGCTGTACTCACATATGTAACTGCTACATGTTATTGAGGCAGACAACATAACATCTTTCATTTCAGTCATCTCTGGAAGCAAGTGACAGCATCTGTGCTGCAACAGATTTGTCAAATGAAAATTCAGCAGGCTCATCTTGTTGCTCATTTTCCGTTATAGCTAAAGTGTTATAAAATGCTTTAGAAAGAAATATTACCTCTGTATCGCTGGTGTTCTGGTAATCAGAACTTGGGGGAGCAACAATCAAAGGGCAGGTGCCGGACTGTTTTAAATTTCTTATAAGAGGGATACAAAGAATAATAAAAGCATCTGAGTAGAAGGGGAAATCCACAAAAGAGGTGATTTTTAAATACATTATTGTCTTTGTACCAATTAATTTTTCATCCAGCTGTCAGGATAAATTAGATCAGATAGTGGTTAAAGTATATATCCTATGGGTTGTTTTTACCATTTCAATGAGGTTTTGTGTTTAAACCTTTATTTTGTGGGGGTGATTTAAAGTTCTTTTAAAAAAGTGAATTATGTAACACAATGTAACTACGATGCAGCTATTGCTGCACTATAATACAATGTCCTAGAATACAGTAACCATGGTAGGTCTACCTTGAGTTGCATTGTGATTTTGCTTTCAGACACATAACACACAATAGATCTAAAGAAAACACTGACCTGATTCAAGGTAATGCACATGCTCTGTGATTGTTCTCCAACATATTTCACCATTTTCAGACACAATACTATTAACGGAACAGCTGTCTTCTATTTCAAATCCAAGTTTGCAAACCATATAATGCACTGCAGGGGAAAGACAGGTGGTGACTGGATCAGCTATTGACATCTGGAACACAAAACAAAGGGTAGTTCCTATTACCAGAGGGGAGGGGAAAAAAAAAAGACTATAAAACAAGAAAGTGACTACTTCATGATACTGTAATCTAGAGTATATGTTTACAATTGTGTTCAACATGGTGATCCAACTAGAGTCCATTAAGCACTGTTATCAGGGGCGTCATTTCAGACAAAATTGGGGAAACAGGGACAGCAAGGTTGTGTCAGCATAAAGAAGTTATATGTGATCATATTATGCCCTGCAATGTCTGAGAGGGGCCAACAAGTGGAGCATACAGATGTATGAAAAATGTGGGGGGGGGAACCCAAGGTCTGCAGCATCAACTGTCCCCCTGTACTTCAACAGAAAATGATGCTCATGACTATAATGCAAGTCCCCACCATATATGTGAGAGTGACTTAAATGTGCAAAACACTACAGCTTTGTGGGGGTGAAGAAGGAAGAAATACTGTCTTTGCATCATCTTCTCCCACTCAAGAATAGAACTTCTGGATGGGATCTTTCTTCTGCAAGGTTTAAGATCAAGTAATGGAGAATGAAGAAAAGGACAACCGTCCATTTCAATATCTCCTGCTGAACCCCTAGATTTGTGTGGGAATTAATATTACTTCAATCCTTGTTTACAAGGGGTGAAACTATAGGCTTAGAAGTTCCTTTCAGAAAATAAGTCTCTTTTAATAAAAGTTGAAAATAGTATGGGAAATTCACATATTATGCATACCTGAAAGGGGAGGGTACCCAATAAAGAGTCCTACCTCGTAAGACCAAAGAGTAAGTAAATGACACAAGTTTCTTTGTGGCACCAGGCTCTGCTCTAGATGTGGAGAAAGTTACTTTTTCCCTGCTCCTCTGCAGACAGAGTTTAGAGAAAAGGCAGGAAGTAGCCTGTAAACACCTCCCATCTTGTTGAAAGTGCTTATGTTCACTCTCATGTGTGTGCCAAAACAACTTCTTTCCTTCTTCAGTCCTGTCTCAATATATACCCAATATATTCACTCCAGAGTTAACCCATGCTCTTACCCAAGTTTTAACCCAACCCTCCCTTATGGTTCATAGAGAAGAACTCTTTACCTGGGTTTAGAGGTGCCTTCTGCTAGTATAGTTGGGTTAGAGCCTAAGCTCCCCTTTAACTCTGGCTGGAACCCACACAGAAAGTGAAGTTGAGCAAAATCACGCTAGTACTAATCCTCCAGTGCTTTCCCACACTTCCCCCTGAAGGACAGACAAGGTCTCTCACAATTGGCTGGGAAAGAATTCTGGGAAAGCACCTAATTACAAAGAACTACTGGATTTCTCTCTCACACTCAGCCTCCCCCTCCCCTCCAGTAATCTTGGGATAGCTTTGCAGTGGTGATGCTCACCCCCAGGCTAAGCTAACTTGGGTGCCAATCACTCTGCAGTGAAGATTACTTGGTAAAGCAGTGGGGTGTGACCCCTTTATGCTAATGTCACTAGGTCTTCCATCAATGCCACTGAACATCCAGCTGAATCTAAGGAAGGACAGCCAAACAGATGAGTCCCTCGAAAAAGTGTTTTATTCCAAGGGTGGTTCATTCTTTAAAGGAAGCGAGGAAGAAACAAGCCACTTCCTTGGAGAAGGACAGAATCTTAATATTAATTAATATTAATAAAAGCACTCTCTAAAGATACGGTAAGTTAAGTTCAGAAGGAAGCTTTCCCATTGTCGCATATTTGTTTTCCTAAAACATAAACTTTGTCCTGCTCGATGACACGGTCAGAGAGCGCATTTAACAGACTGCAGGTCACGGCGGGCCTGTTCCACGTGTGTTATTGATTTGAAGTAAGCTGAAAGCCAGAGCTACTCCCTAGGCTCCCTCGAACGCGGCAGCGACAAGCGAACTGAACTCCGGGCTCCTCCAAGCGGCCGGGCTGCGGCGCGCTGGACCAGTCTGAGAATCACGGAGAGCGCCCGCTGTCGCGGGGTCAGCGGGCCGTGCGTGTCCCGAGGAGTCGGGTGTCCGTTCGGTCACACCCCCGACAGCCGAGACGCGTGACCCACCCCCCGCGAGGGGATCCCCGTGAGCCCGGCGGCGGCGCAGCGCCCGTGTCCGTGTCACGGAGGTGTCCCCACAGATCCGGTTGATCGGGCCGCGGGGGAGGCGGTTTCCTGGAAGGAGGAGCCGTTATCCCGGGCCGAGGCTACTGCCCGCCCACGCGGGGGCAGCGAGGCTGACGCCGGGTGACTCCAGCGGGGGAGTGGGGCAGCGCGCGCGCCACCAGAGCCGCTAGTTACCTCCTCAGCTACTTCCGCGCTCCTCCTCGGACCCGGGCCCCGCCCCTTCCGTCTCACAGCCCGGAGTGACGCAGCCCGGCGGCGCTCTGCTGCTCTCGGGCCAGTGACGTCACGGCCGGCACGGGCGGGAAAAGCGAGCCTTGCTCTGTCAGGCTGCTCGCGAAGCCGGTTTGGAACGTTTGGTTGCCGTTGGGCAGCGGAAGGCGCCGGGTCAGGCCTCGTCCTCCTTCACGGGAGCGCCTCGCTTGCGGGCGGCAGCCATGGACAAGAACGCGAAGGCGTCGTCGAAACAGCCCGGCCTTCCCCCGGGGGGGCGGCGTTTAAGCATGTTCGAGAAGGACAACGTGAGCGGCAGCCGGCAGTGCGCAGGCGCGGGTTGTGTGTGTGTGTGTGTGTGTGTGGGTGGGGGGGGGGGATGAGGATGAGGATAGGGAAAAGGCTTCCTCCTGTGGGGTGGGAAGAGATTGCGCAGGCGCGTGGACGTTAGTGGCGGTTGCGGCCCCTGTGGTTCTCGCGCGCAGTGAAGTCAATAGTAGGTGCGCATGCGCCGATGGGGCGCGCCGCGATTCGCCTGGGCGGGGGAAGAAAAGGGAGCCAATGGGTGACCTCTCTTGGTTCTGGGGGGGAGGGACGTGCCTCGCCAGCCACCTCACCATTGGGCCCGTGACAGCACGTGGATGGCTGCATAGCAAGGAGCAGTGGGCCAGGATCTCCAGCCCACTTGCTTCTTAGTGCACAGGCTTGGCTCTAGGGCTCTGAATTTGGATGATCCTTTTAGACTCAGTCCTGCTCATGGACTGTGCTTGGCTCCTGGAGCACCCTCAGGGTCATCTTTTCTACTGACTCTGCTTTCTACCATGCTGCTGGCTATGGGGGGTCCTTCTCAGCACCGCCTCAAGCCACTGTACTCAACTTCTTGTGAAGCGTCTATAGTACTGATTACTATACCTACTTCAGTACCAATGTTGTCCTCTTCACAACGGGTGAGATCATTCAGGTTGCCTAGACTGCATATCAACTATTCTGGTAACTCCTCACCAGAAGGGTTTAGAGGCTTGCAATAGTTCAGTTTCCTGCAAGGCACAGATGGTCTAGTAGCTAATCCAGACTGCCTCCAGAAAGGGACTATCAGTCCCAAAAGAAGGAGAGCTGTTATGAAAGTGTGGACAGATCACTGTGGCCAAATTTCTGCTGACTCCAGATGCCCCATGCTTTTCCCCAGTGGCTGTTTTGGAACCTCTGGGTTCTTTCATTTGTCCAGAGCATGATCACAGGTCTATAGTAGAGGGAGATCTCCAAAGCACATAATAACAAAGCTTCTGGAGGCACCTGTTTTGGAGATACAGATAGACTTTGTTACCCCTGACTAGTCTGTGCATCAATAGGAGCCATTACCTTCAACAGAAGCTAGGATACAGGATATTTTAGAGTCCCTGTAACATCTGAAATCCTCAAGTCTTCTCTAGGGTTCCAGAGATTCCATTTAGCAATGATCTCAGCAATTTATCCACCAGTCCAGGGCAGGTCAATTTTTTCTAATCTAATAGTTTCCAGATTTCCAAAGAGGATTGTTCATCTTTTCCCCAGTTAAGGATGTGTCATTGCCTTGGGATCTCCATACTGTACTAGCTGTTCTAGTGGTTCCCTTGAGTCTCAGGACCATGGTATCTCCTTTGGTGGCGGTGGGGAATTGGTACTCATACCAGGTGGGTCAATCAGGTGTCCTGGTTTGCAGCTGAGCCTGAAGGCAAGTGGTAGCTCTCTCTTCTTGTGGGCTAAGTAAGTAAGCAGCCTGTGGCTCAGGCCTTCTGCTTGAGGGCTGAGCAGAGAACCCATCAGTAGCTCAGGCTGCCTAGATGAAGGCTGCAAGTAAAGTCTGTGGCTAGTGTTCCTACAGCCCTGAGTGAGGGGTTAGGGATAGGGGGACCCCAGGCCCGCCCTGCTGCAGCAGATCCTAGCCGAGGGCCCTAGAACTAATGGTGGTGCACCCAGGATTGGCAGGAAAGCTTGGGGGTCACTGTCTTATCTCCCAGCAATACAGCTGAGTCAATGTCTTGCTTTCCTGGGCTACTTTCTGCCAGCAGCTGCTCAGTCCTGGTTCCTCATCTCCACATCAAGTAGCTCACTTCCCCTGCTACCCCTCTGAGTCTCTGCTACCCCTCTGAGTTGCCCCATCTCCCAGGGCAGCAGTGCACCTTCTCTCCCACCAGATCAGGAAAGTCATCATCCATCACAGCCAATCAAGGACACTGCAGACAGCATGGCTTCCTGGGAAGGACATCTTGTCTCCTTCCCTGGTCTGGCCCTAATTAATACAGAGCTGCAGAATCCTCCCTTTATACTTTCTGCCCTGCACCCACACTTACTCTGAAAGGGAAGGGATGGGGTTAGTTGAGTCCAACAGGGTGGATTAATCCCCTCTGTGCTAGAATGAGGCCACTCATTCTCATTAGTCCTCCATTTGAGCCAATGGCTACTTGTTTCTAGTCTGACCTGTCTCAGAAGACATCATTTCTAATACCTATTACATCCACCAGAAGAATAGGTGAGCTTAAGGAAGTCATTGCAGGATCTCTATACATGGTATTTTCAGAGACAAAGCAGCATTGAGGCCATATCCAAAATTAGTGAAGAGAATGGTTTCCATTTGATCCAGACAATATCCTTATCCCCTCCCCCCAAAAAAATAACCCTCCCCGCCCCCCAAACTACACTCTCATAAGGAAGAATGTCCTCATAGATTAGATGTAAGACACGTGTTGGCTTTTTACCTTTGCAGGGCTAACGCTTTCAGATTGTCTCCTTACCTGTTAATTTCTTATGTTGGCAGAATGAAAGGACAGGCAGATTTTTGAATGGATGCTTCCTGCATTATTATGGGGATAAGAAACATCCCTTCTCCACAAAAGCTGTCAGCTCAGTCAACAAGAGCTCATGCTGTCTTGCTGGCCTCCCTTTGTAGGACTGCTCCTTGGTCTTCAGTGCATATTTTCACTCATCATACCAACATAATTGATTTGAGATCTTTGAAAAGACCATATTGCAGTCACTGTTTAGGTGGACTCCAAGCCGCACCTCATAATAGTATTGCTTTTGAGTTATTTTAGGGGAAAACATGTGCAACCACTTGAAGAAGAAAAAATGGTTACTTACATGTTTTGTAACTATTGTTCTATGAGATCTGTTGCACGTGTACCCCGTTACCTGCCCTCCATCCCACCTGCATCAGAGTCCTGTTCACCATAGTTTTGGTGTTAAAGAATGGAGGGGGATTTGGGCAGCATTGCCCTTACATAGGCTCAGGAGAGGCCTCAAAGATGTGCTGGACACATGTGCCGTCCTGATGGGTGTTGCTGCAGAAAATTCTTTATCTCTGGAATGCGGAAAGCACTCACATCTGAATGGAATATGTGTGTGCAACACATATCAAAGAAGAATAGTTACAATACAGGTAAGTAAACATTTTTCTCTGTTTTATGTAGAATTTCCATTTTTCTTCCTTCTTGGGTCGTGTCATTTTAGTTAATGCAAGCATGTGGTAGTGTTTATTTTAATTTTTTGGGAGAGTTTAATAGGTAAAATTGATGTTTATGTCCTCCTTTAAAAATATGTGAATGCCTGCCACCATCTTCATTTCAGTGGCTATTCTCCCATTCCATCCCCTTGCATATAATTACTTGACTTTACCATTCCAAGACCACTGTTTATAATTTAAGATACACTCAAATAAATGCATATATCTACTTGTACATTTTGGAGACAAATGGGATTTTGGGAGCTTAAATTGCTACTGGAAAAAAGTTCAGATGGAAGGACGTTGTTTTCAGCTGAGTCCACTGAACTTTGGTGTCATGGCATGTGCTGGATGAACTCAATGTCCAGTTCTCAAACAACAGAATCTCTTGTCAGTTCTATAACTAATACTATTTCATTTTTTTTTTACAAAACTAATAGAATATGACAACACAGAGATTAGGAAATCTAAAATTATTGCTCTGTCAATTTTATGCAGTGTTATTGTAACTGTGTCACTCCCAGGATATTAGAGAGACAAGGTGGGTGAGCTAATATCTTTTATCAAACCAGCTTCTGTTGGTGGAAGCTCAAAAGCTTGTCTCCCTGCCCTATAAATTAATGTTTAGGGCTGGATTGCTCCCTCCTGCAATAAAATCCCCAAAGGGAATAAAGAGAGAAGAAAACTCAGAGGTTCCCCTTGTGGAAAATTTCCCATTTTGTTCCATCATGGGTGGGGTCTATCCCTCACTCACTGAATAAGATACAGGATTGCCCCTAAACCTTGTGAGTCCTGTGGATCCACACAGATTTTGGAGGACCAGTGAGAGGTCAGGGACATCAGCACGAAGACCTTGTGCCTCAATGCCAACTTTGTCCCCCTGGACATCACACTTTCTCCTTGCTGTGGCTGCCCCTGGTCCCTCTTAAACGAAGATCCACACTTTAAAGAGGGCTTTGTGGGAAAGGTAATACAGTTCCAGGTTATACAGGCTGGGCGGGGAGCTCCCCTTAAACATCTATAAACCTATCTTATTGCTCTCCGTAAAATCCCTCCTTAAAACTCTCCTTTGTCATGATGCCTACAAAAATGGTTAGTTGGTGTGATGAGACCACTGCCTATCTTGCACATTGTTAATTGTCTCATTGATTCCTTGTGCTCTCTGTCTGTATTCACTTGTCATTTTTATATTTTGATTATAAGCTCTTCAAAGCAGGGAGTGTCTTTTTGTTCTGTGTTTGTACAGCACCTCGCACAGTTGGGTTCTGGTCTGTGAGTGGGGGCTCATTGGTGCTAAGGAATTTGCAAGGGATTAGTCTGGGGATGATGTGTGTCCCTTTTGACTCCACCCATCCTGGGGCAGCCCACTCTCTGTTCCCTATTACCTCCTCAGAACAGATCCTAAACCCATATCTGTATGTCTATGGGATGGGGGGCTGGTACCATAGTGGCAGCAGACCCACCGGGGTAGATCTGAGCATCCCCTCTAATCATTGGGAGGGTGGCAAAATGTCACTTTCTTACTTAAATCTGCCTTATTACTGTATGTATATTAAGGATCATATGCATTCGTTGTAGTGACAAAAATAGGTTTATACTACTTTTTACTCCTGGTACAACTGCAAAGCCAACACAGCTCTGAGAGACTGATTTTCATTCTATTTTGTCTCTGCATCATTAATACGATTACTTAACTTTTAACTGCAGTGCCAAATTCTGCCTTTAGTTACACCTGTTGAAGAGAATGACATTGTACAAGTGCAACTGAGTGCGGAATTTGGCTGTGCAGAATCTTTATTAAAGATAAAGATGAATAAACAAAAATGAGCACTGCTTCACTTTCAGCTCCCAAGCTGAGTTTTTAATTCTTGCAAATAGAAAAATATAACCATATTTTTGCAAAAAATTGAGCAAATTTTATCAGGAAGTCATTGAGACACAACATATGTGCATCTCTGCAATGCAATCTATACAGTAGTTTTTCAGAACATAATCACACTAAAAATCAATCAGTAAACAAATCAGCAATGTTTATCATATTGGCATTCTATAAAGCATCAGCATTAGTACCGAAAATTTATTACTAGGTAACATAAGTATTTAAATAAGTGCCTGGGATTATGCTTTCTAATACTTTATAAAGAAAGTGAAAAGGATTTATTGACAGGTTGATTGAAGGTTTCTTCTTCCTACAATTCCTCTGAATGCCCAATTCTGCGTGCACTGAAATCAACTGCAAAATTTCCATAGACTTCAATGGGAGCAAAATCAAAGCTTAGGTGAGCAGGATATGAACTTTGGCTCTTTTCCCAGAAAGAGCATCAGATAGCTAGCACTGCTTCTCAATTATCCATAACAGAGGTGAACAATTCACCATCTAATTTCCTTTTTTTCAGATATTTTCTAAAGTGATCCCAAACAAAATTCAGGTCTTTTCCTCTAGTGATACCATTTTGAAATGTCATTAGAAAACTTCTAACTATCAAATACCAAGCATGATACTGAGCCTTACTCTTTTTTTTTTTTGTTTTAAAAAGTATACACAGATTGTAAAAGAAAGAATGAGAAGTTCAAGCCATGAAGTTCACGGTACGGAACCAGTGGACAATGAGTCTTTTGCAGAGTTTGGGAAAAGTGAACTATCTGCATTGAGGGCCAGCATGGCAAAAATAAGATACGCCAATACATACAAAATGGAGCCATATAGGAAATTCCAGGCTCATTTAGTAAGAAACAAAGCTCAACAGATACTAACGGTAGAGTAATATTTTGTTTAAATTGTCTGTATATAAAATACTTAATTTTAGTGCAAATCTTAGGCCCCAGTACCTCAAAGACAGGCATGGAGCTACTACAAAGTTACTATAAAGTTGAGCATATCCATAAGTCTTTGGAGAATTGGAGCAAGTACAGTGCTAACACCCTCATTGTACACCTATCTATGTGCTCATCACTGGCTCTATACTGTAAGGGCTGGTTTACACTAGAGAGTTTTGTTGACAAAAGTCAGCTTTTGTCAACAAAAAAGTAGAGGTGAACAGACTAAAATGTCCCTACCACTGATGTAACTCCCCTGCTACGATGACATAATAAAATCACCTCAATGAGAGGGGTAGGACTTAGGTCAGCTTAGTTAGGGCGATGCAGTGTTAATGTAGACACTGCGTCCCTTACATTGGCTGTGGGGCTCTCATTCTTGTCAGTTTCTAGAGTGGAATTGATAAAAAAGCTCAGGTGAGATCTGAACAGGTGATCTCTGTTCTGGGCTTGGAGTGGGGTTAGAAGCCCAGGCGGCTTCCCCCTGGGAATGGGGAGAGGAGAAGCCCCTGGTGGCTTCCCCCAACTCCCAGCGGGGGACCAGGCTCTCCATAGGGAATGGGGAGGTGGAAGGCAGCCCACCTGAGCTCAAGAGCCTGTGGGGCTCCCAGCAGGAAGATGAGAGACAGGGCTCTCAGTTCCCCCTACTGCCTGTCTTAGGTCAGTGGAAGTACTCCTGGTAAGGACGCACTTCATTGACCCAAGAAGGGTAATGGATACCACTGCAGTACTGCGGTGGCTGGAAGTCAACCTAACATAGGTCGACTTATTTTTCTAGTGTAGACAAGGCCTAAGGTACTGAATGTCTTTTTATGGTGTGTGCTAAGTGAAGGTGGAAGTTGAGGGTTCTCAGCTCCATACAGGATTGGATATCTTTTCTGTTAATAGATTAAAATGGGTCAGAGAACTATCCAAAATAAAATACCGGGAAATTGTGGATTTGTGTAATTTTATTCCGTTAATTGGTTCGGTTGACATTTCCTGACATGAGAGCTAAATATTTTTAGTGGGGTCCCTCTGGTGATATTAACAATCTGATTGCCATATCTGAAAGTCAAGATAAACTGAATGAGGGACTCAGCTTTGGAGAATGTACTGAGACAGTTTGCAGTTGCCAAAGGGTAGGGAAACTGTACTGTTTACCTAGAAAAATAAGAACTAATCCCATTGACGCTCTTCCCAAACCAGCCACTCCGTAGGTTATTTTCCATTAAATTGAGTCAAAAGGAATAAAGTATGCTGTTGTTCATTATAAAGAAAATTAACAAGATTTGTTTAAAATTTTTTAAAGGAAAATATTTCAATATTTTTGATTGATTAAAAGTGATAAAATTATTAACTTTTTGTTATTCGGGGACATCGTCTATTATGAGCAAACATTCCAGTAGTTTATTTCCTTTATAGCTAAAATTAAGATTTTTTTTAATACAAAAGCATTAGGATGGAGATTACAATTTTAAAAAAAACCTCTTTTGATAGCAAAGACTTCAAGAAACCAAGTATAATGGTGAGACCTGTATTGCCTTGTGTACTTCAATTTCAGAAGAAATATTAACAGCTATCAAGGACATGGGCTTTGATCGCTATAAGTACGTAGTAACAGTCCTAATCGTGCAAAAGACTGGTCAGGCAATAAAAGTGAGTAGACAGATTAGTTTACTCATAATATTTTCACAAAGCTAAGTTAGATTGTTGGGGCCCTATTGTGCATCTTAGGCAAACCACCGTATTCAGGGTGGTCCAGATCTATGTTGCATTAGGATGAGCTACCTCTTGGAGCTCCTAGGGTTGCAGGGGAAGCTCAGTTTCTCTGTCGCACTTATTGTAGTACAGCATACATGGCTCACTATGGCTGACCAACACTGCTGGTCAGCGTGAAGAGAGCATAAGAAATTTGCCTGAGCAAGTATTGTATGTTTAGCCTCACTATGTGTTTCAGTAGGTATGTTAAAAGTGATAAGGAAAAAAACTGAACAATAGTTTTTGGCTTCTAGATTTTCAGAACTCTTAAAGTAGATTTTCTCTAAAGGAAAATAAAATGCAGTTAATAAATAATAATAAAAAGTTCAAACTGCTTGTAATTTGCAATTTTATATACATTCTTATTTTTAATAAAGTTATATAAACTAGCTGAATCTATATAATGCTACATGTTCATTGTAAAATTCTAATCTGAAAAATATTTCCTTAAGACTTGTGCTGTTTTTATCAATTTATTAGTATTTTGTGCTTTTCTTCCCCATAGATTTCCAGCAGATGGGTCTGGGATGTTGCAAGGGACAACTGGGTTTCAGCTAAATGTGAAACAGAATCCTTTGTTTCATTGGCTTTGATAATTGCTTGCTATTATGAATAGTTTTCTAAAAGCAACTTTTGTTAACGTTCATCACGATACTGTTATTGATAAAAAATCTTCATGAAGTTATAGTTATTTTAGAATACTTTAAGTAAAAACAGTTGATACATTGAAATGCACATAAATTGAAACTAATTTTAGCAATTTTTTCTATACATTTAAAAAAATGCTTACTGTATACATGTCATAATGCTGTGTTTATGAATTTATGACAGATGTTAAGGACAGATTTTGCAAGGTGCTGAATGTGACATTACATGAGTTGATAAAGAATGGGTTTCCAACAAATTACAAGTGACAATTCTGTTCATAAACTGCTCTTTGATGTGACTCTGCAACAGAAAAGTAACGTCGTATTTACTCTCAGTTGTACTCAGATTTACCAAATTCCACTGCACGAGTATCTTCAGAGATCTAGTGGGGGAAGCCACTATAATGTGGGCTATTTTTAAAAGCTTTTCTTGGATTAAATACATTTTCACCATTATAACCAACTGTTACTTCTTATGTCTGTTAAACTCTTATTTTTGTATTTTTAAGTTTGTAACAATCCATGTAAGGCTTCAGTCCTGCTCCTGTTGAAGTTGGTGGGAGTGTTGACATTGATGTCGCTGATACCAGGATGGCCCCCAAAATTAGAAACCATCAACTGTGTTATAGTCTGGAGGCCGATATAATGTATATAATGGATTCAGTGATTTTTTTTCTTTTCATCAGATTGGTTCCTAATGACAACAAAGCCAGAAAAATTGTAAAATCCATTCAGTGACAACCTAAAATTCTAGGAGATGGATATGTAATTGACAGTTAATCACAAGAATATATATAAGAATGGCTAGGACGAAGTTTACGAAGTATTTACAAAGAATATTAGAACTGTTGCTATATTTAACCTAACAATGACTCAAATCTGTTGTTATTTCAATGATATTGTTCAAATATAACAATTCAGAAAAAAATAAATAGTATTGGTTTTCAAAATAATATGAAACATGCTTAATTTTCTGTTAAAGTGCCTAGTGTCTTGGTAATGTCAGATTGTAGTTAACATTTTATTCACAAATCAAGGGTGGCTTTGGTGTGGGTTCATGGGTTCAATAGTACCCATAGAAATCACTCTGCAGAGATGGCTCCTGTCCCACAGGGCTAGCCCATGCTCCCTGCTCTGGGTGTTGTGATGTCGTGCTGTGACCCCGTGCACCAGGTCGCAATGCCCAGAGCAGAGAGGGACAGGATCTGCACTGCTAGATGAGTGGTGCAGTCTCACTCTTCAGGTCTTCTGCCTCCCCTCACCTAGGACTTCCCCTCCCCATTAGGATTGCGGTGTTGGTGGGGGTGGTCAGTACCCCCTCAGCAGTTGAGTATACTGCATCCATTGAATCAAAAGGCTGCATTCACCCCTACCACAAAGCCATTACTTCTTACATAGACAAATCATCAGAATGGAAATTTCACTTAGGCGTGGTAACCTAGAATTGAGGCCTTAACTTTTCTATAAGTAGGCTTTGCAGAATTGAAATTTTATTATTTTAAATTATTTTGATGGATAATATCGATGTTTATTTTCAAGCTTTTTTCTATTTAAATTTTCACAGTTGCACAAAATTATGGATTTTAAGTATTTTTTATTTTTATTCTTTTAAATTTTCAGTTGCAGGATATTATGGGGTGTTAGAAAAGAATTATTTAATGACAAATGTAGAGATTCCAAAAGTTCAAGCATTATAACAGTTAAAACACAAATTGTCAACATTGTATGTCAAAATATACAAAGTAAATATTCTTAAGCCAATCTTAATAAGTTCCTAAGCATCATTTTTCTTACTTTGTCTATGTAAATTTCCATTATTATTGATGGAATTATTTTTGTCAGTTTGTGTGTGTACAGTGAAATCAACATTTACCAATCAAAATCTTTCAAGGCCATCTATAAGGATTTATCCATATTTTGTTCTGTATTTGAACAACTTGAATCGTAATGTGAATCATATGTTAGCATGGAGGGGGAAATCCATCCTTTAATAACTGGAACTGATGTGAAGTTAGAATCTAAACTTTGTACATAGAATAGTGAGGCTGTGTTTGATATTTTCTCTATACTAAACATTGTAGAACAAATTAACTTCGAAGATTTCTTTTTTCATAGAAGTGTTGTGTTTTATGGAGAAGAAATTGTATAATATATAACTATATAAAACATCACTGTTTGACAGTTTACTTATGCAGTTGGCCATCTCTGATATTTCCAAAAACTACAGACACTTTGACAAAGCAGATCTGATCATTTTGAGTTTTCTTGCTATTTAGATCAAGCCAAAACTTGCCCATTTTCAACAGATGTTTGTGAAATGTACAATGGGAACTCTTTAGGCTGTTTTTCCTCCTCCAACCACCCCCCTTTACTATTGCAAGAAAATTCCATGGCTCAGTTGGAGGTTTCCCTTCGAGCTAGCGTCTGCAAAGTAGGAAAAAACCCTCAGAAGCAGATGTGTACACCTTGACACAGAGTCTATGCCCCATGCTGCTCCTTGCATCCACTGAACCACTTCCAATAAAACCCCAATGTTTGGCTCCCTGTTTGATTTTTAGGGGCATGACAGGATTGGATTGATCCAATCTGGATTGAGTCAGTACTCAAGTATTTCAGACAAAGGCCCCTTTTTGCTGAAGAGTTCTGGATCTTGCAGCACTGAGGCTGAGTTATTGTGGAATTTTTAACTCTGTTCTACACTGGCTGCTAAATACAGCTCCCCACCATTTCAAATACTGAAATGTGCCTCCAACCAAAGTAATTCCCCTGCTATGCTGACATCATAAAACCACCTCAACAAGAGGTGAGAGCTTATGGCAATGTAGTTAGGGCAGCACAGTGTCAGTGTAGATACTGCCTTCTTTACAGTGGCTGTTGGCTGTCATTGGGAAATTGACAAGAATGGAGGGCAGCTAGAGCCAAGCTACACCCCAGTCCTTTGGAGAGTTGAGTAGTTGGACCCCACTCCAGCCTGGGAGTGGGTGAGAAGCCCTAGGCACCTGGATCCTGCTCTGGGTGGGAAACTGGGGGGGCAGAAGTTTGGGTGGCTTCTCTACTGCCTTGTCAATTTCATGGCTGCTCTGAAATTGACAGGGCTGCAAGGGAGAGTTTGGGGAGGGGGGGCAGAGAAGAAGCCAGGATAGGTGGACCCCACTCCCCAGCGGTGAGAAGTCCTGTGGGGCTTTCCCCAGCTCCTGGCAGGGAACGGGGTGGGGTGGGAGTAGCCCACCAGGAGCCTGTGGTGCAGCCAGACTCGTGTCAGGGAACTGCCAGCAGAGCCTGGTCTCAGCCAGGGCCCCCACTTGGGGGGAGGAAAGAGAACACTTTACCAGGCTGCAAACCTCATTACCATGAGAAAATTTTTTTTCATGGTTCATGAGATTGTATGTATGGGATATGGGCTTGTGATATGGGTGTGGGAGGGTGCCTGTGTTACAAGTTTGTACTGGGCTCTAAAAAAATATGCTTGGGCCCAGCTCTCAACTCCCCTCCCCCTTAGGTCAGTGGAAGTGTTCCTGGTGAGGACACACACCACCAGTGCAAGGAGGATAGTGTGATCCTCAGTCACTGCAGTAATTAATGCAACGGCAATAAGTCCATCTAACATAGGTTGACTTAACTTTGCAGCTAGACAAGGCTTTATAATTAGCACAGAGCTATAGTTAAAATGCTGTGCCAGTGCAGCGCTCAGTGAAGACCCTACGACCGTGTGATGCAGTTAATCCACCTCCCTGCAGAGGCAGCAACTGTGCACAGGAGAAGCCCTTCTGTCAGCAGAGCACTGTTAGCTTGCGGACTGTCCTGGATTTTTCACACCCGAGTGAGGTGGTTAAACCGCTATAAGTTTGCAGCATAGACCTGGGCTGAGGCTGTGGGGCGCAGGGAGCGTCTTTGTGTTTGCACCAGTGGGGTCCCGCCCGGGCAGTGAGGCTTTTAGGCCACGGTAACATGAACACTGGCCGAGACGGGAAAAAACACCCGGAGCCCCTGGGGCTCTCCTACACACGTGGGCTCCGCAGGGGCGCTGAGGGGCTCGCTAGGAAGTGGGGGAGGGGAAGGCACAGCCGGTGGAGGGGCGGAGGCCGAGGCAGGCTGGAGAACAGCGGGGGCGGTCACGCGGGGACACGACTCCGCCACAGGCGCGCGGGGGCCCAGGGAGACCGTGGCCGGGGGGCGGACTTCGGCTCCCGGCCTGGCCGACAGGTGGCGCTGCGGGGCCGGCCGAGGCGGGGCCGACGCGGCCGAGGACGCTGCGTTGCGGCGTCCCTCCTCCCGCCCAGCGCTGGGTGGCCGGCGGAGGCGGCCATGGCGGCGGTTCTGTCCCCGCGGGTCTGTGACAGCGACCCGGCCACGCCCGGGGCCCAGTCTCTGAAGGTGAGGGAGGCGGGGCCGGGCTGAGACCCCCGCGGCTCAGCGGGCCCCTCCCAGGGGGCGGGAGACCCGGGGGGGGGCCGGGAAGTCAGCCTGACCCCCCCCGTTATGGGGGCGACTGGGCGGGCAGCGAGCGCTGCGGGAGAGCAGCTCCGCCACCTCCCCGGCCCCCGGCAGGGCCGGGCGGCAGCGTGGCCGAGGCGCTGGGACAGACTAGCCCCGGCCGCCTCTTCCAGCCGCGGGCTGCAGCTCGCCAGCCCGGCGGGGCCTAGCGGTCCCGGGTCTCTCCCGTGCGGGGTCACAGGCCGGAAGGTTGCCTGGTCCTGCAGCGGGCTGAGAACGGTACCCGCGCGCCGGGATAAATGGTGGCTCATAGGTTGGCAAGGCATCTGGGCCTTCCAGCGATGGCCATTGGCTTCCTGCCTCTCCACTTCCCTCATATTCAGGGGAGACTTCAGCAAATGCTGCCTGACAGCATCTTGGAAGAGTCACACTTGCAAAGGGGATAAAAGGGTGGCTGACGGTACATAGCACTTTTAATCAATACAGAGGTGGCTAAGCATCACTATCCCATTTATGTTGCTGGGGAGACCAAGGTGCATAGAAGGGAAGTGATTTGCCCGTGGTCACACAGGAAGTGCATGGCAGAGCTGAGAATAGATTAATGTATTTTAGGTCTAGAAAGGGCCAGTCGGATCATCTGATTCCATTTGATATCCAGTGTAACTTAGGTCATAGGATTTCTGTGAATATTACTATTTCATGTCTGATAGCTGTGATTGAACTAGATCATCTCCTTTGCAAAAAAAAATCTTGTCTTATGAGCTGGGTGAAATATTGTTTTGGACTGAGTTAAAATCCTACTGAGATTGATAAGCATGAATTCACACGCCAGTTAACATAACTGTAAGCACACACCCGCAAGTAAGAAAAAAGGAGTGTGCAAATTAATCCAGGAGCTTTTGCTGGGTAAGAGTGTGTATGTGGGAAGGCAGAACAGATGGAAAAAAAACTGGAAAAGGCAGAGTGTGCCTGAAGGAATAGCTGAAAGCAGAGTGACTGACTCTGAAGAAACTGGGTGGCGGTTTTTGGATTGGGGTGCAGGCTGAAAAGAGTGGTCTTGGTGCTGTAAGCAAAAAAAAAATTGTTTTCTTCTGAATTCAGAGAGAAAGGACTTTTGTATATTCTTTGTAAATAAACAAAACTGCATCAAATAAATACCTATCACCAATTTTTTACTCTTGGAACACCCCTAGGGCCCCAAATTTTGACTTACTGCTCAAGTTGAAAAGGGGAACACCTCAATTTAAAAGTTTCTGGTGGTAGCTGATTATCTTCACTTAATTTTGCACTTCATTTCTAGCCTGAATTTGTCTAGCTTACTGTTACACTTTTCTGTGCTAGATTAAAGAATCCTCTTATCAAATTTCTGTTCCTCATGTAGGTACTTAGAGACAGTGATCAAATAATCTCTTAATTTTCTGTGTTTAACTACATAGAATAAGCTCCTTGAGTCACTGTGAGGCATGTGTGACCCGTCCGTGCCCAGGGTAGCCCACTGATAATGCCAAGGTCAGGGCAGGCTGTAAAAGGAGAGCAGATTCTCCCAGCACTGGTAGGTGACACTGCAGTCAGACTTCCCAACCAGCCACAAACAGTGCTTCTGATTCCCCCACACTGGTTATCAAGAAGCCACTGTGCAAATACACACAGCCCCTTTTACTGCATTTCAGTCTCTGGCTCCCAAACTGACACTAGGTCCAGTAAAGAGACCAGTCATTTAAACTCTATGCTCTTTACTCCAAAGATTCCCTCTGATCCCAAAGGATCAGCCACAGTACCAGTTCACTATGAGTTTGGATTTTACCCAAAATACCATGCTGCCAGCCAATCCTTTAGTAACTAAAACTAAAGGTTTATTAATAAAAGAAAAACAAACAATAAGAGAAGTGTTAAACGCTTAAAGCAATCAGATCATACAAATGATTTAAAAGTCCATATACATCAGGTTTCTAGAACAATTGTGGAGTTGTATAGTTCCTCTGGTATACATCCAGTACCTGGATGGGTCTAAGTCCTTCAGTTCAGTTGCAAAGTGTGTTGATCCAGAGGTGTGTCCGCAGTTGTACAGGAACAAAGAACAAGACAAAAGACAAAATGGTTTCTGTGGTTTGATCTTATATACCCTCTGTTACTGGCCATGTGGCTTGTGGAATTTTACAGGAACCAAAATGGAGTCCATAGTCACATGGGCCAATCCTGGTAACTCTTCAGGTATGCCTTTAGTTTCTTCCCAGGCCTTTGGCCTCTGTAAAGGTCTTGATGGGCCATTAAGTGGGCTATTGTACTGTGGCCTCTCTGTCTGGAGCGTGTCTTTTACAGCACAGTTTGAAATACAGGTATAACAAAGATCTCCATAACTTTCCTCATACATATTACACATGAACACAAATATTATCATCTTATTCAGCATATCATAACCTTTCTAACCGCACCTGAGATGGTATGTCTCACATGAATCACTATGATTTTGACATATTAATGTCAAATAACACAAATGCCCCCCCCTCCCAATCCAGTCCGCATGACAGCATGTTTTCCAATTTTTAATCATTCTCATGGTTCTTCTGTGACTCTTCTTCAGTTTTATTTCTTTTAGCCACACTGTTGCTCTGTGAGGCAGCTATTCTCCACTGTAACCCCAAAGTCTCTTTTTCAGAATCACTGCTTCCCATGATAGTCCCCCACCTTATGTTTGGCTGGAAACCCAGATCTTTTCACTGTCAGCCCAGAGCCATGTCTTCTGCAGCACACTGCATCCTTTTATCTCTTAATCTCTAACTAGAAGTTTGTGAGATAGTAACTGGTGAAATCATTTTTGTTTAAAAAATTAAAAATAAAATTAAAAATAATAAAAATGGAGCGGTGAATAAATAACTCTTTCTCCTTTACTACTCTCTAGGTCAGGGGTCGGCAACCTTTACTATCAAAAGAGCCATTTTGCCCCCTCTTCCACTGACTAAAGAAAAATAGTCTGTAGCCGCAAAACATAGCTTACTGCGGCTGAAGAGCCGTGCATTGCCGACCCCTGCTCTAGGTGGTCAGCAGCCATTTTTTGGGTAATGCCAAATCTTG
This sequence comes from Mesoclemmys tuberculata, assembly GCA_007922155.1. Taxonomy (NCBI): domain Eukaryota; kingdom Metazoa; phylum Chordata; order Testudines; family Chelidae; genus Mesoclemmys; species Mesoclemmys tuberculata. Next base: position 13,311,394 of record ML675604.1, read on the forward strand.
TGTTAGAAAACATGGATCTAAGGAGCGAAATGGTGGTTAAACTACAGTAGTCACTGTGGGGGTCCACTGCCACACTCTCAACTATTGTTGAAAATGGTGTGTTGCTGTGGAGATAGGATAAAACATTTTTCAAAACAGTTACAGAAGTTTTCAGTGTATCATGTCTATGTGCTCATAGTACTTAATGTTAAGTGACTCATTGCCTCTGTGCTCTCCTTCATTGCCACTTACTTTAGTGCTGAGGAGGCTACATGGCTGATGCTCAGTGGTTCCTACAGATGTTTACAAGTTCAATAGCAAACTGCAGGATTTTGATCAATTACTTTTTTTCCATATAAATAGTTTTTGTAATAAAACCGTAAGATGTGGTGCTCTCAACATTTTATTTTTCTACTTTCCTATGTTTCCTTTCATAAAAACTTTACACCTGTTTTAAAAGGACACCATCAGCTTGAGATCGTCAAGTTAAAAAAAGTTTTAAAAATAGATCTAGTTGCATCTGCCTCAAAGCCTGCTTACTAAATTTTTCCTAATTTAAAAAATGTTTCTCTTCTTTTTTGCTGCATGAAAGACCCACACAAATTAAGGGGGGAAAAGACTAGACATAAAGAGCTGTCAATTATACCAAGTTAAACAGAAATAGAGAGGGAGACTGACATGCTTTTTCTTTGATTATATTGATCTTAAGTGCTATGTAGCTAAAGTAGAGAAAAAATTAGCTTATAAATTGCTGATGTCTCTTAAATATAACATTTCGAGTTTTACATATCAATAGAAGAGGAAAGACATTCACTAAACAAGGCCTAATAATTGTACTTGTCATTAATTAATAAACAAATACTAAGTGTAACTGTGTGAGCCTGACTGTTTCTGACAGGTTAGTTCTTCCATCAGCAATATTTCACGAATGTTATTAAACAAGATAAAAAAATCATTGAAGGCTTTTGTTTTTTCCCTATGATTTGCAACGTGCCAAAGAGTTGCCAACTACTAAGATGGTATATGGCTGATGCTCAGTGGTTCCTACATCTTTTTACAGGCTGAATAGGATACAGGAATACAGGATTTCAATCTAATAATATTACAATATTCATCTTTTTAGATGTAGTTAACTTATTCAGTGGAAGTCCCAGTGGTAAGATCCAATGTGATTTGTCCTTCACATTTGGTAACACCATAATACTGTTTGTATATATTTCCTTCTCCTCCCCCCATTTTAAGGCATGACCCTCAGGTATGCAGCAGATCTCATCACAATGCATATTCTAAATCTCATCCGTTCTCTTGCCATAGGTTTCTTTAAATCTGACTGGGGAAAGGTACCACTGACAAAATAACTTATCTTTTGTAACAGCTCATTTTGAAGATGCCCTTGGTATATATTTCTGCCTTCAGTATATATTTCAACTCCACTATTTTTCTCCCTACATCTTACCTATTTCTACATGAAAAGCAGTTCTTTTGTAGCACTGTGTTCAAAGCTTTATGTAAACTAGATACAGCTCCTTTTATACTTCCATTTGAGAGAATATATTTTTGTTACTTTAAATATGTTTATGTAGATCCTCTTTGTCATTGATGATCAGTGCCTGCACATCAGGCAGTCAATGCATGCTGCCAGCTAAAGATCTGCCAGTTTACTCAATTCCTGGAGCAGTGAAGAAACTGGGAGAATGGCCATGTCTCTCCTTGCACTGTCCTTTACTAGGACTGATACTTACAAATCCAGCTTCTTGATTTGTAAGTATCAGTGCTAGCAAAGGGCAGTGCAGGGAACCGCACAGGAGCAAGACAATAACTTTGAGAGTCACAGTTGTCCTCCCAGTTTCTTCACTGCTCCAGGGATTGAGTAAACTGGCAGATCTTTAGCTGGCTCAGCATGCATTGCCTGATGTGCAGACACAGTTTCACCTGTAGACATATTGGTTCTGGTGGCTCTACTCATTTCCAATCCCATCGTGCCCACCTGTGTGACAAGGGAGGAACGTAGCGGCTCTGCAGAACTTGGTTCCGCTTCTGTGCTGCTACGGCAATCATGATGAGTAGACAGCACAAGGGAGTAAGGAACTGCAAGCCAGCCCATGATTAGGCTCACAAAATGCATTTGAAATACCATAGTACTTCTAGGGAGCACATTTGTTGTTGTCACAGCCACAGCCACCACAACCTCAAAATTATTAGTTTATTACATCTTTCTGAGTCTTTACATTGTGATAATCTAATACACCGAGTACATTCTGTACTTCTTGGCTTTGTTTCTAATGCTTGCTCTTCATGTTTATTTCAGGATGACACAGAAGAAAATTCAAATGATGGCAGCCAGCCATCAAAAAGACGACGTATGGGCTCAGGTGACAGTTCTCGAAGTTGTGAAACTTCTAGTCAAGATCTTGGGTAATGTTACTTTACTGAGGTTTTATTTTTTAAATACTATTTTGTTGTGTTTTTCCATAAGTTTTAACATTAGCTCTTCTCCTTTCTCTGCTCATATGTTGCTCATATATTTCTCTGACCTCTGGTGCTGAGGCATGATGAATTAAAGCGATGTGTGAGCAACTTCCTTGCTCCAACATTGCTTTTAATGTGGTTTAAAGTCACTTTTATTTAATTCAAATTATGCAGAAGTACACTTCACTTATCCTGAGAACTGACCTTACTTGTAAATTTACTTTTTTTGCATTTTATAATTATATAGCTTTTTAAATATTATCTGTCAGTATGAATGTTTGTTCATGCTAGTGTTTTCTTGTCCTTCCCTTGTTATGGATTACACACTCTTTGATTTGATGTCCAATGATTCATTGATAAATACTAGTTTTGTGAAACCCTAGTGAAATGAAACACATAATTAAATGTGTGTAGTTTTGAGATGGGATAGAAGGGGGATATATTCTAAGAGACTGAACCATCTTTAATGGGAGTTGTATCAACTTAAACGGGAATTAGATCAAGTTCTAGAAGCATGGCATTATTAATGTTTTATTTTGAGTATTCTAACTTTTTTACACAATATATATGTAATATATTTCAAGCCCGTTATTTTTGTGTTTAGCTTTAGCTACTTTCCTGCTGAAAATTTGATAGAATACAAATGGCCACCTGATGAAACGGGAGAATACTATATGCTTCAGGAGCAAGTCAGTGAATACTTGGGTGTGACCTCATTTAAACGAAAATATCCAGGTATCCAAGTTGCAAAAATTTGTGTTAAAAATCTGTCAATTCAAAAGTCTAAAACTAGCAATTCACGTCTTTTGGAATATAACACAAATCTTTCAGTTAAGAGGACACTGTCAAGATAAAAATCAAGCGTATCCATTTTTTCTATCTCTGTTACTAATAACTTACATTAGCTAAAAATCTGGGCCAAACATTTCAAAAGTGACCAGTGATTATTGAAATGCTGTAAAGGGGCTTGCTTTTCAGAGGATGAGATGCCTAAGTCACCTTTGTTAATCTTGGCCCTAGTTTATTTTTGAGCATTCATTATTATTGATAACTTTCTGAATTTTGCTCAACTTGGATAGTGAAACTAGATTGATCCATTTCCAGTTTTGGCACAATAGTGCATTGCATTATTTCCACACTGAGGGGAAAATGTCGAATAATCTGGGAGATCTGTGCTTCACTTATTTGAGAATTGATGACAGTCCGTCTTCTCCGTCATTAACTACTATAATCCTTATTAGAATTTGTAAAACACACTTCAAAACTACTTGTCAGTATGCTTTTAATGTGATTTCTTGGGGGGAGAATCTATTGTTTTAACTGTTTATAAAGGGAACATTAACCGATTGCTTTGTATAGTGGCATTTTAATACTTTTGTTGTTTGGAATAATTGTGTGTATTAAACTAATATCTCCTTAGATTACATCTTAATGTAATTTTTTTTAAACTTTCTACTATTACCCCTGGATTGTTCTACTGTTAAACTAAATATTAGCTAAAATAGACATTTTATTTGTATAGACTTCTTTTTTCATCACATGGAAAATAAATTATAAACTAGTTTTTGGTCCAGTTGAAACTTCTTTTATGGTGAATGTGGAAGTGTATAACATTACATGTTTTTACTGCTGTTTTGTCTTTTCTTGGAGATTTAGAGAGACGAGATCTGTCTCACAAGGAGAAACTCTACCTCAGAGAATTAAATGTCATCACAGAGACGCAGTGTACTTTAGGTAAGAAAACAAAATTAATTTTCAGCTTTCTTTTTTATACAACATTTAAAAAGTGACAGAACAATTAAATGATGCAGTTGGATTAGGCTAGACTATTTGATTCCTGCCTAAAAATAATAGAAGCAAGTAATTGTTGACTAGAAATTTAAATTGGTTTTGATTACAATAAGTTTATTTATTTTACATCACATAGCTAACCTCCCCATTTTTTTAATTTTTTTTTTTTTTAAATTAAAGGGTAGGAGATTGATTTGTTTTAGAGTTTTTTAAAAAAAGCGTTGCTACAGCATAATTTCTATGTTCTGTGAAAGGTATTGTGTATGCTAGGCTGTCTGCTTTTATGGCAGACTTTACAGTCGACTACTGATCGAAAGGGTAAATGACTTGCAATTTGTTTTGCAATGTAGCCTTATTCGTATGTTTTTTATCTAATCTAGGTCTAACAGCCTTGCGCAGTGATGAAGTGATTGATTTGATGATTAAAGAATACCCTGCCAAACATGCTGAGTATTCTGTAATACTGCAAGAAAAAGAACGTCAGCGAATAACAGATCATTATAAAGAGTACTCTGTAAGTGATCCCTCTAATTTTAATGAACCAGATCCATAACATACCGGGCATGGGGATTATGTGCCTTTTGCAAAATATGATTTATCAAGTTAGTTTTGTGAATTAATAAAATTTTTATTTCAGCAAATGCAACAGCAGAACACACAAAAAGTAGAAGCTAGTAAAGTTCCAGAATATATTAAAAAAGCTGCCAAGAAAGCTGCAGAGTTTAACAGCAATTTAAACCGGGAACGAATGGAAGAAAGAAGAGCCTATTTTGATTTACAGACACATGTAGGTTGCCTTAAATTTATTGATCTATGATGATAGGTAGCTCCTTGTTTATTATAGTAAAGATGTCAGTCTTTTTGGTGCTTTTTCTGAAAACATACTAATGTAACCTTTTTTATCATAACACTGGATTAGAATTAATTTGATAAATTTGAATATATACATTTAAAAGAGTTATTTTACCAAATAGAATAGAGCTTTCCACTTCTATTTTTAAAATTTTTTAATCAACTAATTGATTTCTCAAGCCGGAAGAACTTCCATGTGAGGAAGCACTGTTAGCACTACCTAGTTTAGAAATGAGACAAATAAAAAGTGGTGTGGTAGTAAAAGATAAAATAGCATAAAAGATCATTAGAATGCTCCTGTTACTATTTCTCATTATACAGGAATAAGGGGACACCTCATGAAATTAAAAGGCAACAAATTTTAAAATTATGCTTAATGATTGTCAAAAGCTGTGACAGTAAATTATATACATTATTACTGAGGCAACAATTTTAGTAGTATTCTGGAAAGGTTTAGACATGTATGAATAAATATATTTTCTGTTGTTCCACTAGGAAGGATACAAATATTTCAGTCTTGCTTAGGAATGTAAGCTAGCCACTACTTGCTGGAGATCGGTTAAGCAGAAACTTTCCCCATAGATAAATTATTGCGTAATAGTCTATTTGGAGGTTTTAGACTTTACTGATATCGGCCCCTGTCTGTGATAAGCTAGTGGACCATTGGTCTGATATTTTATTTAAAAAAAAAAAAAAATCCCGTGAGCTTCTATTTTGTATATGCTCATCATATATTAACCTGGTACTTTTGTACACAACAGCTTGCTTTCAAAGTTAGATTTCCTTGTTCTTACTACCATGCAGCTATGGTAAAATTTCATTTTAAAGATGTCCAGTATGAAAATTAACTTCTATGTATTACTTACCATACAAACGGCTAAATAAAGTAATTTAAATTTAATAAGAGTATATTTTTTATTTTTCTATCTTACTACTGCATCATGGTGCCATAAAGGAGATTAGGTATTCATTGTGTTAAATAGACCTTTATTATTTAGATTTTTTTATAGAATATTATTTTGACAGTACAACTATAAAATATACTGTACACAATATACACCCTAAAGTGCTGGAGTGCATGTCGGAAAAGTCAGATGATCATTCTAGCATAATAAAGGCCGAGTTCAAAAATATTTATTTGAACATATGGAAAAGACAAATTACTTTTTTTTTTTAAAGTTGCTTGTGTGGAAAATGAGATCTTTGTTTTGTATTAAACAATACAGATTATCCAGGTGCCTCAAGGAAAATACAAAATCTTACCTACAGAGAGAACAAAGGTTAGTCCTTATCCGGTGGCTCTCATACCAGGCCAATTCCAGGAGTACTACAAAAGGTACTTAAAAATATAGCTGCTATTTATATTACATTCATCTACTTGCTGTATGTCCCAGGAAACTAGCTGGGAAAAATAGTAGTCAATGCTTAATTTGTAATGAAAAAGCAAGTCTGACCCACCCAGAGATTGAAGTCTGTCTACTGAACAAGTTTGGCACTGGCCGCAACAGTGCATGCTTCTCCACACTGCTGTATCAGCATTCCGCAGCCTTGTTCTGGAGGGACCATCTGACATGCAACAGGGAGTAATTCACTCTCTGTGCCCATTCAGCATTTGGCTTCTTCTGAAACTGTCAAGAGTATTTACAGTATATCTAAATTTTGTATTGCAGGCTCATAGTCAAATGTTTTTTATGCAGCAATCTTTCATGAATGCAGATAAATCATTTTAGGGGGTGGTTTTTTTAAGACCGATTACTGCCAAAAGCTCATTTTGATTGATTTTTTGCACGGCCTAAGGCTTTAGATGAAATTGGATGTGTGTGAGAGGAGGAAAAGTATTGGTAAACTGACCCCTGTACCTCCCAAAATGCCTATGCTTCAATGTGTGTATAAACTTTTAAAACCTCTGCCCTATGGCACATAGTCTTAATATGTTGTATTGCCCGAGATTAGCATGGAAGTGTTTTCTTCAGAAACATGTACTCAATGTACATCACCTACAGAGTGAAGCAAAGGGAGATGCAGCTTGATTTGGAGATTGGAACAGAGAACTGAGAGCCAACATTTTATTCCTGACTGCCACTGGATTGCAGTCACTTAATCGCAGTAGGCCTTAGTTTCACCATCGGTAAAACAGGAATAGTGTCCAACTTGGTAAAGTGTTTTGAGATCATCAGATCAAAGTTGCTATATAAGTGCAAAATGATTTCCAAAAGGATGTGGTTTTACCAAAAAAGCTTATGTCCACACCTAATGCACCTGTATTTTCCATTCATCTTTCCTGTTGCTGACTGAAATTAAAGATAGTTTAAGTGGAATAATTAATGCATGGCCGCCCTCTCAGATATTTAGTTGCTAGGGGTATTTTTGCTGAAACAAGCAAACTCATTTCTAAAGGAAGTACATTTCAAAATTAATATAATATGAAATGTGCACGGAAATGTAATTGGCATATTTTTGAAATTTCAAATCAGAACAACTTGATGGAGATTTATCGTCATACTTTTTGAACATCGTAGAAAAGAATGCAACCTATTTGTAAGTGTTCGTCCTTAATGGGAAGAGGAGTTGCAACATTTTGCAGCATTTATATCATTGAAGTATAAAAGACATGTAACTTTTCAGTTGTGGCCTTCCCTTTAGGCTGTGCCAGGCCACAAGCACCCTATACCAGAGGCATGCCAAAGCCTGTGATGCTTCAGCCAGAGGAGCTGGCATTCCTTATCAGAGATGCAGGAAACAAGCCACTGGATGCCATGGCCCTTACTGCTTTCTTTTGGAACCTAACTAATCTTGGAACTTGTTTTATATTTATGCGTATCCATATGGGTATTTTAAATGTTATGAAATCAATAACCTCTTGGGGATAGTAAACATGACTTGTTGGAGGGTTCAGTGTATGCCTTATATGGTCTTTGGCGAATATGTGGGTGTGAAAAGTTTGGCATAATCCATGGAACAGTCTCTTAGGTTAACTCATAATCTTCATCTTCCAGTCCAAATAGAAATATAGTTAGTATATTAGTCCCCATTAAGCTGCTGTTCTGTATTAATTTTGGTTTGATACAAAGCCCATTAAAATCAATGGAAAAGACATTTAGTAGCCTTTGAATGAGTCTTACTCCTTAAGATGTGAGGGAATATGCACCATTTACTGACTGAGTAGCTGAAGTGTTTTTTAAAATGTAATCAAATATTGTTTAACATGGGGTAACGTTTATGACCAAGGGGAGGAGATGTGTTTGTGGCCCAGATTTTCATAATTGTGTACGTAATTACTGTGTGTGTGCACACAGTTGTGGTAATTTTATATGCGATTTATGAAAAATGGGCTTTGAGTTTAGCCCAGCCTTTTTAAAATTCTTTTTCACTGACAATTAAGTGTTTTTATATTTTGTTGATGAGCGATATGTAAGTGGCATGGCATTAAACATAATTATTTCTTTATTTTAGATACTCCCCCGATGAACTTCGTTATTTGCCATTAAACACAGCCCTTTATGAACCGCCTTTGGATCCAGAACTGCCTGCATTGGACAGCGATGGAGATTCAGATGATGCAGAAGAGGGTCGAGGTGATGACAAACGGAAAGTCAAAGGCAATTCGGTGAGAGAAATTGAAAAGTGATTTTTAACAAAAAAGAGATTCTCTTTTCTCCCGTTCCCTTTGGTCAGTTTCAGTAGTTGCTTTACTGGGATTTTTAACATCTGTTTCCAGTAGAGTTTAAGTTATAGGAGAACTGTGAGGCAAAAGCAAAAAAAAAAAAATTTTGCTCTTACCATTTTAATGCTTTTTTTACTTATGAAATTTGACCCAACTTTTTATAACCGTTTTCCTGCTTCTGTTTTACACTAAAAATACCAAGTCCAGGCCCTGATTTTCCTCTTCACTAAAGAATCTTTGGAGGACTGGAATAATATCATTATACAGATCTGTGACCCACACTGCAGCTTTCCACCTCACTCTTTCCTCTCAGTTGAAGGGGAGAGGAGGCTAATAGTTGTAGGGAGGGAGGGTTGCAGTTCAGGTCACAGACTTGTGTGATTTCTCTACTCCAGTCCTCTGAGTCCTTTATTAAAGAGAAGTAAGTGTGAGCCTGATTTCTAATGAAAAATAGGAGGAGGAAAGTACCTTTAAGACAGAAAAATAGCTTAAGGCCATCCTTTTACATCATAAAGATAGTAAAAGGGTGTCTTTTCCTTTGCAGTTCAGCTTTAACAATCATTCTCCCTCCTTTGTTTTATCTAAATTAACCATGTGTTATACTCTTCATTTTATCCAAAAGTTAAAGCACCATTTATTGGAAGATAAAGGAAAGCTACGCCCATTTGGGATGGCAGGGTATTCTGAACGTTCAGAGCAGTTTCTGCATGTATAAACTGCAAAGTTCAATAGAGAGATATTTAAGTTGTTTGTTCCTATTACTGCTGGCAACCTGCTTCCAGAAGCATGATATTTGTAACATCACAATAAGGAGATTCTAGTATAAAATCTGGAATACATCAAATAATGGCCTAACAACTAGAAATCTTTAATATGGAGTAGCTAAAATATTAAACTTAGTTATGTAAATGTTAATTTTGTTTATGTATTTGCAATTGAAGCTTTAGTAACCAAATTAAAAACAGGATGAAATGGCTGACTTGGTAGCCTGAAAAAGGAGAGGTAGCTGTTAATGTGCTTTTCCCCTTTGAATCTTTAAAGTTCTTAAGAAATTCACAAATATTAAAATTAATTGCAAAACGTGTCTATTGCTGCTCCTTACGCTGCTTAAAAAACAAAAACCCCATCAGTTTTCATTTAATGTTGCAAGCTATGTCTGCCCTGTCCCTTTTTCCAGTTGTGGTGCCTCTCCACCAGTAGGGGAATATGAGAAGGAACTGAGGCGGAGCAGATGCTATCCTCTCCCTATGCATAGTACTTCAGAAGGCCATCCAGCAGATGGGAGTGCAGAAGCCAGGGAAATCATGTCAGCACTTAGAAGGAGCAGATGAAATCAGAGACCAGGCAGCTGGTTTGATGGTGGTTCTACAAGCTCTTTAGCTCCCCTGTGGCTAAATTATTAATGGGAGAGACTGTGACCAACAAAAGTCTCTCTCCTTCCCCTCCTCCCCCCAAGTACATCACAGAAAGAGGCAGAGTGTTAGAGGTGGAAGAAAGCTTCTATCTCTGGGAACACCTAGGTGCTCCCTTTGTGCTGAGTACCTTTGTGGGTGAAATTTGCTTGTTTCTCGCCCTGCCTCTCCTCTGAGATTTTGGAGGTGCCTATTTTCCCACGTCCTAAACAGCAGAATGGCTCCCATTTCCCAATAGCTGCAGCTGAGCTGCCTCATGTTGCCTACCCTCCTGTATGCTGAAGGACTTCTAAGGTACTCTGTCCTCTTCTGTGTTAGTGAGATGGGTACTTACTGTGTTTTTGCTGGGATCTCTTGAAGGCCATTAATTTGTCATTGTTTGCTTTGGAGCTAAAAAAGACTAGTTTTTCTATTAAAAAAAATGTTATGGTATTTTTGTTACAGGACAACTCGTCTGGCAATGTTTCTGAAGGTGAATGCACCAATGACAACCAGGAGGATTCTTTTCAGGGAAGACAAAAATCAAGAGACAAAAGTGCTACTCCAAGAAAAGATGGTTCCAAACGTTCTGTACTGTCCAAATCAGTTCCTGGGTACAAGGTAGAAGAAAAAAGCCCCTGACTCCGCTTCTTTACTGATCAGCCTCTCCCTGAAATATTTAACTTTGTTTTTCAAAAAATGGAACTTCTGCTTGCTGTACTTCACTAGCTGCTCTCCTGTTGTGCTCTCCAACTGTTTGCTTCCTTCCTTCCTTTTTTGCTTTATTTCACTAGGGGCTTTTCTGTTACCCTGGCTATGGAGTGGCTTCTATTTCTATGTCAAAACTGATTCCTGGGCAATTACAGCACAAAAAATTCTGGCTGTTATACAGAGAATTTTATATTTTCATGACTGCTTTAATACAGCGGTCAGAATTGCCTGTCAGTGTAAAACTGGCACTGAGTATTTGCTGTTATTGTCTTACCAGTAGTGAGTATGGCTGCAGACCATGAGACCAGCGCTGTAAAGCACAGTGATGTGGTTGAATATATTGTCATAATATGCATTTAAATAGAGCTTTTCATCCTGAAGGATCCTAAAATCTTAGATTATTTATACATTTTATTTCACTTACCGACAAGTGCAGCCACCTTTACGGTGGAATGCAAAACTAATTACAGTTTAAGCAACACTACAGAACCACTTAGGACAGATGTGGAGAATAAGAATTTATCTAATCCATGATGCAAGAGGAATTTCTATAGGCAGAATATTTCTTATTCAAGGTAAAATTTGGTTAGGACATTGAGGCACTTTAACATTTGTAAAGCAGTGTTTACCAAACCCATGATATAATAATCAGTACTAGTAATGTAATATTTCCCATTAGTCAAAGAAGGATTAATATTTTAAGAGAAATTGAAATTCATCTGCATAATTTAAATTTTAGTCTATAGAACTTCGTACAGTAAAGGGGTCTTGATTGTACACCTTCAGATATATACATGTGGCCCAACCCTGCTCCCATTGGTCGAGTAAGAGTTTGTCATTGACTACATGGGAGTAGGGTAAGGCCCGTTGTGTGGAAAGGTGCTACAGTATGGAAGGGTGTAAAGCATAGTGATTGGGAGTGTTTGCCAAAAGATGCTGTTAAAAAACAAGAATTTTTTCTATGATATCAAGATCATATGTTCTGGGAAATCTTGCAGCAACAGAAGTAATTATGAGCTGTTAAATGGTTTGAATTTTATATTCAGGAAGGTTTGCTAACATCTAAATTTACTATTCGTTGATAAAGAAGCTATAAATCAAACTTAGAAGTTAGTCTTCAACAAGAATGTGCGGCTTCAGTTGATTGGAAAACATTTCTGTAAATTCTATAACTACACAAATACATATTTTTTGCAGTTTAGAACAAAACTATCAAGCCTCAGCTATCCTCTTTCGAGGAATTGCTTAAGACAGATGCAAATTATGGATATTTGAATGGTTGTAGTATACATATATTTTTATATATGTAACTTTGCAAATTGTTTACTGCAGACCCAAACTCATGCCAATATTTTCAAGAATATGAAATCCAAAGATGAAGCTTGAAAAAGTGCTAGCTTTGTTTAACTGTACGTTAGAAATTGTAAGCGACTGGTCTGACAGAAAAAGGAGCTTCTCTTAGGCATGAAGACCACAAAGTATAGTGTCTGTTTGGTTAGTCTGCTCTATCTGGTGGCCTTTTTGAATACAGAGAGAACTAATTAAACAGAACCATTTATAAGTTCTGAACTCCTAAATGTAGAGTTGTACAGGTAATATAGTACTGCAGTTTGAATGTGGATCCAAATGGCCATTACCCATTAGTTTAAAGCTATTAATTATGTTAGTAAAAAAGCAAATAGTGCAAGCTAACTTGATAACTTACAGTGCCAAAATATTTTTATGGCACGTCTTCACAACTTCAGTGTATCTCACGTTACTCAAAGGTTATGCATTGGACTGTTGATACCTCCAAGGTGGCACAGTTGTGCACTGTTTTTATGGGAATTTTTGAACATTTTTACTATGCCCCATTACATGAAATATCTTAAAACTGATTAGATGTGAACATTCTGGTTATCGTTTCTCTATAAAAAGATTTAACAGGTATTGATACACCAGAACGTGCCTAAGTATAAAGGCACTTTAAGTTGAAGGCTATAAACCGATATTAAATGTCCCTTTAAGTTCTAATTTTTTTGTATTATTCACTGTTTGCCTGCATTTTATAGGATGGTAATCTTTAGGTTACATTTAATTAAAATTGAAGGATAATTGCTGCTACATCAACATAAAAGCGTATAGCTATATTCATTACAGTATAAATGATTGGAATTCTCATATTTACTTTTTTAAACAGGAAAACTGGTATATTTTGCATGAAACCATTTTTATTAAGTGTCAGCTTCTTAATTGATATATAATGGTTAGCATGTTTTACAGTTTGTTACATCACAAAGTAGTATCTTGGACATTGCTGCAATTGATGCAGCACACACAGGGTTCTGTTCTTGGCGTTCAGGAGGGTTTTTTTGCACATAACTCTGCTATGCGTTGAGATACTAGGTCCCCAAAACATTTTGCTTTGGGTTCTCTATATATGAAAATGGAATGCCTTGCCCAAGGGCAGCAGAACCTCATAGAAAACTCATGCTTGTCTGATTGCTTGGAGTGCGTGATTTGAGACTGAGCTGCAGCACTGTAGCATGCAAGTTAGTTACAAAGGAGTCCCTCTGCCATATCCCTTATCAAGATAAGATGAAGGTGATTTGGAAAGCAAAATGTAAAATAGTCAAATGGGATATTATGATGTCCCATAGACAGAATTTTTCATTGTGTTCCCTAAAAGCCATTTCATTTCTTTATGATAGAACTTGAATTGCTTTAAAATGTGAATACCTTGCATTGTTGTTTTTGTTTTAAACAGAGTGCTTCGATATCCTTGGGGCTCTCAAGTTTTTAATATGATGTGATTATGTCACTGTTCCTAGTGAACACAAGTTAGTGGAGTGAAAGTAGAGGGAAGTATTAACAATAAATATACCTAAGTCAATGTCTAATGTTATAATTATATGTATCACAGTATTAACTGCACATATACTAGCACAGGTACAATAACCCAGTTAGTTCACTTTAGTTTCAGTGGAGTGAGAGGGGGTATGCTGCTGTATATTACGGCAGTATATGAATAATTCACAGAAGAAATAGAATTTGGATTAGAGAAGTGCACTTGCTATTTTAGAGAGGTTTGTTTTACTTAGGTATAGGCAAAAAACAAAAACTTTATTCTTAGAATGTAGCAGTAAGCAACAAGAGGGTACACACTGCAAGACTGAGATTTAAGCATGTGCCACTATCCTTTTGTTGGGAGGAGCAGGGTATAAAAGGTATATATGTAGGAGTTGTAGAATAGTTTCCAGTAAGAATTTTCTATGTATGCTTTTACTTCCATGATATTTATTTTGTAGAGACATTTGTGAATGTTAGACTTCTTTTACAGTTTTACTATATTTATGTATAAAACAGGTTTGACTATGCTTTTTTAAAATAAATAAGCAAAAAAAGTCTTTACGAATGCCTCTGTCATCTTTTGAAAAGGAAGTGATGTAACATTTGGTGTTTTTTTGTTTAAAACTCCTCAAGTTAAGGTAGACTGTAGCCATATTTAATTTATATAGGGGCTTAGTAACTTAGAAAAGAGCTGGCTGGTAAATAATACTGTGTTTTAGAAAGGACAGTACTGAATATTTTTTTATTTTTAATAGTTTAATGTTCATTGCCATTTCTATTAATACCAGCTTTGGCTGAAAAATACTCTACTTTTTTTTTCCATTAGGCCAGTGGTGGTTTTTTTTTAATGGAGAAATCCCATTATGACTATGTATCAGCAATCACACAATTCCTTATGGAGTAGGCTTTTAATTCAAACTTCGTCCTCTGAGTAGATGGCTGCTTCTGTATGGCAGAATGCAATTATCACTGAGACAGACACTGGCTTTTTAAAAATCTCTGGCAATGGTGGATTGAACATCAGTCTTATATTTGAATCCAAACTCTTATCTTTTGGGTTTGGTCACAAAATTACAACACAAATATCCACCTTTCAGCCAATTTAACCACCTGGAATTTCTCTTTGCCTTAAATAGATCTTATGAGCACTCAGTTCCTTTCTTTCTCAGATCATCTCCTAGCAGTGTTGTAAATGTAGAATTGCAGTATTTTCTATAGCAACAGCAATTGTGACTTTGGATATGGAAGACAGGAAAAATAAAACTGATTAAAGCAACACATCTAACTTGTCTGTTAGACATTTTGGAAGCTTAAACAATAAAATTAAGTGTATAAAATGGTTTCTCTTTGGTGATATTAGTCTTAAGCTTCTATACAGATGGGTTAAGTAATTTTGCATATGTAAAAGGATATTTATATTCCCTCACATACATGGAAGCTTGTGAATTTGGAGATTCATATAAATGGTTTCCTATTCCTTCTACATTTGAACAAATTTCATTTAACTTTAAAGTTATCGTGCTATAATGTATATTATTTGTATTCACTATTAAGGGAAGTACAAACTGACAAGTTTACAGGAGGAACTAATGTACACTTGCGGCTTGGCTTCTTTTTTTGGTACAACGATTTACATATAGCTAACTGTGTATATGTTCAAAATATAAAACATGTATGCATCTTTCCTAAGATTTTAAAATAATCAGTGTTGATATCACCTTATGTCTTAAGATTCACTTCGATCACATCATACAGAAAGTTCATTAGTAATTTACAAAAGTTAAAGTGGAGATACATTAACAAATTTCCTGTTAAATCCATTATAAATTCTTCTGGGATGAATTTATAGCCCTCTTCTACCCTTCCAGCCAAAGGTCACTCCAAATGCTATATGTGGAATTTGTCTGAAGGGTAAGGAGTCCAACAAGAAAGGAAAGACTGAAGCACTTATACACTGCTCCCAATGTGACAACAGCGGTAAGTATCTATATACGCTTTAACTGGATTCCTAGGGGTTTTCATTGCTAAATCGTACCTACAGTGAAAGTATTTTGTATGCTACTAAATTTGCATACAAACATTTCAGTCGTCTTAGAAATTGACTTTTTCTTTTTAAAATTTCATAATCATACTTATGTATTAGAACACATTCACTGCACTGAGTCTCTTAGGTGAGCTAAACTTGTTTTTTGTAAAATAGCTAATAGATTATACTGATTATTTTAAAACTTCATTTAAAAAAGTACTAGTAATAATATTGGTTTTAATCTAGGCCATCCTTCTTGTCTTGATATGACCATGGAGCTTGTTGCTATGATTAAGACCTACCCTTGGCAGTGTATGGAGTGTAAAACATGCATTATATGTGGGCAGCCTCACCATGAAGAAGAAATGATGTTCTGTGATGTGTGTGACCGTGGTTATCACACCTTTTGTGTGGGGCTTGGTGCCATCCCTTCAGGTAATGATGCAAAAATCAGTATTTTAAGGGCTGGGGTTTTCTACAGTGTTACAAGATTACTCTTCCATAGGGGTGTATGAATTAGCTGAAGGTAAACATTAAGTAGCATCTACAGTGTAAGATGGCATTCATTGAATTGTCCAAAAAAGCAGAAACATCTGAAGAGTTCTAGAAATTCTCTGCATATTTTAGTAATGTACAAAGTACTTGGAATGAAGAAATAGGATTGGCAGTTTGTTTTACAACACCATGACTGTTCCTTTCAGAACTTGAGCAGGGCTGTGACTCAGAACCCCACTTCTTCAGGATTCCCACAGGATACTGCATCGCTATCTACATCCATAAAAGCAGTACATGTAAACATTGCATTGCTGCATATTGTTGAGTATAACCGTTGCATTTTTAGAAGCTTTAGCAATAGCAAATGCTTTTTTAAAATAGGAAAAAAAGTATGCTTCACTTCAGCTATATAAATAGCTTTGAGCCCTTTTTTACATAACTTGCATAGTCAACGATGTACATCAAAAAACATGCCTGAACTCTAAGTTGAAACAAAGCTTGTGCCTTGCAGTACATGCAGTTATTTATGCCTACTTTACATTAATATAAAGCACTACCCGTACTTCTTTGGTAGCATTTTTACGTGTGTAAATGACTGTACGTAGTGTAAAGGCAGTGTAGAATGAGAATTAAAGAACTAGATAATTGAGTAGTCAGGTTGATTGTGTTAAAATAAATCCATGATGCAAAACACAGCTCCTCTAGTGATGCACATACCTAGGAAATTCTGTAGTGCTAGCATTGCCCGTGCCACCAATACCTGAAGTTCTGAAAATGCTGTGAGCAGCAGAATTGAGTTGTTCCAATGCTGTTGAATGCTCTTCCATGCAAGTTGTTACTGATTTACACAAGGCTGTACACTAACAGCCATATTAAAGGCAGAATATAGGTAGATGCAGTTGATACTCCTCTAAAAGTAATTGGTCAACAAATTAAAATTGCTGTAATCTAATGCACTCAGTTGTACGTGAGTCAGTGGTGAAGTATGCATACATAGCATTTACTCTTATCTCAGACCCCTCCTACAGTAGCAGTGGAGCCTCTTAATTCTTTTGAAGCCTAGTTTGCAATACAGTGAAGCTATGCAGGGTAGCTTGCATTGACTTCCTAAATCCTCTTCTGTGCACCATCGGGAAATGCGTGCCTATTGACACACAGCACCATGCTTTTTGGGAAGGTGGTTTTACTAAATTGACTTCCGGATCAATTGAGCTGGTCTTCACTTCTGCTCAATTGACGGATAAATCAGTCTGATGGCAAATTTGTAGCCAACAGTGTGTACATACCCTGCCTGATAGTTGGGGAAGGGGGTACGCAAACTGCTTCTAGCCATTATTGTCTTATGTATACAACTTATCTTCAAATGTAAAGGAAGTAGTATTAACGTCTGGATGTTGGTTTATATTTTGCATGTTACCAGCAGAGGTGGTGCAAAAATAAGTATTTACAAATTTTATAAACTAGTCATGGGCTCTACAGGAGGAATAAAAATATTAACTAACATCTTCTTTTTTAGGTCGCTGGATTTGTGACTGTTGTCAAAAAGACCACCGCACACCAAGAAGAGGAGGAAGATGGGGGAAAAACAGCAAAGAGGGCTAACGGAATGTTTACCATCCAATACTATTAACTGCACAAATTGAAATGATAAATTTGGTGCTATTTAACCAACCACTCTGTATAAGGAACAAAACCACTTTAAGCACGTTTTACCAAATAAAATTTTTATAACTTGGGTTATGAGTTTTCTTGTGATGGTAGTAATTGAACATGTATTCTTTCAATTCTAGCAGTTTAGATTGACAACTCAAATTTCCATCAAAGAGGGAAAA
Source organism: Mesoclemmys tuberculata (assembly GCA_007922155.1). Classification (NCBI taxonomy): domain Eukaryota; kingdom Metazoa; phylum Chordata; order Testudines; family Chelidae; genus Mesoclemmys; species Mesoclemmys tuberculata. The sequence goes on from ML675604.1 coordinate 13,329,433, forward strand.
CTTTCAGAAAAAAGTATGTAAATAGGCACCATTTATTGTGTCAAAGAGACAGTTTATAGCAACACACTGGAAAATAGTTTGTAACCCAGAAGTTAAATGCAGCTAACATTCATAAAGATGCACCAACAACCATAAAGGATAGATGAGTATAGAAGTTGCACTAAAATTGTGGATAAATGTAAGAAAAGGGGTACATGTATGAAGAAGAAGCTTTTCCTGCTTAGATAATACAGGCTGAGTTGCTTTTAATGAGTGACAATGTCATTTATATATATTTACAGATACAAAAATAGCTGAATTCATGATAATCATTCACCTCACTAGAAAGATCAGCCTCTATCTGTAAAGAAAATAAAGGATGACAAACTTGATCCAGGTCTTGATTTTGGATGCCTCCGTTTAAATGTCCAACTTGATATCTTAGAGTGCACACTGAAAAAGGCATAAGCACCTACTCTGAAACGTCAAGCCCCTTTAAACTGGCTCTAGCTAGGCACCTAAAATCACTGGACACCTTAAATCTTTACTGCGATGGTTCCTGATCTTTGTTACACTGCTTTCAAATTCCAATGGTTGCCAGTATTTTCAAGTGCCACTTGCTAAAGATCCATTCATGCTGCAAAGAGATTAGAAAATTAGTTCTTTATTTTAAATTGGGAGGGATTGTTAAAACTACACCTCCCAGATTAACTTTTTTGTATAAAACTGTCACAAAAAATACTTTGAATGATCAAAGTTCATTTTCTTATGCGTCTCTTCAGAGTGAGACATTTTAATAAGGTTCCCTTTATTGTACAGTCATTTTATCCCTGATTTGTAAAGAAAACTATACATTATAGTGTGCTTGCTGCTCATTTTACTTCTGGAGAGAGGGTGTTTCAATACAAAATTAAATATGGCTTTGCTTTTCCCCTCTGCAGCATAGAAAAGGTAAACTGAATAATGTTCAGGTACTTTACCAAAAAAGTACCAATGCTCACAGCAAGCCATTCATGCTCAATGTCATTGGCTATAAGTGCACTCTAGTCCCGTGTATGTCCAGTTAGTTATTTTAAAAAAGAATTTCAAGTATTAATTTCAAAATGCCAATAAGTATAGTCCAAAAAACAGATTCTTCATCCTGAGACTGATCTTCTGTTGAATGAGAGTACTTCTGCCTTGACTCCATCTCTTCTGGACTGTAGGAAGCCTCACCAAATGGATAATCTACAATTGTTCTATCATAATATACTTTCATTTCAAACTCACTCTCCAGGTGAGAGGGATGACCATAGATTCCTATTCCCACTGGGCGGCGGAAGTGGGCTGGTACATAAATGACATCTTGGCCACAAGTTACAGACTGTAACTCGTATTCATCAAAACTGGGGTGAAGGGTCATATCAGATATATACAAATCGGCATCGCCTTTTAAACTCTGCATCTGAAGTACTATCTTCCCCTCATGATTTAGTCTCAAGTAGCTATAGTTTCCAGCTCCAATCTGACCTTGGACTACATGAAGAAGAATCCATTCATCAGGTACATCCTCTTCCTCAAAGCTATCAACCACAAGCAATGCTTGAGCTGCTAGAAGGATCACCAACGCTTTCTTCCAATGTGCTGCCATAACTCTTTGTATGACATTAAAAGAACTCTTCCAACATCATGTGTAAAGACCCTGTTAATACAGAATAAAGAATTCAAGTTTCAATGTGTTCCACTCTTAGGAATTATCTCTTAAATTCCTGTTTTTAAAGTATCCAATTCAGTTTCAAAACAGTAGTCCATGTAAAATTAACTTAAGTGAAGTGTATTCTTTGATTTATATGGGACAAATAACTATTACCAATAGTTTAAATGTGCTAATGAGAGATAATGTATTTGAATTGCTTAAATACATAAAGCATAAACTTAGTTGTAAGTAGCAATTGATCAGGAAACACTAGTTCGCTGTTGTGAACTTATAGTACTGAGTGACTTATCTTATTTCTAATTAAACTTAACCAACATAAAGGTGGATGGTAGAGGTAGAAGTTTTTTGTCAAAAAAGGAAAAAGGTACAATAGTGATTTTATGGTTGGAAAAAGTATTCAATTAAGGCCTTTGTGCTTGAAGAAGTTTAACGTAGTTTGTATTAGAACAGTTTTGGTCATTTCATTTGGTTTTTAGTAGTATACTGAGATACAGATCTGGATTTGTGTATAAAAGTATATATAGATTGCTACATATTGAGAAATATGACTGACATTTAAGTAAACAAGTTAGTGGAATCCATCAGAATATATAAACCTACAGTTTAAGAACAGTTATCCAAATAAGGGTAAAAACAATATAACAGTGGAGTTTGTGCACATAAATGAAATTCAAAGGTATGTTTCCCATAACAATCCTGTCATGCTGAAGGTGAAGAGGCCATATACAACATGTGTACAAAGAGGCAACATTTCAGTTTCAAATACCATGCCTGGTTTGAGAATATAAAATCGACCATATCAAGTTTTTTTTTTTTTTGCATTTAAAATTAAATATTCTAAATGTAACAAGTGTCATGTTTCAGACCAAAATAAGTTTCAACCACCACTCAATGTAGACATATCTCCTCCATAAAAACTGCACAAGTTATTACAGAACATTAACATAAACAGTATATTTGCATTATAGTAGCACCCAAAATGGATTAAGTGCTTTCCACTCATATAGGACAGAGTCCCTGCCCTCAAGAGATTTTACTCTATAGTTTTTGTACAAATTTTAGTTGGCTTTATATAATTAAAACCTTTATATAGCCCCATAATTTGCAGAATGCTTGCCCCAAAGACTTTTACAATCTAAGGCCACAGTTCTGCAAAGGTACATGAAGGAAATGCGCATTTGAGTGATGAGGCAGATCGTGGATTTGTGAAAAGTAATAAAGGATGGAGAAAAAATGCTTTAGGCAGAAAGTTAATGCCTTGAGTACCTTACCCATTTTAATTTAAGGAAGTCGTGGGACATCCCTGAGAAGACGAAACAGGAAGAGACGGAGAAGGAAAGGAAAGTTAGCCACACATAAGCAGTAAGAGACCATGGGTTTGAAGAGGATGAAAGAAAAGATTGCAGAGGGGAGGAAGGCAAAGCCTCCTCGGGATCGACCTTGGGATAACCCTGATGAAGCAGGCAGCAGCCTAGGAGAACGAGGCAAGGGCAGAGTGACAGAACCCCAAGGAAGCCAGGCTCACGGGGCGATGTACAAGCGAGACCCGCGGAGTGGCTCCCGAAGCAATGAACAGGGACGATGCCGAGGCCCTGCCATCTCTCCCCTGAGGACAAAAGCTTGCGGGGCGGGCGGACCGGGACCTACGTGCAGCGTAACCCACAGGAGCGGCGAGAGGAACAAACACGAGCGCCCCTGCCTCTCCCGCCTGCGGCAGCTCTCGGCACACGCTGAACAGGGCCGCGCTGCTCCGCAGGCCCCGGCAGGGCCCTTTCCTCCGCTCCGGCTCAGACAAGCCGAGGGCAGGCCCTGCTCAGCCGGGCCCGGTGCCGTCCGCGACCCCCCGGGTACCGAGCGCGGCGCAGCCCCGGCCCCGGCCGCTCAGAGAGCAGCGGGCGGCGGGGGTCGCTCCCCCGCCCGGAGAACAGGCTCCGCTCGCTCCAGGGACCCGCCTCCCGAGGAACCAGCCTGAGCCCCGCCAGGGGGGCGGACAGTCACCGCGGCTCGCCCGCGCCCGGCCCCCAGCTCCGCTCCGCTCACCCACGGGTCCAGCGACGCCCGGACTCGCGCCGCTGCCGCCGCCCACTCAGCGCCAGGCCCCTGGCCCGGCCCGCGCACGGCACGCAGGGTCGCTGGCAGGACGCCGGCTGCTATCGCGAGAGTGTCAGCGTCCGAGACCAGCGGCGGGACCGGAGGCGCCGCTGTTTACCCGCCTCCGGGCGTCCCCATGACAACCAGCCCACCCGGGGGCGGAGCCGAGTACTCAGCGGCGGGGGGCCGGAGGTTCAGGTCCCGTCCCCCCCCCCCGGGCCCATCATCAACGCGCCTGGCTCGACTGGGGGAGCCAGCCCGGCCGGAGCGGCGCCTCGGGGGGCGGGGTGGCCCGGCGCGCTGTGACGGTAGCACGGAGGAGCGGAGGAGGCCACGCTGGGTCCTGGGGAGGCTCAGGCGCGGGGACCCCGCCGAGACCCAGCCAGTCACCCTCGGCTGGCACCGCAGGACCGCACCTGAGGCTTCCCCCGGCCCCGGGTCAGCTGTGTGTGGGGGGTGTGTGTGTGGGGGGGTCCTTTCCCCAGGTGCGGGAGGACACCGCCCTGTACTTTGACTTTGCCACGTGTCAACTCACATCAGAAGACAGGTATGGCTACCAAACGATCCCCCCCTCCCCAGCCCCACTGCAATGGGCTAAACTTTTCACAACAGAGCCCCACGCCGGCACTCTGACTTACTCCTACTGGCTGGACCATTATGAGATTTAGAGAGACAAGGTGGGTGAGGTAATCTGTCATTGGGCCAACTTCGGTAGGTTAGAGAAAAGCTTTCAAGCACCACAAAGCCCTCCAGGTCTGGGAAAAGAAGTCCTCTGTATAGCTCCAAAGCTTGTCTCACCAACACAAATTAGTCAGATAAAAGGTATTTGTATACATCTTGTAGGTCTCATATCCTGCAACCTCTCCATCTGCAACTACACTGCATACATCATGAGATTTGTGACTCTGCTACTGTCTCCCTGCTAGCAAACTTGGTCTTTTAGCTAAAGCAGCAGACGGTGATGTGTGGAGATTTAGACATCCGTTCAGCAGTCCCTGCAGAAAAACTGACAGGGCACCTCAATAAGCCCTTGATTTTTATAAGTGCTGATGTGAAGGCCCTGTATATGTAAATACTTGTACTTTTACATGTGGAGCCCTTAAAGGTGGATGGAAGGCCCTTTGGTTTTGTTCCTCAAAGTTCAAGGTAGATTGGTTTGAAAGGAGTAGATTTTTATTGGTAAATGTTGATTTCACTGTGTGAAAACATACTGACAATAAAATATTTCCAGTGACACTAATCAAAATTTATAGATAGGCAAAGTAAGAAAAAATTAGGACTTTGATTTAAAAATATTTACTGTGTATATTTTGACAATTTGTTTTAACAGTAATACAGATTTAACACTTTGAATCTCAGTGTCCTGTCATTAAATAATTATAGGGGGAGCTAGACAACTTCCCCCAACTGTGAAAATTTATATTAATAAAAATGATTTTTAAATGCTTAAACCTCTCAAAATTATATATATATATAAAAACTTGATTTCTGCCAAAGCTATCTCCAGTCAATTTACTGTTTGTATTAGAGAGAAATCCAAGTTAGCCTCTACAAAGGATCTGATGCTTCTGCTCCTTCCTTCCCCCCAGTCAGAATTCATGTCTTCTCTTCACTACTGCTTCCTTAGTCTTCACAGAACAACCCAGATGTTCTGCTCTACCTATTCCTTGCTAGAGAGGGAGAGACAGGAGCTGTTGTGCTCTGTGTCCTCTACCTGGAGAAGGATGACGTGCTAAGTTGGGCAGTAGAAGGAACCTGACGTTGGTCATGGGAGACAGGACAGGAGAGGGGAAGACAGAATAGTTTGCATTCTCATGGGTCCCTGATTAGGAGAACCAAGAGGATTCAGTGAGGACTGTGCTAACTCCACTCACTCTACTTTTGAACTGAAACAGTGAGTGGAGCTACTGGCTCTACTGCCATCTTTAATGGAGAGAATAGCATGTCAGCTCAAGCCTCTGTCATCTTGTAAAAGCTAGTCTATAAACAGCTAGTTGCTACAGCCCTACTACTCTACTGCACCTATGTGAATTTTTCTCTACTTTACCAGTTGTATAATAAAACTAACAATTCTCATTCTGATCTCCCCATATGCTGTTTTGACACACGTGACTTCACTGTAACAGAAATATTCTTGATATCTTCCAGTGTGAGGGATGAATCAGGCCCCAAATTATTTGTTTTCAGCATGTATAAATACCATGTGTAATTTTATTTTTCACAGATGTTAGCTAGTCCTTGAGGATGAACTCTCTACATCAATGTGAAGGCACAAAACCATGTGTTCCTGGCAGATGACAACTCACATACTGTTCCTATTTGACAGTATAACATTAATTGTATAAAAATGGTCACATTTTTAGGTTTGGTACAAGTGGTTTTAGTTAAAAATACATGTCCTTTGTTTTTGCAATTTTAATGTAGATAATCACATTTGGAAAATTAAATAGATATCTAAGAACATAATGTCTAGAATCCTTGGCTGCTGCTTGTTAAATACTAAGTGGTCTGGTAAAAGAATTAACATTTTTTGTTAAAGAATTTGCATTTCTCAATCACTTTTTCTCAAATGAAGAGCTTGTTTAGATTATTTTTCTAGTTTTTAAATAAGGCCTCAGACTTTTAAAATGAGCTAGAGTCAGTTAAGTGAACACATATTAAAGAAATAAACACTTTAAATATTTTTTTTGGTTCTGCATCAAAACAAAATAAAATGTAAAAATATCTGTTAGTAGTCTTCCTGGACACTAAAGATCAAAGAGTTGATGCAGTAAAGCATAAATATGTTTTAAAACATGCTGTAAATAAATAAGGATATGAAGCCTCTCACCTGCAGGTCACCTGTTTGCAACCAATTCACTTTTCCATCTGATGACTTTTTGGTGACCCATGAGTCAATCTCAGTTCAGTGACAGCTGCCCACAACATAAAGAGAGACCATTACACAGTTGGCACAATTTAGCAGCCTTGATGGCAGTCCCAGCAGAAAGGCCAGGGACTAAATGGATATGGAGACTAAACTATGTTGGAATCCCTACAGACAGTCCTTACAGTTCAGAATGGAGGGATATTAATGGAGAAGCATGGGGAAGCTTGCACTGCCACTTTCTGCACTGCACCTTCATTGTGGGTGAACAGAGCAGGTTGTCAAGCATCTATCTTTCTTGAACACTGAAAGAATTATGCGTTTGTTTTAATGTAAATGCCTTTTTGCATCTGCAATAATTATATTGAGTCAGATTCTCATCTGGTATAGATCTGTGTAGTTCCCTTTAAGGCAGTGGAGTAATTCCAGTTTACACCAGCTGAGGATCAGATCCATTATCTCAATGGTATAAATAAAATAACTAACTATTTTAGAGAGTAATCTACTATAACGTTAACTATGATCTTGCTGTTTCTCCACAATATTATTGATACCTGCATTCCTTCTAAAGTTTCCTTGTCTCTCTCCCTATATGAATCATAAATATGGGAAAGCATCACTACTCGAACACAGTTCCCATCAATATTTTATACTTCATATTCTGTACAGCAATCATTTTGGTATATTCATATATAATTGAAGAAAAAGTTCTTTCTGTGATGAAGCCCTGAGTCCAACTGAACTTCCACTATTTTCCAAGTGGATCCAAGACTTCTCTTTCTAGGGGTCACCCTAATTGCTGTCAGTGTGTGCTTTTTTTAAGATCTGAAGGAGTGGTGAGAGGGGTTCAAAGAAGAGTGACCCCATCCAAAGTTGACAATGTTTCTCCACATGAGCCAGTTTCTAAAAGGTACTGAGGGCTTGCAATACCCACTGAAATCAATGGAAGCTGTAGATGCTCAGCATATCAGGATTAGGTCCTCAGGACTTGATCTAAAGTCCATTGAAGTCAATGGAAAGACTACCATTGACTTCATTGGGCTGTGGATCAGTTCCTCAGTGATTAAGTTAAATAGTATCATAACTAAAGAAACTGAAAGGTGCAAGTAACATCAAGCAGAAAGAATGGGAAGATGCTTGCTATCTAATATCGTACAACAGCTACCCAAACCATGTTTACATGTTTCAAAACTAGCTCTTTTCTCCTAGGTATGATTCTCTTGCCTAAGCAGCACATTTTAATTTGGATATGAGTATTTAACTTCACATGTAGTTGAATAAGCTGTCACAATATCCATGGCTGCAGTACTTACATCTCCTTGTCATCATCACAATACTGAAATAAAAAGTTTTGACTAGCACTCTTACATGTGAGGCAAACGTAGAACTGAAATTGTAGCAATGGATACTGTATTGTTACACATTTTTTAACCAAGTGGCTAGTGAAATGTTGGGGCCCTGGGATATTCCAATTGGCCTGGCCAGTCAGATTGAGGGCCAGCTCCAAATTGCATGCCAACAGCTTGTACCAGGTCTGGATAACTCAGTCTCTTTTTTGGGGTAGGTTCTGCAGCACCATTAGAGAGAGGTCACCTAAATTGGCTGCTAGAAACACCCATCTGTCCATCTTCTCAGTCATTCATTTGAGCTGTAATACTGAACTGAGCCACATAAGCCACCAGAAAGTTTTTCCCTTAAAGATAAGTGGGCTTTTGCATTTTTTGAGCTAGAACCCTCTGGGTATCTGTGGGTTAAAAGTGGGGTAGAAAACAGTTGTAAATGTCCAGTCTTACTCAAGTCCATTGGCAGGCTCAATTCCTCATCCAGGTGGCTCCACCTTCCATTGTGGTCTGTGACCCTTTGATTTCTTTCTGGAGCTGAATTTTTCAGCTCTTTAAATCCTTACTGCTGCTCATCTGTTAGCAAATTCCAAGTTGGCTAAAGCTTGTTTGGTCTCTACTATTTTGTGGAAAAACTTCTGATCTATGGCAGTCAGATTGTTGGTCATCTCATCAATCCATTTGACCATTCCAGCCTGGATATGTTGCAGCTGGGTTTCCAAATCTGTCTGGGCACTTTATAGTTACTGCTCCAACAGGGATCTCATCTTGGTCTGCAAGTTAGCTCTGAGCCCCTTCTGGGAAGCCTTCAGCTCTTGGTTTAGATCTTGTTGTAAGTCTTTTATTAATTCCTTTCCTGTTATAGGTCTTGCATTAATTCCATTCCATAGATCCATTGCCCTGCCTAGCTAAAGAAGGAAATGGGAAGGACATGCTAACACAGCTACTATTGCGCATTTCTAACCTTTCAATCCAACAAAGCAAAGGACAGCTGTACCTCATGTAACTGAGCAGCATCAGCTCAAAAATATCACCTATCCGAGCTCTCCTTCCCTGCATCCTGCATGCCAGAGCTGGCTCAAACCCTCTGGGGTCAAGATAAGGTCCTGGCTCCCCATGTCACCAGATGACACTGTCCCCTGCTCTGCATCATCCTCCAACTTGACCTCCTCATCCATGACTTCTTTGTCAGGGTTGAGTCCGGTATCCACTGCTTCCAGAAGTATCCACATCTCTCTTGATGGTGGAGGTAAGGTCGCCACCAAGAATGGCTTTCAGCTCCTTTGTCTTTGGATTGGCACCAGAGTGATGGTTGGACTTGACCCCTACTGCAGCTCCTTGAGTTTTGCACAGCACTGCAGAATGTCCTGTTCCTAGCCTCTCTTCACCATTAAATGAGAAATTTGACTGTATGTATCAAAGTTCCTTTGGCTGGAGCAGAGCTGGGACTGCACAGCCTCCTCTCCCCCAATGCTGATTAGATCCAGAAACTCATGTTCTCCAAGTGGGAGAGCATTTGGTGTGTGGAACCGCAATGGTCATCAGTTGGGAAGATAAGAGGTGAGCTCTCCACACTGACCAAGCAGGAAGTAGAATTTCAAAAATTTGTGGGACTTTAAAGGGGGAGGGGGTGGATGGCTGCAGAGCAGCAGAGTTCAAACTGGTGGCCAGAGCCAAAGTGGTCAGGCTAGGCACTGTGGGACAGTTCCTGGGGGACATTCACTGCGACAGAACCAAGCGTGGTGTCTACCCTGATGCTTTGTTGCTAAAGGTTTGGCACAAAAAACTCTACACTTGTTATTTTGTTGCAAAAACAGGGGAGTTGGCTCAGCAGTGGCATTGAGGTGTGTACACCACCAGTGATGGCACGAAATGATGACTTTGGTCAACAAATTCTGTAGTGCAGCCCAAAAGTTTGTATTGTAGTTGCCTCAACTACTACAGGTCTTTCAAGGACAAACTAAATCAGAGCACCCATAATGGCGGAGTTCTGGGAAAGGCATGATTAAACCACCGGGGAGTCTTGTGGGGCTTAGAAGGGGGCTTGAAGCTAGGGGCCAAAGGAAGGGACCGTGAGGGGAGCCTACCCAGACTCAGGGGAGCTAAAAGCACATGGACCCAGACAGTCCAAACATAGAAGCCTGGGGGCGAGCGCCAGCAAAGGGCAGCGGCAGCGAGCTCACGTCTGCAGTGCACTGTCAAGGATGGGCTGTGGATCGCAAGGCTAGGCCCTGTGAGGTGCTCCACGGCAGCGGGGTTGATGGGGGTGGCTGTGCCCGCTGCGTATCGTGTAGCCACCGCCAGGCTGACTCGCTCTCCGCGACGCCCGCCGCCATCGGGGCGCAGAGGCGGCTGCAGGGAGCCCGGCACGGTTCCTCCGTGCCTGCGGCGCGGCCGCGCCCCACGCTTCTGTTCGCTCCAGCCGCCTCCCGCGGCCCCGGAGAAGGCAGAGCGGTTCCGGGGGCCCTGAGCTACGAGCCCCCGCCCCGCTCCCGCGGCAGGGGGAGGAAGCCCGACCCGAGAAGCAGGGATGGGCTCGGACACTGGCCCCGACGGCAGCCAGGCGCTCATGAGCGGGCTGTGACGCGTCATGACGTAACAAACACCTACCCCCAGCCGCTCCCAGTCCCCAGCCCGTCCGGGGGAGGCGCGCGAGGGGCCGCCGGAGGAGCGGCTCCAGCGCCGAGCTCAGCGGCGACGCTTAGTGACGTGTGGCTTGGCCACGTGGTCTCTGTCTCCATGGAAACAGCCAGCGAGGGGAGGGGGCCCTGGTTGGGAAGGGAGCCCCGCTCCCACGGGGTGAAAGTGACCTGGGTGTGGCCGCGCTGCCCCGCGCCCATCCCCCCCCGCCTTGTTTTGAGCGGGCCGCGGCGCATGGCAGTCCCCGGGGGGCCCGTGCGGGTTAGGGGCGCCGGTGCAAGAGCCGCCCCGGTGAGCGCGGGGCGGCGGGGCTGATCCCCGCCCGGCTTCTTCAAGAGCCAGTCCCCCTGGGCAATAAAACTGTCCCGTGAGGGCGGGGGTGGCTCTGCGCCTTTGGGGGCTCAGGGCCCCTTGGTAAACCTGGATGGCCCCCCGCAATCCGGTAAGGAGCGTCCCCCCCGCACCTGGTTTATTCAGTATTTCTCACCCCGCTCTGTGCTCCACGCGCTCCCGGGGTCGGTGCGCGGTGCCACGTACCTCGCGGCAGCTCCTGTCCCGCACGGCTGGCTGGGCTTCGCGTCCGCACTGTGTGTGTTCACCTGGGGGGGGGGGCACTGCACTGTTCAGGCTGGGACCAGCCGGCCCCTTAATTGGAGGGGGGCAATTTGTGCGTGCCCGTGGCCTGACTTGGTGGTCGGGATCACACTGCCACTTACACAAATCTGTCCCAGGTGGGCCCTGATTATCATGATGGAGGGGCAGCTGGGCCAAACCTGAGTGATGCTGCAATACCTTGTACCAATTTGCTATACCTCTAATGGGCAGCCAAGCCTAGCCAGCACTGTGGGATGGAAGCTACGGGTTCTGTCTCTGTACCTCTTGCCATCCTGGCTTTCTACATAACCTTTTTATGTATTCTAGTGACCCAATTTTGGGTCACGACCCTCAGACTGAGAGCCCCTGCTTTAAGATATGTTGTCTTTTCTAACTTTGTATGTTGGCCACTGTTTGATTTTTGGCATTGTTCTTATAATATTGTCATTCTTCTACAAGAAATCACTGGGTTCAACCCTGCAAGATGCAGAGAGCCTCCTTTGTATAACTGAGCACTCTTTAGCTCCAATTATTTAATTGGGAGTTCGGGTGATTTGGCACGTTCAGAACCAGATACAATGCCCAGTAATCTGTCTCTGGGAGTAGTCTGTACAGGATGATTCAGAAGGTGGCAAAATGGAGAAAAGAAACCCCAAGAAAATTAATCTTAATGAGAACTTTACAGTGATATTTTAATGTAATGTTTATTTTAGCTGTATTATGGAAAGCCCAGTGGACCTTTGTTTTACTGAAGATGGAGGTAGCCATGGATGTAGTTCTTGAGAAACAAGTGTTTAGATCCAAAATGCCTGAATCTCATGTTCAGCTTGCTTGTAGTCTACATCACTATGCTTTTCCTTTGAATGGAAATGAGCTATGCATCTGGAACACAGGCAATAACCCTGCTTATCATCAGGTAAAAAACAAAACCTATTTGTTCAGACTTTCAGTGTAATAGTTTAAAAGAAAAACACTGGGTTGGGTACATAATTTTTGCAGAGCAGGCTATGGTCCTTACTAGACTCCACATTTTATGTCTGGAATGTGGACAATTATTTATGACTTTGTTATTTTGGCACGCATGGCAATAAGCCATAATGCAGTTCAATGAATGGATTTTAAACATTAAAGAATAGTCAGTTTGGATGAATAATTGAGCATTGGTAGTTATTCAGATAACTGTTAGCTGTATTTTTTCCCTCTTATTTGCTATGCTTTCATCATCATTGGAACTAATCTATGGACATAAAATGTTATGTTATATTCACCAGCCACTACACTTGGTAGGACATCATCATTCAATCACTGCACTGGCATTTGGAAGTAAAATCAATCCACTTCTTGTCTGCTCTGCTTCCTGTGACTATGTGATAGTGTGGAACCTGGATGAGTGCACAAAGAAAGTATTACAAGGTAAAGCATTTTTATAAAAAAGTTACTTTTGAGTAGCATGTGATAAATGTGACTTCTTAAAGCTAGATTCTGCCACCTTTACTCATGATGAGTAGTACCTTATTCTTTTATTTATCTCATAGGAATTGCCATGTATCAAATTAGCAGTCTTTCTCCTCAAGGATAGGGTGGCTAGAGTAATCAGGAAGGGGTTAAATATAAATCAAACAGAAAGGGTAGAAAGAGGGAATATACAAGTATTAGCACAATATTGAGATGTTGAGACCAAAATTAATCAAGAAACCAAAGGACCTGAAGAGAGGGAATTCTTGGAATGTCTATACACCAATGCTAGGAACCTGCATAACAAACAAGAGCAATTGGAATTGCTCATTTATGAGCACAAATTAAATCTAGTTGGTATTACTGACACATGATGGAATGATTTACACTCATGGAATGTTTAAATAAATTGTTTATAACCTATTTAGGAAGGATCAAGTTGGCAACAAGGGGGGAGGGTGGCACTCTATGTCAAAAATGGCATTACCTGTTTGCGTTATATATAACTTGTAAGAAAATGATCTGGAATGCTTATGGATCAGTGTTCTAACAGATAAAGCACAAAATGGAATATTTGGTGTCAGCTACAGACCACCAAATCACAACAGGGAACAGGGTAACCATCTCCTTACACACTTATCTGTAATGTGTAGGGGGAAAAAACCTGGGTGGTCATGGGGGTTGCCATTTTGAGGTCTCAGGCTGCCAGTACTAAACATCCTTAGATGTTCCAAACATTATAAATGACAATTTTTCTAACTCAAAAAATGTTGCAACCAACATAGGGGAATTCTTTTAGATCTTGTCTTAATAAATAAAGAGGAACTGATCACAATACTAAAACATATTGGTAGTTGAGGTACAAGTGATCACAGCTTGATCACATTTATAATATGAAAGCAAAATAAAGTCCAGACCAGTAATATACATAATTGGTTCTTTAGTAGGGTCAATTTCATAAAGCTAAAAACAATTATGAGCTCAATCAACTTAGCTTGGAGGAAGAACTTAATCAGAAAAATGTGAATGATAATTGGGAGTCATTTAAGAACCCTTACTCAATGCCCAAAAAGCTGGAAGCAAGGAAGAAAGCCATACTGGTTAAAATACCATCTACACCAGGTTAGTATGTGAACACAACCACACAAAATAAAATGTAACAAATGAAAGAAAGGGGAAGTTGGTAGCACAGTTGATAAATCAGAAGTTAGGAATTGTAGACAATTGATAAAGGAAGCGAAGGGACACAAGGAAAATGCTATAGCCAGCAGAGTTAATGACAATAAAAAAGAGTTTTAGGAAAAAATAATCCTGATAATGGTATTGATCCATTACTAGATGAAAATGGGAGAAGTATCTATAATAATGCAGAAAAGGCAGAGGTGTTTAATAAATATTTCTGTTCTGTATTTGGGGGGGAAAAGGAGATATTACAATCTCATCATATCATAATGATAAAACTCTTTTCATTCCACTAATATCTCTGGAGGAGTTAAACAGCAGCTATTAAAGTTAGACATTTTTATAGCAGAAGGCCCAGATAATGTGCATCCGAGAGTTTTAAAAGAGCTGCCTGAGGAGCTAGCTGGACAGTTAATGTTTATTTTTATTTATTTACTAAGTCTTTGAACACTGGAATGTTCCAGAAGACTGGAAGAAAACTAATGTGGTGCTAATTTTTAAAAATGGTAAACAGGATGATCTGAGTAATTATAGGCCTGTCTGCCTGATATTGACCCCGGGGAAAATAATAGAATAACTGATACAGGACTTGATTAATAAATAATTAAGGGAGGGTAAAATAATTAATGCAAATCAATGTGTTTATGGAAAACAGCTCTTGTTAGACTAACTTGAATTTTTTTTTTTGAGATTACACATTTGGCTGTTTAAGGGTAATAGGGGTGACATAACATATTTAGACTTCTGTAAAGTGTTTGACTTAGTACTGCATAGCAATTTGATTAAAAGCTAGAATGATGTAAAACTAACATGGCCCATATTAAATGGATTAAAAACTGGCTAGCTGATAGGTCTCACAATGTAATTGTAAATAGGGAATCATAATTGAGTGGGTGTGTTTTCAGTGGGGTTCCACAGAGAGCAATTTTTTTCAATGACCTGAAAGAAAACACAAAATCTTAATAGAAAAAAGTTTACAGACGATACAAAAAGTGGAGGAATAGAAAATAATTAAGAAGACACATCACTTGTTTCACACCGAATTGGTTTGTTTGGTAAACTGGGCTCAAGCAAACAATGTGTTTTGAGTATGGCTAAATGTCTATATCTGAGAACAGAGAACATAGCCATACATTTAGGCGGGAGCATTCTGTCCTAGGAATTAGTGACTCTGAAAGAGATTTGGGGGTCATGGCGGATAATCAGTTGAACATATGATCCAAGTATGATGGTATGGCAAAAAGAGCTAATGCATTGCTGGGATGCATAAACAAGGTAATCTTGAGTAAGAGTAGAAGAGGTTATTTTATTTCTGTGTTGGCAGTGGTGTAACCACTGCTGGAATACTGTGTCCGGTTCTGGGGTCCACAATTCAAACAGGCTGTTGATAACTTGGAGAAGGTTCAGAGAAGAGCCATGCAAATGAACAAAGGATTGGGAAACATGCTTTGTAGTGATCAACTCAGAGCTCAATTTATTTAGCTTAACAAAAAGAAGGTAAAGGAGTAACTTGATTGCAGTCTACAAACCTACATGGGGAACAAATATTTTAATAATGGGCTCTTCAATCTAACAGAGAAAGGTACAACATGATCCAGTGCCTGGAAGTTGAAGCTACACAAATTCAGACTGGAAATAAGGCATTCATTTTTAACAGGGAGAGTTATTAATCATTGCAACAATTTACAAAGATTCTCCATCACTGACAAGTTATAAATCAAGATGGGGTGTTTGTCTAAAATATATGATCTAGGAATTATTTTGGGGAATTTCTATGGTTTGTGTTATACAGGAGGTCAGACTGGATGATCAGTCGTCCCTTCTGTCCTTGGAATCTATTCCAGTATCTGGTCTCCAACAGTGGCCAGTACCAGCAACTTCAGATGAAGATGCAAGAAACCCTGTTATGTGAACCTACCTGTTTTGGTTCCCTTCCCACAGCACTCACCAGCCAACAGACTCTTGTGGCTGGGTGGGGTTGCTGAGTCTTCTCCTCAGTTGCCATCTCCTAGTGGCCGTCTCTGGACCTTTATGGCTTAGGCCTCAGACTAGGTCACTTAAAAGTTCAGTGCCCTTCTGAGGTACTCAAAGTCCCACAATAAATAATCCCTTCAACAACAGTCCCACATTAATATGGACAAAGTCTTTTCACCCCCTCCTGCGTTCAATGTATAGTTCTCTGTTCCTCTTATGGACTGCTTTCCTGGAGCCTGGGTAATTCAAGCAGTTATTGTCTCCCTTCTTAAGCTGGATGTCCCCAGCTCTCCTCCTGGAGCTGTGTGTACTTTCACTAGTCACTATTTCTTCTCAAGTCAAGCACCCCAGCCTTCCTGGAACTGGGTAATTGAGGAAGTTATTACCACATTCCTTAATCCAGCAATCACCAGTTCTCCTCATGGAGCAGAGTGTCCTTTAGCCTGTTGTAGTGCAATACCCAGTTTCTCCCTCAGATGACCCTACTTAGTCCAGAGGATTTTACACCCTTCTTCTGCCGGTGCCTGCCCAGTTAGGGAGTAAGAACTATACATGCTAGTCCCTGTCACCCTGCTCATTCCCAAATGGTTGGATGAGAGAGGAGTCTTACTTCACCCTTTCTACAAGGCTCCTGGCCACAGGCCCTTCAAGATTCAGTGATGTACCCTCCCCCTGGCTCTTTTGTAGTAACTAAGCTCTGGGGGAGCAATCCATGCACGAGGGAGTGATTGAGGCCATGACTGGTGCCCTCTCTAGACCAGCAGAAACTGCAAGGCAATGAGCTGACCCCTGTGCAAGCTGGTCATCAGACCTTCCTGCTATGGAGACACAAGGTGTCACTTTTCAGATGTCTCTCTTTTCCCCCCTCAATGTTATGTTATAAAATGGCAAGCTATTTTGGGCAAAAGTTGAAAACTGGATGACTGAAATGTTTTTAGTACAAAATTGAGCAAACAATTTATATAGAAAGTTCCCTATAAGTTGTCTTTTGAATGTTTAATTCTAAATTTAGATATGAAAGTTAATAATAATTAGAGTGAAATAAAGGGAATAAAAGCCTGCTTTAAATGAAAAGCTCAACACATCCTTAATTAATGAGTGGCTATTGACCTCTCTCTAATAGCCATTGTTACTGATTTATGTTTTAAATTTAATACTATATCCAAGTGTTTGAATTTTTATTTTCATGACCCAGTACTAATCTTTTAAAATCATTATAGGCTTAATGCCTCGAGGAGTTGTTATAGGAACTCTTTTGGGAATGGTGCTTTATGTACGTTTTAGTCCAGATGACCAGGCTGTGGCAGTATGTGCAGGAAATCGGATATACGTGTTAAATGCAAAGGTGAGTTGTCTTTTCTGTTGAAAACCAGATGTTAAAGATTCTAGATACATGTTTGCTTTCAAATTAAACCATGCTAATTACAAATAACATGTTTTTTAGAAAACCTAATAATTGTTGAGCAAAAATGTTCATCAGCTCATAGATAAAAATGGACATGGTCTAATGCTTGATATTAGTATATATTCCAGACAAAAGACAATGTTAAAATGACGTTAAGGTTCAGAGTATGTATCAGTAACCTAAGGGTAGAAAAAAATATAACTATTCCCAAATTAAGTGTTATAAACTCAGGAAATTCAGAGTTACGGTTACCTTAACATATTTCGATTTCTTTTAAGTGTAAGAATTGTGCAGTTAAACAACATTACCTCTGTCCTAAAGTTGTCATACGTAACTATGTAATTATGATTAAGATAATTTTAGTGGTTTGTGGTTTCAGATTTAATTAAAACTGATTTTTAAAGGCATTTTTGATTTCATCACCGCTACAGGGCAGAGTTTGGGTTGTTTTGGGGACCTTAACTGTGCATTTCCTATCCATTTATCTTCTATAGTCCCCAATACTATAGTACCTGAGCACCTCACAGTCTTTTATGTATTTGATCCTGCAGTACTTGTGAAATAAGGAAGTGTTGTTATCCCCATTTTACAGATTGGGAGCTGAAGCACTAAAGCGTTGTCTACACTGACGACGGCAAAGCCGCTGCTGTCAGATCGACTTATCTGGATCGACTGAGTAGTCAGTGAAGACCCGCTCAGTCAATCCAGAAGTCGATGTTATTAACCCACCCCTGCAAGGGGTGTAGCGCTGCATTGACGGGAACATGGTTCCCGTCGGTGCAGTGCCATGAAAACGACGTGTGGAAGAGAAGCTCAGAAATCGATGGGAGTTACGCAAGTTCTTTGCATGCTTTGCGTAACTCCCCTCGACTGCCGCCGAATCGTGGAGGTAAGTGTAGACGAAGCCTGAGAGACTAAGGCCATGGCTGTACTACAGACTTTGGATGATGTAAATTACATTGGAATAAAGCTGCTGCAGTTAGCATATTGCTCATGTGCCTGCAAACTTGGCTGCTTCAGACAATGCTGCCTGCACTCTCCAGGAGCGCTTTGATCGATGTACAGTGTTGTGCGTCATGGGTAGGTATCCTAGTGTCCAACTTGCCACCATCTGGTGCAGTGTCTTTTGGTAAGTTTTGGCAGTGCATGGCGGAGCCAATACAAAGCATGCAAGGGAACTGGGAGCAAAGGATCAGCTTCCCAGCATGCAGCTTTCTTCATCCCATAATGGCACACACATCCTATAATTTTTGTGCTTAATAATCCCATCGACCTGCGCGGCCCTCCTTGCTGTCTGCCATCTCTCACAGAGGAATGGAACCTGCATAGCTCTGCACTATTGTCATGAGCATTCAAGCACAGGACACACGATCCTCTGGTATTTGCAGAGCCGCAAGAAGCACCGAATAAGCGGGTAACATGACTGTCTAGTGGAGGGCAGACTGTTGTGGAGCATAGGGAAAATTCAAGGTTTTGGGTGGCATTCATTCATTGAACAGCTGCAGACAGCGGAGCACTGCCTCTGGGCCTGAGAAACAAGCACTGACTGGTAGGATTGCATCATAATATAGGCTTGGGATGATGAGTAGCAGCTGTGGAACTTTTGCATGACCAAAGCCATGTTCCAGGATCTGTGTGTCTAACTCACTCCAGCTCTCCAGTGCAGGGACACCAGAATGAGAGTTGCACTGACAGTGAAGAAACGAGTGATGATCTGATTCTGGAAGCTTGCAATGCCTAGTTGCCACCAGTCAGTGGGAAATCATTTTAGAGTAGGAAAATCCATTGCGGGAGAGGCCATTGTCATGCAAGTGTGTTAATTGCCTCCTGCTATGCAGGACTGTGACTCTTGGCAATTTGCAGAATATAATGGATGGGTTTCCAGCAATAGAGTTCCTGAACTGCAGTGGAGTGCTAGATGGCACACATCCCTATTCTGGCATCAAACTGCCTTGCTCCAGATTGCATCAACAGAAAGAGCTCTTTTCTATAGTTACGTAGTTTGGGGGCCTGTTATGAATTGGGTGGTGCTTGCTGTACATTTACGATTATTGCACTATGTTTGTCACTGATTTTGTGAGTTGGCACACTGTACAATAACAACAACAACTAAGTGGGTGCTTTCAGTTCCACTCAGCACTTCGAAACATATGTTGTGAACTAATGAAGATGAATTATTTTATAAACAGAATTTTGAGTAACAAACCCACTGCCAAAAAAAAAAAAATCTTTGCAATTTAAATCAATGAAACAGAACTTAAGGGGAAAGAACATTCAGGTCCATTTTGGCTACACCGACAGCAACTGTGGACAGGTCAGCAAAAGTGAAGCTGTGGTTGTTCTTGCTGTCCTCCAATGTGGAGTGGTAGTGAGAGGCAAGTGGCCCCAATGCCATGTGGAATGTTGGTGGGGCGGACGTGTAGGAATGTGCTATAGTGGAGTTCTGATGGACTGCAAAGGGAGACAAGCCTGTGATTGTTGAACCTGTAGGTCCACAAGAGTCTGTAGCATCTGTGTTTGCTGCTGGCAAATCCCCACTATGTCCTGGTGCAGCGCTTTCTCTCTCTCTCTTCCCCACCCCCTCCTTCCCACTCCCCTGCAGGAATTTTTGAGCCTTTCTCCATGGGCATAGTTTGGGGTGGGGGAGCATTGCCACCCCAAACTGCAAGCCTCGGGCAGGTATGGAATTTGCCTACTCCATGGCTCGCTTGGAGTTGCCCCTCCCCTTTTTCCCCCAACACAGAAGTCAAACGACACCTATGGGATGGTGTTACTGTGTTGTCATGACAGAGTGCTTACATTGGTGGGAGACCAATTTTAGTATAGACAGATGCACAACTAGGGTGATGCAAGACAGTTTACATCAACCCAAGTGATGTATTCAAGCTCATGCAGGGAGTCTGTAGCTGAACCGGGAATTAAATCTAGGTCTCTTGAGTCTTGGCTAGCATGTTAACCACTGGATCATCCAACCTCTCATAAGACTAGGCTACGAGGTCTCTTGCTTACACTAAATATAACCTTAACTCTGAATTTGCTTGGCTTATAAAGTTCGGTTTTGAGAGCATACAACTTCCCTGTAATGGTTTTTACCCCAAAGTGACTGATGTTTATTCTCAATTATAACTCCTTTTTAAAAACATAGGTTTTTATGTGGGAATGTCCTGTTATTTTAATTACTAAAAGTTTCATACAAAAAGCACAATAGGAATGATCCCATGCAGTATTTCTAAGGTTCTAAGGATCTATAGTATCAATGTTAATGTTTTTTTAAATTTGTATTTTTAAGGGTAGATGCACCATTACACCAAAGTAACTAGAGTGCATCAGCTAGTCACCAAAGCAGCCAAAACATACTAGTAAATCTGTACCTTAATTTGTAATCAACTTTATGGCTTGCTGTATTAGTGAGCCTGGTGCCTTGCTGCAGTTCTCTGTCATATTGCCAGTGGAGTTGAGGCAATGGTGCCATGGGAACCTTTGAAACGCTTATGACTAAGCTAGCCTAGCATGCTGCCCAACTAGCGCTGGTCTTTAAAGATTCCATGTAACCTACCAGTAAGAACTATTGACACACGTCCAGTTTTTCTCATACTACTGAGTTACTACATCCAATATAATTGTTGCTTGCCAATTAGCTGTATAGGAGATGGTGATTGGTTGAGGTACTACTTTTTCTTAATGGCCTCTTTAAGAGTTATTTGAGTTGTTGACCTGAGTCTGTGTAGCCTATTCAATCATAGCAATTAAGTACAACAATAATTAATAATTTAATTACAATTGAGCTTCCTCAAATATGTAGAAGATTTCAATTAATTTAACTATATGTAAAGTCTGTCTTATTCCATTGTTAAGATATCTTTTGATAAAGAAAAGACTGACTCAGATGCTACATTTCTTAAAGGACCCATTTTTAAATAGTTTTAGTTCAAACTAATTAACAGTTGTAAATTCTCAGAAAAAAATAGTCTGTACTCAAAAAGTAAGTATGGTAAGTTTGGAGAGGATTGTAAATAATTATTATGTAACTTTCAGAGCAGAATTGGTGCCAAGATAAATATAATATGGGATCTGCCTTTAAGAAATTGGGAGGGGGAACAGAAGGAAGGAAGAATTAAAAATGTTTACAGGCATGTTGGTTTATTCTCATTACTGGGGAAAACATTAGTACAAATGATGTGTAAATCCATTGAGGTTAATTTAGAAATGTATAGATGAACTGGAAAGCATTTTATATGTTATCATGTTTGGAGAAGGGAATACAATAGACGTAGTGATTTTTGCCAGTGATACCCACTTGCATCCATATGTATTGTAAGAGAACAGGTGTGTAAGTGATATAGTATAATATGCCCCAGTTTGACTTTTTTTCTTTTTAGTGGTATTTTTAATTACTTATAAGTCAGAACAAATGACACTTTTTTTATTTTGAAGTTTGATCAACTTTTCTTTCTTGTTCAACTAATCACAGAATGAGGCTATATTAGCTGAGTTGGAAGGCCATCTGGCTCCAGTGACTGCAGCTGAGTTTTGTACATGGCAGAGAAATATGCTTATCTCAGTCTCTGAAGACAGAAGTTTTAAGGCAAGGAAATTTATACTCTAATTTTTAACAAATGTACTCTATTTGCAGTAAAATGGGCATTTTTCCCTTTAAATATTGAACATAAGAACAGACATATTGGGTCAGATCAGTAGTCCATCTAGCCCAGTATCCTATTTTCCAGCTGA